>CM061142.1:746576078-747185526 GCA_030789695.1 Scilla litardierei
ATAATGTATTGATCATCATCAAAACAACGTTAGTCTTGAAACCAAGAACAAACAAGAATGTCAGTCTTGAGCAATGATTTGAAGTCCAACAACTAAGTTACCGGTTCCATGCTTCGAGCATGCGGTATTTCTATTTAGTACACTATTTTCCATTACGTACACTATCTAAATTTCTAAGTTTAGAATTTACTGTGACATACACTATCGGGATCGTCGTAGCAAGACGAGGATGGAGTTAGAACACGAGGATTGGTACCTGTAAACACAAGAAGTTATCAGTTACTGGCTACACTAATTATTATCTAATTAATTGGTCGTTTTGATTTTCAAAACCGGTTGAAACGGTGTCGGAAAGCGTTCTAAATTTTTACATAAGCTGAAAATAAATATTATAATTTTACTAAAAAGGAAAACATTTTCAGAAGCTCCTACTATTTTTTATAATTTTCAGAAACTCAAAAATAGCTTTAAAACCCAAATTATTTAAGTGACGTATATCTTCCGTAATTTATTCTAGGAGCAATACAAGTCGGAATTTCTTGAATGAGCAGTCAAAACGATCGTCTCGAAGATTACTATTACCTGTAATTTTATCACGTATCAGTTTACGTGAAAACAGCGAATTACAGATTTTAGAATGAATTATACTTACTTGATTTTTAAGTTTAAAAAATGATTCTAGAAAAAACAGGCATCTGATAGAGATGAGACCGATGCCATTGGGTCCGAAATATTGTTTCCGATTTTCTGGAGCTAGCCTCAAATTTTTCTGGGCCATATATTTCAAGTTATGGATTTTATACCATAAAAACCTATTATTAATTAATTAAAATACGAAAATACGAAGTATCTTTGTATTTACGATCGTGCCGCTGGGGGTTTTATGCACCCACTGTTCTTACGCACGCTGTCGGGGGGCGTTGCGGCGGTGGCCGAAGGAAGGCGGCGATGGCGGGATGACGACGGTGGGTCGAGGCCAGAGGCGATGAGGGCGGGGCAGTCGACGGCGCTGCGAGGCGGTCTCCGGGTGCTGTGGTAGAGCGGGGGGGTCTGTGCGAGCAGGCGGACGCCGGCGCTGGGCGAGGGCGGGCGAGTGGGGGCGGTCGTCGGTGGGACGGCGACGTTGGAGGCGGTTGAGCGGCGGCGGAGCTTGGGGGGTGCTCCGGAGGAGACGACGGTGGCAGGAGCTGTGCTGGGGGTCTTCGTCGGCGTTCGGGGCGAACGGTGATCGTCAAGGCCACCGGAGGGCGGCGGTTGGACAGGCGGGCGGTCAACTCCCCGGTGGCGAGGGGCGGAGGGAGAGAGAGTGTGAGTGAGTGAAAGAGAGAGGGTGAGAGTGAAACGCGAGTTGGAGAGCGGGTGAAAAGAAATTAACGGCCTGGGTTTCGAAAATTATCGGGGAGAGAGAGAGAGAGAGAGAGAGAGAGAGAGAGAGAGAGAGAGGGAGAGAGAGTGTTACTGTGTGTGTTAATAATTTGAAGGGGGGTTTATATAGAGATTATCTTGATGGCACTTTTGTAATAAGGGGGAGACACGAACTTAATTGGGATGGGTGAGGGTTGGATCTGAAATGATTCAGATACAACCAACCAAACGGTGGATAACTGAGGTGGTTGGGAGATCAGGGTGAAAGTAAAAGGGGTAAAAGTCAATTAGTGATTGTAATTAGTGAGAACCGGAGGGATACAATCCCGTTTTTACAAACGACTCCGAAAAATTACGAAAATATACCCACGGGATCGTTTCGTCGCGAGGATCGCGAATACAAGATCCGTTTTGGGATTTGGGCTACGAAAATACTAGTTTTAGGCCAAAACATTTAGAAAGCGGGTTTGTGGGTTCTAGGCTGAAATGATATCAGAAAATTATGAAATTACTGTGGCGAGCTCTAAATGATCATAGGATGTTACTGTAGAAGTTTGAAAACGTTTTGAAAATGTTTGAATAGAAAATAAATTCGTTATGCCAAAACGGTAATTATTGGAAATGATTTTTTATCGAAATTGTTTTGAGTATTCGAGGAAATCTGAAAATACTGAAATACCTTATAATTAGTCTAGTGCTCCAAAATATTTTTATAAGAATTTTTGAAATCAGTTTTGTTATTAAACTCTTGACTAACCACTATAAAGAGATTTTTAAAATTGTTGAAAAATATGTTAAATACGTATTTGAAGTGTTTGAAAAATACAGGCCGTTACAAAAGTAGATCGTTCTTTGACATCAGTTGAAACACCCTCGTCGGCTGTAAGACGAAGGGGCCAAACCCCTCGCCATCGAACGACCCTCGTCGGCCGTTAGTCGAAGGGGCCTCGCCCCTTGCCACCGAACACCCCTCGTCGACCGTAAGTCGAAGGGGCCTCGCCCTTCGCCACCGAACGACCCATGTCCTCAGCCATAAGCCGAGGGATCCTCCCTTGCCACTGAGCGACCCCCGATACTCGTTGGCCATAAGTCGAAGGGGCATTGCCCCTCGCCGCTGGATGACCTTGGCGCATACGTCAAAAGAGGTTCGCCCCTCTCTACCCAAGGAAACATGATTTATGGTTTAGGTTACATTCATTGATTGAATACGCCTAACCTATCCATGACATAACTTGCCTAAAGATTTCTATGAAATTTAAAGTTAGGTCTTTGAGGGGCCATACACACGCTGATATTCAAATAAAGAAGAAATGCAAGTAAAGAAGAAAGGTCGCAAAAAGTTTTTTCGTTTATTTGAATAAAAGAATATTACAAAAAGACAAAACAGAAGGCCAGCTGGCCTAAGAGGGAGGGGGAGCGCTTCCTGACACAAATTCGTTGGTGAAAGCATCCATCGCCTTTGTGAGCTTTGTTGTAAGCTCAGTCTTCTCCCTCACAACGTCCTCCTCGAGCCCTGTGATTTTGTCCTGAAGCTCGTCCATCTCTGCCTTGCAAGCTTCCGCCCACCTTTCGGAGTCACAAGCTTTGGCCTGAAGCTCAATCGTCTCCATCTTGTAGGCGTCGAGCTCCTCCTCAAGCTAGGACCTCTCCAACCGCCACTAACGCTCGGCAGATTTGTAGAGGTCCGATAGTGATGATAGTTTGTCCTTAGCCTCCGAAGCCTCCCACTCGCCTGTCGCCTTGTCTGCGAGGGCTTTCCCCAAGGCCTCCTTCGCTCGTGCTTCGAGATCGAGAGCTTTGCACTCCGTGTCTGCCACCCACCAACCTCCGTCGATCAAGTCGGCAGCTTGACGGCGCAGCACGGCCCCGAGAACGGATATCTGCGAAAAACAAGGGTTAGTTAAAAATAACAATTGACTTGTACGACGATAAACAAAGGCTCGGATGACATACCGGGTATCTGTTCCCCACGAAAAAGTTGGCCACCCTTTGGAGGTCCAATCTCTGCAGGAGCTCCAGATCCTGGGAGAGAATCGAGTTCTCCACCAACCTGGCAGTTGTCCCGAAGTCCCTCAAGGCCGACTCCTCCTTTCAATGGCAAAGGGAGGTAGATGAACGTCACCTTGGACCGGCCCCGAGTATCGAGACGAGAGCCGATTGATCAGTAACACTCGATCGAACTCTCCAGGGATCGAGCCGACTAAAGGAGCAGGCGACACGATGTCACCCCAAGGCCACTGATCCAGAAAGGGTCTCATGGAGGCCTGAGTCACCGAAGGGGTCTCCACCACATCCGGAGGCTCGAGAGGAGTGACCCCCTTACCTTTCCACATGGAATCCTCCTCCTACACTCGCCTCCTCTTTGGAGACTCCTCCTCCCTATGGGAGGGAATCTCCCTCTTCTGGCCAACGGCTTCAGTCGGCTCAACAACGTTAGCAGCATCGACGTCGACCACCTCCTGCGGCTCTACAACCACGACTGAAGCCAGGGGCACAGCGGGCCGCATGGGATCCTAGCTGGAGGCCTCCCTCGAAGAGGCTTGTGAAGAAGGCCTGGATGTCTGCCTAGTCTCCCCTTTCGAAAGAAGAGCTCTGGTGGATGTGGAGAGGAGGCCGAGAGCCGGATCCCTCGATGCGTGCACTCGACAGTTCGGCATAGGCACCCGACCTTCGACCATTCTCTTCTTCTTCCGATGTTCCCTCCAGACTCGGTCCAAACTGGACTCGCCACTGCATCTGTTTTCGTTAGTCATATCTACAGACAACGAACATAATTATCGTGAGTGTCAGAGATAAAGACATAGATTGGAGATACATTACCTGGGCTCCATAGAAGGATCTTTAGCATGTGATCATCCAACAAATACTGAATCGACCTTTATTGTCTCGGTCGACTTAAAAGGGACTTCATTACCTTGGCCACGCCCGACGACAACCTGTCTCTGACATCCTCCAACGACAACCGAGACTCCACCGCAAGCTCACGATTCGGAGAACTCCTACCATTGAGCAACGGGCCCAGATCAGGAAGGATGATGAACACGAAGGTATCCTTCCACCCAGGGTCAGAAATTGGATGGTCGTATATGAGCCTCGTGCCCGGGCGAGCAGCGATATGGTACCACACTCGGTGAGGGTCGGCTATAATCATAAAGAAATACCTAAATAGTCCAAGGGTCGAACGGACCTCACAAAGCTCGCACAACTCGATGAAGCCAACTAAGGGAGGGAAAGCCTGAGGAGTAAGTCTACAAATGGAAAGCTCCGAAGAGGATTGAACTTCCATGATGAAGGGGTGAAGGGGGAATCGGAGTCCTAAGCAAAAAGCTTTGAGATACACTCCAACCTCACTATTCCATGGGAAACATACTCTCACATCCGGATTGGGCACTCTAACCCTAAAAGGATCATAGAAGCAACCTCGCCACACCTCGACAGTCAGATCGAGGGAAAACCTAGGGGACATATATAAGATGACTCCAGGGACCTTCAACCTCTAATACCTTCGGTGAATGGGAACGCTGGGCTCAACCCAAATTTCTTTTCCCTTCCCAGGAAATTCCACGCATCAAAGGGGCCGGAGGCACACCAAAAGCTCCTCGTAGGTCAACTCCTTGAATACAATCGGAGCAAACATACCTGATGAACCTAAAAAGGATCAGAGTCGAAGAAGGATGATACCTTGAAATTGAAACAGGCGATCTCTGGGGAGGCGACGCTAGAAGCAAACTTACGAAACAAGGAGGAAGATGAAGCAGAAAGATCTCTACTTTTTTCTCGCTTTTCTCTTTTACATGAAGAAATCCAACCGGCTGACGTCTGATGCGCGACACGTGTCCAAGGCCAACCACGAGAAACGGCGGAGATCGCTCTAAAGGCACAAGGGTTTTTGGCGGCACAAATCAAATCAGATATTTCAAAAACCGTGCGCATTTAAGGAGATTACTTATCATTCGGTCTCAATCAGCACGATTTCTGTGGCGCACATGATGGTGGCCATTGTTAGTGCACGGGTACGAATCCAACTGGAGTATTCGCATACCCGACCCATTTAGCATCCGCGACCCAATACCCCCCACGCTCTTAGCAGGGTACCGCTGAGTCAGACGAATGGTTCATTCGAACCGTTAGGCTGGCACTGACATTCAGGGGAAAGTTAATGGGGCCGAGTAAATGGGCAGCCGTTAACTCGAATTCCAGAGAAGATCGTGTCTAAATCAATGAGGGACGGTAACACATCATCAAGGGGGAATTACCTATAAATAGACCAAAGAACGAAGGTAAACGGATTACATTTTCAAGGTACTAGGTCTAAGACATAGAACTATACTTTCTCGGCTTACATTTCTTATATATTTGAGCTTGCATCTCCAGCCTTGAGACGAACCTCCGTGGGTCGATCTCAGCTGTACCAAGTTCACTCTCTCCCTTAAGTTTCATGCTAACTTAAGCATCGGAGGGGATTTGTAACCCAGATCCGACCCCCCTAAGGAGTCCCCGTGGTGCAAATCGAGGTCATCATTCAACATCAAAGGTCGAAGTCGAGCTTCCCAGCCTCGAACTATCGACGCAACTATCACTCGAAGGTCGATCGAACATCGCACCAGCTTCAACTACCATTACTCGACCCTGGTTCTTCCAACCAAGGGTCCCACTCCATTTGCTGACGAGGCTCCGACTCAGCATCTCGAGTCTACGTCAGCTTGACAACTATCTCGGTCAATTTTGGCTTTAACAAAACTGTTTGACTGTGATTTTCAAGCAAATGGTGACTTCATCCAGATGTCACATCGACCGTATAAGAAACGTTGTGGATCTTCACTTCAACAACCACACGTAGTAAGCGTTGAAATCAAGGGTAATTGTTATGCATAGATATACGGATGAGCCCAAAATGAGACAAATACAAATCCATATAGGAACTGTCAAAAAGGCTTAGGCTTGTTTGGACAGGCCTCTGCCCAAGGCAAATAAACTAGTTTCGATTGCAGGCGAAGGTCCACACATGATATATATTCACTATGGGCAGTAGCTGATGATGTAATGACTCATTTAATTAAAAAACAGCCCCATGTGGGCATGTCCCCCACAAACTCCCCTTTTTATTAAATCCCATCAACTCTCACCCATTCTCTCTCCCTCCCTCTCTCCCTCTCTCATTTTCTTCTCACCGACAGCCCCTCCCTCCACTCTCCATCACTTTCTCTTTCACGCTCGCTCTCTCACATGCGGCGACTGACGATCAAACGAACAACATCGCCTCGTGACGAATTTAAATCTCTTGCCCTATCCGAATTAAATGCTCCATCCTACAGCCCACGTTGGGTGGAATTCTTCTCCGATTATAATTTGATTTTTCCTATTTAATCTCCAATGATTTCGAATTTTGATTTCATATAAAAAATTGGGTTTCCCTTCGAAAATCTTCCGATTTAGTTCGTTTTGATTCTTGTTTTCTTGAGAGCTTCCGATTTGGCTACTACGGTGAACGGTATATTATATCTCCCTCATGCTTCAGTTTAATTTCAGTTTCATTACGTAAAATCTAAGCTAAAAATTGTTGGTTAATTTGTACGGAAAATTGGGTTTTTATTAAGGATTGCTATGGAAAGGATGAATTTGGGAAATAATGTAGGGCTTGATTCCCTTAGTTTATTTTTGTGGGGTTGGCTCCCCTTCCTGCTTTTGTGGGGTCCCGGGTTTCTGTGTGTTGGCTATTTTTGGGTTCGGCTGCCTGTTTTGGGTTCAAATGGCTGTTTTTGAGGTTCGCCGTGTTCCTTTATTTTTGTTTTGGGTTCCTCCATTGTCCTTACTTGTTGTTTTGGGCTCATACGTGGGTTATTAGGTTCGGCTTGGCCATTTTTGGGTTCGACCTGTCCCTTTGTTGCTGTTTTGGGTTCCTGTGTGGGTTATTGAGTTCGGCGTGGCCATTTTTGGGGTTCGGCATGTTCCTTTGTTGTTGTTTTGGGTTCCTGTATGGTCCTTGATTGCTATTTTGGGTTCCTGCGTGGGTTATTGGGTTCGGTCTGGCCATTTTTGGGTTCGGCCTGTCCCTTTGTTGCTGTTTTGGATTCCCGCGTGGTCCTTGCTTGTTGTTTTGGGTTTCTGCGTGTGTTGTTGGGTTTGGCTTGGCGATTTTTGGGGTTCGACATGTTCATTTGTTGTTGTTATGGGTTCTGGCGTGGTCCTTGCTTGCTGTTTTGGGTTCCTTCGTGTGTTATTGGGTTCGGCTTGGCGATTTTTGGGGTTCGGCATGTTACTATGTTCATGTTATGGGTACTGTCGTGGTCCTTGATTGCTGTTTTGGGTTCCTGCATGTGTTATTGGGTTCGGCATGGCGATTTTTGGGGTTTCGCATGTTCCTTTGGTGTTGTTATGGGTTCTGGCATGGTCCTTGCTTACTGTTTTTGGGTTCCTGCGTGGGTTATTGGGTTCGACTTGGCCATTTTTTGGTTCAGCCTATCCCTATGTTGCTGTTTTGGGTTCTTGTGTGGTCCTTGCTTGCTGTTTTGAGTTCCTGCGTGGGTTATTGGGTTCGGCTTGGCCATTTTTAGGGTTCGGCATGTTCCTTTGTTACTATTTTGGTTTCCTGAGTAGTCCTTGCTTGCTGTTTTGAGTTCCAGCGTAGGTTATTGGGTTCGGCTCGGCTATTTTTTGGGGTTCAGCTTGATTCCATACTTACTGGTGGGTTCCTGTTTTGCTTATTTGAGTTCTGTGGCTCCCTTTTACCTTATTGTTTTTTATCTCTGGCCCTAGTGCCTTGCTGTCCAGACCATATTTCTCGTGGATTTTACTGTACGCTTGGATTCCCCCCACAACGTGATGAAAAACCCAAATCTAATCCATCTGACCGACATTGTTAGAAGTGCAAAAGATTACAGATTTCAGTTTCTATTTTAAAAATAAATGTTGTTAGATCCATTGTTCAGTTTGCGCTTCCGTAAGAGTAATTTTCCGTTAATGAATGTTAGTTTAAAATTGAAATGTTAAAAGAAAATATTCCTTCTGGGAAATTGTTCTATGCATGCGGAACTAGAAAGTTTAATGGTATGTTTAAATTGTGTAGTTCATGGGATGTTACTCTTGATAACACTAATTATGAAAAGCTTATAAAAATTGGCTCATGACATGTTTTGGTTGCTACTACATGTGCATAAATCCGATTTATTGCACGTGAATCTCCCTCAACTAGGTAGTTAAAAAATAATATTAAAGTTAGATAACTTCTGATAGCCATCACTGTACCGTTACTGTTTGATAATTTTTGATACACAAAAAAAGGTAACATAGTTCTCACACCACCAAATTTATTGTCTGATGTGCACATATCTTTAGATATTTTGTATTGAGGCTCTCCAACAAGCTCCGACGGCTTGACCTTGATTGACCACATTATCCCCAAATTAAGCACAAAGATTCATATATATCTAACACTTAATCAGGGGAGATAAAGCAAGTCAGATACAAATGACCCGGATAATACCTGATCAAGTTAGTAGTTTTCGGAACTCTGATCCAAATTCAATCAGGGTCAGGTTCAGGTCTATCCATTCTGATCAAGTCAAGTTTGACACAACCCAAACCCGGCCATTTGTCACCATTATCTCGATGGCTAAAATGGATGTCCATTAACATTAAGGAGAATAATTTAATGGGGAATTTGATTGTCTACTGGATGCCATTTTCTGTCTTGCTCTTTTGGTTGTTTGGAGGAGAATAGCCTTCTCTCTCTTGGTTTTGAGTGTTAATTTGAATATGATTTTTGATATCGGGAGAGTGGAGAAGGTGAAGGGGCAGAGGGTACGCATTCAAAGCCGGAACGTTGAAAGATGGCCATGATACTGCTGTGATATTGGCATCATTCATCTGCTGCTCGATATAACAATTCAAATTTTGGATGATTGAAAAGGATGCACCATCTTACTATATTTGGAGTATTAACCATATGAGAATAACGTGCATCATATGACATATGTGACATTGGCTGAATTATTGAAAATTTACCCGTAATCTTATAAACAATGAAAAAAAAAAAAACAGGATCACATAAATTTCTGGAATTCTTATGTATCAAACTAAAATCTAATATATGCTGATAACCGATTAACATATCATTAGTTTCTAACATCAAATTCGACTGCATCAGGAGCTAACACAACCGGCCGGTAACAAATAACAGGACTTCAGAACCCCATTTTACAAACAAAATTTCAACCAGTCATCTTGCAGTGGAGTTTCAGTCGCCAAAGCAATAATCGAAAGATAAGTACATTATCCAAGAGCTCGCAAACAAAAGGCTTAGTGCCGTGATACTGTTCTCCAGCTTGCCTCAAGCAGCATGGAACTACATGACTGAAGCACCGAAACAGCATTTAAAGAAACCTGATTTACTAAGCTTCAGCAACTTCTTGAAAAGCTCTGTTTAAAAAATGTGAACAATGTCGTAGGCAAATCTGTCGGTGGTGTCAAAGAAAAACTTGCTGAAAAATAGTATGGCGCCCATAAATAAAACCTAATCTTAACCAAACATCAATATTAACCGAGAATAACACAAGCAGTACATTATATTCGGCTTAGCTTCGAGCTCAAGTCCACTTACCATGAGAATGGTATTCTAGAGCATGGATCCCTAGAATATTTCCATTTCTAACCAAGTCCAATGGTCCTAGTCTAACTCGAAAACGTGGCATCTTCAAGCAATGTTCATCATGATCTTCATATATAGCAATAAACCATATCAACCCGACTAAAGCTAGTGCCCGTGCCAGGCAGATGTCTATCATATAAAAACAAGGCTTTGGAGAGTATTAATGCGCGTTACATTCAGGTCTGTTAATGTTTTGATCTAGGTAAAGGCCATAATCCAAACCCAGCTAACTCTAAAATTTTAAATTTAGATTTCGGATTTAATTGGGTTTATTCTATAAGTTCGAGAGTGTTTTAGTTTTCTTTTTTCCTTTTTTTGTTGCTTATTTGCTTTAAAGCCGTCCTTTGGCCTTTCCTACTGGACTATGTTTATATGGAAACTAGTCTGCAACATCTCCTATGCTTATATTTAGCATTGCCTTCAACAGGAAATAACCTGGAATGGTAAACCTTTACAGGCATAATAATAAATAGTAAAATTGCATTCACTAATGCGTTGAGATTGTGTAGATTAAATTTAAACTACGGATAATCAATCTCAGAAATAATACGAGTAGCTGGAATTCGATGCATCTGATCTGCAAATTACCCACACTATATCATATTAATAAATAAAAACACGTGTATAGTTATTTATAAGGGTAATGACTCAAAACATCCTTCACATTTTTCCGAAAATCACTTTAAGTACCCTAATTTTTTACATCACTTAACACCCCTAAGCTTAATGACCAAAATACCCTCTTCTTTTTCATCTTATTTCTTCTCCTCTGACCATTGATGGAGTTTCCTCCTCCTCCTCCTCCAGCTTCTTTCTCCTCCTTTCTTCTTCTCATATTGCTGCTTCTCATCATCCTCCTTTTCTTTTCTTCTCTTCTTCTTATTCTTCTCTTTTTCTCCTCCCCCAAATCAATCATGTCAGACCTATGGTATCGAAGCCAATGCCCTCGACAGCGACAAAGAGGATGTGAATCTCGACGGAAATAGAACATGACAGGAAAAGGAGTGGGAATCGCAGCAAAGGTGACGGATCTCACGATCAACATCGAGTTCGAGACCGACATTAGCAAGAGAAAAAGAAAAAAGGTGAAGGAAGTGAAGAAAGAAACAATAAAAGGATAAAAAGAAGAAGAAATCACAAAAAATGAGAAGAAAAAACATCAATAGCAAGAAGAGAAGAAAGAATATGAAGAAACAGAAAACAACAATATTTTGATAATTAATACAAACATTGACTGCTCTGTGATGTTAGGTGATGTAAAAAATGTTAGGATAAAACGTTAAAAAATATTTTGAGTCATTGCCCCTTATTTATATGAATTATAATCATTATCAGTTTATCAGAACATCAATTAGGTTATTTGGTTCAGGTTCTGATCTAACTATATGCACGTATATTGTGTCCAGATTTGTGATCTAGCATACATATTTTGTTAGCAAGTTCATGAGAAAAGAATGTACTTCCGACTTTGAAAAGGATACGTCCAAGACAGCACGAATGACTGCAAAAAAGAAACATTGCCAACAAAATGTCAGGAAAATAGTGCCGATAAGATTAAAAAGGTACAAGCCCATTCACATAAATCGAGAAAAAGTAGTTCTAAAAGAAGATTGAAACTTGTACCATAAAAGAGAAGATAATTTAACAGAAGTTGTATATTAAGACACCACAAAAGACAAAGGTAAAGTTCCTTTTTCACCCAATTCCCAAATAAAAATAAGGTGCTGAACTTTTCAGGCTATTACAACTAGAATATCTCCCTTTTATGAGATTCTGAAGAATATGACTCATCATAAGCAGTCTTTGCAAGGGTGTATGGCTGTGCATGAAACCAAACAAGCTGAAACCATGAACCTTCATGAAACCTAAGTTTCAGTGTGATGATTTTGATGGTTGATTGAATAAAATAAACAAAATCCAAGTTTATGGGCTCAGTTGGGAACATATGATAGCTTCACAATATAGGTTTCACTCTTTCTTTCGACGAAACCCATTAGGGACTGTTCCAACAATCATTTATGTTCTATTATTCAACTAAGTGAAAGTGGTTTGAAGGGTTTCATGGTTTCAAATGTTCTCATCCCAGTTTTATAAAACCAACGTTTCATATATTTTTAAAGAATTACTCAGCAAACCTTTTTTTAAGAAGGGCCCATAGACTTTACCTCAAATCCCCCAATAAAGCAAAATACCTCTGCTACTGTGGGGGAAAGAATCTCCCATAAACGGAGATTGAACTCCTTTTTTTTGCCTGAATGACAGAAGCTTTGCAAATTGATATATCCTTCGTTTGCCGCAAACCCAAGTTGCATTGTGAATTTAGATCGTTGCACATTATGTTCAAACAATTCCCTCACACACTACCAATGGGACGGCTCAAACCCATTAACACAGAGGCATATCGTGCCTCTTGAGCTTAAGCTCATTAGGCACACAGCGACATATTTGGTTTCTCACATCCAAGTTTCCAACGTACTAAAACATCAGAATATGGGTTTCATGCCATCTTTGGAAACCTGGAGCCTCAAGGTTTCAGAGCAAGTGGGAGGTTTTGACCTGTAAAACAAACCCTAGCATATAGATAACAATGTGACAGTTGGAACAGATTTTCCTACAAGAACGTGAAAGGAGAGGGAAGGCTATGCAGGCTAATGAATCATGGTTGCTAATCAAATAGGACAAAGGGTCAAGGAGATTAGGTTTCGAAAACAAATTGACGGTTGGGTGCGCAAACCTTGTAATGCATAACGAGACAAAGAAGACAAAATTTTAAATAAATCCTCCAACTGGCTTAGATAAAGAGGATGAGAATGAACTGAAACTAAACAGGTTAAAGAATGATCTTTTTCATGGTATAAGAAGAGGACCTTAACTGTGCCTAGTTCCAGGCAAGATGAGAAATTTCCAAATAGCTGATCCACACTTCAATTTACAGGGAACATAAGATAGTTTCACAATATAGGTTTCACTCTTTCTTTCGACGAAACCCATTAGGGACTGTTCCAACAATCATTTATCTTCTATTATTCAACTAAGTGAAAGTGGTTTGAAGGTTTCATGGTTTCAAATGTTCTCATCCCAGTTTTATAAAACCAACGTTTCATATATTTTTAAAGAATTACTCAGCAAACCAAGAAGGGCCCATAGACTTTACCTCAAATCCCCCAATAAAGCAAAATACCTCTGCTACTGTGGGGAAAAGAATCTCCCATAAACGGAGATTGAACTCCTTTTCGTGCCTGAATGACATAGAAGCTTTGCAAATTGATATATCCTTCGTTTGCCGCAAACCCAAGTTGCATGGTGAATTTAGATCGTTGCACATTATGTTCAAACAATTCCCTCACACACTACCAATGGGACGGCTCAAACCCATTAACACAAAGGCATATCGTGCCTCCTGAGCTTAAGCTCATTAGGCACACAGCTACATATTTGGTTTCTCACATCCAAGTTTCCAAAGTACTAAAACATCAGAATATGGGGTTCATGCCATCTTTGGAAACCTGGAGTCTCAAGGTTTCAGAGCAAGTGGGAGGTTTTGACCTGGCAAACAAACCCTAGCATATAGATAACAATGTGACAGTTGGAACAGATTTTCCTACAAGAACTTGAAAGGAGAGGGAAGGCTGTGCAGGCTAATGAATCATGGTTGCTAATCAAATAGGACAAAGGGTCAAGGAGATTAAGCTTCAAAAACAAATTGACGGTTGAGTGTGCAAACCTTGTAATGCATAAGGAGACAAAGAAGACAAAATTTTAAATAAATCCTCCAACTGGCTTAGATAAAGAGGATGAGAATGAACTATAACTAAACAGGTTAAAGAATGATCTTTTTCATGGTATAAGAAGAAGACCTTAACTGTGCCTAGTTCCAGGAAAGATGAGAAATTTCCAAATAGCTGATCCACACTTCAACTTACATGGGCAAGAAAACTATTACTAAGGCACTGGGAAGCATGGTAGAGGTGAACATCTAACAAACTAGCAGTGTTAAAAAGTTATAGCCAGAACCAATTGGAAAGAAGATAGAACTCGATTTGTGTCAAAACAGGGGGAAATGCTCATGGTACATGAGAACAGCAAAAGATGTACCGAAAATTTGGCAAGCATTATAGAATGTAAAGATGTAGTTCCACCCGGTATAAACTAACGGGAAGAAAAGGAGAGACAAAACGAAGCCCAAAATTTTGACAGAGAATTTTAAAAAGAAATGGATTTGTATCAGAGTACCAATCCAGATATGCATGTGCGTTGGGGGTCAAAAAAATACAGCAGCACATTAATTCAAGAATCTAAGATGAGGATGCATGGTATGTAGACATGCAGGGAAATGTGCGTAAAACAAGATTTGCTTCAACAGCTGCTCCATGGTAGGATAAAAAGTCTAGCCTTCCGTTTTTTGCTATATCGTTACATCTTTATTGAAATACTAATATTACAATAGAATCATGGTATCAGCCCTATCTGACATCATGAATAATCAGTCATAGAAGCAACCTCAAATGTCTGCTTAACAAAGTATTGAACCGTTCAAAAAATGAACTGAGGTGTTAATGCGGTCATGTACCGCAGAAGGCGTAGGGACTCGGGCGTGGGAGCAGTCGTGGGATCGCAGAAGGCGTAGGGACTCGGGCGTGGGAGCGGTCGTGGGATTGACTTAGTATTTCATAGTTTTTACTTTATGCATTACCCTTTTTGTGTTTAAGTTGTCGGTGTATTTAGTAATTTGTTAGGAGGGTATTTAAAGGGGTGAACCCTAGTTGTGTGGATTATCGAAATATTGAGACCATCATCATTTGACGGCTAGGGTTTGGGGGATTAGGCTTGATCCATAATCTCAAGCTAGGGAGAAGATCTACTCCAGTATAGATCAAAATTGTCTCTTTATCATTATCAATATCATTTCCACTTCAAATTTCTTTTCGTTCTTCCACTAAAAATCTGAACTTTTGATACGATTAACCCTAATCGTATCAATTTGGTATCAAAGCAACAAGATCTAATGGCGGAAACTAGGGCAAAGACGGCGGCGGAGCTTGTCGAGGAGAAATTCGACGGCAAACTTGACGAAGTAAACAAGCGGATCGATGGGGCTTCAAGGAGAGATCAGAGGCATCCACCAAAGATGAAAGGGCTTGCGAAATTCACCGACATCCAAGATCTCCTTCAAGCTTTTCGTCAACAACCCCCCAATCTGAAATTAGGGCTTTGACATCGACAAATCTGAATTTTTTTCAGATCTAGGACAAGCTGGCGGAGGATAGGAGGGCGAGGGGAGCTTGGGGAGGATCTGCTCTGCGGAGCCCGGCAGTGACAGGGGCACCCAAGGCTCCTACAGGCGCAATGACACCAGCAAGAGGGACTGGGCCGGAGACACGTACGGGGGGTCAGACTCGCAGGATGACGGAGGCAGAGATGCGAGAGCGTAGGGCTAAGGGGCTGTATTTCAAGTGTGACGAGCGGTTCACACCGGGACACGTGTGCGGGACGAGCCATGCAGTTGGAGGTGGCGGCCAAGGAGGAGGAAGAGGGCGACCCTCCGATCATTCTTGGCGTAGAGGACGAGATGACAGAGGAGCAGCCACACTTGGAGACCGTGGAGGTGTCCCTTAGCTCCGTGGTGGGATTTACTCCATATCACACCATGAAGCTAGTTAGCAGGTTGGCAGACCATGAGGTGACGATATTGATAGATAGTGGAGCAACCCACAACTTCATCTCCAGGAAGTTGGTGGAGCAAGTGGGGCTAGAGGTGAGTGAGACAGCCACCTTCAGGGTGATTTTGGGCACATGCCAGAGAGAGGAGAGCATGGATGTCTGCAGGGCAGTGATTCTGACAGTGCATGGAGCTCAGGTAGTGGTGGATTGTTACCCCTAGAGTTGGGGAAGGTTGACTTGGTGTTGGGGATGCAGTAGTTACAGACATTAGGCGACACCAAGTTCAACTGGAAGATGCTGAGGATGGAGTATCGGGAAGATGGTAGGACGATGATTTTGCTAAGGGACATCGGTCTGTGTTGTCACGCGGCATCTCTGAAGTCCTTGGCTCGGGCAGTGCTGGTAGGAGGAGAGGCGTACTTTGCGTCTTATCAGGAGCTGGGGGCGGAGGCACAGGAGCAGGAGACGCCACCAAAGGTGGAGGAGTTGTTGGACAGCTATGGGCATGTGTTTCAGATGCCGCAGGGACTTCCGCCTCAGAGGGACCACGAGCACGCCATCGTGCTACGGGAGGGAGCAGCGCCAGTTAGCGTTCGGCCGTACAAGTACCCACATGTCCAGAAAGATGAGATCGAGCGGTTGATCAGAGAGATGCTACACGCTGGAGTGATTAGACCAAGTGTTAGCCCATTCTCTAGCCCGGTGCTCTTGGTGAAGAAGAAGGACGGTAGCTGGAGGTTCTGTATAGACTACCGTGCCCTCAATAAGGAGACGGTGGCAGACCGTTTTCCTATACCGGTGATAGATGAGTTGTTAGATGAGTTACATGGGGCGTCGTTGTTTTCGAAGATTGACCTGAAGTCGGATTATCATCAGATCCGGATGAAGGCAGGGGATGTGCAGAAAACTGCTTTCAGGACTCATAAGGGGCACTATGAGTTCCTCGTCATGCCCTTTGGGTTGACGAATGCGCCTGCTACATTTCAGTCATTGATGAACAAGATATTCTAGCCATACCTACGGCAGTTTGTCTTAGTGTTCTTCGACGACATATTGGTGTACAGCCGTATAGTGGAGGAGCACGTGCGAGACTTGGAGATTGAGTTGCAGGAGCTACAGGCCCACCAGCTGTATGACAATAGGAATAAGTGCACGTTCGCCTAGGCGAAGGTAGAGTACTTGGGGCACGTGGCTTCAGCAGTAGGGGTAGCAGCCGATAGAAGCAAGATTGAGGCCATGCTAGATTGACCGCGACCGACTACACTGAGGGCGTTGCGGGGGTTTTTGGGCTTGACGGGATATTACCGCAAATTCGTGCAGGGCTACAGTACCATTGCATGGCCCCTGACAGAGCAGCTGAAGAAGGATGGGTTCCAGTGGAACGCGGAGGCGACTACAGCATTCGAGGCATTGAAAAGGGCGATGACGACAGTACCGGTTTTAGCTCTTCCCGACTTTAGCAGGCCTTTTGTGGTGGAGACCGATGCCTCGGGATACGGGTTGGGAGCACTGATGCAGGATCAACGACCCGTGGCTTACTTTAGCCAGGTTTTGTCATCACGGGCGAGGCAGAAGTCTGTGTATGAGAGTGAGCTGATGGCGATCGCCCTATCGATCCAGAAATGGCGTTCCTACCTGTTGGGGCGGCCGGTTATTGTGCGCACCGATCAGAGGTCGTTGAAGTATTTGCTGGAGTAGAGGCTGGTGGCGGCAGACTATCAGAAGTGGCTATCTAAACTTGTTGACTACAAGTTTGAGATACACTATCGGCCGGGATTGGAGAACAAGGCTGCAGATGCGCTATCACGGAGAGAGGAGGTTACCTCCTTGGCAGCCTTATCAGTACCGCTGTTAGCGGAGTGGGAGACCTTATGGAGGGAGGTGGATACCGATGAGGATCTATCTAGGATCCGGGAGGAGTTGGTTCAGGGAGTGTCTGAGCACCCGGGTTATTCTCTGGAGGGGCAGCGATTGTTGTATCGAGGGAGGCTAGTCATACCGCGGGCTTCAGTGCACAAACAGTTGATTTTTCAGGAGTTCCATGGGAGCGCGGTGGGAGACCATTCAGGAGTCCAGCAGACATATATGCGGGTGGCTAGAGAGCTTTACTGGTGGGGGATGAAGAAGGACATCGCTGAGATGGTAGCCAGCTGTGACATCTGCCAACGTCACAAGTACCTGGCCATGGCGCCGGCCGGACTGTTGCAGCCCTTAGCTCTTCTTGAGCAGGTTTGGAAGGGGATCAACATGGATTTCATCGAGGTGCTACCCAAGTCTGAGGGATACACGGTGATTTTGGTGGTGGTCGACCGTTTGAGCAAGTACAGGCATTTCATCGGGCTGCGTCACCCTTACATGGCAGTGACAGTTGCTACGGCCTTTATACGGGAGGTGGTTCGTCTCCACGGGTTTCCCACTTCTATTGTGTCGGATAGGGACACGGTCTTCTTGAGCCAGTTCTGGAAGAAGCTGTTTAGGGTCCAGGGGACCGCCTTGAGGAGGAGTACAGCTTACCACCCAAGACGGATGGACAGACAGAGGTCGTCAACAGGACCTTTGCTGCTTTGTGTAAGATTGCCCGAGGAGTTGGTACTGGTGGTTGGCTGCCGAGTACTGGTACAACACATCCTTCCACTCCGCAGCCCAGACGACGCCATTTCGGGTTTTGTACGGCAGGGACCCACATGCGTTGATCCACTATCGTAGCAGGTCGACACCCGTGTCGCAGTTGGATCCGTACCTCGAGGAGCGAGAGGGGATTTTGGAAGAGTTGAAGAAGCACCTTACAAGGTCTCAGCAGCTGATGAAGGCAAACGCGGATGGACATAGCAGAGAGGTTGACTACGCGGTGGGAGACCATGTATATCTGAAGCTGAGGCCATACCGACAGAGATCATTAGCACGGCGCCGGAACGAAAAGTTAGCTGCTCTCTTTTACGGGCCATTTCAGATAGAGGCGAAGATTGGGCCCGTGGCTTATAAGTTGACATTGCCCCCATGATCATTATTGCATCCAGTTTTCCATGTCTCATAGTTACGGCAGGCGATTGGAGCACATACGCCGGTAGCCACTCTGCCACCTACTTTGACAGCTGATTCAGAGGTACTTATGGAGCCTCAGGATATTATACAGGTGCGGCGCATTGAGGGTGGGGGTCGCGAGGTGTTGGTACCATAGGCGGGGCTGCCTGATCACGAGGCTACGTGGGAGCTGGAGGACACCATCGTAGCACAGTTTCCAGATTTCAACCTTGAGGACACGGTTCGATTTTGGGGGGAGTAATGATGCAGTCGTGTACCACAGAAGGCGTAGGAACTCGGGCGTGGAAGCGGTCGTGGGATCGACTTAGTATTTCATAGTTTTTGCTTTATGCATGACCCTTTTTGTGTTTAAGTTGTCGGTGTGTTTAGTAATTTGTTAGGAGTGTATTTAAAGGGGTGAACCCTAGTTGTGTGGATTATCGAAATATTGAGACCATCGCCATTTGACGGCTAGGGTTTGGGGGATTAGGCTTGATCCATTATCTCAAGCTAGAGAGAAGATCTACTCCAGTTTATATCAAAATTGTCTCTTTATCATTATCAATATCATTTCCACTTCAAATTTCTTTTCGTTCTTCCACTAAAAATCTGAACTTTTGATACGATTAACCCTAATCGTATCAGGTGTCCATGTACCTGAGCAGGCACATGCAAATAACCATCCACTCAAGAAACTAATTAAATTTTACATTATTTAATCAAAACAGATAACAATTACACACCCGTGTGTGTGATATATTCTACATTATCGGTTGTTATTCAATTAGAACCCATAAAGCCCTACATTGGCACTTGCATAAAGGTCATCGTCGTCTCTCCCTAGGTTGAAGCTAAAACCAAACGCAAAGCAAAGAAAAAGAGTGAATCTTCTGGTTATGTTTTTCACAGTATAAGCGTCAATAACTCCCTTCTTTTTAAATATCTTGATTATCCATGAATCAAAAGAACGTCGGTCAACTACTTTAGAGCATTGCCCGGCTAATCTGCTGTTGCTAACAACCACCAATACAGAAAGTACCCTGATGATATTGACGAATCAAATTGAATACTGGCCAATTCATACAAAAGTTAATTCAAGATGTCTGCGTTGTTCCATTTTTAAGATGTCTTCAAACAGACAGTATTCAAGATTTTAATAGTGGGTTTCTCTATAGCAACTAGGCATATATCATGAGCATAGTGACTTCAGGGGTACCTTGTTGGCCACCCAGCTAACCATCATGGGCATGCCAACCATTGTTCCACCTAGGTAGGATAGGTGCCCAGCTTAGGCAGATAACATGTCTAGGCGGACCATCCGCCTTTTAGTTTGGGCTGATGAGTTTGAATAGGGGTTTTGGGGCCAAAACCAATAGAAACAGATCCAGTGAGTTATAACTCTAAATATAGGGAAGGAAAAAAAAATTCTAAGATCCCTCCTAAATCATCTTAGTTTGTTCGTGCCCTTTCTTCTTCTTCACATATCAAGAGTTAAAGTATCGAGATCCTAATCCTATTCACATTTAAATGAATTCACTATATTTTATCTGTGCATCAAGGTGACACATTACTCCTAATAAATCTATGAAACATTGATTTTTACCGTCACTTGATGCACCGGTAAGGTATATCTAAATCATTTGAAATTTTATTTGTAAATAATTTAGATGAGTTAGAGCACATCCAAAAGAATGGAGTTGTGATTTGGGTTCATAATTTTTCAATAAAAAACATTAAGTTTCCATTCACAAAATAAAAGAAAATTTTGTAGCCCAAGACATACACACATGTACATACACACACACACACACACGTGTGTAGATAAATATACACATGTATAGACATATGTATACATGTATGTATCTCTAGATAATATAAGAGTCGCCAACTTATATAATATAACCATTTATTTTGATATTCATATTCTAAAACCTTAGTAACCCAAAAATATAGTGAAACCGAGGTGATATGCTCATTGATCTAGTCGTTACAAATATTTCGATTAATATGTACATGTTAAATTTGTGATAATATCAACAAGCAAAACACCTTAAGTTCTGTGGAGCTTCGGTGTATTGGATCAAAATGAAGTGTGCAATCCTCTAAGAAGATAGTAAATAGTAGAGTGGACTTTTTAACGAAAGCATAGAAAGAAATTTCTCATTGGATAACTGATGCACACAAGAAAATCATTTATATACACTTGCTGGGTTTCGTTCTGGATTGAAAGAGGACATTAGGTGTGAGATGCTTCCATGCAGATAATGTGAAACACGCATATAACTTAGCCTTAAATTTGAAATCCATGAAAGTCCCCATAGACATGAAGCCTACTCTTAAAGCCGAGGAGCAATTTAAACAGTCAAATGATAATATGACTAAATCTGAAACGGACACCGCTAACGAGATAAAAGAAAAATGTTAAGGTTGAAGAAGCACCACCACCACCAATACCTCCTTAAGTGAATCTCATTTCCTTAGAGCTAAGTTGTGACGTTATACCAAGTACATCTCATGAGCATTTTGCATCTGCTTTGAGTGCTCTGCATCTCGAGACTGATGAAACTCTTGCAATTAACGATGATCATGAGTCTGCTATATAATCATATAGAAATTTACATAAATTTGTAGTTATGGATAACAAGAAGAGTAATGTAAGCCCATTCGTACTAGAACCAGCAAAGAAGCTTGGCATGCATCATACATGTTGCTTTACTAAGTGATAATCCTGATGAGACTGAGACGAGTCTTTCGCAGAAGCTTGAGGAGATTAAGCATATTGAGTTCGTCATCCCAAATTCTCTACATCCCAATAAGATTCTATAGGCTTTAATTTCTTTTGCTATTTGGGAAAATTTTATAGAAAGTATTCGTCTGCATATTCACATCATATTATACTTTAAAGTTCATAGACGCATCTTCTCCCGCTATAATGGACAACTGATTCTGCATAGCCATGTTATTACTATCATCGTTCACCATGTGGTGAAATTCCTAAGCCGAAGAGAATGATAGAGATCAAATTCGAAAAGGAATTCAATTCGAGAAGAAGTCTTTTATTTAATAGAGATTGAGCCCTAGAAGAATTCATATCAGTTTGAGTCTTTTTTGTTATTTTAAGAGTTTTAGTTATTTGAGTCCTTTTGTAATTTGAGTCCTTTTTGTTATTTGATTTTAAGTTGATTTAGAATTTCTAGACCTAATCAGATTCAGAGAGTCAAGTTGTAAACTTATATAAAGGCCACAAGCTCAGTAGTTTTTTCAATGAAGAATTCAATAAAATTAGTTGTAGGTGCAAACTTTTAGTTTCTCCATGAATTAAATCTTTTGCATTGGTGTGCGAGAGTGGACTTGATCACTTGCGCGAGAGGGCCGAAGAATCTCCACATACTAGACGCGCGAGTCGGTGATCGAAAGATTTCCGGTGTGCGAGACCCGAAAAGTTATTAAATTTCCTATGGTTCTTCACCAAATTCCCATCACATCCCTTTCCGATTCCGTCCTGCGTCACACAATATAAATAACAGGGCAAGAAATTTCCGATGGAAGTGTGCAATATTAGCCATCCAGGGAGGCCACCCATATTACTAAACCGAAAGTATTTTCTAAGAATATTAATTTAAAGTGTGAAATAAATGTAGCTTTAAATAAAACTTTCTAAAGAACATGAGTTGAGTAGATGGGTTTGTCAAGTGTATTGGTAACATTATCGAATTAATAAGAAAGCTGCAGAGTCAGTGTTAACTTTATAAGCCATCTATCTAATTTCTTCAAAGTGGTGAGTGTTGAATTATGCATATGATTTCACCCATTTTTTGCTTATAAGCCTCAAAAGTGCCACATTTCAGATGTCCAAAGAAAGCAATGTAGGTAGGGGCAACTGATAACATATTGGAGTCAAGAAATGCTAATCTGGTAAATGATCTATCTAAAAGATCAAATTAGCATCAAACACTCCAGCAACATGATTTCACCCATTCTTTGCTTGTAAGCCTAAAAAGTGCCACACTTCAGATGTCCAAAGAAAGCAATGTAGGTAGGGGCAACTGATAACGTATTGGAGTCAAGGAATGCTAATCTGGTAAATGATCTATCTAAAAGATCAAATTAGCATCAAACAAGCCAGTAACATGCCAGACAAGATATTCTACAGCATAGTTCATATCTTAAATTTTCTAGAACAGTTAGAACATGAAACATATATAGCCAGGATAAGCCGGAGTTAGGGGCCAACCAGCTTTAATCCTTGGAAACATACATATTCTGAGCTAAGTACATGGTAGAACGTTTACCATGAAACCACACAGAAAACAGCTATTCTTTTGGGTTTGCTGATTGCAGCTCCTAACTGGAGCTATTTGAGCCAAACAATTAGACAAACTTCCTAGACAAAACTGATAACTCTTCCTCTCAAACCCACTATCCAAAGAACCACAAAAGATGATAAAACAGATGAACTCCCAAAACAAAATTGATAACTCCTACAGCACAACCCAACTATCCAAATGGTGTCATGATGTTTTGGAGAAAAAGTACAACATATTCATGATGTGCAAGTGACTTGGTATATTTAAAGAATATTAAAAGAATAAGAATGATTTTTTTTTAAAAATATAAGCAAGCATGTTTTCAGGAATATTTGGTATAATATATTAAGGCTACTAGTACCAATATAAAGAACGAAATTACACCAAGATGATAAAGTAATAATGCT
The DNA here is from genome assembly GCA_030789695.1 of Scilla litardierei. Classification (NCBI taxonomy): domain Eukaryota; kingdom Viridiplantae; phylum Streptophyta; class Magnoliopsida; order Asparagales; family Asparagaceae; genus Scilla; species Scilla litardierei. Next base: position 746,599,487 of record CM061142.1, read on the forward strand.
AGATCATACGACTTTCTAAATCCATGAAAACTGGGGGAAGACAGCAAGTTATTTGAAGCATACCATGAGCCCACCAAAAAATCCATCGAAGATGACACGATTCCATGAATCAAAATAATTGTGAGCGGAGAATTTCGCCTTCAATGCAAGTGCCAAAGATGTGAAAGCCATTATCAGAAAATAAAACACAAAGCCTCCCAAGCCCGTCAATCCCGAAATTCCAGCAACTACTCCGCCAATGATAGATAAAAAGGTACGGCTGAAGATCCATAAATTCATCCATCAGACATACTTTTAAAAAGAAAACAATAGAATTCACAACCTAAAGCAAGACAAAACATTAAAATTGGCAAATTCAGGCAAGATTAACAATTTAACGTGCAGATTTTTACATATATTGAAATTTAAAACATGCAGGTAATTTCTTATGTCATTGAATAAACTGCATTCCCGACAATCTAAATATAGCCTTATCATTCTGACAATAATAATATTAGTTTGCATGAATCCGACATCAAAAAACACTGTTGGTTCCACGTTACTGCTTTCCATTTGACCACAACAAAAATTCTCACTCTCCACATTATAAAGACATCAAACAAAAGCAGTTTTGAATCATTACCTAATTATTGAGCTTCAGGACTCGTCATGGTGAACCCAGTAACCAACAGTACCTTCTTCACTTTTGGATCATTACCTAGAATTCCTAATTCCACCCCCATCACTCGTATTCTAAGAGTCATAACCTACATTCATGGTCTGATTTTAGACATGTATCCCTTTAGAATCGATAGGAAAAATATATTTCCGGACACAGACCAAAAAATTCAGGGTAAATTGGAACCACTAACAATTTACTTTGAATTTGTGAATGGTTCTTCAATTTTGATATCCAACGATATTTTGTTTCCTTGAATGGCAAAAGGAAATCATATTGATTTATATGACTAACAAATTGATTTATGACTATTCAGTATCATTCACTTTTTTTCAATAATCAATACTTATCAATTATATATTATAGCTTAAATTAGCAATACCACCATTTATGAGTGGAAAAAAGTGCATTCATTACCAAAAATTCAAAGAAGATAATGTTCTGCTATCATTCGACCTACTAATCAAATTTCACTTCCCATCCTTAAGGTTTCATGATATAAAATTGGCCAGTGTAAGACGATTACTGCATAATTTGCAACACACTCTATATAAACTAGAGCAAAGGGAGGTTCATCCATGATGGTTAAAGTGCATTAAAGTTACTTTTACCCGGCTGACACATTTTTCCCACTCGCCCAAAAGCCACATCCATGGATTTTTTTTGGACTTAGGTCTTAGATTATGGGACCATTCTCCTTCCATCTTTTTACCATATCAATAGATCTCTTCAGTGAAAATCTTAATCAGAAAGTGCCTTCCCATTAATCCAAGATGACCAATTAGTAGCATCAAGACATCGCCTTCTATTGACGTGTATATAGACTGGAAGAAGCACCATTATCCACTAGTCATGATGTCAATAATCACTCACTAATTTGCATGGTGTTACCATATTTTATATGCAAATTGGAGCAAGAGTGCCACTTTTTAATCTTAATGTATAGATGCAGTCCATTACTAGAAACGGGTAACATCCACGTACTAGCATGGAGACCTTGCCATTCACATGACGTGGCCACCCACTTGCCATGAAGAAGCTCAATTGCTTCATGAACCAAAAGTCAATCTCTAATAACAATTTTCCTCATGTAGATCGCTTCTTCAAGGGCATAAAATTGGAGTTAAGGTCAACATCCCAAAGTCATAACTATTGGTTCCATTGTCCCATGGAGATAGGAATTCATGATGACCTCTTTTCTGTGTTTCAGTTCACAACTCGGTTTTAGTGAAAACTGTGAGATTCAACAACAAGAAAACACTCTTGGAGTTAAATATACCTAGTGGTCAGTGAAGGCTCAGCATGTTTGAAGACAATACACTTGCATAAGGTAATCTCTTTCTCTAGAGGAGTCCAAAGCAATTCGTATCCAATGTCTCCTTGTGCCCAAAGGTGTTCCACAAGTCCCCAATCTGGATTCTTAGACCTCCCTCATTTATCAAGTTTGGTCCTCTTTGATGCAACACAATCAATTCCATGATTGTACCATGTAATGTTTTGGATTCAAGGTTTCAACTACAATATAAAGCTATTTCCATCTTGTTCGAATAGAATTTAGATTTTGCTTAGATGTTAATTTATTTAAATCTCTTTATGGCCTTCTTTATAAAAGGCAAGATTTATTTCTAGAAGTTTTTAGACTTTTGTTGGTCAGAAAATACTTTTACAGCTTAATCTATACAAGCCAATGCAATTATATATTAGGATCGGTTCCTAAAATTTAGGAATGAGTTCTCTTTTTTTATCATGTCTAATATATTTATAAAGGCTTTAAGCCATTCCGTGTCTATATTATATTAAGGCTTTAAGCCATTCTTTTTGGATGACGCTGAATAGGCGATCCGTTATAAAGTTAAGTTTCCCTTTTAAAAAGGATAGTTTTGCTGTGTGCAAGTTCTTCTTGTTGTTTTCTCACTGACTTCGTGAAGCTAGTAATGCTGTCAAGCCCTTTCATATGCTTCTCGTCATTCTTCTAATTACTTTATTATCCTTCAAAAGCCTAATAATAAAACAGCCTAGCTGCCACCCACATCTTTTCCTTCTAAAACCATTTTCCAATATATCTATTTCTAGTTGAAGTTCGTTTCCGGAATCTTCTTCGATATCATTACAGTTATTGTTGATACTCCTGTTAGTGGTAAACTTCTTTTTCTTGTGTAGTTCAGCCCATTGCATCTCTTTAACCCTTACCCTATCAAACCTGTACATGCAAAGAACCGTACCTTCTTCATACAAGCACCAATGCCCCCAAATTAAGAGATAACCCGTTTGGTATTAACAATTAAAAATTATTTTTAGACATGAATCAAAGAGTACGAAACAAATTATAAACCCATATAGCTCACTGTCCAATTCTCTTGGTTTGCGATGTGGTAAATAAATCTGGAATAAAGAACTTCGGGTGGAAGATCAAGCTCAAAGGAATCGAATGCCAAATTTCGTTCAAACGAAATTAGAATTGTTAGTTGTGCGTGAACCTCTCTTACACCTCAAGTAAGAATTTAAACATTGTCTTATTTCTTAACTATGAATAGTTGATTTTCCTGCAAAAATATGAACACACTGAAATAGACTGTGCAATCGAATCTCAAAAACCATTGTTGCGAACCTGCATCTCTTTCAGCCTTTATCTGATACCAATTGTAACCCAACAAAAAGATTCATGCTAAGTTACGAACCATTAAAAGTTATAGCTACATGAACCAACATCCTAATAGGGGAACAGTGGTGCAGGTTCTATAAATCAAAGACAGTCCATAATTACAATATTTATATGAATCATATAAGATGTATGGATCCGTGTTAAAATGCCTTCTTGTTGTTATATTTCTGAGAGTAGCAGTTGAGTGTAGCAGTCTGTTCCATCTAGTTAGTAGTTATATATATCTTGAATTAGGCCTTAACTAAATCCTAAATTAAAATGATTGTTCTCAAAAAAGATAAGATTCAAATAGCGCAAAAACTTGGGAAGGTTCTTGACTGTATTGCCTAGTTTAAAAAGAAAATCACTTGGTGCAAATAAGGCTAGAGCAATCTTCATAGTGAAGGTTTGACTGACACGGCTATACTGATCATACCACTACCTCCCATAAGGGTACAGAAGGGTCTTCAAGAACAGCTCTCCGTAAAGACTTTCATTCATCGCATTGGCAAACTATATAGCGAGTCCATCACCACCATGTTATTCCATTAACAGATTAACAAAGTTACTTTACGTTTCAGATGCACACCACATGCATTTTCTTATGAAAACCCCAATGTTCAAGCATAATAAGCCATGCTTAAGGACCTACAAACGCAGGATCAAGCCAATAATGCACAATAATGTGGATCCAGCCACCGAGATTCACTATGCTACTCTTACAAGAAATAATAGAAAACAAGTTGTTCCAAACAGAGGGCAAGCGTTGGGACCTCAAATTCTTTTGGCATCCAAATTTTGACCCTTTATGAAAGAGCAAGACATTGTACCATTTTTGCAACTCCCTGTATTTTTGTCTACGCATGTCAGGATTCAAGGTTGAGTTTTTTTAAGAGTTGTTAACTTGATGATACCTCTACACCTCCAAACTTCCTCCAATAAATTAAGTTTGAATCTGTAACTAAACAACACGAACACATGCAGTCTAATAAACAGTAAGATTTGAGGAGAGACCTGTAGTAAATTGATTTCATGTTGGCCTGGAGATTCTCAGCGTTAAGGATGGGGATATCGTCTGCTGCTGATTTTTTCTCGGGAGCTCTCGAATCATCGCGCATCGCCATCGCCGTCTGCGGATCCGAGTACCTACTAGTTTGAGGGGAAAATCAGAAATTATTAGGTTTACAAAGAGAATAAATGAGGCAGATCATTAAGAAGCGAACCTGATATCGTCGGAAGTCGGCGACGAAAAGAAAAAAACTGGCGAATTTTGGGGAATTTTGGGACTCGTCTGATTACAAGAAGCAAGCAAGTAGGGCGCGGGGGTTTTGGTCGCGTTCGGGTCGGGCTTTACTGAGGATCCGCAAGGCTGAAGTCCGCTAATATTGGCCGTGGTGAAAGGCAGTTCGTGTCCGGATCCGCATGCAAAGATAAAAATGCATCGCAGAACCGGAACCAAAGGATTCATTTTACCAAACGGCCCATAGCAATGTCGACCCGACCCAAACTAGAAGTTTCTAGGTCGACTGTGTCTGCTGCGCGCTCCGCCGTCTCGATCTCGATATCGATCGCGATCGACTGAAGCTGCTCATTCTATTTTCTCTCCGTCTAATTCGAACACGATTCATCTCTATCTCCGCCGACGGACCTCGGGCTCTCGATCACGATTCATCCCTAGATTCTTCTCTCTTTTTCTCTCCTTCACCTCAAACTCTGATGTTTGACTGCTTTGCTTGAATTACTGGCAGCCGTCCCTCAAGTAGAGCAAGCCTCCTTCAGAACATATAGCGAGGCCCTTAAATGAAAGGTATGTTAATTTTTGGCATGATTTTCCTCATGAAGTGTAATTGATTACAGCTCATGGAAGATTGGATTGGGTTTCATGTTTGGGATTTTATCAATCGTTGATCGTTTCTGAGTCGATTTTTGCCTATGGCAATCAAGTTTTGATATGCGATTAAGTTTGATGAAGCTGACGCAAAATATATGGTTCATGTTTATATAGAGGAGATATATAGGAAAGTACTGAGTTTCTCATTAACTAGTATATTAGTTTGCTTAAGCTAGAAATGGGCTGATCAATTCATGAACTTGTACATTGCAATTAGCAGAAATTGAACTCGAAATCTTGGGGAGTCTGGTGTAAGGTACGGAAAAAACATGGTTTGGGTTGTTTGTTCTTCGAATTAGTTGTCTGGAGTTATTTTTAGACAAGGTTCAGTTAATTTTAAAGGGCGCACAATTATCTTTTTAATAGGGTTCCCCTCCCTCTTTTAGGCCGTTGTGGTTGCAGGTGTGGGAGCAGAGAGATAAAATGCGACTAATGACTATAACGGCTATTGAGCAACATACTAATGTGCTTACTCTTTTATAGTTGCATTATTACTTTTGTATTAAAAGGGTTTATACCCAAATGTATATAGTGTTTTATTTTGGAGAAAATCTGAGCTGATCCCATCTTTGTTTATGATGTATGATGGTGCATAATTTGCTTGTTAACATGTTGCACCCAAAGACGTCTTCTTGGGTTCGTAGTGGATATTCGGTGGCTTGTTATTCATGCGAAAATTTCAATCTTGGGGCATATCATTTCACAACCATGATGGAGGTGTGCTAGCAAATTTTCATGCATATATGAAACATTATTGGCTCTCCAAGCTTTCAGTTATATCATCATCAGCAAGCTTTGTAATTATGTTAGGTTTTGGAGGAGAATATGTTCTTTCTTATATCTAGGGAATACATGTGTGTATATATGTACATATACATTTACATACACACACATGAGCATGTCCGTGCGTGTCATATATATGCCTTTAATGGAGTTGAATGAGTGCAAATACTATCGCCCCAAATTTCCCAATGGGAAATCAAAGTTAGAAATCTATTAGGGGTGGGTGTGATTTAAACAGTTTAATAATGAATTTGCAAATGATTTTGAAGTGTTTAGTTGTGTCAAATCTGCATCAGTAATATATTCAAATATTCCTTCAATTTGATCACAACTATGACCTTCTTCATTGCCTATTTCCCAATTGTCTTGCAGCTTTAATGCAAGAGATAGTAGAGAGAAAGGAGGGGAAAAAATGGAACTTGAAGACTTCCTCTTCCTCCGTGACATTGACATTGTCCTATATGCCATGCCGACTATCTCACATAACAAGGGCAAAATTTTTGTGTTACCTAGCTTTCTAAATTACTTATATTATTATTATTATCACTGTTATTATTTCTTAGTTGTATTTAGAAAATTCAAAGAAATTGCCTCCAATATCTTGCTAATCTATGAAGAGGGAAAGCATCAATTGAGCTTAGCTCATGTGACTTGACGCTTCCTTCTAATGTGGGAACTTGTGTTCGATTCTCCTCATCTGCCGCGGGAGAGAGAATTTTGAAATTATAATGCAATGGTGCTTTACTGCCGGTACATTGCACAACAATTCACATCCATGATACAGGGAGGCTATCAGAGAAGAGACCCGTTGCCACACTTGCTATATTGATTGAGTAGGGCAGTGATATCTGATTAACAAGATTGGTAAAAGGGTAGGGAGGAGAGGAACTTTCAGTTTGGAGCTGACAATCTTAGCACAAGTTGGCTCTGGTTGACAGACTTATAATATTTATGTATGTCACACACACATGAGACGAACCCTCTTGAAATTATATCACTTTGGATACTCAAGTAATTTTTCTTTATTGTGTTGAGGAAAATAATTTATTGCAACATGCTCTCCTTGCATGCATGCAAATATCTGGGGATGAACTATCTGTTTCGGATGTCTCACCAGCCAGAGTTTCCCACAAATATCTATCATGGTGCAGATTCTCCCTTTGTCCTTCAATTTTTTCAATTTAATGGGTTTCATTTGGCAATATGAATAATTTGAGGGGAATTTTTTTAAATTGGTGAGGATTTGGGATATACATATTATATAAACATAGAATTATAAACTTCTCAAAATGAAAGAGAACTTCATTGTTCTAACATTAAACTTGGATAAACAACAATTGGACATTTTATATCGTTTGGGCAGGTGTTAGCAGCTACCACTTGTAGGCCCTGTTTGGTTACACGTGTTGATATGAACTAATTGCTAAACACCTGCTTGCCAAACAAACAATTTAACCAAGATCCCCACATGGGTTTTCAAATTCCAAAGAAAAGCTGAAAATAAGCTACTTCCTTTCATAGATATACAATATATGTGTTGTAATTAGCCAAGTGCCCTCACTTTACTTGGATCACAGGCCTAGCAGCCTAAGAAAATTATGAAACATCAGCCTCTCCTTCAAGTTTTCCTTTCATCAGTGCCACTTGCTGTTGCCGATTTCAATCTCAACACCCTCAACTCCCAAACTTTTGATGAAATACTTTCCTTGGTAGCAAACAAACTCGTACTCACCATTCATTGCTCTATTCCAATCATTTTACCTAATCTGACAAAATGCAAACTAGTTGCTCGATGAAGTAGCAGAGGTCTTTGCCGGTGTTTTTTTTTTTTTTTTTTTTTTGGGGGGGGGGGGGGGGGAAGGTGGCTGCATTGGGGAAGGGTGACTATTTGAGAAGGGGAGACAGTTGAAATCCTGGGTGAACTTGGGCAGAATGATGTTAGGTTAGGGGTTGGAGTTTGTGGCAACATGAGGGAAGAGAACATGAGCTTAGTAGCGCAGAATACATGAAATCTTGATGATCTTGTTGACTTGTTGCAATGAGCGATGTACGACTCAAGGTGAAAAGTTACAATCTTGTTGCTTTTTAAGGTTTGCATTAGTGTTTTGAAAATGTTGACAAGATTGTGAATTTGCCACTGATGGGTTAAGGTTGTTGGCTTTAGGAGAAAGGAGAATGAAGATTGGCTCTATTTTTGTCCATTTAAAAAGCGGTCATTCATAACACCAACTAATTTCTCGACTCAGGTTATTAAACCAATACTTGCTAACTCTTTCCATCCGAAAGAAGGAAAAAAAGAAGCAAACGCACATATCATCTAACACTCACTCTAGAAAATCCTAACACCTAAGCCTGTATTTTCCTTGCCAAATGAGCCTGTAACCAAAGATGATCTTGTTTTGGGGGCGTTTGGCAAGATTTAGTGGAGGCAGATGCAAACTATGGCCAACTCTTTTTATCAAATGAACCCAATTTTTCATGAAGTTCTTCCAATTAAAACTTCATGTTACTTGTCTCAGTCACCACCGACTCTCCACCCATTTTCTTCTCTAAACTCTCATATCCCAAATCTTCTCTTCCTGCTATGGCTGATTAAGACCGTAGCGATTCTCATCATAGATCTTGATGCTGCTAGAAAAGCACCATCAACTTGAATAGTTGCACTGCTTTTCGTCATACCCTAGAAGAGAATGAGGAGGGAAAACGAACTGTTCAGGAATAGACAGAGGGATGAAATTTAAGCTGAACAATATATAATGTTTGAAACGTGCAATTTGTATTAAAGTAAAAGTTCTAATCTTTTTCTCCACAGCAACATCCCCCCTTTTGGCAACCTGTACTGTTTTACTAGTAAATGAAGGGATAACTCTTTTTTGGAAGTTTAATCATCCTAATGCATAATTAATTGTTTCCTTTAAATAGCTTTTGAACTTAATATATAATTGCATAGCTTTGTGCATCTAGTTGGTAAGCAGCTTTTATATTGATTTTGTGGTGGGGGACCGGGTAATCTTGTGCATAGATTTTGTGACTGAATGAAGTTGGCTGCCACAACTGTTAAAATGTTAACTTCTTCAACCATATGTACCGTCTTATGTATAGAATCAGGTCATTTTCTATGTCGAAGTATTTAAATTGGAGAAATGCCTACTGATGATTGAATCCTAACGAAAGTTTCACATCGGCAAAGCTTATTCTGAAATTTTCTTGTCTAGGACCAATTAGGTAACGATTCATTTTTTGGGGGTTGATATGTAGCATGCATTTGTATATCTGTTGTTATGGCCTATCCAAGATTCAAAAGCAACCTTTCAAACTCCTTTCTATTTATTTATTCGCCACCATTGAGATATTTTTTTCTTGAATAATTTGTGGCACCTTCTTTCACCTGTGCAGGTTTTGCTACTTATAGTCTGAAGCTATGATACCATGCTGTAGATGGAAATTCAGAATAATAATTGATATCAAATTCTGATTTTAAAACCATCTACCCTGTTGAATATATAAAAATATATGGCAGATTCTAAACGTGAAGCTAACTTACAAGACTTCCAAGATGAAGTCTTGTCTTCTAAGAGGACCAAAATTACTGATTTAGGTACTGAAAGTACAAAGACAGAAAGTAAATGTCTTGATTCCTCTGTACTTGAAACAAATAAGGAGGTTCTCACTGAAGCAGATACTGAAAATGGAAGAAACTCACAGCGAATGACCTTCCTGGAAGGAAGGAAGAATAGCCTACCTGAGGTTAACAGATCTTCAAAAGATACAAACCTGTGCAAATCAGAAGTCCTATGCCAGAAGGTAAGCAAATTATCATCTATTGAAGCTGATGCAGCTGAAGATAAGGGTTCTAGACATACTATGGAGGATGCTTGGGTTGTCCTTCCTGATGCGAGTTTGGAGTACCCTGGAAAACTGAGGTATCTAAATGTGTTCTGTTTGTCTTGGCTGCCTAGATTTCTTAAACTACCTCATTGTGTCTTACCATTTATTGTGGTTATTTTAGGTTTTAACGTGTGACCTTTTGTCTATGGATATTATTACTCATGATTTTTGATAGGTTCATCCTTTTTTTGGAAGTTGTTGCATCAAACAAATCATGACGTAATCTGAATCACTTGAAACAAAAAAATTTGTATAATTTTTAAAACTCATATGTGCAATGTCTCACATTCATTATCATGCGGTAGATGAGTTTGTCTTCGTTCTCACCTATTCTCTCTAGAAAGTAGATGATAAATTTTCTCTGTATTTCTGAGTGCATTCAATAGTTTTCTTATTGTATATTTCAAAAGCAAAATGTTCTTGGTTCGTGGACATAAACATTGATTTAAAGGCTGGGAATGTGAAGGAAATGTGCTTCTCAATAAACCTGGATGGAGAAAAATGATTTATATTGCCAACCATGAAGAATTGAGATAAAATAATATTATATTTTTTCAATTAGATATATCTTGCAGAAAGCATACTTTTTAGTGCTTTCAATTTTACTTTCTCAAAGGCCATCGTAATAATTATATATATACTTTCTTTGTTTTTGATAGCCTTAATCATATTTCACATATCATCATTGCTTAGCATAACTGCATACGTATAGTGCATTTAAAGCTCCTTGTTAACCATTGTACTTGTGTGGTTGATTTGGTTTTCAGCTCATGGAACTTGAGTATATCTACCCTCATTTTAGTCAGTTAATGTGATAACCATTCCTAAGTTCATTTTACTTAGTAAGTAAATTGGCGTCACAACTGGGTTTCTTCCTCCGTTGGTTATTCTACTTTTGAATCACGGAAACTTTGTCTAAATTTAAATTTTCTAGTCATTGCTGATTTATTGGCGATTATATTTTCTTGTCTTTCTTTATGATTGGATATGCGATGATTTCTAACATTTTTTTCAAAGCTAGATTCTGTAGATTCAGGTTAAACTTTTATATGGTTATATACCAGTTTTTTTTTGTGCATATTCATGGTCATTGTTTATGCATATATCTATATTAAAGTTACCGTTTCGTGTTCGACATTTTCTGCATTTCTGCTCAGATGAAGTCTTTCAGAGATTTATTCCTCTATTCTATCTTCACCTCTTTTTTTATTCAAGGGATCTAGGTTTCTGCTTGGTGTAATGACAGTAATCTGGACCCCCGAGAACTGGCCTTAATAATTCGCTTTACCTGTGATTTCTCTCTTCATGCATATCAAAGCATTTGCCACATCTATTCGAGTGCTACTCTCAGGATAAACAACCAATAACCATTAAAGAGAACCCCCTCATCTTTTTAAGCTTGATTTGTTGGATGGGTCTGATGTCTACTGGTTTATGCTGTCCATCTTCCCTCTCCCTAAATTTTCATATTTTCCATTTTTCTTTCCTATTTCTTTCCCTTAAAATGCTATGAACAGAACCATCCATATTCCACTTCTCCTTACCAAGCTTGGATGAACTGTTGGTATTGTCACTCCACTTTCCTCACAGAAAATAGAGCTTGCCTTCTCCTTGTTGGTGAAGTGTATTCCCTTTTGGAGCAGTTATACTTATGTTGTTGAGCTGGGATGTTTTCTTTTGATCATTTCATTGTAAGTGCAAAGCACATGTGGTATATAATTGATTTGACCTTGATATTCATTTGAGGCTTTTCATATAAACATGGGGTTGGCTATGATGAAAGTGTCAAAATAAAAAAAGCCATACTGAAAAAAATCAATAATTCTTTTACGGGTGAGTGTCAACCCAACATTTATGTTTATAAATTTGTGGATATTCCCAGCAAAGTGATGGATCTGATAGCACCTATATAATATGTAGGACACTTCTCCTATTCAAAATTTGCTATGTTCGATACACCTTGAGATGACATATGATGGACATGTCCATATGGGTCCAACACTTAATATGTACATTCATTCTAAAAATGTGTATCCCATGAAACATGGCATGCGCTCTTTTGACAAAAGTTATTATTTTATAGGTCATTCTACTAAAATTAAGTTCTTTCGTATATGAGTATAAACTCATATGAATATAGACTCCTTTTGAGTCAAATATGCATATATGTAGAAAAAAAATACATGCATATAGCCGTGTCCTTGTGTCTAGAGTTTTGATAATTGTCGTGCCCAACATTCTATCACTCTTGTATGTGTCTTCAGATTATATGTTCGAACTTGATATTCTAGTTTGTAGCTAGGTGGACCTACGTTTTTGTTGGGCTAGTTTGATATGATGAAGCTAAGTAATAAATCTCCAAGTTCTCCAAGCCTAGCTGGTCTTAAACAAAACGTAGGATGCTAGATACACTTTTCTATATCTAAGGTGCCAAACAAGCCGAAGAGCTAGAATTAACTTGATCTATATCGTTCACATTCAAAAAGGTCCTTGGTCCCTTTTTTCTAGGGTTTTTAGTATATTTGTCCCTTAAATCTTGCGTATTTTGATATCTGTCCCTCAAATCTTTATATTTGCCTTCAAGTCCCTCAAAAGTTAGTATTTAACCTTAATAGTCCCTTTCACTAACTATCTGTTAAAATCTTAACGGAAATGGGAATATTCCGTTAGTATTTAACCTTAATTTGCCCTCAAGTCCCTCAAAAGTTAGTATATAACCTTAATAGTCCCTTAAATTTTGAACGTTAACCTTAATAGTCCCTTAATTTAACGGAATATTCCCATTTCCGTTAAGATTTTAACAGATAGTTAGTGAGAGGGAATATTAAGGTTAAATACTAACTTTTGAGGGACTTGAGGACAAATATGAAGATTTGAGGGACGGATATCAAAATACGCAAGATTTAAGGACGAATATGCTAACACCCCTTTTTTTCTTTTGTATTGATTCTTAAATAACTATACTACTATAAAAAGAACGAGTTTGTTCTTTGGTCTATCACCTATCATTTACCAAAATGCCATTTTTTGGTCTGTCACATTATCATTGTTCATACACTTTTTTAAAAAGACTATAATTTGGAATTTCTCCGTAGCATGTAATACTCTGGCCCTATCTCGTACTATTCAGATGAAATCATTAAGTGTCAGAATTTAGAAAATAGATTTAAAGAGGTATCCAACGCCGAATAATTAAATGGTATTATTTGAGAACATGTGAAGGAACATGCTGTAAAGCTGGATGTCATTGCCTGAAAGGACAAATTGCACCAATAGTATAACTTTATTACTTTTTAGTTTCATATTTACATTTGAAATCTTTCTAAACTATGAGAATGGCTTACATCGCAATTATTTATAATGCACAATGAATTTGGATCCCTTTTTGACCAATCATTCTATGAAGTGTTGATTTTTTTTCAATTTTGATAGTATAAAAAATAAAAACCAAAAGAAAAATAATTGTTTTTGTTTTTGTTTATTTTGGCAACCTTATTGGTGTACGGAGTAAGAGTGAGTGTGAGTATGATTGTGATTGGGGCTGTTAGTTATGTATCCATATATTTATTCTCTATAAGTATCCTTTTAAATACATTTTTGATGCTAGATTTAAGTTATAATCATTAATAACCAGGTAATATTGCCTATTGTTAGATATAAAGCTTTATGAATAGATATTGTATCCATGGGGCCGAAGCCAAGAGGTTTCGGCAGTTTTGAAGGGGACCGATCCGAAACCACCCACTCAAAACCGGTATCGGCCGAAACTGCAAGCAACAACAAATTAAAAAAGAAGAAGGAGAAGAGAACAACAGACTTTGTCCGAGTGGCAGGCAGCCTTCGTTGTGTGCGGGGCCACCAGGGATTGATCTCTGGTGACCAGGGTCTTTGTGTGCGTGCTTTACCATCTTTCCAATTGATTAAAAAATAAAAATAAGAAGGTGTAGCACTACAAAACAAGAGATTTGGGCACTACAAAACAAGAGATTTGGGCTCTGATATTTAGTTTCAACTAAAACAAGAACAGAAGAAGAAAAACCACAGTTGGAACAATAGAGATAAAAAAAGAAGAAAACGAAAACGAAGATGAAGTTGAAGAGGACATACCTACTCTTCCGCACAACGTACGCCCCTGCTCCAATTTTTTCTTCCCACCTCCACCCACCCCACTGCCCAAATTTTTTCGAGAAGGCCCTCCTGCGAGGGATGGCTGTTCCCAATCCGTTCCTTGACCGGCACGCGGTGACCCACTCTAACCGCGGGAGCAGCTCGAGCAGTCTGTCGACAGCCGACGGGGGTTGTCAACTTAAACGGTTTGTAGGTGGAGCTGCTACTCACGTTACCCATTTATGCTAAAACACAATTCATTTATTTACAAGTTTTCCATTCTCTTTTTAATTTTAATGGCAGACTTGTAAATAAATACAGTATGTTTAGCAAAATGTGTAATGTGAGTGGTAGCTAGTTCTAAAAACTTATTTTTTGCTATAGATCAATGGCAAACTTGTAAATAAATGCAATATATTTAGCAAAAATTGTAATGTGAGTAGCAATTAGTGCAAAGTTATTTATGTTTATAGATAAATGTGAGTATACAACTATTTAAAACTGCCGATACGGATGAAATGACACTTGCTTCCGAAACCACCGAAACGGACGATACCGATACCGAAACTCAAATTTTGGGAAGAGTGATACCAAGACCGAAACCGAGACCTAAAACCATGATTGTATCTATGAACAGTGATGACATGTGTCTTACTTTAATTATATAAAAAGCAAGAGTACTAAGCGGTTATCTGATATTGTTATCATAATAAGCTGCGGTTATCTGATATTGTACCAATCTTTTTATGCTATTGTGCAAGCTTATTGGCAAATTACATATTTAGAACATGTTCATGGCATGTGCCAAAATGCTGGTATAGAGTATGTATATGCGTCTAATGTGTCGTATGTGTGTAATATACAGAGACACCCATCATTAAGTTGGGTAATAAAGTGGGTCATCTACATATATGAATCTCATTTGACCATTTTACTCTCTCTATCTCTCTCTCTCTCTGTGTTTGATTTTATTCGCTTGCTCTGTGTATGTGTCTCTCTTTACACAGACACACGAATATATAAACAATGGAAATAACTTGTTTTGCATTTTAGAATTGAAGCTTATATTTGCTTTGATGAGTTCAAGTCCATTCTTCACCTCTCATAGTTACAAGTTTGACATTCGGGAATAATTCGATGAGGTTTAAATGCTCGGATTTCGGGAAAGATCCAAAAAATTTGAAAATTGTTCGGCAATAGTTTGACATTGTAAAGACTTATAATCAGACTTAACCTTGTATATATAAGAACAAAATAAAAGATTATCACAACAAAATCATTGTCCTAGTAGTTAAAACTCTTGAATCCTTGACAGGTGATCAGAGGTTTAAATCACAACCTATACATTTTATTAAACTGTTCAGAAAAAATCAATAATTCATGATAACTTCATGGATTTTATGATCAAGTTGTTAAAATATCACAATTTATTTGGGAAACTTCGTGTGAAATAATCACCAAATTTGTGACTATGCCTCTCCCTCCCTCCCCCCACACGCATATACACACACACATACATGATCATTTGGTTCAGCACATGTTTACTCAATAAACTGTATTTGCAATTTGGACACTATTTTTTGCAGGTGTGCACATTTTGCCGTCTATGATGGACATGGTGGTCGCTTAGCAGCTGAATATGCAAAGACTCATTTACATGCCAATGTCCTCTCAGCAGGGTTACCACGTGAGTTGGTGTGTTTGCTTTGTCAGTCAATTCTTTTCCTGACATGCTACATAACATGCTACAGTTATGTATATTGTGATTTATGTGGTGACTCCTTGTGCTTACTTTCTCTACACCATATTGCTGGTCATAATCTATTTTCAGTTCACGAACATGGCCCAACATGGGCATCAGATTGCCATCAAGTAAGATGCGACACGTATGACAATCATTTCAAACCCTTCTCTGGCTCCTTTCACATAGAACAATGAATTTGACTTTAAACGTTTGATCACCGACGTTTAAAGACTATGAATTTTCTTCCTTGAAAAGTTTCCATAGAACAAAAATCCAAGCTTAGAAAAGGGTTACAAGCAAATAATCAAGCAAAAGTAAGATTAATGTTAAGCCAGGTTATAAGTTTTCCAATTTCTCCAATATAAACCCGCGTGGAGAAGCTCCATGAACCAAAATATCAAACAATGTTCAAAATGGGTGTGGGTATGCATTAATAGCTAAAAAATAACTTAATGATTTAGGTGCTATATTTCATGTTTCAAGTTTTACAAAGTCTTAATTGCAGTGTTATACCATGGGAGAGACAAAATCATTGTGTGTGCATTGGTTACATGCATTTGGTACTTTAATAGCATAAGGATATATTTAGTAGGGCAAAAATTGGCCGGAATCTAGTTTTGTCATGCTTGATTATGTGATAAGCTTTGGGCCAAACATCTGGTTGGATAGGCTGGTTCTAGAAGCCAACAGAAAATTTAGCTGCATTCCAACCTATTTACATGTCTAACCGGTTACCGGGTTTTAGTTAAAAGCTTCGACATGCTACTATTTGGTCCAAATTATTCATTTCCCTTGCATTAGCACCTGACTTAATGAAACTTAGATTCACAATTGCTGACTGAGTCTTTACTTGTACTGTCATGCAAAGTTAACTTTTTATTCTTATGCAACTGAAGGAACACCATACATGTTCAATGATAATAACAAATTGGGCAATGCTACCATTGAGTCTTTTGCTCTATTCAGCCCTTGTTTGCTGACTATAATTGCATGACCTATTTTAATTTGTCATTTTGGTAGGTTCCACCACAAGGTGAACGTTTATGCATGTTATGCATGCTATGATAATACAAAATTGGGCAAATCTTATTCCTGATGATTTTGCCTAATCCTGGGCTTTTCTATTGATCTTTCTCTTGCTTGTGCCACTAAATTGATCTCAGTGGAATTCTATATTCCAAGCAAGGTTTGAGGTCTCGGTTTCGGTCTCGGTATCGCTCTCCCGAAAAATTTAGGTTTCGGTATCTGTATCGCCCGTTTCGTCGGTTTCGGAAGTGAGTTTTGGTTCGTCCGTTTTGATAGTTTTAAAAATTATAAGTTACATGTAACTAACAATATTAGTTAAAATTTGTTACTAATAAGATAATGACAAACTAATAAAGATAATTTGTAACTTGTAATATAATTATGAACAATATTAGTTAAAAATATGCTATTCACGTTAACCATTTAGCTAAAAACACTCTTGTTAGTTACAATAGGGTAAACTTGTAAATAATGCGTAATATCTATATTACAATTGAGGGCAGATTTTGAATTTGTCCTATGTGGCAATGTCACATCAAGTTTTGGAGGGAAAATTTTGGGTTGAAGAGAAATTTGTTGGGAATACACAAAAACATTGAAATTAGGAATAGCCTTTTAATATTAGTTATAAAAAAAATGTTGTGCACACACAATCTCATCTTGGGAATGAACGCGAGTTGTGGGAGATGCTGCCAACTCATTGATCCGCGTTGCAAAACCCTGTAAAATTTCGATCTCGTCTGCTGATATTTCATGGGAAACTAATAATTATTGATGGGAAACTAATAATTATTGATGTTTGTTTAAAATTAGTGGGTCCAAGATTTTTTAATGAACATGTGTCCCACGGGGCACGAGTTATATGTATATGAAGGGTCCCACGGGCACGTGTTATATGTATAGGCGCCCGCGTCGAAGGCGCCCTCACAATTTTTTAACACTGATTTGTTGTTCCGCGCCTAAGGCACTCCGCCGAAATTGTTGTTTTACGTCAAGTTTGTTGTTCTGTGCCGAAGGCATCCACGTCGAATTTGGTGTTCTGTGTCGAAGGCGCATGCGCTGAATTTGTTATTCCGCGCCGAAGGCACCCGCGCCATTTTTTAACGCTGATTTGTTGTTCCGTGCCTAAGGCACCTGCGTCGAACTTGTTTTTTTCGTCGAATTTGTTGTTCTGCGCTGAAGGCACACACGTCGAATTTGGTGTTCTGTGTCGAAGGCGCATGCGCTGAATTTGTTGTTCCGCACCGAAGGCACCCACGCCGAAGACGCCTGTGCCGCTAAATATTGTAAGCTAATTTGTTTTTCTTTTAAATTTTGGCTTTGAAAAAACAATTTCGGGGAACAAAGATTTCGCAATGGAAAATTTTAAATGAACCGTGCCCGCGGGCACGGGTTATGACTAGTATTTAGACAAATGTAGGGTGTGAATAGCGTGTTAATATCTCATTTTTGTGTTTTTAAGAGAATTTTTATTTAATTACATATTCTTCTTTCTCCGTCTTCGACCGATACTAAATGGTATCGGCTAGTATCGGCCGAAATGATCGATACCGTTCAGTATCGGCCGATACCGAAACTGACCCCTGGTTTCGGTCTCGTTACCCACCGATACCGATACGATACGGCCGATACCCAAGGGTATCGGCCGAAACCTCAAACCTTGATTTCAACATTAACTTGGGCAAACTGAAAATGCAGATTGAGAATTAATAAAGGCTAAATTTCCTTGTTTTTTTAAATATAGCTTTAAAGTTTAGATTAAATGAATTTTGTATGGTGGAAAATAAGCAAGCAAGACTCTAATGCTAGGAAGTGTGTAAAGACATAATCGAAGAGAATTTCAGATGCTGGAAAAACGAATTTCAGATGCTGGAAAAACGATTGGTCGGAACTTCAGATGTGTTTTCTTTAATGGTCAAAAAAAACCTTGCTATGATTTCGCATTAATGTATAGAAATTATGTGACAGGTTTGAAAGCCAAGAAAAGCAATAGTTAATGATAGTTAATGATGCTGGACGAAGTGATAATCGATGTGGTGAGGATTTATGGAAATTAGGGATTTGAAAACTTTTGGAGCCTCGTACCTAGGAAGAAATGATGTAAAAAGAGAAGAATATGATAAAATATGAGAACCGAGAAGAATGTTAAGTCTTGGAAAAAAGAAATTGTTTAGAGGATATCTGGAAGAAGAATAATTTAATCAAAATTTTCTCTGTTCATGATCTCATTTTTCTTCAAAATTATGCAGATTGTTGTTGCTTTGAGTGAACAGTAATTAATGGTTACTGACCATATGTACAAAAACCGATCATGAATTCATCCCTTTGCTGGATCCTGTAGTTATGACTTATTTAACTTAAACCCAGTTAACTTCCTATGCTGATGTTAGTCCTGAGAATTAAAGACTAGATAGCTGAAGCTCCCTCCAAGTTGCCCCGAAGACTTGTTAAATAAAACGTCTCCACTTGAAGCTAAATATACCATTAAAACGTACATATTGAAATCAAATGTGTTGGGTCATTAAGGATGGTAATTCCTAATCAATGAGCTATTGTTACGGCGGAATATGGCCTACTATTTAGCCAGTTGTATGGTTGACCTTGTAAACTGGGCTTTCAAAAATTATTTGTCTTATATGAGTCAGTGGTGAGCCTGTTGATGAGAGCTTATTTTATAGGGTAATTTTTAGATTTAGGAAAAATTTTAAAGATAATTTTAATTTTCGACCGGAAAAAATATATTTACAGAAATATACCAACTTCGGCCACATCAGCGATTGAGTAGGCTAGTTTCGAGTATGCCACACTTGCCAAGTGCGGCATTTTTGGCCGCACTTGGCAAGTGCGGCCATTTTGGTCCAAGTGCGGCCATTTTCGACTATACCGCACTTGCCAAGTACGGCAAAAATGGCCGCACTTGGCAAGTGCGGCCATTTTGGTCCAACTACCATCCAAGTGGCATGTGACTTAACCGTGACTTAAGTCACGGGCCTCTAAACTGGCCGCACTTAGCAAGTGCGGTCAAGAATGTCGCACTTGGCAAGTGCGGCATAGTCAAAAATAGCGCATCGCCGTTGACGTGGCCAAAGTTGGTCGAAATTTGTAAATATTTTTAATTTTGGTCGAAATCTAACATTATTTTCATTTTTGTTTCTAAATCTAAAAATTACCCAATTTTATATCCTTTTCATGCATCATTCCCGTGCATCTCATACCACTTCATCACCCATTCCATAAAATTTCTCCCACTTTTTAGTTCCTTTTTACTCTTGGGTCTTTTGTGCATATTGCAGGTATAAATGAGAATTTTGGGACCCTAGAGCGGAGGCAAAAGCATTGGAACAAACCGAGAAGTAAATGGGAGCTCGAAATACAAAGGGGAATGAAGAGGAGACATGGCACAAACAGTCGTGTGGCAAGAATCACGTGCCAGGACACCCCAGAGTAACTGGAAGCAGCAACGACGCTATCACGTGGATCTGTCCATGCAGTTGGGTCGCCATAAGGCCAAAGTGAAGAAGCGACTCGACGTGGTCGCGTCCGCAACTCGACGCGGCCGCGTTGCACCAAGGAGCTTAAGGCCTCAAACGGTCGCTCACGCGACCGTTTGGGAGGATTTTTTGGAGTAGAACCGCAGAATGACGATGTCGTGTGGATTTCCACGGGGATGCGTCAATAAAAAAACAAAACGTGATTTTCGACCCTGTGGCGACGCGGCCGCGTCATATCCGACCCGGCCGCATCACCTAGAGTTTTCTAGGTAGTTTTGGGCGCCAAGGGGCAAACTTGTGGGTTTTGGGGGATTTTCTAGTGGTATATACATCTTTCTTCCTCCTCCATCAGAGAGGACGTTTTTCAGAGTTTTTTTTGAAGAATTTTCTGGTGTAGTTTCTTTTTGTTCTTTTGATTTTGATTTTAAATTTTGCATTAATATCATTTTCTTTGCTCTTTCATTGTGGATTGGTTGATTGGCTATTTTTATCTCTTCTCCATTGCTATAATGCATCATCAATTTAATCCGATCATGTTTTTGTCGATGGATCGCGAGTAGTCATCCATCTAGGGTCATGGGTTGAGCCTTATTGAATTTGCTATGGATTGATGGGAATATGATCGGTTGTTGCAAGATTGGTGATTAGGGGTATACTAGGATGATAATTATTGGTGCAAATCGATCTCTCCCTTCGTGGATTAATAGGTTAGTCGTTAGTTGAAGCTAGGGCTATCTACGGTATTCGATCCCTACACCAACTCCGCTATCCATGTCGCCAATGGAAGTTGGGCATGGATTAGAGCCCTCCTATCATTGATCCGAATCATATCCATGGAAGTGGCATGGAGGAGGATTTGGGATAATTCGAGCACAATGCACCTACCGCATGTCGATGATCAATGGAAGTTGGCTTGGACGTGTTGTAGGTAGACCTATCATAGCATCACGGACGTGGGGGATTGGTGATAATATACGGGACTATCCTATCATTGCATCCCGAAAGAGGGGGTAGGATTGGCCCCTTAGGTTAGAAAATCTCGACATATCTCATGGTTTCATTAACCGATCAACTCGAATCAATCCTAGCTTAAATTCAATTGCGGTGATACACGTCTCTAGAGCTTTTTCCATACTTGTTATCTCCCTCTAGTATTCATACTTATTTGCATAATCTATCGCGTTCCTAATAAACCTTGAATTAAACCAATACTCAATATTGCCTCCCAAAGGACGACCTGTTAGCCCTACAAATACGCCGTGCACTTGCGGTATAAATTTTGATCACTTCTGCGAAAGCAACACCTGTTCCTTGCATCCTTGGTTAATGCCTATAAAAGATTGGCAATCTTTTCAGAGATATTATTTCAGATGAACTTTGGAGCCCAATTATTGCAGACTTTTTAGCATGACACATTATAGTGTTCAGATGAACTAGAGTTCAAACTAGGTCTTTGACCTACTCCAATTTAATGATTTCATACATGGATTTGTTCCATTTTATTTGTTAATTTGATGGACATATCATTTTATATATAGACACTAGATCTAGGCACAGGATTATAAATGGTAGCAGCGGTAACATGCAGCCACCTGCCATGGCCACCTGCCATGCCACCATGGTGGACTTTTTTATTTAAATAATCATTAAAATGATAAAAAAATCCACAGAAAATTGTAAAAAATATACAAAAATTCTGATTTAAAATATACAAAAATTCTGATAAATCAGATTAAATCCATACAACAAATATTCACCTCTTGTTTCTAGTTTTTCACTTACACTCAAGCAATATAAAGTTATAAACTACTAAAAAGAAAAATTGCGGAACATAACTGAAAAATCAGTTTATGATCATGTCATCCACGGGGGCACGTCTCATATTTCATAAATATGCAATCAATAGTATATGAAGAGAAAGAAACAATGATTAATTAGTACCTATTAACAACTAACAAGTAATTGAAGTTAGATAAACTTATAAACACACAGCAAAGGCCATATCACATAAATAAATATAAATAATTAAAGGCTTAAAGCACAGTAGTATAATGTAACACTAAAGCACGTTGAGGTCAAATACTAACATTGAAGTTAAACATAAAGGCTAGCAAAGAGTTTAAGTGTAAATATTACAAAATGATGGTAAACCACACACTAATATGTAGTCTAGATAAATATTTTAGTGAAATATAAGAGTTGAATATAACTAGTCTCTCTTACTAGACTAGGAGTCAAGTAATCATCATCATCATCTAATACACAGTAATCATCATCATCATCTAATAGACAAACCTCTAGGTTGCCATGAAAGCCTTCAATATCGTCATCCAAGTCAATGCCATTGAACATGCCTTCCTCTTGGTGGTGAGGATTTTAATTCTTGATGATCCTTTGTATCTCTTCTCTTTAATCTTTTTTTGCAACTTGATTCTTTATTTCTGAGAAAAAATGAGGAAGAAGGGAAAATTGTGGAAAAAGAAGAGGTGGAAAGAATTGAATCTATGGCTTACTTTTTAGATTCTTTTTCTATTTTATTGTATTATGGGTTTTCTAGAGCCAAAACCCAATTAGAAAAACCCATTAACCCAAAATCATAACCCAACGCAAAGAAGAAAAAGAAAAATACAAAAAAGGCATTGACGCCTGCCATGTCAGGCACCATACCTTCAATTTTGTTCTTTTTTTTGTTTTTTTTTGTTTTTGTTTTTTGTTTTTTTTGTTTAGTTTTGTTTTTTTTTGTTTTTTTTTGTTTTTTTTTTTTTTTTTTGGGGGGGGGGGGGGGGGGGGGGGGTCGTGGCACCTGCCAGGTTTTCAAAATGGCGGTGGCCGCCATACCCACCACTGCCATGGTGACCGCCATTTTAAACAACATCCAGACATATGTAGCCATCTATTGTCAAATGAATAGCTTTGCTTGATAATTTTCCTCTTGTTTAGAACCTGTGCAGCTAAGTAGCTAACCTTCTAGTTTTTTACGAAGTGTAGGAGATAAGTTGTATTTGTAATTGTGTCATTCCGTTCTACAGTGATCTCTTGAACAATATTTTTTTCTTTTCTTGCCGCAGATGGATTTAAAAGCTGCCAAAAAGTCCATCCTTCAAGGTACTTTAATGCCAATTTTTAGCATTTTACTTGAAATTGAATATACTAGCACTATTTGAATACTTGCAGAAGTTATTGGCTGAATTTAGTTTTATTGCAACTTCCTTCTTGTAAGCCTCCAGTATCATTTATTTGATCCCCATCATTCTATGTTTGTATCACAACGAATATTATCCGTCCATATTTCTTTTTATTATAAGAGTGTCATGAAATACTTCATGAGATGAGTTTTCTACCTTATGCCCATGTTTGAGGGTGTTTATGTGGTAGCCAATATGATTATATATGCAAGGTCATGCATATAATTCATTATTTTGTCTCACTATACTATTTTCTGTCTTTTTAGTGATCCAAATTAGGTCACATGTAGTCTATTTTTTGATATACAATCTATTAGCGAAATCAGCTTTCTATTTGTACTACACAAATAACTCATGCTGCATCTGTACTACACAAATAACTCATGCTGCATTGGGATGTGCCTGATATTGCCGTTTGTAATTATTTTGTTATGTTTGCTATTAAGACCCATCAAAGTATACCATTTTCATTCATTCATTTCTCTAAAATTATGGCGGTGTGTACTTGAAGTCCCTGCCTTGTAACATGAAGAAATACATCGGGCGAACTTTATTCTATAAAAGAAAAAAAAATTAGGTTGTATATTCACCCAAACGGGCTTATGCATTTGCATCTTTGGAAACATTGTTGCCTGTGTTGGCATGCTCTCTCTGGAGATTTTTAGGTCAGGAGACATAGTACTTGCAAAGAGCAGTATGGCACCGGCTGCTACTACGGTTGATGTTTCGTGAGTAAAATTACTCGGGTGTTAGGTTTCTACTGATGCCTACTTTATCATAATACATACGTTGTCAGTTTGTCCATGTCCACACAATTCCACCACTAACCCATGCATGCACTCACTGGCTCGTGTAGCCCCCCTCTACCTCCCCTCCCCCCTCCCCCCCTCACCCAAATCAGAAAAAAAAAACTGCTCACCCATATGCAACCTGGTAGATGTTTACAATTCAGGTGGTCTAGAGCCGTAGTCCCTACCACAGTTTGATGCATATTCTGTATATGACTCAGAATATACTAATAAGATAAATGCTATTTATTCCTGATGAAGTATGTTGTGTGATGAATTTTGTGTATCTATCAGATGTAGGGTATATCTAATCGAGATTAAAAATTCGGTGTTCCTGTTAAATTCTACATGGTAGGGTTTTTTGCATGGTTCAAGGTTTCAGCCGAAACCAAAAGGTTTCGCCCGTTTAAACCAAGAGGTTTCGGCCGTTTCGGATCGGAATTAATAAAAAGAAGAAGAAGAAGAAGAAGAAGAAGGCGTGGCACTACAAAACAAGAGATTTGGGCTCCGATCTTTAGTTTCAACCAAAAAAAAGAAAAGAAGAAGAAAAACCACAGTTGGAACAACAGAGATAAAAGAAGAAGAAGAAGAAGAAGAAGAAAACGAAAATGTAGATGAAGATGAAGAGGACATACCTGCTCTCCCGCCCGCACACCGCTTGCTCCAATTTTTTCTTCCCGCCTCCACCCACATACTCCCCAATTTTTTTCGAGAGAGTGTGTGACGGGCTGTCAACTTAAATAGGTGGTAGGTGGAGTTGCTGCTCACATTACCTATTTTTGCTAAACACAGTTCATTTTTTTACAAGTTTGACATTCTCTTTTCAATTTTAATGGTAAACTCGTAAATAAATGCAATACGTTTAGCAAAATGTGTAATGTGAGTAGTAGCTAGTTCAAAAACTTATTTTTGACTATAAATCAATATCAAAGTTGTAAATAAATGCAATATATTTAGCAAAATTGGAACAACAAAGATAAAAAAAGAAGAAGAAGAAGAAGAAAACGAAGATGAAGATGAAGAGGACTTACATGCTCTCCCGCCGGCACGCCGCACGTCGCCTGCTCCAATTTTTTCTTCCCGCCTCTACCCCACCCACTCCCCAAATTTTTTCGAGAGTGTGTGACGGGCTGTCAACTTAAATAGGTGGTAGGTGTAGCTGCTACTCACATTACCCATTTATGCTAAACATAGTTCATTTGTTTACAAGTTTGCCATTCTCTTTTCAATTTTAATGGCAAACTCGTAAATAAATGCAATATGTATAGCAAATGTGTAATGTGAGTAGCAGCTAGTTCAAAAAACTTATTGTTGGCTATAGATCAATGGCAAACGTGTAAATAAATGCAATATATTTAGCAAAAAGTGTAATGTGAGTAGCAATTAGTGCAAAATTATTTATGTTTATAGATAAATGTGAGTACACAACTATTTAAAACTGCAGATATAGATGAAACGAAACTTGCTTCTGAAACAACCAAAACAGGTGATGCCGATACCGAAACTCAAATTTTGGGAAGAGCGAGACCAAGACCGAAACCGAGACCTAAAACCTTTGTTTTTTGTTTGTGGGTTCATGGCTTCTAATAGGATGCTAATTACTTTGTTTAAATAGAAACATCTGATTAAGGGCTATTTTAAGCATGTATTAAGGTTTCGGCCGAAACTGAGAGGTTTGGGCCGTTTTGGATCGGTCTTGGTATCGGAGCCGACCGATCCGAAACTGCCTTCCTTTTCTCGGGATTGGCCGAAACCGGCCAGTTTCAGCTGGTACCGACCAGTTTCAGCCGGTTTCAGCTGGTACTGACCGAAACCGGCCGAAACTGGATTGTTTCGGTCGCTATTGGCAAGCAACAACAAAAAAGAGAGAAGACGAAGAAAGCCAAAAAAAGAAGATGAAAATGAGGAGGAAGAGGAGGAAGAGATGGGGGACTTACCTGTCACCAGCCCGCCGCCCGTCGTCATCATGTCGAAATCACAACGTAAAAAAATGAAGAAAATGAAGTGGGAGACGAAGAGTAAGAAGAGAGGTAATGAAGCTTACCTGATTGTCTGCCTCCCGTCACCACCCTCCCACCGTCCACTAGCCACCCTCCCGCCGCCCTCTCGTCTCGTACAGATGTGGGAGAGAAAGAAACCTAAAAAAGCACTCACATTTATTTAGGAGAGTTGCGTCGCGCGCCACCGCACCACCGGTTTACGTAGCACACATACCACTATTTACAAGTTTGTCATTCAAGTGGTACGCGCACTGGCAAACTTGTAAACCACTTGAATGTCAAACTTGTAAATTGTTGATGTGCGTGAAGTAAAACGGTGGGTGCGCGAAGTAACTCCCTTCATTTCAATGGCAAACTTGTAAATAAATGAAGTGGGTTTAGAAAAATGTG
This sequence comes from Scilla litardierei, assembly GCA_030789695.1. NCBI lineage: Eukaryota > Viridiplantae > Streptophyta > Magnoliopsida > Asparagales > Asparagaceae > Scilla > Scilla litardierei. Next base: position 746,626,079 of record CM061142.1, read on the forward strand.
TACAGTGAGTAGCAGCACTCAATATTTTGGAAGAATTGCTATGCGAACAACCTTTTTTGCTCCATTTACAGACCAACTTATTTACAAATTTGACATACGTTCTTTACATGTAATATATTTAGCAAAACATGTTTAGGAAAAAATTGTAATTTATTTTTATATATTTCGCAAAATGTATAACTTGTAGTATTTGATAGTATTTGATAAGTATTTAAGTATTTTAAACAACCGATACCGACGAACCGGAACTCACTTCCGAAACCGTCGAAACGGACGATACCGATACCGATACCCAAATTTTCGGGAGACCGAAACCGAGATGGAAACCGTGACCTAAAACCTTGATTTTAAGTATACATTGGAAGATAACTTATAAAAAGGGTTAGCCAAAATAAGAAATTTTATTGAATAATTCATGATCACAGAACTTAACCAAGGCCATAAACTCAGGGTACAAGCAAATGATGGACATATAAAGAATATTATTTCATCAATTTTTGTGTTGAATTTGACTGGATTTCTACCTTGATGTATAAAATTTTGTTTTGCCTGAGAGCTTGATGGCCACACATGTGCTTATACTGAGGGTCTATTTGGTTTTTGGTCCAATTTAACGACTAGGAAGGTCATATCCAGATCTTTATAACTTCGAGACTTATTATTAAATTTATTTTTAAATTCTTTTGATTTTTGCTCCAGTTTAACGAGTTGGACGGTAAGATTTAAAATTTGGATCCAGTTTACTGATATGACAGTCTAGTTTAGAATTTGGGTTTGATGTGTACATGAAATTTGGAATATTCTCATGGTTTAATGACATAGTGGTCAATCGAAGTTTGAAACATTTTGAATTTGGTTTTAGTAAGCAGTGGTCCATCAAGTTTGACATGTGATTTTAATTAGGGACATATGGTTCTATAGGATGGATCTTGATTTAAACTTTGTTTAGGAACGTTACAGACCATAGGATTTGAATTTGATTCTTGATTTCATTTTAGGGACATTTCGGTCCGTAGGGCTTGCTTTTGATTTGTGACTTTAGTATAGGGATGACTATGGTCCATAGGATTTGAATTTGATTCGTGTCTTAAGTTTAGGGACAATATGATCCATAGGTGAGTTTTACGCGTGACTTTCCTACATTGACAATTATGGTCCATAGGATTTGAATTTGACATTGACATGTGACTTAGTTTATGGACATTAGTAGGGTTTTGATTTGACTTGTGAGTTTAGTTTATAGACAATTATGGTCAGTAGGATTTAGTTTAGGGACGTTATGGTATGCAGGATTTAGATTTGAAAAAATATATAGTTCAACAACTTTGCAGTTTGCAAATTTTAAAATTCATGCAGATATTCTGGAATTTTGAGATATTTTTCTTTTAAGGATTGTGCGGTTAATGATAATTTTGGATCTTTTGAGACTAATTCTTGTTTAATGACCGTGGTATACAAAGATTTTGAGATATTGTGACTGATTCTAGTTTACAGTCCACAAGGACTTCAGCACCTTGGGACTTCTAAAGACTTTGCAGCCCCTCAGTTCATTGAGGGAGAGTGGATAAATTGGAGTGGATCTTGAGACATACGCCGGTGGTTTTTGAAAGGAGCGGCATTTGCTAAATCATCAAATGTAAGAGAGGAAGCATGCATTGGTTTATGTACAGAATATGCGGGCGTGGAATGGGTTCAGATGATTTGTTTGCAGCCATGAGGCGATTGTGGTGCACAAGAGGTTTTTCAGGGTTGTTTGGGTGTTAATTTGCTGCATGGAACCGGTATGCATTTTGATGTAAAGAAGACTTAATGTTGTGTGCATGTAGGGAAGGATGAGGGGAAGCCCTGTATGGCATGTTTTTTTTATTGAGAGCCTTTGATGCTGTCTATTGATTTTGCAACCAAGGAAGACGATTGAATGATAGTTGTCCTTTTGATTGGCAACAAGGAGCAGTAGCTTGCTTGTCTAATTCTTGTTTGTATGCTCGCGTGTTAAGGAAAAGGATATAACGCCATGATATTTTGATTTACAACTAGAGGGAGGTTCTTATTGCAAGAGTTACCAAGTATAGAGACTAGAATACGGTGGAGATTAGATATGGATCTCTGCTGCATGGAGAATATGATGGCTGACACTTTCGTATTTGTTGTGGGGAGAAGATGACAAGGGCAGCCATTTCTTTGTTTGCTGCAGGGAGAAGAATTGCAGGCTGCTAATTTTGCCTTGAAGCCACGGAGAAGAAGTTGAGGGCTGCAATTTTTTTTGCAGCCAGGAATAAATTGGCGACTACCATTTTTGTTTTGCAGTAATGAGATAATTTGTGAGAAAAAGATGAGGGCTGACATTTCTTTTTTCTTTTTTTGCTACCATGAAGAATATGAATGCTGCCATCTTCATTTTGTAGCCATGAAGTGTGTGTTTGCTGCTGGAGATGAAGATGCTGACTTCCAATTTGGCCAGTAAATTGGTCTGGTCTGAGGCGGGTCTAGCACTTACTAGACCCATATCTGTTTAAAAAGAATATGTCCATACCCGTTCCGCAGATCTGCATATCTGTAATCCATAAAATCATGACTGCCCGGTTTATTTGGGTAACCATACACGCTTGTCCGTCAGACTCATTTGTCCATCAATCATTCATTTTTCATTTTTCATTTTTCATTTTCATTTTCTACTTTTTTGTTTTGAGTACCCCCATGTTACTTACCATATATATAACCAAATTACCGACAAATGCAAGAAATACAAAAATAACTATTCCATTTTTAAAATGATTAAAACCTTCCCACAATAAATATAAATTCAATGAATAATAAGCTCTTAAGCACTGGAATCATCATACTCAAAGTTATAGTCAATGACTCAATTAACATTAAACCTTTCAAAAACATTATGCAAGATTATCGAGCCAAAAGAATACCAATAAAAATATAAAAATATAGGTTTCGGAAAAAGAAGTAATTTCAGATCAACCCGTCAAAGTATTCGATATGCCCAAACTACATATCTTAATTAAGATCTATGTAAGTTTTATCTCAATTTTATGGTTAACAATATCTCTACATAATATACGTTATATTTAATGTATATTAATTAAACATATTAAAATTTAAACAGGTAGGCATCTTAAGTGGGGTTGTTGCTATTATACCCATGTTTGAACCATTTAATAATTGGGTAAAAATAGGTCTGGGTTCTATGCTGGTTAATGTGTATAAATCCTAACCAGAACTGAATAAATGGGTTTAGTTCCTATCGGGTCTGGGTCTTACCAGTAAACATTCACATGCCTACTGTCAATTTTGGACTATGGCCTTGAATGGTGGCTATTTATGCTTGAATTCGATTTGCATTGACAAGGATTGTTTCTGTCATTATTATTTAAATTTTATTATCCTTCACTAGATTAAAAGTGCTATTCTCATTTTGCTAATCGAGTGGCAATCAACATGATATCGGTTGGTAATGTTGTAACTTTGTTGCTCGTACATGCTAATAAAATCATGCAAACATGAGGTTTTATCCCTATTTCACATTATTTTCGCACTCAATGAGATTATAAACTGTTGGATTCTTCTTAAAGTCTTGTTTTCAATGGCTTTACTTTTGAGTTGGAATTCTGTAAGGGTAAATAGAGCCAACTAACTCGATGATGCGTAGAACTCCATCCTAGCTGTTGAATGTCAAGCGGTAAAGCTTGTTCCACTTAAACAGTAATGATATTGGATATTGGATGTAAAGTAGTAATGATGGGAATCTAAATTGGATTCAAATTAGAATTCTAGTATTTGAGTCTTTTTTAGATTTTATTATTTTAGTTTATTTCAATCTTTTTAGATTTAGTAATTTGAATCCTTTAGAATTTCTTCTAAAAAAATTTGAGTTTTGTTAGAATTTCTTTTTGAAAAGAATTTGTGTTTTTTAAAATTTTCTTTTTAAAAATGTTTGGGTGTTTTTGAGTATTATGTTCTAAGAAACTCTTTTTTCTTTTATTTAAGAGTCTTTATTTGAATCTATTTAGGAGAGTGCGAGTCCAATTAGTATTTGTACTAGCTTATAAATATAACGCTGTATTTATCTTCTGAATGATGAAAGTTGAATTGAGAAAATTTGGTGTAAATTTGATGTTTCTCCAACATTAAATCTTTTGTATTGGAGTGCAGAGTATGCTTGGTTGCCGGTATGAGGTCGGGAAATTCTTCGTGTGAGGCATGTGAGTCATGTGAGTTGGTGATCTTTATATTTCTCCGGGGTACACGGTTTTAAAATTTATCAAATCTTTAAATTTCCTTTTCTCCATTTCTTTTTCTCCAGATCCCCATAACAGTTTTCCTCTTTTGTTACGTGTCACATATAATATCAGAGCACTAACTATTTTTTTAAAAATTCTTTTTCATCATCATCATCCTCTTTTTTTCCTTTTTAGTTAGGATTTAGTTCAAACAAAATCAGAAAAAGAAAAAATATAATCAAAAAGAAAAAACTCAAAAAAGAGAAAAAATGGAGGATAAATTGAAACAAAGAGAGAAAAAAAGCATAAAAGGAGAATAAAAAAATCAAACTAGAGGCAAAAAAATTTTAGTTTAACCAAAAAATTCATCTAAAAAATTTTAGAAATTTTTTTGCTAGTGTTATGTTGTTATTTTTGGGATTTTTAGGATTTTTGGAATTTTTCATGTGCTATAGTAACTTCCAAAATTTTCAGAAGTAAGAAATTTTTTTAGCCATTTTCCACACAGTTTGTTGTTTCAAAGATTTTGAAGTTATTTCAAAATCCGATTACCAATCTGTTAGAGCCAATTACAAGACAGCTCGACCCAATACATATTCTGAAGGAATGATCAAAGAAATCTATACACATGAAGGTTTAACTTGTACTTAAGTGAATCTAATGCTCATCTCAGTATTATTAGGTGTTTGCCTACAACATTTAGATTTGAGAGATTATCATAAGACTAGTATTTTCTATGCCCATTTTAAGATATGTGATAAGTTGTTTAAATTGAGAACATGTTTAACGACCAAATCTCATCCATAGCCATATACCATTATTTGGGTTGATAATACTGATCATTTAGTTATCCAGTAATGTTTAGTGTCTATCCAGCTTTAGAGCCATTGCCATTATAATTATATTTGATGTGACGTTATACTCATGGATGTCCCATATATTTTGATATGCACGTCTTGGTTATACGATCTAGATGTACTGAGTTCTGAAAGGGCAAACATACACGCATTCATGTTTAATGGGAAGAAAATTATGTTAATTCATTCTCAACCCAAGATTTGAGTTGATTAAAAAAATAGATTGAACTCCAATGAGCTAAGCATGAGGAAGCCTCTAAAGCCCGAGCTAGATGTCAAGTCTGCATTTGAGCCCAAGTTAGATGATGAGTCCAAAATCAAGTGGGAGTTTGAATCTGCATCCATGCCTATGTTCGAGATTGAGTTTGTGATCGAATCCAAGCTCGCGCCTGAGTCCGGGCATGTGGCTGGGCATGAGTTGGAGCCTTAGCTACATGATACTTTCACCAGAGTTTAGCTTGGAGGTCCCATTGAACTCATTAAGCACATTGACTTCGTCTTCCCCGATCCTTCATATCATACCAATATACATTCCTATCTTTCGTGATTTACAAATATTTTAAGAAGATATTCATCTGCAAATCTATGTACTATGTAAATCTATGTACTATGTACTGCTCAATTGCGTATCCATTTTTTCCAACTACAAAAGATTATTGATTTCTACCGGATTATGCTCACTTGCTACAATTCACCAAGTGGTGAATTTTGCTAAAGTGGGGAGAATGATGTGAATCCAAATTGGATTCAAATTAGAATATAACTATTTGAGTGTTTTTTGGCTTTTATTATTAGAGTTTATTTGAGTCCTTTTAGATTTAGTAATTTGAGTTTTTTAGAGTTTAATTTTAAAGGAATTTAATCTTTTTAGAGTTCTCTCTTTTAAAAAGTTTGAGGCTTTTTGAGTTTCATGTTCTATGTAACTTTTATTTAAATTTTATTTTTTATAAGACATTATTTAAATCTATTTAAGAGTTTGAGTATGAGTCAAATTAGTCCGTGTACTAGCATATAAATATGTCTTTGTATTTATCTTTTTAATGATGAGAGTTGAATATAATTTAAGAAAATCTGATGAAATTTTTTTGTTTTCTCAAAATTAAATCGTTTGGAGTGCGAGAGGGACCTTAGTTGCACGGACGTGTGATCTGAAATTTTTTCGCGTGTGAGGCATGTGATTTAGTGATCATTAGATCTTCCGGGGTGAGAGGCCCAAAAATTTATTTAATCCTTGGATTTTTTTCTTCTCCAAATTCTCATCACAAGTTTCATCTTCCATCACGTGTCAAGTAAAGCCTGGATTTCTTCCCCATAAATTTCAATTGAATGAGAAGTACAGCTTGTCTAGAGTATAAAGCTCAATCCAAAAAGCACTAATGCTCACTTTTTATGCCTTTTGTATGAGCGAGAGAGTTTTTTTGGTGGGGGTGGGGTGTTGGCGATTACATTACCTTTTCTCTATTTTCTCCTTCTGTGATTGCCTCTCTTCTTTGATTTCTTTATCTCTTTTCTTTTTTCTGGTCCGTTTTTTGCTGAAAGAAATGTTTTCTGTTTTCTTTTTTATGTCAATTTTTAATAGGAGCAGTGAAGTGGACTGTTGAAGATGATGGGTAGTTATACAGAAAGTGGTTTCAATTTGAGGTGGTATTCAGTTGTTGTGATTGGTGAGGTTTCAAGGAGGATATGTTACTGAGGTGGAGCAATGAAAAGCACTGCTCTTTAATGAACATGTATCTTTATTGGGAACATGTTTAATTGTTCTTTTCAATTTAACTCAGTCCATGACTTAAGAGAAGTTAGCCCTCATTAGCTTTCGTCTGGCCAGCTTCAAAACTAGTCAATTCCATTAGGATGGAGTGATGGACATGAGTTTGTATGAATTGAATGTTTTATCAAGCTTGATGCTTATTGACTTCTATGTCTGAAGATTCATGTAACTAAATTAAGTCAAACAAGTGCAAATTTGCAGACACCTTGTTGTTTAGGTCTACTAAGAATAAAGCTTAAATATTTGGGTTGAAACTGAAATTTTTCGGCTGTTTCATTAGAAGAAATTTCTAACAAACTTGTTAGAAACGCCAAAAAGATCAAAACCCCCATAATGACAATATTAGAAATGGGGAGGATGTCGAATTTGGGAGAAGAAGAAAAGAGATTAGGAGTAGGTTAGAGTAGATCTTAGGAGAGTCATGCTTTTATCTCGAATCAAAAGCTTGGAGAGCGGTCCTCCTCTCAAATTGAGGCCACATATCCCTTGTATTTTGCTTTTCATCTATAAAAATCTGATTTTTTATTTCCAGAAACCTTAGAAGTTTATATCAAATTGGTATCAAAGCACCGATCTTCGAATCCATGATGGTGAAAAATATGGATACTTGAGAGAAACGACGACAAGTGGAATTGGCAGAGTTAAAATCCATGGTGAAGCAAATAAAGGAGGAGTTAGAGGAGATCTTCTGCACTCTGAAGAGTACCACAAAACTCGATATAAATGAAGACAGCTCGCGGCGCAAATCTGGAACCAAAGGCAATGTCTTTGGACAATGTCAATGGGAATATGATAGGAATGAAGACAAAAAAATCTGATTTTTATTAAATAGAAACTGAAAATAAGATATCTTGATCACAATAAAAGGTGTGATCACACTCCCAAGGTGCCCATTACATAGGACGTCCGCACTCTCCCGAAGACGAGGGAATAATCTCACCTCTCAATTAATAATCTCTTAAAATAAGCATAAAGAAATCCCTCTCCCCTATGACGTATAAATAGAATCCAGATTTTGCATAATTACACATAATCCCCTAAAATAATAAAAAATCACAAAAGGCCCAAAAAGTTTACAAATACGCCCATGTGTTATATGCATGAATCCGGCCCTCCTTGGCTAGCCACCGGCCCTCCCCTCTTGCGTCGCCGCTGATATGTGATGTGCACATCACTACTCCCCTAAAAGAGCCGTCTTGTCCTCAAGGTGGAAGTCAGGAAACTGCTGCGTCATGACCCCTCATCAACTCTCAGGTGCTCTCATAATCTGGTAAGCCCTTCTATCGCACCGGCACTTCCTGCTCTTCAGCACTTTCCCTGCGGACCTCATTCAACTCCTCAGGTTCCAAGACCACCTTCATGTCCTCTGTCAATGTCTTAGGTAATGTTGAGGAGTGTGTATGATCGACAATCGCCTGCTGGAGCTGAGACAAATGAAAAATTCGGTGGATGACCGATCCTGGGGGTAGCTTCAGCCTATAAGTAACCGGCCCAACCTTGGCATCTCCATCATATGGCCCAAAGTATCGAGGGGATAGTTTATCATTCCTTTTGTGGGCCAAGGACTTCTGTCGGTAGGGACGCAACTTCAGATATACCATATCGCACACGTAAAATTGTATGTTCCTGCTATGTGAGTCTGCACGAGCCTTCATGATCTGCTGGGCCCATGCCAAATGGTACTTCAGCTCCTCTAAAACGATGTCTCTCTCAGCTAAGTACTGCTCTACCACTAAAGCAGGTGTCAAATTATGCCCATAATGGAACAAGTGAGGAGGGTCTTGTCCATACAGGATCTGAAAGGTCGTAGTCTGAGCTGCTGTGTGAAAGGAATTATTGTATCAGTACTCTGCCCAAGCTAGCCATCGCGCCCACAATCTCGGAGTTTCTGAAATAAAACAGCACAGATAGGTTTCAATGCTCATATTGTCGACCTCAGTCTGGCCGTTCGTATGTGGATGGTACGTCGTACTCCGCTTCAAGACTGTTCCATGCACCCTAAAGAGCTCCGACCAGAATCTGTCGAAGAAGACATTGTTTCTATCAGAGAGAATGGACTTCGGCGGCCCATGCAAACGAATGATCTCTCTCAGAAAACCTCTGTCATAGACACTGCACTATAAGGATGCCGAAGTGGTATAAAATATGTGTATTTGCTGAGGCGGTCTACCACAAGTATAATTATGAATCCTCCAGACTTAGGCAACCCCTCAATAAAATCCATGGGCCCCTGCCCCAGACCCGCTCTGGCAAAGAGAGTGGCTGCAGTAAACCCATTGGGATTATCACCATGTACTTGTGACATTGGCAAATGTCACACTCCGCCACCATCGCCGCGACGTCCTTCTTCATTCTCTTCCAGAAAACCTCTCTCGCCATCCATCTATAGGTCTTGAGGACCCTAGAATGCCCCCTATCGCACTACTGTGGAACTCCTGTAAAATAATGGAGATGTTGATAGAGGTTCGCGGTATTACTATACACCTCTAATATAAAAGCCTCCCATCCTGCAAAGAATAGCCTAGGTGATCCGCCGACCCCTGTAAGAGTGCTGACCGAATCTCTGCTAACTCCTGGTTCTCCTCAATTTCCCGTAACAGCGGCTCCCAGTCCTGCAGCATGGGAACATAGAAGGCTGCCAAGTGTATGTCTACATCGCGCCTCGATAGTGCATCTGTAGCCTTGTACTGTATCTCAAATTTGTCTCCAATCAATTTCCTCAGCCATTTCTGAGCTCCTCTGTCACCATGCACTGTCCAACAAGTATTTTAGGCTACTCTGGTCTTGCACACCACGAAACTCCGCTCCAACAGGTAAGGCCGTCACTTCTAAATCGCCAAGATAATAGCCATCAGCTCTCATAGACGAACTTCATTCTAGCCCTCGCCGTTAGAATCTGGCTGAAATATGCAATGGGCCTCTGGTCCTGTATCACTACTGCCCTCAGCCCGTGCCTCGAAGTATCTGACTCCACAATGGATGGTCTAGTAAAGTCTGGTAGAGCTAATACTGATATTGTAGTCATGGCCTTCTTCAAGGCCTTCAATGCATATGTCACCTCGTCACTCCAATGGAATTTGTCTTTCTTCAGCAGCTCTGTGAGTGGCTAGGCGATAGTATCAACCCCTACACGAACTTGTAGTATCCTGTCAAGCCAAGGAACCCCCTCAGTCCCCGTACAGTAGTAGTATGTCGCCAGTCCAATATAACTGCTATTTTCGATCTGTCTGTTGTCACTCCCTCTGAAGATATAACATGTCACATGTACTCTACATGTGGCTGGCCAAATAGACACTTCTTCCTGTTGGCATATAGTTGATGGTACTGGTGCTCCTGAAAAACTATCTAATGGTGGTTCAAGTGCTTCTCCAAGGATCGACTGTAAATCAGGATATCATCGAAGATAACTAGTACAAATCGTCTGAGATAGGGACGAAATATCCTATTCATTAGAACCTGAAAGGTAGCAGGGGCGTTGCTCAAGCCAAAGGGCATGACCAGTAACTCGTAGTGGCCTTTATGAGTCCTGAAGGGGGTCTTGGGCACATCCTCTGTCCGCATCTTGATCTGATGGTAGACTGACTTTAGATCAATCTTCGTGAAAATGGCTGATCCATGTTACTCATTCAGGAGCTCGTTAATAACAGGAATTGGAACTTGTCGGGAACCATCAGTGCCCTGTAGTCCATGCAGAAGCGCCAACTCACGTCCTTCTTCACCAGCAGCCCAGGACTAGAAAAGGGTCTAACGCTCAGCTGAATGACCCATGCCCGCACCATCTCTACCACCATTCTCTCTATCTCATCCTTTTGAGTCCGAGAATAACGATAAGGTCTCATGCTGATAGGAGATACGTCCTACCACAACACTATCGTGTGATCATGGTCTCTGGGGTGGGAGATCCTGAGGCTCCTGAAAACCATCCTCGAACTGCTCCAATAACTGATGTACCTCCTCTAGAATGGGCGGCTCACTCTCAGACTCCACTCCTCCCTTACACACTACTCCCTGCAGCTTCACCAGAAAGCCACCCCCCTCTGACTAAATGGTCCTAGCGAGGTCTTCAGAGAGACCATGGTCATGCATAGGCTGGGATCTCCCTATAATATCACCATGCTCCCGCCATCCTGGAACACCATAATGAGCAACTTCCAGTTCACCTTCATGGCCCCTAATTTCTGCAGCCACCTCCGTGCTCCCCAGGTCCAACGGCAGGAAGTCCACAACTTGAATGTTCTGTAGTGCCAGAATAAGCCCACGGCACACTCCTCGACTGCTCTCCATCTAGCCAGTCCCCATCATGACGCCAAAACTATGTGTCAATTAGCTGCAGGTCTTGCTGCTCCACTACTCTCTTTGAGATAAACTTGTGGGTGGCCCCACTGTCGATCGGCACGGTCACCTCCTGGTCATAAATGTGTCCCCTCAATTTCATGGTATGGTTCGGTGTAAACCCTACCACAGAGTTTAAGGAAACATCCGCTATGTCCAGATGATGCTCCTCCTCATGCTCCGCCTCGATGGTCTCATCATCTACTACATCCTTATCCTCCTCATCCTCTAGTATCAGCAACTTTAGCTTGCGCACTGCACACATGTGTCCTGGGGTGAACCTCTCGTCACATCGAAATCATAGCCCCTTCGGTCTATTCTCCATCATCTCAGCGTCTGTCATCCTCCTGAACTGCCCTCCTATATGTGGTGCCCCGCTCTTCTCCCTGCTCGCCTGGTCTTCTCCAATCACTGTCTTCTGCCCCCTGTTGCTGCCTGGCTGCAGGAAGCATTTCCACTCTAGCTGCCCCTAGGCCTCTTCTCCTCTATAAGCCGGTCCTCCACCATCTGGGCCAACTCCATGGCCTCCATCAAGTCCTGAGGCCTCGTATGCAAAACTCTGTGTGAATGGTGGTCTTCAACCCCTTTATGAAGATGCTCTCCAGTGTCCTGCCAGAGATCACATGTACACGTCCTGACAGTGCCTCGAACCGCTCCATGTAATTCTTTACCGTGTTGTCCTGCCTAAGAGAAAGCAACTGCTCCCGCAAGTTTCCTACGTGCATCTTGCAGAACCTCTCCACAAGCCATCCTTAATCTCCTCCCACGAATGTAACAGGCGTCGCTGCTCCCTCCACTGGAACCACGCGAGGGCCTTCCTGACACACTGTTGTTGCTTCCAGCTTCTGCTCCTCAGTCATGTGGGATATTGTAAAAAACATCTATGCCCTGTAAATCCAAGCAAAAGGATCCTCCTCAAATATCGGCATTTTCAGCTTCTGAATTCTACCATCCACATCAAAAGTCTCTTGATCTGCTTGTCTGCCTGCGTGATTAGGCTGGTCGGGCTGGTAGTAGTGCTGCCACCTCTCCATGTGCCGCTCCAGTCCTCTCCGTGGGCCTCCATCTCGATCTTCGTAGTCTCCCCAATCTTCGCCGCCTTCATAGGAACTCTGATCATCCTTCTCGAAGTCTCCACCCCTCCCATCATCTCCTGGATACGCCTCATATGTCGGGGTGGATGTCGTTGCCTGGCTGCAACATATCGGGGGTCCGGGGACACTCGAAATCCCCCGCCATCGTCGTCCTACTCTAAAACCTCTCCTGGGTAATAACCATCATCGTGTGCATGCGCCGAAGGCCCGTGGTGGTCTGAAAATCGCCATCAGGGGCGTAACGCCCCTGACGTAGCACTGCAGGACCAGGGCGACCTTGCAGGGTCACGGCAGGGCCTTGGCAGCCCTGGTGATGGGTCGTAGGGCATTGTCAGGCCTTGTTTGGCCCAGCGTAGTCTACGGAGGGTCGGCAGGGCCCGCCGTGGTCCTCGGTGGCTGGAAGGGCATGGGCGGCCCTGGGAAGGGGCTGCCCAGCCCTGTCGGGGCTTTTCTGGCCCCCGCGCCCATGTGAGAGTGCCTCGGATGTCGCGCGACTTCTCTGTAGGAATCTGGGGGTGGATTAGGGCTGCCGACCCCTTGGACCTCTTCCTCTGCCTCCGACGAAGTCTCGTCGACATCCGTGAGTTGCCCATCTTCATATTCCATCGCCACGCCCTTACTCTTATCCATATTTGTTGCCTTTTTGCTGTTTTAGGGTTTGTGACGTCGCCATCCCCCTTTGTCGTCATGAATTGTTGCATGAGTTGCGCTAGGGCTTCTTCTCATTTCCCTTGATTTTTCACCACCCTCACAAGGGTTTCTCTTTGCTTCATTAGGGCATCAATGGTTTCTCCTTGCGTCGCTAGGGTTTCCTTCATGCCTTCGAGCTCGCCATTGTATTTCTCCTCCAAAGCTTTAGTCTTGTCCTCAGATCTTGTTGACGCCATCATGGATCTTGATGCTCTGATACCAAATTGATAGGAACGAAGGCAAAAGTATGATTTTTATTAAATAGAAACTGAAAGTAAGATACCTTGATCACAATTAAAGGGGCGATCACCCTTCCAGGACGCCGATTAAATAGGACGTCCGCACTCTTCCGAAGACGAGTGAATAATCTCACCTCTCAATCAATAATATCTCAAAATAAGCATAAAGAAATTCCTCTCCCTTACGACGTTTAAATAGAATTCAGATTTTGCATAGTTATACATAACCCCCTAAAATAATAAAAACTCACAAAATGCCCAAAAAGTTCACGAATATGCCCCTGGGTTATTTGCATGAATCCGGCCCTCCTTGGCTAGCCGTCGGCTCTCCCCTCTTGCGCTGCCGCTTAGATGTGATGAGCCCATCAAGATATCATCTTTTTAAGAAGATCTATCAAAAAAAGTGATCCGGCTTTACATCTGGTCACCGATGACGACTCCAACTCAGATCTAAGGTGAAAGGAGCAAGTTTCAGCCAAGGGTAAGAAGAAAGTCATCATCTTTGAGGGAGAAAAACCATCGGCATCAAATATGATCAACGAGGACTTATACGACACTAATATAGGACATCACGACCCTTGGAAGGAAGTGGTAAGGGCGTTGCCCCTCCCCCCTAAATCGTCTCCAAAGGCACCATGGTCCTCAGACGTCCATGGGTCTGCAATCCCTGGTTTGCAGACAGAGGCTTTCTTGAGCCTTAGCGGGCAGTGATTTGGTCGCAACGGACTTTCAGACAAGCTTGGCAATCAACATGGTTTCTACCTAGACTTTGAGGAGGATGGTGGTGCTTTGGATGGCTCGAGGATGACGGTGGAGGCATTTCAAGTTTTGACCCTAGAGGGGACCAGCACCCCCATTTGGAGTAGCATGGCCATGAGTTTCATACCCACCACCTTGAGGACGAGCTGGTTGTTTAGGGGCGGTGTATTGTTAGATTTGGGGTGCAAGTGGTAAACTTGTAATTTTGAGTTTCATTGGACATCATTGTAATTATAGACATATCAGTCTGAGGGGTTAGGATATGGGAAGGATGTTGAATTTGGGAGAAGAAAAAAAGAGATTAGAAGTAGATTAGAATAGATCTTGGAGGAGTTGGGCTTCTATCTTGACTCAAAAGCTAGGAGAGAATTAAGGCAACCTATCCTTGTATTTTTCTTTTCATCTATAAAAATCTGATTTTTATACCCTAAAACCATAGACATTCCTATCACTTTCACATAAATATACAAGTAAAATCAACTACTACAAATATACAGACCCACAAATATATACATATAAATACAGGTTAAAATGAAACCAAAATTAAAAGTGAATCGAACGTGGGGGAACCAGAAATTTTTAATTGGTTGAAACCAGAACCAAAACTGAAATCGAATTATCAAACATTGCTAGGAGTAACTCTTAGCATCAAGAAAATTTTGCCTTCTTATTCAAAAACTACTTATTAGGACATTTAAGTACACAGGTACTGACCACATAAAGTTGTTTTTAGGCACTTTAATTGTGTACATTAGGATCAACACTAGATTGTCAAAATTAAGTGATGTGACATGCCCCCCTCCCCCCCCCCCCAAAAAAAAAAACACAAAAAAAAACATCCAAAAAAACATACACAAAGCGATGATGTCGGCCTTGTTTTCCGAAGACATGCCTTAGTTATTTTTTACTTTGAGGAGATTGTCCTTTCTCAAACCTTTTAACTGTAGCCACCTTATGTCATATATGCATGCATACTGTTAAACCAACTTATGTCTCTAAAAAGAAACATAAAATTGTTTGTTAGGTTTTATTGTGCCCCTTCATTTATTATCTTGGCAATCTTTTCAAGCATAGAT
The DNA here is from genome assembly GCA_030789695.1 of Scilla litardierei. Classification (NCBI taxonomy): domain Eukaryota; kingdom Viridiplantae; phylum Streptophyta; class Magnoliopsida; order Asparagales; family Asparagaceae; genus Scilla; species Scilla litardierei. The sequence continues at coordinate 746,641,126 of CM061142.1, forward strand.
TTAGTGTCAATATATTCTGAACAATATTTTAAGGAGCCATGATTGATGTTTAAGTTTAACCCCCCCCCCCCCCCCCCCCCCCAAATAAAAAAACACTAAAAACTAAAAACTAAAAACTAAAAATAAAAACTGCTTAAGGAAAACTTTATCCAAGCTTGAACTAGGTTTTGAGCAGAAGCAATTGCCATCGGAAACTTTGGTGCGTTTAGAGTTCCTTTTACAACCATTATGCGCTCACCACTTGTTGAAGTATCCTTTTTCGTAAGAAACAATATCTAGAAGAGCACTTAAGGGAATGTCGGTCATCACTAACTGGTCTTTTAACATCGATGCAATGAAGCACTGAGGTACAGCCTTACACATGCCTATTGAGCATTGCATCTTACATGGGGCTGGACAAGTTTGAAACATCACTATGGTTTTGAAACATCAGTATGGTTATAAATGACGTTGGTCATTCTGTAAAGCGGTTTCTGAATATGCATAGGTTCAAATAATCTGTCTGATGTATTTTGGTCAAATAATAATTACTCTAGTGGTGCTTAGATGTGGGGTTATTCTTCAAGGGCAAATGTATAATTAGTTCATTGACACAAAAAACATGCATGATCACATCATCATTTAAATTTTGGTTGTTGTAGTGGCCACTTAACATGCTGTTTTTACCAACTAATATTTTGATATATATACATATTCTGTTGTTTTCACATTGCCAATCTTTGTAGAGAAATACTGGATTTCAGCAAATTGATGCATATACTTTAAATCCGCAGGTTTTCGGAAAACTGACGAATCCTTGCTTCAAGAAAGTGCTCAAGGTGGTAACTCACCTTTTCTTTGATTGTAGCCAATATATTACTTAATATTCCAGTGATAAATGTGATTTATTCTTTAACTGCCTGTCACATCTTCATGCAGTTTTCATTATGTAAGAAATGTGAGTCAATGTTGAGTTAAAGAGGCATCAATTCATGCATACTGCAGTATTTTTAAATTAGAATATTTCTCCCTAATATCTCTGGATGGTCCACCGTAACTGTATTATTGGTTAACATCAGTGTTCTAAATATCGGTCCGATATCCGATATATCAGCCGCAATATCGGTTTTATCACTAGGCCGATACGATATGGACTTATATATTGCGGTTTCCGATATTTGGGGAAATATCGCCACAATATCGGGCTGCGGCCGATATATCCCTTTGAAATATCGGCCGCAATTCATAGTTTTTTAAAAACAAAGTTAGTGTGTCGGTCCACGTAAAAGTGGATCCGACCGGAGTTACCCGACCCAATCATTTACTTAAAACGACGAGAGGCATCAGGATTTTTGACAGATAATTGCTGCTTTGTCCTAATTCTAATCGCACCGCTCCGCTCCTCTCGACGCTCCGCTCCTTACACCGCTCCACTCAGCTCTGTCCGGTGAAAATTTCCGATGACAATCGATTGAGCTTCGACGTCCAGCATTCAATCTTTGCAAGGAAGTGTTTTCTGATCAAGGTGAGTAGTCGAGCCCTTCTTTCAGTTTTTCTGTTATTTTTTTCGATTTTTAATTTTTTTCCCTTCCAGTATTGGGTTTTTCCGTCGATCGAGCTTTTAACATCCGACGTTCGATCTTCACAAGGGATTTTCCGATCAAGATTAGTACTTACTATGTAGTATTATTTACCTTTTTCATTTTTTTCATTTTTTTTCAGTTTCTGAATTTTTTCAGTTGGTTTATTTCAGTCTAGCGTTTGTTCTTCTTAAGTGGGGTTTCCGATCAAGGTGAGTATTCTTTCCCTTTTTTACATTTATAAATTTTTTTCTATTTTTGATTTTCATCTTCACACTGGTAATATTGATCCACATGAATCATATATTATAGGTATTTAACTCGTTTGGTTTGTGGCCACTTAAAAGAAATATTCTACCAAGTGGATGACCGGTATTCACGTTTAATGAAATAAGTATACACAAAACATACTATTATTTGAGTTTCTATAGTTTATATTTTCTTAAACTCATATGCTTTTATTTGACATCATTTTTAGCCTCTGATATGATACTCCGATATTAAGTCAATATCCCGATATTCATGTTTAACGAGATAAGTATAACCAAAACATAATTTTATTTGAGTTAGTATAGTTTACATCTTCTTAGATACATCTATGCTTACATATGTCATAATTTTTAAGCCTCTGATATAACACTCCGATATTTAGTCAATATCCCCGGTATATCCCCGATATCCGCAATCCGATATCAAATTTACTAGGCCGATACGCAACCGATATCCGATATTTAGAACACTGGTAACATATATATGCAACAGCTTGCTTTGCTGTTGCTTCATCATAAACTAATGCTTCTTCACTCAATTGTCTGCCTTCAGAATGGGAACTTTACCCACATGGATAAGAAACTAATGCATTCTAGAAGTTAGAGTTTGCTCTTATTAATGATGAAATGCGGGAGAGCTGTCTGTGAGATGTTCTGGGCATGTACCATTAAGTACAGCAGCTAGAAGCATACATATGATCATTATTGATGTTGGCAATGAGGACTACAGGTCAGCCAGAACAAAAGGGATATGTGGATGATATGACCCTTAATGGAGCTATACCGAAGAAAAAAGATTCATGTAGCCAATCTCAAAACTGGGTTAGAAGTGTTCTTGTTGTCTTGGACCTTTCCCAGATCTGACAGTTGACAATATCTTTCTTAAGTGCGCTTCAATTTTTTTCTCTGTGTGTAATCTATAGCATACTATTAAGTTACAATTCCTATTCATGTTCCTATCTCATCTTCCACTGGATCATTTTAGAGTCTTCACTACCATGACAGTCTTTTCATGTTAAATCCCCTTGTTTTCAATAGGATGATTTTAAGGTTTATAGTACAAGGAAGAAAGTTATTTTAACTATTTGGACTTAGACTCTGTGCCAGTATTTGATATCGATGAAGCAACAAATTTAGACATGCCCATTGCAAAGAGAAACAGTAAACGAGTATGCACTTCACCTCCTATTTCAAATTTTATTTCGTATGATACTTTGTCTTCATACTATTCTTCGTTTGTCTCTGCTCTTGATAATATATCTGTGCTGAAGACTATATCTGAGGCTTTATGCCCCACTAGATGGTAAGCTGTAATGGATGAAATGAAGCTTGCTTTGTTCCAGAAACTTAGAAACAGGTTTCTCTTTCTTTTGACAAGTCTAGTGTTGGTTATCGTTAGCTCTATAATATACTATCATAGTTCATAATGACGGCACTCTTAAGAAGCTGAAAGCTTGCCTCGTTGCTAAAGGTTATAATCAGATTTATAGTCTGGATTATTTTGAGATTTTTTTCTCTTGCTAAAATATCTTCCGTTCAACTTTCAGTATCATTGACAGTAATGTTTCATTGGTATTTATATCAACTTGATATCAAAAATGTATTTTTTTTCATGGTGATCATTGTGAGGAGGTTTACATGAAGCAACCTCTAGGGTATGTTACTACGGGGAAGTCTGGATTGGTTTGTTGCCTTAAGAAGTCATTGTATGATCTCCAATAATCTCCAAAATCATGTTTTAGCAGATTTAGCAGCTTATTATGAAATTTGGAATGAAGAGATATGTTATGGATCATTTTGTTTTCTATCAAAGAATATCTTCAGGTTGTATTTGGTAGTGTGATGTGGATGATATCTCTATAGGGATGACAACAATAGTATACACCGGTTAAAGACTATTCTACAAGTAAATGATTTGGATCAGCTGCAGTATTTCTTAGGGATTGAGGTTGCTTGATCTTGTAATGATATTTGCTTGTCTCAAAAAAGTTTGTACTTGATTTGTTTTCAGAGACACGAATATCACATTGTAAACCGATTGATACTCGTATGGATCCAAAATACCAAGTTGTTAGTTGATGAAGGTGAGACGTTATAGTTTTCGAGTAGGTCTATAAAGTTAATGGGTAAGCTCAATTACATCATAATTAATTAACTAGAGGTATCTTTTACCGTGAATGTGTTAGGATACAAGATAAAAAGATGATTTTTATAGATAAAAATAGCCGAAAACACGATAATTGAATACAAAAAGGTGTATTCTCCTCCCAAGACGCCTAGAGGATGTCCGCACTCGTTTAATCTAGAACTACTCCTAGGACGCTCAATAGAGAATATCGCAAAATATCAAGCATAAAAATCACACATGACAGCTAGCCTCTATTTATAAAATAAACTAGGGTTCCTAGGGCAAATGGGCGTGCGCGCAAGAGCAAAGGGGAAGGGGCCGGCGGCTACAAAAGGGCCCAGCCCAAAGGCCAGGCGGGTTGACCCGCATGGTCTAACAATACCCCCCGAAAGAACCACCTTGTCCTCAAGGTGGTGAAAGCCCCAATAGTACTACTCCGAGTGGGAGTCGTCCCCCCGTCGAGCCGTTCGTCCTCCACGTCATCTTCCTCGTCGGCCTCTGCTATCAACACTTGCAGCTTCCGATCCATACAGCGGTGTCCGGGAGAGAAGCGCTCGTCACATCTGAAACAGCGCCCCTTTTGCCGCTTCTCCCTCATCTCTGCATCGGTCATCCGTCGGAATGGGCCCCCGGCTGGTAGTGGGTTCTGCTCACCCGTCTTCTCAAGCCCTGTCTGAACTGTCTCAGTAGTGATCACCGCTCCGCCTGTCACAGTCGTAGTGCCCCGCTGTATCTGCCTACTGTAGCTGCTCCCACCTCTCCTATCCTCGGCTCGGGAGTCCTCCACCATCTGCGCCATTTCGATGACCTCAGAAAGCCCTCGAGGCTTGTATGGCCTCACCGCAGCTCGAAGGCTAGGTCGCAGCCCCTTCAAAAAGGTGCCCTCCAGTGACTCGTCCGATACCCCATGAACTCGCCCTGTCAGCGTCTCAAATTTTTCAATGTACTCCCGCACCGGCCCCTCCTGCCTGAGGGCAAATAGCTGCTCGTGTAGGTTCCCCAGTCGGGGGTCTCTAAACTTCTCCAGCACCAAGTCTTTCAGCGCCGCCCAGCTCCGGATCTGCTGCCTCCTCTCCTTCCACTGGAACCACCCTAAAGCTCTCCCCTCCATGCAGATGGCCGTCGCCTCCAGCTTCTGCGCCTCGGTCATGTGATGCGCCACGAAATATCTCTCCGCTGTGAACAACCAGGCGTGCGGATCGTCCCCAGAAAAGATCGGCATCTTCAGCTTCCGGGCTCTGTAATCTCCGCCAAAGTGCCCCTGCTTGGGCCTCCCATCGTCTCTGTGACGCGGACGGTAGTGCTGTCTCCTCTCGTCCAGAGTCTCGTACCGCCTCGGTGGCCCTCCTCCGCGACCCCCATAGTCCCCTCGGTCTCTGTGCCCCTCGTCACCTCCAACACCGCCCTCTGGCCACTCCTGGTAGTCTCCGTACCTCCCTCCGGTGCCTGCTGTGCGTCTCTCCTGGTGGTGGGGCGGTGGCTGCCATCCCCGTCGTCAAAGTGGGGGTCGGGAGGGTCCCGATAGTAGTCACAGTGCTCCTGAAAATCCCCGGGTCCCAAATCCTCCTCGAAAACACGTGCCGGAGCCTCTCGCCGTGGCGGATCTTGCTTAAAGTCCCCAAAACTGTCGCCAAAAGCCTCTGTCGGATCGCGCGGTGGCCTGGAAGCGTCCTGGGGCCCCAGCGGCCCCCCGGGGGTCGGCGGGGGTCGCCGGAACCCCAGGAGGGGTCGGCGCCCCCGGCCGAACCCAGGGGGGTTCGCTGGACCCCCCCGAACATCCTGGGGGCCCCAGCGGCCCCCCTGGGGTCGGGGGGTCGCCGGACCCTCCTGGGGGTTCGGCGCCCCCGGCCGACCCCAGGGGGGTTCGTCGGACCCCCCCTGATACTCCTGGGGGCCCCAACGGCCCCCCCGGGGGTCGTCGGGGGTCGTCGGACCCTCCTGGGGGTTCGGTGCCCCCGGTCGACCCCGGGGGGGTTCGTCGGACCCCCCCCCCCCCCCCGATACTCCTGGGGGCCCCAGCGGCCCCCCCGTTGGTCGGGGGGGTCGCCGGACCCCCTGGGCGAGCCCAGGGGTGGCCGCCGTCCCCCCTGCGGCTCACGTGGGGGCCGATGACCCCCGGGGTGGTGCCGCGGCCCCCCGCTCTCCTTGCATGCCTTCCCGCGGGGTTGATCGTAGTCGCCGGTCCATCCTTGGGCTTCCGCGGTCTTTCGCCTAATCTCCTCTCGATAATTGATCTTCACCGGCTCTTCTTCATCATCCTCGGCCAAATCTTCCACCAAAAAATCACTTTTTGGGTCAAAGCCTTCAACTTTCTCCTTCTCCTTCTTCAAAGGTGCCGCCTTTTCCCCCGATTTAGGGTTTTCTTCCCCTTTGTTGTTCGCCGCCAATTGCTTTAGGGTTGCCATCATTTGCGCGAATTGGTCGTCGTGCTTCGCTTGATTTGCCGTCAATTGGTTGACGGAAGCCGTCAATTTTGCCATGGATTCATCGTTGGCCGCCAAAGATTTTTTGATCCCGTCGATTTCGCTCGTGAATTTGGCCTCCAAAGCTTCAATTTTGTCGTGGGATCTTGTCGTAGCCGTCATGGATCGTCACGTGCTCTGATACCAAATTGTCAGGATCCAAGATAAAAAGATTATTTTTATAGATAAAAATAGCCGAAAACACGATAATTGAATACAAAAAGGTGTATTATCCTCCCAAGACGCCTAGAGGACGTCCGCACTCGTTTAATCTAGAACTACTCCTAGGACGCTCAATAGAGAATATCTCAAACTATCAAGCATAAAAATCCCACATGACGGCTAGCCTCTATTTATAAAATAAACTAGGGTTCCTAGGGCAAATGGGCGTGTGCGCAAGAGCAAAGGGGAAGGGGCCGGCGGCTACAAAAGGGCCCAGCCCAAAGGCCAGGCGGGTTGACCCGCAGGGTCTAACAGAATGTTAGTCAGATTCTTAATGCATCAGATACAATATATTAGGATGTTATAGTTCACATACTACGATATTTGAAGAGTGTGTTAGGACTTGTGTTATTATATAAAAATCGTAAGAATATCAAGATTGAGTGCTGCACTGATGTAGATTGGGTTATATGTTCAAATGATCAATGATCTATCTCTCGTTATTATGTTTTTGCTGGAGGAAACTTGGTGTTTTAGATAAGCCAAGAATCAACATGTTTTTGCTGGAGGTAACTTGGTGTTTTAGATAAGCCAAGAATCAACCGGTGATATCTCGATCAAGCCCTGAGTCTGCATATATAAAGATGACAAATTTCATATGTGAGTTAATATGGTTAAGTATTTATTAGTAGAGCTTAATTTTCAGCATTCACAACATATGATCCTTAAGCCTTACAATTAAGTTGCTATCTACATCGCAAATAATCCAATATTTTATGAGAGGACGAAACATATAGAGATTGATTGCCACTTTGTTCAAAAGAAGATTTTGGATGAGGTTATTGAACCAACACATGTCAAATTGAAAGCTTAGTTGGCTGGCTTACCCACCAACCTTTTGAGTGGTTCGGGAGTAAAATATATTTGTATTAAGATTGGGCATATGACATATGCTTCAGCTTGAGGGGAGTATTATGTTTATATTAGAATTATGAGAGCTCTTATTTAGTAATAGGAATTATATTCTTGCAGTGGTAGATCTAGAGTTAAATAAGGAGTTAATTATGAATTGTAATCCTATTCGCATTAGTTTTGTGTTCTTGGATATATAAAAGACACCAACGCCTCTTTTTGAGGTATTTCCTTTGTTCTAAATAATATTTTCTCTTTTTATTTATAATACGAGAAGGCAAAGAGTGTATTTAGGAAAACCTGACTTAAAACCGAAGAAAACTAATGCTATACTAATTAGAATTCTAGAAAAACACTTGCCTTTCATAGATTTGGCAATTAAAGGATTTCCTAATACATAAATTCTAAATATTTCTTCCACTAAATTTGAACTTTATTTCATCTAAACATTACTGTCAGACATGGTAGATAATAATTTTTAAAATAAATTTATGTAAGCTGTAAACTTTTAGTTTTGAGCAGAAAGGGCAAAGAAGATGTTTCCTCTTTGCTTCCAACACTGTAATATAATAATATGCTTGTTTTCCAAATGTAAGTGGTCGCAGTTAATTGAGTTAGACCGTGTCTGTAAATTTCAACGGTCATCTCTATTATATTCTTACTAGCATATATCAGCATGAGGACGTTAACAATCAAATCAAGATCTGCAGTCAATGTATCTTCTGAATTTTTTATTATGTTGAGAACTTATGTATGGGTTGAAAAAATAACCATCCGAGAGAGCTGACAAATATGTTTTGAGTCATTTTCTTTAATAATGCTCCTAGTAATATATTTCTGCAAATAAGTAGTAGATCCCCTGCATGTGCTTTCCCAAATTTTAACTCTGGTGGGTATGTGGTGTTGAACTTGTCAACATTGTTTTATGTAAGCCATTCTTATTTTGTTAAGGCTAAGACATCCCCTGTAACGGCCCTCTCTCTATCTTTATCTCCTCTCTTTCTTTTTTCTCTTTTTTTGTTTTTGTTTGGCCCAGCCCAAGAGCCCTGTGGGCTTCCCGCCTCTCTATTTCCCACTTCCCGCGGTAGGAGCCCACGACCCCCTTTTCTCTCCCCCGATATCTTTCTCTCTTTATTTCGACGCCCGCGAGCCAAAGGGCTTCATCTACGTGTCCTTTGCTAGTGTCTCCCTTCCTTTCGCACGCTCGAGACAACGGCAAGGCCCGCTAGGGCATTCAATGCATCTCTCTCTCTCTCTCTCTCTCTCTCTCTCTCTCTCTCTCTCTCTCTCTCTCTCTCTCGTGCGTCACCGTGGGGCTCGATGGGGCTTCGCCGCCCTCATCAGTTCGTAGTCTCCTCTCCATCAAATCGAATGAGCTTTACCGCCTGTGTTGCCTCGATGCGACGTCACCGACGTCCTTTGGGGCTCCCCGAATGCTATTACTCCCCTCCCCTTCTCCCTCTTCTCGATGACAAGCACTGTGAGTATTCTTCTAATTTTCTGAGCTGATTGTTCCTTGCGGCTTAAGGATTTCTCAGTGGTTTCTTCTAGATCTATGCTGGGTTATTTTGGGTTTTTTGGTTTTTTTTGTTTCTTCGGTTCTTTAGCTATTGACGATAGACTCTATCTTCCTTTTCGTTCAGCTTTTCTTCGATTTTCTTGCATGCTTTCTCTGAGATAAAAATGTTGGGATTTTGGAAAAAAATTGGATTTTTATCTAAGGGATATGATGATTTATGGGAGTGACGTAGGGTTCGAGTCCCTACGGTTATTTTAGTGGGTTGGTTTCTCTCGCCTGCTTGTCGTAGAGTCCCGGGGTCCTCATTGAGCTGCACTGGCTTGCGGTCTATCCCTTTTGCTTGCTGATTTCTGGGTTCGGTGGCTCCTTGGTTGCGGATGTTCCTTGCTCGCTGAAAATAGGGTGTTGCGGCCCCCTTGCTTGCGACATGTGGCCCCTTGTGGAATGTGCTCACGGCTTGTTGTTTTCCTGCTGTCATTTGGGTTCGGCTGAAGGCTTTTCTCGCTGTTTTGGGTTGTTGTTGAGGTTCACTTGGATAGGAGCCCCGTTCTCCCGTTATCTTGACCCGTAGCCCTTAGTCCCTTGCTAGAAAACCCGTGGATTTTGCCGTAGGCACGGGTTTCCCCACTATGTAATGAAAAGACACCCGTTCTGTGCCCAAATGGCCTAGAGTCCCTAGAGCCATTAGAGTCCCTAGGCACGGGTTGTAATGTTTCTTCATTTTTTGTAGTTTGTCGCAGGAAACTATTTATTGCTTTATTAACAGTTTAGTTTGGCATATCATGCCATGAGAAACTTACATGCTACTTTATCACATGCCAGTTTCATTATCATGTTCCCCCTTGAGCTTATCAGCTTCCTGCTAGTTTAATATTGTGTTAAATTGCATAGTCTTGGGTTGTTACTTGAGATGTCACTTATACTGATTGGCAGGCAGGATTTGAGGTGGACTATCATGACATGACATGTTACTATTACATGTACGGCAATGGATTTCCCTTGGCTACGTAGTTTACATAATATTAAACTTAACTCATCTCACGACACTAACAATTAATAAAATAGTTAATTTCTGCTTTACTTATCTGCTTCGGGAAACTTATTATCGATAGAGTGCGGGAGCGACTGTGACATGATCTATAGCCCCCAGTTTGGGGGACGTCCATCATTTCAGATCAGTCCTGAATCTGGGGGCAGACAGAGACGTCCATTTTGATGGGACCTGAAGCCCCCGCAACAGGTCACAGTGTTACAGCTCTTCAGTACGGTACTTTCTACTTTTGGACTCAGCCCGGGGTCGCACCCTTGCGATTCAGGTAGCTCCTAGTTGCACACCGTACTCCCCCTCATAAGTCACGACCTAGAATTGGTTTACTTAACAGTTACCCCTACGGTAGTCGTGGACATTTAATTATACATTGTTACTTTCTTTCAGTACCATTATCTCGGTTGCTGTCATGTCTTCTTTTTGTGCACAATTAACTTTCTTGTCTCTTGTTTAGATATTGTCTACTCTATTGAGCGTGGTGCGACTTCTATTGCCCACTAGGTAGGACACACATGATCACATGGATGTGCTTGAGCACGAGGAGGTAGACTTCCAGTCGAGGATTGTTGAGCCTTGATCTAGCGGTAGGTACGTGTTCCATTTACGTTCAGCAGTCGTGTAACTTTTACTCGGCTCTTTCATGTTTAGTACTGCGTTACCTGTTTTATTGTTCTTACCTGCTTAGTTAGAGTATCTACTTACTTTCTGCACTGCTCCACATTGACTTCACTGGCATATGCGGACTTGCACACTCATGTTTCAATTGTAGCGGCCGGGAGTGGGGCGTTACAAAGTGGTGGCCCATGGAGGTATGCGCAATCGCCTCGTGAACAGTGTAGACTGGGCGAGAAGTGCGATACTCGATTGACTCAATATTGCTTTGTAGATGCATGTGCGTATATACGCAAGAGGCGTAAACCGTCCAGGAGAGCGCTCATGGTTTCGGGATCAGGGTCTGGGTCACGCGGCGCCGGATCCAATACGGTGCATTAGATTTCAGACCAAGCCTTGTGAGAGTTGATCCAGTCTATACGGAAAGAACCCAGGCAGGATGGAGGAGTGCAGCAGTTTCGATAGTTTCGACCGTCGGTTTTTAATGGACAAGGAGAAGCTTTGGCTGCAGAGGGATGGATGCGCTCGATCACCGACATGCTGAATGTAGCAGAGGCACATCCAGCTTTATGGGTTACCATGGCAAAGCTGCAGCTGACTAGAGATGCCAGAGACTGGTGGGATGCTGCAGAGGACCGACTACCTCAGCTGATCTCTTAGGCTACGTTCAAGGAGACATTCGATGCCCAGTACTTCTCCCCAAAGGCACAAATGGCGTTGGAGGCACAGTTCATGGGCCTGCAGCAGGGCTTTATGACTGTAGATGAGTACGACGCTGAGTTTTCTAAACTCAGTAGATACGCAATTTGATATGTGACCACTAACCATACTTTATGTTTGTGATTACTATCAATTGGTGTTTCATGTTCGCCAAGGACGCGATGCCCAACCCTCAGGCTCGGTCCAAGAGATTTCAGCATGGGTTGGACATCGACATTCGCGACAAGCTGGTGGGGTTCAGGTTGACGATCCACGCTGACATGCTCTCCACAGCTCGAGAGTACGAGTACGTGCAGCGAGAGCGGAACGAGGGCGACAGGCAGGAGTCCCTTCGAGATGACCACCATCGACCATTGCTGCGAAGCAGATCCGACGACCTTTAGCGCCAGTACACGCTCCGACGGAGAACATGAGAGGACCACCATCCAGACGGAGCAACTACACCATTCAAAAGGACCGGAGCAGAGACCAGCACTCGACGTCATGTGATATGCGACTATTGGCATCGATCCGAACACATGAAGAGAGATTGCCGCCACTGGAGCCACATGTGTCTGATCTGCAGTGCATCAGAGCACACCATTAGTTGTCCCAGACGAGTTGAGCAGGCATCGACCGGCGAAGCCAGTCAGCCAGAGCAACCACCACCGTCTCAGAGGCGCCATACTTTCACCATGGAGGTGGTGGAGACGGACACCCTCGACTCTTAGCTTGTATTATCAGTTGTTCAAACTGATCTTCATTTTGTTGTAGCAAGTTGTTGGATCTCTTTTGGTCTTTGTATATATTATCTTGTTCCAGAATTCCGAGGACGGATTTTTTCTACGGTGTGTAGAATGTTACGGCCCTCTCTCTCCCCCTCTCTTCTCTCTTTCTTTTTTCTTTGTTTTTGTTTTTGTTTGGCCTAGCCCAAAAGCCCCGTGGGCTTCCCTTTCTTTCTCTCTCTATTTCCCACTTCCCGCAATAAGAGCCCACGACCCCCTTTTCTCTCCCCTGATCTCTTTCTCTCTTCAGTTTGACACCCGCGAGCCCAAGGGCTTCATTGATGCGTCCTTTGCTTGCGTCTCCCTTCCTCTCGCATGCTTGCGACGACATTATGGCCCGCTAGGGCATTAGACGCTTCCCTCTCTCTTACTTGTGTGTCACCGTATGGCCCTCGATGGGCTTTGCCGCCCTCGTCAGTTCGCATTCTCCTCTCCATCAAATCGAAGGGGCTTTGCCGCCCTTGTTGCCTCGCTGCGACATCACCGACGTCCTTTGTGGCTCCCCGAATGCAATAACTCCCACTCCCATTCTCCCTCTTCTCGATGACAAGCACTGTGAGTATTCTTCTAATTTTCTGAGCTGATTGTTCCATGCGGCTTAATGATTTCTCGGTGGTTTCTTCTGGATCTATGCTTGCTTTTTTGGTTTCTTTGTTTCTTCGGTTCTTCAGCTATTGACGGTAGACTCTATCTTCCTTTTCGTTCAGCTTTTCTTCGATTTTCTTGCATGCTTTCTCTAAGATGAAAATGTTGGGATTTTGGAATAAAAATTGGATTTTTATATAAGGGAGATGATGATTTAGGGGAAGTGATGTAGGGTTCGAGTCCCTAAGGTAATTTTAGTGGATTGGTTTTCCTCGCCTGCTTGTCGTAGAGTCTCAGGGTCCTCATTGGGCTGCACTGGCTTGCGGTATGTCCCTTTTGCTTACTGATTTCCGGGTTTGGTGGTTCCTTGGTTGCGGATGTTCCTTGCTCGCTAAAAAGGGATGTTGTGGCCCCCTTGCTTGTGGCATGTGGCCCCTTGTTGACTGCGCTCACGCCTTGTTCTTTTCCTGCTGTCATTTGGGTTCGGCTGAAGGCTTTTCTCGCTGTTTTGGGTTGTTGAGGTTCACTTGGATAGGAGCCCCATTCCCCCGTTATCTTGACCCGTAGCTCTTAATCCCTTGCTAGGAACCCCGTGGATTTTGCCGTAGGCACGGGTTCTCCCACTACGTGATGAAAAGATCCTCATTCTGAGCTCAAATGGCCTAGAGTCCCTAGAGCCATTATATGTTTGACTTTTGAGTATTCATTATTAAACAGATGATATGTTTCTTCATTTTTTGTAGTTTGTCGCAGGAAACTATTTATTGCTTTATTAACAGTTTAGTTTGGCATATCATGCCATGAAAAACATCATTGCTATTTTATCACATGCCAGTTTCATTATCGTGTCGTCTCTTGAGCTTATCAATACCCTGCTTGTTTAATATTGTATTAAATTGCATAGTCTTTGGTTGTTACTCGAGATGTCACTTATACTAATTGGCAGGCAGATTTGAGGTGGACTAGCATGACATGACATGTTACTATTACATGTAAGGCAATGGATTCCCCTTGGCTATGTAGTTTATATAATATTAAACTTAACTCACCTCATGACACCAACAATTAATAAAATGGTTAATTTCAGCTTGACTCACTGGGTTTCGTGAAAATTATGATTGAGGAAGTACGGAAGCGACTGAGACCTGATCTATAGCCCCTACGTTGGGAGGGATGTCCATCATTTCAGATGGATCCTGAGTCTGGGAGGCAGACAGAGACTGCCATCTTGATGGGTTCTGGAGCCCCCACCACAGGTCACAGTGTTACACCTCTTCAGTACTGTACTTTCTACTTTTGGACTCGACTGGGGTCGCACCCTCGCGGTCCAGGTAGCTCTTAGTTGCACACCGTGTTCCCCTTCATAAGGCACGACCTAGGATTGGTTTACTTAACAGTTCCCTTTATAGTAGTCGTGGACATTTAATTATACATTGTTACTTTCTTTCAGTACCATTATCTTGGTTGCTGTCATGTCTTCTTTTTGTGCACAGTTACCTTTCTTGTCTCTTGTCTCTTGTTTAGATATTGTCTACTCTATTGAGTGTGGCGCGACTTTTGTTGCCTACTAGATACGATGCACAAGATCGTACGGATGTGCTTAAGCACGAGGAGGTAGACTGCCAATTGAGGACTGTTGAGCCTTGACCTAACGGTAAGTACGTGTTCCATTTACGTTCAGCAGTATTGTAGCTTTTACTCGACTCTTTCCTATTCAGTACTGTATTACCTGTTTTATTGTTCTTACCTGCTTAGTTTAGAGTATCTACTTACTTTCTGTACTGCTTCGCATTGACTTCACTAGCACATGCAGAACCTGCACACTCATGTTTTAATTGTAGCGGCACCCGCGGGGAGCGGGGCGTTACATCCCTCTAGCAATTTCACTTCTCAATCCCCCACCCCCCAACAAAAAAAACACCAAAAAAAGAGCTACCCGCATCTTACCAAGATAGGCATATTGTTTTCCGCATCCTGACAAATTTTGGAGAGAGAACAACCTGAACTAATTGGCATCCTATTTGCAGCCTTTTCTTTCTTTCTTTCTTTTTATCTTTACATTGCAGCTGGTAAGTTATATATTTGGCTTATGTACATTGTTTTAGATTGTTATATATCTCTAAATGTTTTTCGTCTTTATTTTTTTGTGCATTTTGATTGCAACAAGATTCCCCTTGATTTGCTTATGATTGATGAAGCCCACATTTTATACCATGTTTTCTTGTTAAATACACATCAATAACAACTGTTTGAAGTAGTTAAAGTCTTTATTACATTTGTATAAATATTTATTGCTCTTTTCTCTTAGTCTTCCGTGCAACAATTTTAACAGAACTCACTTTTGGTCAAACCATTCCAGGGAACTGGCATGATGGTGCAACTGCTGTCTGTGTATGGATTTTGGCGCAAACAGTTAAGTTTTATCGCCTTAGTCTTTTCTTTTCAGAAGACTCATTCTAACATAGTTGTTGAATTGAAAATCATACTTTGAATGGTGATCTTATTCTCGCTCCAATGTGATTCTCATATTATACTGTCTGAAGTCATATATATTTTAAATGGATGCTTTGCCTTTTTTTGGCTGGGGGATCTTTGTATTAGCATGTCTACAGTAACCATTCCCAGTTATAACAATTTTGGTTAATGTTGATTGGTGAGTTCATGTTGGACACTTGTGATGATATATTATTTTGCACGATATGTATCCAAAAAACATGTTTGTAATTTCCTTGAATAAAATAATAAAGTGCAAGAGATAAATTAAAATATTCTTGATAATACATTTATCATGGACTGATTCTGTAGCACAATGTCTCTGTATATGGATCTATTTGGGTAATCACCACGGTCAATTTTGCATCACCGCATTCTTATGCTTATTTCCTATGATTCTATATAGTTAGGTTGAAAAATGTCTAAGCTATGTTTGATTTGGAAATCTTCATTTTATTTTCGAAAAACGGCCCTTATTTTAAGAATGATTAGCATGATTACTGGTATAAAAGTTGATAAATGCTTCGGTTAATAGCTTTTCAAGTAAAAAAACCTAGATAAGTTCCCCTATTCATATACTTAAGGTATTGAAGACCTGGTTGGTGCGCAGATTTTTAACAGAATTAGCTTTTGACCAGAGTCAGAACGTTGTTCTACTCAAATTGAACTCTTATACAACAATAGGTGCCTGCTTCTGTTACAGGTCATAGTGAACCGAAGAGATTCATAGAGTAGATCATGAAGGCATGTGACATAATTGGAGTTTTCTAGTTTTTTAGCACTTATAATTATTAGTTACTAAGTGTTTTCTTCATCACATTATCGATTTCTTATCCCTACAAGACAAGTTGACTTAGTATGCAGTGTTACTTTTTTTATTATCTTAAAGTATGCATAAATGAAGAAGTCCATCTTTTTAAAAGTGATTCCTATAATAGTCGGAAGAGTGCAACTAAATTCTTTGTTGGTTATTTTAGTTGGCTTATTCAGTCATTGGATGAATGGCTTACAATTTATAAGATGACTAGGAAAAACCCCGTGCACACGTGCACGGCAGAAATGAAGACGGAAAAAAAAGATCCGATAGGAAGCCAAGGGGAGAAAGCGATAAAGGGAGGGTGTGTGTGGGGGGATTGTGGGGGGGGGGGGGTGAAAAGTGCAATTAGGGATTTGTAGGGGGTTATTTCTGCAAAAAAAACCAAAAAAACAAAAAAAAATTGTCCTAGTCACAACCGGTTGTGTCCTAGTCACAACCGCATGCTTTATAGAATAGATTTGAGCACTTTTAAACCAAGGAATAAGATTTTGTGCATTTCATCTTGATTTCACCCGTTTCATTCTGATTTTGTTGTTTTCATTCCTAAACTGATATATAGTTTTGATTATTTCTGACTGAATGTTGTTGCTTTCAGCTAGTGTCATTAACTTTTGGACGCAACACGCCGTAATCCCAAAAATTCAAAAATAAAGGAATAAAGAGGGAAAATCTAATGAACTTAGTTATTACTAATGCCATCTCCATCCAATTTCTCATTGCTATTTAAAATCCATAAATCTTAATATATTATAATTTGATATACTTTTAAAATAACTTCGATTATGGTCTCAATTTAACTTTAAGTTGACTTTCATATTAGTTTAGAATCTAGATTGAGATGTTGGTTAAATACTTGAGAACTATAAGTTGAGTTTTGTTAGTTAACCACAACTTAGTATACATGTTTATACTCTTTACTTCTTAGGCACTACATATATGAACAACATAAGATTGCAGCATGTCGAATGGTTACAGACACTTATGCTATATTCTTACACACTAAAATCGTAAACGAAACAACAAAAGGTAACTTCAAACCTAACGAAACCAGGTGAAACCTAAAAAGGGATCAAAATCGAAACCGAAATTGAGTTCTGAAACCTTGTTTCAAACTATGTCAGTGCAACTTTTACAAGTAATCTTTTGTAAACAGGTGTCTGTTTTAAAATTTTAATTGGTTTGCTTTGTATTTATCTACTACTTTATACTGAACCAGATACACTAATATAGGCTACCTTCGATATGTCCTATAATGGAAGGGCAGTTACCTGGTGAATATTTCTTTGTTTAGAGCTCCATTGATTTGGGTTACCTCTCCATTATATCATAGGATATTAGAACATATATATTTAACGTTGTAAATTTGATAGCTCTTGTAATCATCTAGGTCAGTTTGCTTAAAATCAATCAAAGTTGCACTTATGCATGACTTAACTTCTACTCATATGCCTTTCCCCTTGTGTTGGTGATAATGATAGAAGTCTTGTCTATGCTACCTACTGCTGACCTAATGCTGAGAATTGCTCCTTTGGATGCCATGCGATCCGTTAATGTTCCTTTTCAAACCTGCATGACACCTCTGTTCAAGAGCTTATCTTGATTTAATACCACACTAGTGTTTCATGACTAAGGCCAATTTTGAAGTCACATTTAATGGAGTAAGTGGTTTATCCAAAAATGGCTCGCCTTTATCTGAATCAATGTTGAAGAAGGCTCTATGCACCTCTAGGTGTCGCGTCAACCTCAATGCTTAGCATCTAGGCGGTGGCAAATTTGGAAAGAAAAAAAGGGAAGAAGATATGTTTATCACTTTGCGTCATTGCCTATCCACATGCTGACCGCTGATCCATATGCCACTGGCTGCCACCATCTTCGCATAAATAGAAAGACCTTACTATATGAAGCGGGGCAACCCACTTCTATCTGGGGGGATAGCTCAAGTCGAGTGGACCTCCCAAATTTTACAATGGATATGAATGCTAGTATTTCCAAGGAAATCATTTATCCTATGTATGTTATTATACTTAAATGGGTCTCTCAAATGCTATGATTTATCTTGAATCAAATTGCACGATACTTTTCCATGCATCCACTAATGAGTACAACTAGTTTATGGTGCATGAACATATAGAGGAAAAATACCAAATGTTGAGGAATAAAAACCATGAGGGAAATCAAATGATTTCTCATGAACTATCAATTCTTTCGGACGTGGTCTCCCATGGAAAATGTTTATTGAGTACAATTTAATTCTTGGAATGAACATATATGATTTGACTTGTAAGATCTTGCTAGTAATTAAATCTCATCTCAGGTGAGAGGAATTGGTACAATTATTGGAAGATACCATCAAAAAGTTAATAACCATGTAAAGTATAAAATATAAATTGTAATTCATTAGTCAACATGAATTATATTCCATTTGGGGAATCTTGTAATAGGCATTTATGCTCCGAGGAGATTTGGTTCTACCGCCTATTACAAACCCTTCTTCATTCCTTTTTCCCTTCTCTCTATCTCCCCCAACCCCTAACCCGCAACCTTCTTCTCTTTATGGGTTGGGGTTGGGGTTGGGGGGGCATAAGGTAGGTGATTACTATGATATCCCCCTATAAGTAAGGAAGGAAAAACATCTCTAGTGAAAATATTTAAGCAATGAATGAGGTTTTGCTTGAAACCACTTGGTTTCAACCGTTTCGTTTTGGTTTAAAAGGGGGATGATACGAAACGGTTGATAAAACTCAGTTTTGACCAGTTTCGGTCAGTTTCAACCGAAATCTTACTCTTTACATTAAAATATGTGTTTAAGTTTAAATACACAAACCCATTTGAATCAGATACTTAAAAAATATTTATTAAAATTTTAAAATTTCTAAAAATTATATTACTAAAATTTCAAAAAAATTAATATAAATGCATTTCTATAAAAATATATACATATACATACATATACATCCGAAAACGAAACTCAAAATGAAACGTGTGAAACTATTCGAAATTTAAAAATATCCCAACAACGGGAACCAAAACCAAGTTCACAAACCTTATGTTGAAGACAAGAACCGAGCATGGGATGGGAGGGATACTGGCATGTGCCTTCGTGAACACTTTGAGCCTTTTGATTTTCATGTTGGATCTATTGTGTTTCCAATTAGAATTTTCTACATAATGGGTTTAATCTCGCATATTTTGAAAACATAACATATATAATCATGTTTGAAATTCAATTGCCATCAAACAGGAAAGTTAACTTTTTCTTCAATAAAGATAAAACTGGATGGTCTTTTACTAAATCGAGAATTTAATGTTTATATCATGCTTTGTTTCTTGCAATTTTGGGTTCTGCCCTACTTGACCATGAATCCTATTAGTAGAAAATGAATGTTGCACGTTTCAAACAAAAGATCCACATCATTTGTTACAATTTAAACTTTTTAAAAGTTCAGCAAAATCCACAGATGTTTGGCTTTTGATCAGGCATCTTAGAAATGGATGGTTCTGACGAGTTACACTAGTTCTGTGGTTTAAGTGGTGTCCGGAGTATACATGCATTTCAAGAAATATACGTCTTTATCAGATTTCTACTCTTGATTCTATGTCCACTCAATGGCTCCAAAGTTGGCACTCCATTCATTAAGGCTCGTAACACAATATTCTTCCATGTTTAGTTCTTTTTTTTAATCGTATGAGTTGAGGTCAAATTCACTCTATAGAACCTTTCATTGACTAAATCATTTCTTTTGTTAGGTCTTGGTTGCTAATATTGGCGATGCTAAAGCTGTATTGGCACGATCATCTTCCTCCGATGGGAATCAGAATCTCTCGGATGACATGGAATGTCCATTAAAAGCCATTGTTGTCACAAGAGAACACAAATCCATTTATCCACAGGAACGTGCTCGCATTCAAAAAGTAAGAATTTCTTGTACTTTTTTCTATCTTCTCCATCAAAAGTATGAATTGAGTTCTTTTCAGCCTCTTGTCTATGCGGTATACATGACCTTCATATTTTGTACCCAATGGTGTATGGATTTTAGTTACATTGTTAGTGAATCTATGTTTTTGATTACATTCTGAACGATGTGTTATACTGATTTAGGATCAGAGTTTTTTCTGAGTACCATTTAACCACGGTGGTAAACCATCTCACGGTTACTGCCTTCTCTCAAACCCCAACCACACCCCACCACTGCAACCCCACAAAAAAGACTTATATGTTATTATTAATAACCTTAAAATTAATTTTTCTGAGATATTCTCAAAATGGCGCATTTACTTTTACATAATTATCTGAGCCACATGCCAAGGAACTTGTCCCCTTGTCATGGTTAAGCACTCAACGACAATTTTTCCTTTATTCTAACATAACATTTCATGATCCTTGTGTTCATTCTTAGGGGTTTAAGGGAAATTCTTAGGGTTTATATGAACAACTAAATCTTCTGAATGATAAGAGGTTTGCGTGTATGCTGATACTTATTACTATGTTGTATTAATTGTCAATAGTCAACAGACGTGGAGATAAGCTATACATGTTAGTAAGATACACATTAAAGGCTACTGGATGGACACACGAGAAGGTACAAATACATAAAATGTTGAATTGAACAATCCACCAGCAAGATATCTATAAATAATATCAACATATGTGGGCAGACTGATGGTGGTCAAGCCCCACATGCATAAGCCTGTTACTTGGCTCAAATATTCCGTCTCCAAAAATAGGGCCTTGACTGTAAGAGGTGGCCATTGTGGATACTGGATACCCTTGTTCATGGCATGTGGGCATTTAGTGAAAGCTATCTGGAGATGGGTGGTCAAAACAAGTGTATAAAATAAAAGGAAAATATTACATGTTCAGAAGAAGAAATCTAAGTTACAACCCCTCTTAAATGCTGTATTAAATGACAAGCAGGTCATATGTTTAGTTCCAGTACCATGGTATTTCTACATGTACCATGTCGAAATACTGGGATACACTGATATAGTGTATTACGGACTGCCACACATGTTTTTGTGCCCTTATTACTTTCTCATTATGAAAAATCTCTTATGTAAGTCAAAATATTGACCCGTATTGTTTAGTTAGCTGACCCGTATTGGCCTCAAGTATTAGCCAAATCATTAAAATCAATTGTGCATTTTTCGGTTGCCACAACTCACAAGAGTATCGCAATAGAATTAGGGGAGAGGTTAGTCGTGAGATACCTGGCAGACTAGGCAAGGAGGGTTTGCATGGAGACAATGAGATTTGATCTGCGCCTTCGGTAATGTTAACAGGACATTCCATATTTCCCCAATATTTTACCAGTTTGACACTCGTGTTGCACGACTCGGACATGCTCGTTTAAAGAAGAAAAATAGGATATCTTGTATCAATTGAGTATGGAACCTCTGAAAATTCACTGTTTTGACATCGCCATACAGCATCTTCTATATCGTTGGAGGCTTGTCGTCATTACAGAAGGTTGTGGTGTGGTAGGCAGTAATGCCAGTTGCCACCATCGATAGAGGTTGTCATCGTTATCGCAATAGAGAGGGGATAAAACTAGAGAGAGAACATGGGGAGATTTATTTATGTTTGGGAGTATCAGTTATTTCTATGCCCAGAGTCGGAACGAACTGTGTTTGGTATGGAACATGCCACAACCATGGCCATACCATTTGATAGCAAATTTAGATGCGAAAAATGTTCCATTTGTGAGAAACCATAAAATTTTCAAGTATCTAATGCAAGGGCAAGTAGTGTGATAATTCAATCATATTTGGTGTAGTCATACTTATGAACATGCAGATTGATATAAATGGTATAAATGGTACCAATCGTTCAATCGAGCGGGTGGAATGTGGATTTTTAGCAGCCATAATTTTCTCATGTCATATAATACCTATTTTTCACGTATGAACACAGATACATAATTACATGGGTAAGGTGTTTCTAAGATGATTCCTTCAATAATTATCTGAGTCAGTTTAAGAATCACTTTATGAAGCAATCCTATGAATGATCCGTTTGGCTTATCGTGATCTATATGCTTATTGCTCTAAAATTCTTGGGCATGACATATCATGCGATTTGGAAAAAAAATTTATGATGGATCAAATGTGTTATTTGTTCTTTTATTGAGAAATTGTTCCAGGTGTAGCCATCTAACATGTGGTTAAAACATGAATAGTGCATGATTTTAGAAACAAGCATTTGGGGACATGCAGATCAGATCACGATGAACAAAGATACCATATCTAAGATTGGTACATGGTGTGATTTAAGGTGTTCTTAGATAATTATAAGGGGTCACCTTAGGACCATAGTATCGTAAAATGTATATACATTTAGTCAAAAAAGACTTCAAAATGTTAACTTGGACAAAAAGTATAATTTATTATACAATTGGTGAAGTTGTCCTAGGTGGAGGCTAAAATATGACTAGGCCAAAGGTGGCCCCACCCCCCACATCACCCCCTCCACCTCACCCAAAAAAATCACCCCCAAGCCACTTATTTACATGTTTGACATCCCCTCAAAAAACCCTAACCTCACTTATTTACATGTTTGTCATTCACACCAAAAAACCAAAAAAAGCTCCCACTTATTTACATGTTTGACACTCTAAGGTTTTTTGCATTTTAACCCCTGGACTTTGCATTTTTTGCCTCCCGATGATACCGGCATGCACACCCATATTTCTCACTCTTTTTCGGTTACGCGCTTTCACCGCATTCTCTTCGGGGCTTTTTTGCTCCGTGCACTCTGTGCACGAGTTATTTCTAGTACGTTTATAGTCTATGATATGATTTGACATGAGAAGTGAGATACATATGCTATTTGTATTTATATGCAAGTCTGCCTATGCATGTACGTGTACATTCTTTTTTCATTTATCGTCCTACACATACGTGTTTAGACATGTGTGATGCATGTAATAAAATTTTAATTAAAAACAATATAATTATTATTAGTATCATCATCGTAAAATAAAAATAGCAATAATAATGATATATTTTGGACATACATTGAATAATTTTTTCAATAAACTATTTTTCAATAAACTATGGACATGTAACTAATCACATCCTCTACCAATAAGTTAGTGCCTGAGCAATAATAATGATGATACATTAATTTTTAATTAATGGATTCAAATTTAATTAACCAATCCAAATCAAATAAGAATTATTTATAAAAATACAAAATCCTAATCAAATAAGGATTTCATTAATAAAACTAACTACAAAAAAAATTAGATTTACTCCCTAATTACTAAAAATCCTTAATTCATTCATTTATTTTAAATTATTTAAAGGATTCTTAATTTTACTTCTAATTGATTTGTTTCCTAATCAAATTAGAATTCATAGTAACTTGATCCTAATTAACAACTCTTGGTTACAATTAGATTCATATTTGATCATGTTTTGAATTCATTAAATCTAGTACAAGAATCAAGTTTGATATTTTACTAATCTAAATGAAATAAAACGTCTTAATTATAATTGAAATTATAATTTGATAATTTTCTTTTTAATAAGAAATATAAATAAATAAATAAATATTTAAGACATTATAAATACATGTAATTTGACAAATTTTATGAAGCTATAAATGTTCATTTAATTTCAATTATCAAATATACTTACTTAATCTTGGACAAATATTCAAAGTCAATGTTGTATTTTTATTTGATATGTGTTTGAACAAATTAGAACATTATAATTCTTTAATTTACTCTAACAAAAAAGATAAACTTTAGCAATCCTAATCAAATTATAATTGAATTTCAATTTTAAAGTTTTTTTTAATAAAATACTTTACAACTAAGTATTAAATTCTAATAGGATAAATTTTAGCAATCCTAATCAAATTATAATAGAATTTCAATTTTATAGTTTTTTCATAAATTACTTTACTATTAAGTATTAAATTTTAATCAATCAAAAATTTTAATTTTATAGTTACACTTGAATTCTAATTTAATAGAATCAAGTAAATATTTTAGAAATATTATAAATTCATGCCAACAAATAGTTATATTGATGGAATTTGGCAAAGCTAAAACTTTTCATTCAATTCAAGTCATCCAATGTACAGTTACACATCAAATTTTATATCATTGGATTTCTTTTGAGCAAGACAACAAGCGTTAAAAATAGACTCAAAAGAAATCCAATGATATAAAATTTGATGTGTAACTGTACATTGGATGACTTGAATTGAATGAAAAGTTTTAGCTTTGCAAAATTCCATCAATATAACTATTTGTTGTGATGAATTTATAATATTTCTAAAATATTTACTTGATTCTATTAAATTAGAATTCAAGTGTAACTATAAAATTAAAATTTTTGATTGATTAAAATTTAATACTTAATAGTAAAGTAATTTATGAAAAAACTATAAAATTGAAATTCTATTATAATTTGATTAGGATTGCTAAAATTTATCCTATTAGAATTTAATACTTAGTTGTAAAGTATTTTATGAAAAAAAACTTTAAAATTGAAATTCAATTATAATTTGATTAGAATTGCTAAAATTTTTGTAGTAAGAGATACAAGGCACCACAACTTGCGTAGAAATTTTTGACTACAATCTTTTTTGAATAATCAAGATTTATCCAAAAAATCGATGGTTAATCCACCAAAAAGTCAACAGACTAACATGAATAACAGCGCTATTTTTATAAAAGTATGTGTGTGTGTACATCTTTGTATTTGACAAATACATATGTATGTCTATATACGTATATTTATGTATGTATGCATATACATACAATATATTTGTATATGCATAGACATACATATGTGTATATACATGCATGTTTGTACATATGTATGTATACATGTGTGTTTATATACAGATTTCAAAGTTCTAGGTTTCGATTGAAACCAAGAAGTTTTGACCATTTCATACCGGATTCATCGGGGTTTGATACAAAACACGTTGAATTTGGTTTCAACTGATGAACTCATAAAAAGTGGGAAAAAAATCAAAACTGGTCATAAAATAATAAAGTAAAATCCCTTAAGAAATTCGTCGAAAAGACTAATAGAACTTCGCAAATCGTCTAACTCTTATAATTTGTAAAGGAACTTACAAAAAGAAAGCAATAGAGAGAGAGGCTAACATGTTATCATCGCATGTCGCTGGAGGAGACTACGGCGTCGTCATTGATCCTCGTTACCATTTTTTGATAAATCAGATAGATAGCCTACGATCGCTTTAAATTGGGAGATAAATGGGGAATATGATAGGATTTGGGTTTGGGTTTATAAAATATGTGTTTGTGTGTAAATAAAGTATGTGTTTGGGTTAAAATAACTGCATCCGTTTGAAACAGATTTACGTCAATAAAGTACGTGTTTCAGTTTAAAAACCCGAACCCATTTGAACCGCTTCTTTTTTATCAACAAATTACAGCTAACTTCTTAACGTTTTAATATATTACTCTTTAATTCTTTTGTATACAAATAGCCTTTAAAATCATTATGATTATTTAAATCTAATCCAAAATTCTTGAAAACAAAACTTGAATCATAAATTGGGTTCTATAAAAATATGTAGGGATAATTTATTGCATATATACAGTCTAGTAAATTTTAAATGTTATAATTTCATATTCATACTTGTGTGTGTATAGTGTTCCTAGGGTGACTCCTTAGATGAAATCTAAGGAGTCACCCTCATTTTCTCCCATATCCCAAATTGTTTTTCGATTTTATTTTTCTTGAGGTTTTTTTACATCATGGATGGTTACCATACCAAAAATCAAGTCAATCCAATATTTTTAGAGCCCACATCTACCCCTTGCAACTTCAACGATCTGAAAATGTGCTGAAAAACATATGAAGTTGCAAGGGGTAAATATGAGCTCTAAAAGTATTGAAATGACTTGATTTTTGCTATGTTGATCATCCATGAGGTGAACAACAATCCCAAGAAAATAAATTCGAAAAAAATGTGGGAAATGTGGGGAAATGTGGGCGACTCCTTAGATTTCATCTAAGGAGTCACCCTAGGAACACTTTATTTATATATATATATATATATATATATATATATATGCAAAAAATGTACCTAAGAACGTGCGCAGGTAGAATTACCTGCGCACGCCCCCTCTGTTCGGTGTTTGTAAGTATTTTTTTTTGAATTTTTTTTGCAGTAGCTAGATATACTTGTTATGAAGCTCCCCACAAAATTTCAGGTCAATCCGACACCGTTTGAGCCTCCGTTCATCGATTTCAAAAACGTTGCGCAAAACTGTTCAAATTCTGGACAGTTTTGCGCAACGTTTTTGAAATCGATGAACGGAGGCTCAAACGGTGTCGGATTGACCTGAAATTTTGTGGGGAGCTTTATAACAAGTATATCTAGCTACTGCAAAAAAATTTCAAAAAAAAATACTTACAAACACCGAACAGAGGGGGCGTGCGCAGGTAATTCTACCTGCGCACGTTCTCAGGCACATTTGCCCCTATATATATATATATATATATATATATAATCGAAACTTAAAACAAAACCAATGAAACTTATCAAAACCTAAATTTTTTGAAGGAACCGAAACCAAAACCGAGTTCTCAAACCTTGATACATAAACATGCGTACATACACACATACGTGTGTGTGTACACACATCTACGTACGTATGTATGCATGTACATGTGTGTATATGTATGTGTGTGTATGTGTATATATACACATTTGTATATACACATGCATGTATGTGTGTGTATGTGCATGTATACGTATGTATTTATGCGTGTATGTAGTATATCGTCATGTTGCCTCGTCCTCCCGTTCTTTTTAACTGAATTTTATGTCATGTTGTCAGTCTATTCATTGCCAGTGTCCATGTTTATTTGGTCACAATATATGTCACAACTTCTGCTATGTTTTGATCATCCCTTACAGATTAAGACTATCGTCAAATTTAACAACCAAATGTGTCAGAAAATTGTTCTATGTTTATGGAGTGATGGACATCATATCTTCTTTTCTTGTCTGCTTAGGCTGGAGGGTCAGTAGGTTCCAATGGGAGGCTGCAGGGTCGGCTTGAGGTTTCCAGAGCCTTTGGAGATCGCCAATTTAAGAAGGTTACTTTCTTCTCTTTGCTAGTTTTTCTTGAAGCTTTTCATTGATTGTACATGATTGGCCTGAAATGCCTTGATCTATTTAGTGTGTAGGTGGAGCATGGACTTTTTTTTTCTTTTTGTTATAGTAGGTATAGAGTGTCTAATTTGTTACATCCATTGCCAATTAAGCTTCTCAGTCTGAATATGCAAATCACGTGTCTCTTCTAACACTTATTACCCAAAAAATAATTGTCAATCCTCGACTCATATATGATATATTACATACAGCCGCTTGAGCATGTTACTTCTATTTGGTCATTGTTCTCCATGCATGTCATAGATTGCATGTAATCCCTTATGAATTTGGTGCTAAGTTGGAAATAATCTCCGAGCCAGATCGTTGAACATTCAATCAAAGCGAAGGTGGATTTTAATTGATTATGTTGATAGATTTTGGTATTGGTTCTTTTAATTTCTGCCTGGGTGAATATGATGAGTTGCAATGATCTGATGGTTTGAGTGCTTTTGCCTTTTCTAGTTAAAGCAGATGACACCTTAACTCATGCATCACATGCACCCAATTTAAATTGCAGGAAAATGTCCTTCTGGTAGTTAACTTAGCCTACATGTGAATTACCCAAATCGGTTTCATGATCAAAGTATTAGATGAAAAATAAGATTGGTTTGTATTCACTACTGCATCTGAAGAACCCAAGGAACAAAGTTATTGCACATGGCCATGTGTGAAGCAGAAGAGCCGATGAAGTAATTTTGTTATTGGTGTATTTAAGATTTTTTATAATTTGATTTACTTTTTTTAATTAGTATGTTTTGGAATTAAATAATTCTTTTTATTTGTTTCAATTGTAGCTGACATTTATTCCGAATAATTTATTCAAGTGCCGACATGAAGGGTGGATTTGAATCCTCACCTAGCTGTGCTGAATTACAGAAAATAGGGGAAACTAGTCTATGGAAGAAATAATAATTAAGGAAAAGCTAAATGAAATGAAGGTTTACAATTTGTTCTCTGAAAAAAAAGGTTTAAGTTAGCACATGAAAGCAGTTTTTCGTTGTTTATTTCCTTTTCTTTTCTTTCTGGTTTTTTGGCATAAGGTTAGGCTAGTGAATTCTCAATTCAGGCGTCTAGCTCAAGTGACAAGACCGAGATGGATGATTTAGCAATGCACTAATACATTTTATAAGAAATGAGTGCATTCACAACAAGTTAGATAGAGTCCCATTTGAGCAAAGGATGTGGAAGACATGATTGAGTTGTGTTAAGCACGGGAAATGAAAGCCATTAAGTGTGCAAATTAGGAAGAGCAACATGATCTTAGTTAGTGGAACAATGAAAACTAATCGTAGGCCTAATTGAACAAAAAAGGAAGTTGAAAGGGATTTAATAGTTGTTAACCAAGGGGAAACTCCTCAATTGAGCTAGAAGGAAGAAAAGGATTCATATATCGCGATAAGAGAAGTTTGAGACAAACCTTTTATTGTTGTTGTTGCTGTTAGGGGAAAGGATTCATATATCGCGATAAGAGAAGTTTGAGACAAAGGATTCATATAAGAGAAGTTTGTATCCACTATAGAGGCCCTATTAGTAGTAGAGTTGCTATAAGAGAAGAAAAGGATTCATATATCGTGATAAGAGAAGTTTGAGACAAACCTTTTATTGTTGTTGCTGCTGTTGTTACCCTTGGGTTTATGGTAAAGTTATTATCTTCATTCACTTTTATTCGTGATTTTAGCAATAACATAGTTGTTGTGCACAATATTTATTTAATGTGGTTGGGATAATGATCACTTGTAAAAACTTTTCCTTCTTAAAATAAATATTTTGAGAGAGTTTCGTGTGCCTGCAGACAAGGAATGCTTAAATCAGGTCATTAACCATTTTCTGGCATAGCGTATTAAAGACGAGCTGGTAACATTTGATCATGGTCCAAACTCAAATGTTATAGGCCTAAACTGATTTATATTATTCTATAATGTTATTTCACTTTAGACATATGATGTAATTAATGTGCTGGCAGCATGGTTATCAATAGCGTATGATATGCGTGTCATGTCGTATGGTATGAATATGATATGGACATGTTTTGATATGAATCGTAGCCACATATTGTATCTAACAAAATATCTTATGATATGGATATCGATTCCATGTTGTATGATGCAATATCATATCGGACGATATACATAGATGTGATATCTAATGGGTTTTACTGTCTACTTAGTGGCTTTTGGTTTTTTAAAGCTATTAACCAAACAGTAGGGTTTATGGCTCAAACGAGCTTGTTCCAATTCGACGATGGCCAAACAAATCGACTTTGCAGCTGAAACTCGAAGGTGAAAGTGGAGCAGCTTGACGACCTCAAAGGCGAAGGCGAAGCAGAGTTTTGATTGTTTTTGGTTTTTTTTATTTTTCTGTCAAAGATTGTTTTGTTCTTTCTTCAAATTTGATTTTGGTTTGTATTTTTAATTTTCAGTTTGTGTCATTTTTTCCTCTTCTCTTGTCATATATTTTTAAGTTTATTTTTCAGTTTTAATTTCTTTTCTTTTTTCAGTTTATTTTTATAATTAGTTTTTTTATTTTTGGTTTTTTTTTAATTTCAGTTTGTGTTTTTTAATTTCTGTCTTTTTAATTTCAGGTTAACAATAAAATTAAAATTTTCAGTTTCTTTTCTTTGTTCAGTTCGTTTTTAATTTCATTTTTTTAATTTCCGTTTTTCTTAATTTCAGTTTGTGTTTTTTAAATTTTGTTTTTTAAATTTCAGATTAAAATAAAATTTCAATTTATATTTCTTTCTTTTTTGGTTTATTTTTAATTTCATTTTAAATTTTCGGTTTTTAATTTTGGTTATCTAATAAGACTAATATTAATTTGACAATTTGTTTAATTTGTTAATTCGAAGGGTTTGAAATGGAAAGATCAAACAAGAAGATCTCTAAAAAGTAGATCCAGCATGGGATCATTGTCTTCAGGTAAAAAAACAAATCCTACATTGCAAGGAATTATGGGGCGTCATAATAAGTATGAAGGCTCATTTGGCCAGAACACACAATGATACCACACTATATTTACATTTTTCAAATGAAGTTCGGAAATTGTTCTTTGAGATGTTTAATGAGATGTTTAAGAAGAAAAATGATGAAGATGAAGAGTGCTTTAAAGAAGATGACATGAATGGAACTAGGAGCATGACCATAAAATTAAAATTTTCTTGGTGATTAAAGGAGGACCAAAATGATGTAAAATGAGGTAAAAGATAATCAATGAAATCGTGAAGGATCGAGATGCGGTATGCAAGGATATTGCTTGGCTTTGGTATGGGGATGGATGGTTGTTTAATCTGATGAAAAGTTCTCTGTTTACAAAGATGATTTAGTCCGTTACTGCCTACGGGAAAGGATGAAAGATTCCTTCACACCATAAGCTAATAATCACATAAGCTAAAATAGAAATGTAGAAAATAGAAACAATTGATTTGGAAAAGTATAAGATGGAATGGAATAGGATATGGTGCACATTGATGTCCAATGGATAGATCGATTAGGAATCAAGATACATTATAATTTTTTTATCAGCTGCCCAAGCGATGTAATTTTCCGCAAATTTGTTAACACTTCAATCATAATGAAGAGTGGAGAAGAATTGCTCATGTTGCTTGACTCTTTTGTGGAGAAAATTGATAAGAAAAATATCGTACACGTGGTCACTGATAATGCATCTTCTTATAATTTTACCAGAGCAATGTTAGAGAAGCGAGGCTTTTTGACGTCCTTGTAGTGCCGTGCCCACTGTATCAATAATATATTGAAGGACATTGATGATTTACCGATACATATGGATACAGTTGAAAGTTCAAAAATATCACCATTTACATCTATCGGCATTGTTAGGTGCTTAACTTGATGAGAACTTTTACGAATGTGAAGGAGCTGTCAAGATCAATAGTGAAAATATACCAACTACCTTACTTTGAAGAGCATCTCCGAGTAAAAAGTTAAGTTCTATGTTTGCATCGGAAGAATGGTAAAAAGTTCTTATTTTTAGAAAGGTGATACCATGTATGTGGAGTACAATATTTTGGTGGATGATAATTTTGGTAGCAAGTGGCGTACTGTTTGAAATGCATGCTACTTTTGATAAAAATGCTTCGACTTATAGACAATGATGTGAAGCCTATGATGGGTTATATATAAGGCAATGCATAGAGACAAGGAGCAATTGAGAAGAATTTTGAGTACAAGAAGACGATATACTAAAGAGTTTGAGACGATGAAATGTGGGAGCTACAACTTCATAGGCTTTTTCATCCCGTCGTTTACTTCCTTAATTCAGGTAAGAATGTAAGATTATGTTTGAAATTTAAGCTTATT
This sequence comes from Scilla litardierei, assembly GCA_030789695.1. NCBI lineage: Eukaryota > Viridiplantae > Streptophyta > Magnoliopsida > Asparagales > Asparagaceae > Scilla > Scilla litardierei. Next base: position 746,672,638 of record CM061142.1, read on the forward strand.
TCAATTCTTGATGCACGGCTTGTAATTTATTAGTTTTTATTTGCTTTTGGAACTTTCATAAGTTTCATTATGCACAAAAATTTTATGTGGATACAAAAGTCAAGATGTGGTTGTATCAAATTGTTGAGAGAATGTTTTCTTGAGGACCGGTTGAAGACTACTGAACAATCAGAAAGATTTAAGAGAGCTTAAGGAATATTCGGTATAGATATGGCTATGGAAATAAGAGAGAAGAAGCAACCTGGTAAATATAAAAGTTCACTTTACTATTATCAATTTATCATTGTTTACCCAAAATAAATTGCTTTTTATTTAGAATATATGTTTAAATGTTTAACTTATGCTTTTTCTTTGTTTTATTAGCTGCATGGTGTGGAGAGTTATGTGGAAGAATGTAAAGAGCTTCACAGGCTCACAATTAGTATCTTGAGCCTCACTTGTAGTGTTGCACAATGTGATATGTATTGGAGCATTTTTGAGTTTGTCCATTCTAAGAGGATGAATAGATTGGAGCAGCTAGTATTGGAGCATTTTTGAGTTTGTCCATTCTAAGATGATGAATAGATTGGAGCAGCTAAGTTTTACTGTCTTAGTTTGTGTTAAATATAAAGAGAATAATGTGGATAATTATGACCTGATTTGTTTGTCAGATATGGAATTCGATGATGAACGGATAATGAAGAAATAAGCTTCTTGTTTCCCGCATGACATTACTTGGATGGATATTCAAGAATGTTTTGACGTTCAAGGAGGAACAAGTGGTGTAAAAAAGAAGTGGAATAGAATTATATAATATTAAGCGATGGTTTTGAATTCCAAAATTTTAAGTTTATATTTAGTATTTATGTTATATTTTTTTTATTCTACTGTGAAGGTATTGGAGCATTTTTGAGTTTGTCCATTCTAAGATGATGAATAGATTGGAGCGCTAAGTTTTACTGCCTTAGTTTGTGTTAAATATAAAGAGAAGAATGTGGATAATTATGATCTGAGTTGTTTGTCAGATATGGAATTCGATGATGAACGGATAATGAAGAAATAAGCTTCTTGTTTCCTGCATGACATTACTTGGATGGATATTCAAGAATGTTTTGATGTTCAAGGAGGAACAAGTGGTGTAAAAAAGAAGTGGAATAGAATTATATAATATTAAGTGATGGTTTTTAATTCCAAAATTTTAAGTTTATATTTAGTATTTATGTTTTGTAATTTTGTTGTCTAATATTTTTTTTACTCTACTACTTACTCAAAATTTGACTGCATTGAAAACGGTAAAGGAAAGAAAATAGCAGTGGATCGGAAGAGGAAGAGTCTGTTAAGAGTGAAAAGATGACGAGGTGGAAGAAGACATGGTTGTTAAAGAAGATGATGGTGAACAGTTTGAAAGTCCATTGAAAGTGAATGGACTGATCCAGGAAGTGTGATATATAAGAATGACATTTTGTTATGTTGTATTATACCTTATGTTTATATCTGATCCTATGATGTGTAACATAATTAGCTTTTTAAATAATGTTTATGTGACTATGTTTATGTTTAATTGTTTACTATATTGAAAACCTTGTTTTACGCACTTTAGCATATCTCATTGTCAATAACTTGTTAATTATGCTGAAATTTTTTGATTGGGTTTTAATATATTATTTACTTGAGTAATTTTCTTAATTTTGTTCAATTGTCAAATATCTTACAATACGATATACAATACGATGTTGGATCAAAGTGATATACGATACGAAATACAATATGACAACTATGGCTGACAAGGTTGTATGTTGTGGTTTCGGTCTTCAAAAAATTTAGGTATCAGTTTCATTCGTTTTGGTGGTTTCTGATACGATTTACTTGCACAAACAAGTAAAACAACGAATATATGTGGAAAATATGAAAAAGGTGGAAACTTTATTGGAATTTTGACGAAGAACAATGAAGAACAATAAGATAATGGATTTCTTTAAAGAGGAGACACTCTCTCCTAGATTTAGATGCACGAACTAAAGTCTAAACACCGTCGAAGTTGACGCCTAAATGTTCTTCACAAAATTAAGCATAAAAGAAAATGACGGCTAGCCCTAGAATATAAAATAATGGAAAAAGTTCAGATTTATGTTGAAGGACAAAAATGCATCTCTAAGAGTTAAGTCGTGTCCCCACGTCTCCTCCTGAAGGAAGTCACCAACCCCACTGGTGGCTCGTCCCGCACACCGCATCATGCGATGGACCACCCCCAGCATGCGGGTCTGCCTCCTGTGCATGAAGGGCGTCCGCATCAATACTCGTCCGTTGAAGAGCCAACTTGTCCTCAAGGTGGAAATCTGGGAACTGTTCTTGCATCACGTCGAACGCCTCCCAAGTAGCATCACAGTCGGGTAAGTCAGCCCAGTGTATTAGCAACTCCATCCCCCGACCCGGGCCATGACGCGCGGCTCTCACCTCCAGCGGTTCCAACAGCATCTCCATGTCATCAGTAAGTGTGGACGGTAACGCCGACGACAACATATGATCACCGATCATCCTCCGTAGCTGGGACACGTGAAAGATTGGGTGTATCGCCGACGTAGGGGTAATCTCAGTTTGTATGCCACATGACCAATCCAGGATACAATCTCGTATGACCCATTATATCATGCCGCTAGCTTTTCATTCCTTCGCTGAGTTAGCGATCTCTGACGGTAGGGTCACAGCTTCAAGTATACCATGTCGCCATCCTGAAACTGCACGTCTCGACGATGCACGTCGGCCTTCGCCTTCATTACCTGCTGCGCCCTCGTCAAATGCCTCCGCAATTCCTCCAGCATACCATCTCTCTCCCATATATAGTCCTCCACCACTGACACCGGCGTCCCCCGTTGCCCATAATGAATCAACTGCGGTGGGTCACGACCATATATATCCGGAATGGGGTCGTCCCTGCTTAGGAGTGGTACGAGGTGTTATACCAGTACTCTACCCAGGCCAACCATCTGTACCACTGACGCGAAGTCTCCGAAGCAAAACATCGCAGATACGTCTCTATGCTGTGATTCACCACCTCCGTCTGACCGTCCATCTGGGGTGGTAGGCGATGCTCCTCTTGAGTACAGTCACCTGCACTCGAAATAACTCCTTCCAGAACCTGCTTGTGAATATCTTGTCTCTATCAGACACTATAGCATCAGGTATCCCATGCAATCTAACCACCTTCCGAATAAAAGCGGTTGCCACGGATACGGCCGTGTAAGGATGCTTCAACGGAATGAAGTGAGCATACTTACTAAGCCTATCCACTACTACGAAAATCACTGTGTACCCCTCTGATCGTGGTTGTCCATCTATGAAGTCCATCGTAACCTCCTCTCAAACTCTCTCTGGCAAGGCTAACGGCTGTAACAACCACATCGGTGTCATGGCCATGTATTTATGACGTTGGCAAATTTCACAAGCAGCTATCAAACGAGCTACCATCTTCCGCATCCCCGGCTAAAATAACTCCCTGGCCATCCTTATATACGTCTGTTGCACGCCCGAATGGCTCCCCACCGTCGTACCATGTAACTCCTGAAACAATATCAGTATGAAGGTCGACGTCCTCGGCAACACTAACCTCCCCTATTACAATAACCGCCGTCCCTCCAATGAGTATCCCTTCAGTCCTCCTCCCCGCTGCAGATCCTCCCGGATCTGTCTCAACTCTGGGTCTGACTCTGCCTCCTGTAGCATCGGCTCCCAATCCATCCACAGGTAAGGAAAGAGCACTCAAATTAGCCCCCTCCCCTCTGCGAGACAACGCATCCGCCGCCTTATTCTCCAACTCCGATCTGTACTCAGTATCAAAACGGTATCCTACTAACTTGGACAACCATCGCTGGTGTTCCTCCGTCACCAACCACTGCTCCAATAAGTACTTCAGACTTCGTTGGTCCGTCCTAACCACGAAGTCTCTCCCCAGCAGATATGGACGCCATTTCTGTTGGCCAGGACGATCGCCATCAGCTCTCTCATATACTGAGTTCATTCGTGCCCTAAACGACAGCACCTGACTGAAGTACGCAACTGGTCGTCCCTCCTGCATCAAAACCGCTCCCAAGTCATAACCCGACGCATCCGTCTCCACTACAAATGATACACTAAAATTTGTTAGAGCTAGAACCGGTGTCATCGACATTGCTACCTTCAAGGCCTTGGGCGCGTCCTCCCCCCACTTGAATCTGTCCATCTTCAGCTGTTCGATAAAGGGCTATGCTATGGTGCTATACCTCTTCACGAACTTTCTATAGTAACATGTCAGCCCCAGGAAGCCACGTAATGCCCTCAGCGTCGTCGGCAGTGGCCAGTCCAACATCGCCTCTATTTTCGATCTATCAGCCGCCACCCATGCCTCAGAAACTACATGCCCTAGATATTGAATCTGCCTCTGCCCAAACCGACACTTCTTCTGATTCGCATAAAGCTGATGTACCAACTCCTGAAAAGCCAACTTCAAGTGCCCCAAGTTCTCCTCCATAGTCCTGTTGTAGATGAGTATATCGTCGAAGAACACCAGGATGAACCTCCTCAAAAATGACTGGAACACCTTATTCATCAAGGCTTGAAAGGTCGAGTGAGCATTGGTCAACCCGAAAGGCATGACCAAAAACTTGTAATGCCCCTCATGTGGGTGAAACGCCGTCTTTGGCACATCCTCCGGCCTTATTAGTATCTGATGGTATCCCGATCTCAGATCGATCTTCGAAAAGACCGATGCCTCGCGAAGCTCGTCCAACAGCTCATCGATCACTGGAATAGGAAACTTGTCAGGGACAGTTTTCTTATTCAGTGCTCGGTAGTCTACGCAGAAACGCCAGCTCCCGTCCTTCTTCACTAGTAACACCGGACCAGAAAATGGGCTAACACTGGGTTGGATCACCCCTGCCTTCATCATCTCTCGCACCATCCGCTCGATCTCCTCCTTCTGCATGTGCGAATAACGATATGGACGTACACTCACTGATGTCGCCCCCTCATGCAACACTATCACGTGCTCATGTCCCCGTACCGGTGGTAAACCCTGCGGATCCTGAAAGACCTGATACCGCTCTAACGACTGCTCCACCTCGGCTGGGGCTTCCTCCTGTGGCTCCTCACCCTCTGTCACCATACCTTGGCACTCCACCAAGAATCCCTATCCTGACCTCTGTAGGGCGCGCGTTATGGCTTTGAAAGCCACTAAGGAGAAACAGAGGCTGGTGTCTCCTATCAAAACCACAGTGTGATCCCCTTCCTGGAACTCCATCCTGAGCTGCTTCCAATTCACCTTCACCTCACCCAACTCCTTCAGCCACTGTACACCCAAAATCATATCGATGTTGTCCAACTCCAGGGGGTAAGAAATCCTCTACGATTTGCACACCCTGCAATGTCAAGCATAGCCCCTTGCACATCACATTGCTCCTCCATCCTCCACGCCCCTAACAGGACCGTAAACTTCTTCAAAGTGCTCAGCTGCAAACCATGACGATCCACCAATTGTCGAAAAATGAAGTTGTGGGTGGCCCCACTATTTATGAGTACCGTCACTGTCGTGTCGTCCAATCGCACTGACAGCTTCATGGTATGGTTCGGGGTGAACCCTACCACGGAATTCAGGGACACCTTCGCTACATCCAGATGGAACTTCTCCACGACCTCATTTGCCCCGTACTCTTTGTCAACATATCCCTCCTCATCTGGTACTATAGTGATCTGCAGCAGGCGACTCGCACATCGGTGACCGGGGGTAAACCGCTCGTCACAGCAAAAACATAGTCCTTTCGCCCGCTTCACCCGCACATCTGCCTCTGTCAGTTGCCTCCCCAACGTTGTTGGATGAGCCTCTCCTCTGGCTTCCGGTACTCCTGTAGGAGCCCTCTGTGCTGCTGGTGGTGCTGGGCGGTGATTTGGGGCCCTCCAGGCCCCTCGTATCCGCCTCTCCTCTGCATGCTTTTCCTCCGCCTTCTGTACGAGGCAAATCAGGTCCTCCAAGCCCTCGGGGCTCTGTATCCTCAACTTGGCCCAAATGGAAGGTTTCAGTCCCCCCATGAAGTTCCCAAATGGGTATCTCCTCCGTGACGCCATACACTCGGCCCGCTAGCAACTCAAATTTCCTGATAAAATCCTGCATTGTTCCCTCCTATCTAAGAGCTCTGAGCTGCTCGTAGAAATCTCCTCAGGTGTCTCCTGAAACCGATCCATCAAATATGCCGTCAACTGTGCCACCGAGTAAAAAGGATTTCGGGATATCCTCCACCGATACCATGCCAATGACTCTCCCTCAAAGTAAATGCCAACGGCGTGTAAGACCTCTGTGAATCCCATCACCTGAAAATACCGCTCCGCTCTGTAGATCCATCCATCCGGATCGAGCCCCTCAAACACCGGCATTTTGAGCTTCTTCAATCTCCGATTAGCATTGACGTCTCCATATGCCGTTCCTTCAGCCCTCCTCTCTTGTGGCACATACCCCGTCTAACTCTCCCGTCGCCGTGACCCAAAGGTGGTTTAATCTCCTCCCATGCATACTCCTCAGGCCAATGTGGTCTGCCGTCTGGTCCCAACCCATTAGGCCCTCCAAAAACTCCATGTGCCGGGGGTTGTCTAATTCTACCTCCGAAGCATCCATCTGGGCCTCGTCCGTGCCCCGGAAAGCCCACAATAGCCTCTCACGGCTCCACCGTCGCCCCTCACTCCTGGAAAAGACCTCCTCGACCCCCAACCGACGCGGCAGGGGCCCCCAAGGGCCAAACGGGGGGCCCTTGGCCCCTGTTCTGTAGGAGGAAGCCTATGCGGCCCTCCTGCGGCTGCTGCAGGGCCGCGCGGCTATCATACAGTTGCTGCAAGGCCGCGCGGGGCCCTGCGTGCTGTCGCGTCCCCCGCCGCCCTGCTGGGGGCCGGCGACCCCTCCAGGGGGTGCGCCGCCCCTCCTCGACCTCCCTGAACCCCTTCGTTGTTGATCCGGACGATCCTAGAAACATGGTTACCATCTTTGCTTCGTGGGCTCTTTGTTGGATTTCCAGGTCGGAATCGTCGAGGATATCCTCCAAGGCCTCCCCTTGAATCTTCTTCGCCTCCTCTTTTTTCGCCATTAGGGTTTGAAAAAATTGGCCGATTTGACCAATTTCCGCCATCATCGCTCGTAGATCTCCTTGCATATTCTCTTGCGTGTGAGCGACGTCCTTGAACCCTACATTGATTCTTTCATTTGTGGCCTCCAATTCTTTGTTGATTTCTTCATGCAACCTCTGAATCTTCTCGTCTACGGAATCCACTTTCGATCTCGTGCCTGTCGTCATTAGATATCACCGCTCTGATACCAATTTGATACGATTTACTCGCACAAACAAGTAAAACATCGAATATATGTGGAAAATGTGAAAAGGTGGAAACTTTATTGGAATTTTGACGAAGAACAATGAAGAACAATAAGATAATGGATCTCTTTAAAGAGGAGACCATCTCTCCTAGTTTTTAATGCACGGACTAAAGTCTAAACACCGTCGAAGTTGACGCCTAAATGTTCTTCACAAAATTAAGCATAAAAGAAAATGACGGCTAGCCCTAGAATATAAAATAAGGTGAAAAGTTCAGATTTATTTTGAAGGACAAAATGCACATCTAAGAGTTAAGTCGTGTCCTCATGTCTCATCCTCCTGAAGTAAGTCACCAACCCCACCGGTGGCTCGTCCTGTACGATTGCATCGTGCGATGGACCACCCCATCATGCGGGTCCGCCTCCTGTGGATGCGGCGCATCTGCATCAGTTTCGTAAGTAAGTTTCATTCGTCCAGATCGATGGTTTTGGTAGTTTTGTTTCGGGTATCAATTTTGGTTTTGGAGATACTTTAAATATGTATATACACAAAGTGACGTATTATTTATACAGTTATATGGTATTTTATACATATAAATGTATCGATAATTTATACTAGCCACTAGGTATATATTTACAAAATTTTTAGCTGGAAGTCATTTAATAATTCGGCCAGCCCTTCATTATTTTATTACTACAAAAGAATAACAATAGAAAATGACGAGGCAGAAATATGACCCCATATTACAAAAAATTAATAAAATAAAGATCACGACAAATGAAACTATGATAAGTTGAAAAAGATTACACATTTAAATACACGATGGGTTTGAAATGTTTCTTATATGTGATTATCTCACATCCCTTGAATTCAAAAGAATTTCCATTGCATGCTTCCAGAATACTAGTAATGCAGTAAAATGGCCAATATGATGCGTATAAATAACAGAATTCTGAAGTATGCAATCTGTAGTTTGTACCCAGCGTGCACATGGATTGATGTCGTGCTCATGCACTGGTCTTTAACCTGATTATCGGAGAAAGCAACTCGGTTGATTTCTATATTAATCAGATTAAAGACCAGTATCATAAGCACTACATCAGTTCACGTGCACGTTGGGTTCAAAGTACAAATTGCATGCTTCAGAATTTTGTTGTATATACGCATCATAATGGCCATTTTACTGTATTACTAGTATTCTGGATGCCTGCAATGAAAAATCGTCTTTTGAATGGAAGTGATGGGAGATTATCACATATAAGAAATATTTGAAGACTCTGTATTTAATGTGTCATCTTTTCTCACCAGGCATGGCCTCGACTTGAAAAAGGGAAGACGAATCATTTATTACTACTGAAAGATACCTTCTCACTATGAGAAATTTTTGCACCCCCTTCTTTTGGTGTTTAGGAACATGTCATCACATCCATGATTAACTTGTAAGCCTGTAATGAGTTAACATGTAAAAAACTTGTAAGTATTTATGAAATATATCTAACATGTATGAAATATGCCTAACATTTATGAAATACATCTAAATGTCTACATTATTTTTGTATTTTACTGGATTTTTTTCTATATTTTCCTATTGACATTACACATTTTTTCTCTATTTCTCGAACATTTTTTGTAAATAAATTTAGGGTATGAAAAGAGATGGGGGAAAAAATGTGAGAGAGGAGAAAGACTATCTCAACTTTTCTGATGTCCCCTTGAAAAATATTGGGGCAGATTTTGACCTTGCAACACAACTTCATGTATATTTCTATTCTAGGATGCAAAATTGGGAAATTTTGGTCCCGGTTCTAATTTGTATCTCTGCAACCAATAACATCTCCTTTTCAATGTTCCGATTGCAGTCTCAGATAATAACACAAAATGTGAATATTTCAGAAAATGTCCAATCCCACCCTAATGTCACTAACCAACCCCCTCCAAAAAAATAAATTAAAAAACACGTGTGCACCCGCCCACCAAAAAAAAAAAGTAGATCAGGCTTGGTGAGTACCATGTGTGCGAGAATGACCACAATTTCTTTTTCCAATATTTGCTTGTGTGGTTCCCTAGTCATTAATTTATTCCTGTTTGATAATTTGTTTGTAGAAACTGTAACATAAATCATTGTACAATACTTTCTACTCCCTGCAAGGCAGAAATTTTTGGGATGGGGGGAAACATAACCAACATCGGTCTTGATCTACATGTCAGTCCACAAAAATATCTTATGTGTGCAATTTTGCTTGCTTGGGTTGAATGGTTGCATCAAGTTTATTTGTTTATGTTGTAACCTTCGTGTCCTTTGTCCACTTTATAGCATCTTAATATCTGATGATTTTCTGGGACCTACTGCTCTCTGATGTAAACAATCTTGCAGGTTGGAGTTATTGCAACTCCTGATGTTCATTCTTTTGAACTAACAGAAAGAGAGCACTTCCTCATTCTTGGTTGTGATGGTTTGTGGGGGGTATGCCATATTTTCTTTAAACTTGTCATTATTTGTTTGCTGGGAAATTATCCAGTTGGCTGTGATCATCAGTCCATGTACTTTATTATCTTGTTGCTTCCATACCAGGTGTTTGGGCCAAGTGATGCTGTTGATTTTGTTCAGAAGCAGTTGAAGGTAATGCTGTGTTTGATGGTTTTGATATTGGAGATTGGTACTTTATTTATATTTTAGGACTGCAGCTACTCATTTCTAGCTGATTGATGTATTTCCTTCAAACACATGAAATGTTAGGATTTAGACACAAGCAGAAACTAATTTGGTCCTGTTGATCAGCCAAAACAATTACATTTCAGTGTCCCTAATTTGATAGTATGAAAAATTAGGGAGGAAGGTTAAAAAGAATGGAAAGAAAATGGAACAGATTGGGTGAGTCAGCGAGAGTCTCCTTCGAATAACTATAGACATTGATCATGTTTTAGAGTTTGTGATTTAGCTTTGTCAGTGGCACATCTCTCAGTTCAACTACGGCAGTAGCATTGTTGTCACTTTTGATGCTGCTTCTAGCCTAATGTGCTGGTGTTGCTTTTTGCTGGGGAAAAAATCATACAGAACATTAATGTAGAGATAAATAGCACGACTAAGTATTTTAGGCATCTTGTCTTTTTTTGAGAACTCATTCTAAGCATTGTTTAGGTCTGCAATTGCTAGCTTGATGCTGATTACATTTGCAAATTTGTCACGCATGAGATCCAGCATACTAACCTGGATCATCGCCGTGCTCGTCCAACAATTTCATGCACATGATTGCTTCTGTATATTTGAAGTTTATTTATGTGCAGACAATTCAGTAATAAAGTTTATAGCATCCCTGACTTGGGAATGGCTCTCCGGTACGACTTGCCAATAGTGACAGCAAATTATAATTTACATGCATCCGCTCAGATTGCTTTTTCCTCAAACTTTCTTATTGATTTTGATGTGGCCAAATTTTTGGCAGGAATGAGTACAGATATCATACTCTTGCACTCCAGTGGTTGACATTTGTTACCACCATGATTACTTTCTTCTGTAGCTATTCTTTCCTGTCTTTGTTTATGGCCTGTATTAATCAAATTATAGCAGATGGCCAAATCTGACTTTATATGCATTCATTTTATAGTGTCTACGACCCTAAATACTTGCTATCGGCCGCCTCAAGCAGCCACCCTTTATTTGGTTTTCTACTGGCTCTGTATAAGCTCAGGTTCTATGGTTTTCTACTGGCTATGTATAAGCTCAGCAAAAGCTTGGTTGAACATAAGGCTGATTGGGTTGTTGAGGGGGTAAGAAAAGAGGAAGGGAACTAGTGAGGGGAAAATAAACAGACTGAAAGCGAGGTTATTTTCTTTTGGAACCTAGAAAATGAACGGAGACTTAAGGCACAGGAAGCTCTCAGGTAAAGCTAATTGTGATTTGATTATTTGAGCATGTATTGCTAGGCCCCATACCTTAGCCTTACACTCCATAGTGAACTGGTAACCTCAAGAAAGGTGCAGCAAATCAGACATTTTCCTTCCTAATTATTTCATTGGAAACAAAATGGTGACTAATGTTCTCTCATATTCCTTTCTTTTCCCAACTTTGTCAGGAACTGAAGAACAAAACACTTTAAAATTATATTTTAATACTTCTCGCTATATTGGAATACATCACAACTTCAATCATAATCCCAGGGATTAGTAGAAATGAAATAGGAGCACATCCAACTTCAAAATGCGCAAGATAACGTGATAGCAACATGTAATGGTGCGCAATTCCCTGTCTGAACCGGCGGAACCGAACCGACTGTTCGGTTTGGAACGTGGGAATCTCCAGTTCGGTGGTTAGGCCTGGTTGAGCCAACCGTTGAACTGTTTAATGTTTGATTTTTTTAAATTTATTTTTCAGCCCAAGGCCCCAACTCCTAAGCACAATAAGCCCAATGCCCCAAGCCCAATCCTCTTCTTTAATTTATTGATATTTCTTTTAAGCTTTTTCTAGCCAAAGCCCACATCCAAACCATGTTATGTTATGTTTGGTATTTGGAACTGGAAGAACAATGTTACAGTAGCTATTGTTCGTTTGTTATTATTTTTGTTTTTTATATGAATAGGTGGTGTTGCAAAGGTACATATGTATCTTTTTTGTAATAGGAATGAGGATTGAGATTTGTATTTGTAATTTTGTATTGTTTTAATTTGTATTTTTTATTCTGAAGCCCAAATCATTAATGGGCTTTGTGAATTTTTTCTGCAATTTGTTGAATTCTTGAAGCCCAAAACATTAATGGTTTATAATTTTTTGCATTTTGTTCATTTTTGTATTGATTTTCTAATAGCCCAAACTGCTTAAACCGAACCTAACTGAACTGCATTTAGCAGTTTGGGTTGGGGACATGACTGGTTTGGTTCTGGGCTGGTTTGAAAAAAATAAACCCTAGCAACATGTTACACACCAAATGTATATCGGAACTATCCACCTGCAAAAAAGACACTACCTCTAACTGTGATATTAGCGAAAGTAGGTATCACCTTTGGTAAAATGTCAAACCTGCAGTTAAGGTTTTGATTAGACCTTGAATTTGGACACTCACCATTCAGATCCATCAACTTCCTGCTTTTGTAGGATGCCCAAGAATTTATAATTCAATTGGCTTTATGCTAGGTGTCAGTATCATTTGTGATCCTGTGAGTTTGGAAGGAAACTTAAAGTTCATCTAGCAGTTTCCGAGACCAAGGACCCATTCCTCAATGTCATTCTAACTGGTCTGTCCATTCTGCACAAATTACTACCTGGCAAACCCAAAGACCATGGCAAGTGTTTGAATCAACCACTCTCGCTCACTACTTGAGGTAGCTTGTTCATATGCTCATTCTTGTGATTGATTTTGTATATATATATAACCATGTTGATTATGTAATGTTAAATGGTACATTTTCTTAAAACACTGTTTATTATTTAGTAGTTGCATGGTTGGATCAGTACTGTTATCGTTGGTAACATTGTGTTCTGCTCCCTCTGCTAAATGACTCTCTCATTCAAATTTGCAGGATAAATCATCTGCCACGGTTGCAGCACGGCGTCTTGTGAGGGAAGCTGTTAGGGAACGGCGTTGCAAGGATAACTGCACAGCAATAGTTATCGTCTTCAGGCACTATTAATCGGTTTTATGCACAGATCTTTCTCCTCCAATGAATTTCTGTTCTGCTCAATCTGAACGAGTTATAGAACATAAAAATGTATGGGGGAAAACAGAGAGAGGTTGCGAAGGACATCATATGTTCCTGATGAGTGGATTAGTTCCAAGTTCCTACCGACAGGGAGGGTCGACTCTTGTTTTTAAATGCATTATTATTATTATTATTATTCTCACTTTCAGTTTGCTATATGTGAAACTATGATGGTTGATGATCAACCCTTTATATCTATTTATGGACTGTACTCTGAGATTGCATTTGGTATCACTAGAATATTGGAAGATGTGAATGTCAAAACTCAGCTGTGCATGTAAGATTACTCTTTGACGTAAATATTTCAATCTTGCTTCTTTTATTTTTGATTATAAGTATTGATGTTCGGTGGCTAGTTACCGGACCCAAGCTTGCGAATTAGCATGATCCAACCCCACTGTATTTGCCCCTGAGCCTCATTTGCAACTGTCATGATGTGGTCAACTGATCCATCGGATTTACCCATAAATGTGTAACAATGCATGGTATGATTTGTGGTACTAGATTAGATAGAGGGAGGGAGAGAGAATGTGTGTGATATATGTAAGGACGCAATAGGGGTTCGCTTAGATTTGTTGTGATTTAAACTCCCAATTCACTCTCTTTTTGTCATGTTTTATGTTCTCCACATTTGGGTCGATTAGTTCTCTGTTGGTATTATATTTAATCATGCAGGTCTTAAAATAAATAATATAGAAAAAGAGAAGGAAGAAAATAACTCGACATTACAAGAACCGACGTCCACAATCAATTATTGGTAACAAAGGGTTACCAATCTTGTGCATTCTCTTCATGAGATAAGTCTTAAAATCGAGCAGTATTCCAAAGTAAAGATTATACTTCACGGTGTCGAATGTGAATTAAATTATCTATACGCTTGGACATTGGCTTATGTTGAACATTATGTTGTCAATAACTTGATATGCTGGTGTTAGGTCATACGTGTATGGCTATGTTGTCATTAGTGGCACAATGGGTTCATATGACGAATCTTAGCTGGTGTTATGGAGAATGTTGGATAATATGTTGAGCATTATGTTATACATTATATTCAACATGCTACATCAGGTAGATGGGATGTATGACGAGCTTGGGATTATTGAAGATGGGAGGAGCTTCTGATCGCCGTTTATTACCTTCAACGGTATTGTGTTATATTCCATCAACTGAAGAATCGTTGAAGGTTTTGTTGGTATCTATTATCTCCCGTTTCTATTGTTGAGTCTATTGGAGAGAGATTTTCGTCCACTTATTGTTATTGTTGTTTTTAGAAGATTTGACGGAACTACTACTTAGCTTGGTTCCGTTAATTGTGGATTGACAATCTTCTCGGATTTGATCGAGCTAACTTCCTTTAACTGCTCCGAGTTTGAGGGGGGGAGGATGTTTAAAAGAAGTGCGAAGATTGGCGGCTAGGTCTTTTACGACTTGAACGACGACTTTTACGAAAGTTGCAAGGAGCTCCGGGAGGAGGCTGACGGCTACCGAGGTAGGGGATCAAGGAGAGTTGATCTTTGTCAGTTTTGCAAGGGGATCTTGCGCAAATTACTCCACGGGGTTGATTGAGATCACCCCTAGCGGTTTGTATTGAGGGGGAGGTTGTTCCTCCTAATAATACGTGGTATTAGTGATTGTAATCATTAATATTTAGTGGAGTTATTTGATTTTCTGGGTGAGGCCCCGCAGATGTAGGTGTGCGCACCGAAATGTGTTTCCAAGTTCCTTGTGTCACCTTAGTTTCTTTGTTTTATCATTGTATTTTATTGGTTGTGCATACGTACTGAATTTCAATTGGTATCAGAGCAGGTCATCTGTGCTGCTTTGTGTTGTCAAAGTGGGTGTGATCCTGTGTTTTTAGTACGCAAACCATGAATACGAAGGAAGGTGCATCCATGACACGTCTTCCGCTGGTCACCGGTACAAACTACACCTACTGGAAGTCTCGGATGCGTGCGTTCATTAAGTCTCTCGATGAGAAGGCTTGGGGTGGCAACAATAGAAGGATGGACTCCGCCAGTCCAAGATGACAAAGAAGGAAAGGAACACCTCAAACCGGCTAAAGATTGGAGTCCCGAAGAAGATCAAGCGTCTCTGGGGAACTCAAAGCCCGTGAACGCAATCTTTACAGCTATGGATGAAGAGCAGTTCAAGTTAATCTCTACATGTGAGTATGCCAAGGAAGCGTGGGATATCCTTCAGAATATTCATGAAGGGACCAGTACGGTAAGAGCCTCTAAACTCCAAATGCTTGCATCTCAATTTGAAAATATCAGGATGCGTGATGATGACTGTAGCTGAGTTCAATGGAAGACTGCGAGATATAACAAATCAGGCTTTCCAATTGGGGAAGAAGTACTCTCAAAAGAAGTTGGTTGAGAAAACTCTGAGATCCCTACCTGACAAGTTCTCTGCAAAGATTGCGGCTATTGAAGAAACGAGGAACACATCTACTATGAGATTGGATGAACTCATGGGGTTTCTTCAGACCTACGAAATGAATCTGAAGCAGAACAAAAGGGAACAAGGGGTGGCTCTAAAGGCAGAAGTTAGTGAAACACCAAAATCAGAGAATGAATCAGAACTTGATGATGACATTACACCGCTAACTAAGAACTTTAGCAGAATGATGAGAACGATCATTAACAAGGGCCAGAATTTCAGATCTGTCAACAAGGAAACAAAACCGAATCTCCCCACTACAGGAAAGGCTATCAGTCGTCCCGCACAGAAGTATGAACCGAAGAACAAAGGCAAAGGAATACAGTGCAGGGAGTGTGAGGGGTTTGGTCACATACAAGCTGAATGTGCAAATACCCTCAAAAAGCAGAAAGGAAAATCATTAGCTAGTACCTGGAGTGATGATGATTCCGAAGGAAGTGCTGGAGATGAGGACATCATCAGCAACTATGTTGCATTTACAGCTATTCTGGATGATCAATCCGATTGTGACACCCCTAGCTATGTTGGACCTAATGTTGCCACATCAAGTACACCATTGGAGAACAAACTTGGAAATGTCGGAAAGGATGTTGCAATATCTAGTACAACATCTGAAAGTGACTCTGATTCTGAAGCAGGTAGTGATGAGGAGGTTGGTGAAGAAGACATTCTGTCAGCCTATCAAACTATGTTCAACAAGTGGATGAAGATTTGTGAGGTCAACAAATCCTTAAAGGAAGAAAATGTCAGACTGAAAGGTGAAAAGGACGATGTTAGGGCTAAACTGTTGAAGACCGTGCTCAATCTCAGGAATCTTGAGAGCCAACTCAGGAAAACTTTCCTCAGAGCTGAGAAGGCAGAAAACGTCCTCAATAAGTGGAACTCCGGGAAGATAAGCTCGATAACATTCTGAACATGGGAAAAATCTCAGGAGATCGCACTGGTGTAGGGTACAACAGAGGAGGTTATCTTCATGTTCCCAAGGAAAGACAGGTTCTTGTAACTAAAGAACCGAAAAAGATGAGACATTTCAAGCAAGATGAACAGAAGTTGAAGCAGAAGAGGAGTACTACATCTAGGCATCCCGTGTATGACTATTGCCAGCTTGTAGGGCACACGAACATGAATTGTTTCATCCGCATGAGGCATCAGCATGAAGGAAGGAACGATAGACATCCCGGTAAAAGGTTGACAAAAAAGTGGGTAAGGAAATCTGAACTGTACAGCATGGTCGCTTACACTTCTATGATTGCCTTTTCCAAAAACATGTGCTACTTCGACAACGGGTGCTCCAAGCACATGACTGGTAATCGGAGTCTCCTTGCTGAGTATGTAACTAGCAACAAAGGTCATGTAACTTTTGGTGACGGTCAAAGGAGCAAGGTCATTGGAAAGGGAGACCTAAAGATGCCGAGATCTATTAATTCAAAAGATGTCATGCATGTGGAAGACTTGAAGGCAAATCTTATTAGCAAAAGCCAATTGTGCGACCAAGGTCTTTTCGTTCAGTTTACTAAAAATGAGTGCTTAGTTTTCCATGAAGACGGAGCTTGCATTCTGACGAGGAAAAGATCTTCTGACAACTGCTATTTACTTCAAGAAACTAACAAGTGTCTCAATGTTACTGTTGATGTCTCTGAGCAGTGGCACCAAAAGCTAGGGCATCTCAACTACAAGACCTTGATGAAGATATCCAAAGTGGGAGCTGTTCGTGGGATACCGACATTAAACAAGAAGAGAGAGGGGGTGTGTGGTCCTTGTCAACTAGGAAAACAAAAGAAGACTAGCCACATGCAACTTCAGATGATCACTACATCCAAGAACTTGGAGCTGTTACACATGGATCAGATCGGACCTACGACAGAAGTTAGCATGGGAGGTAAGAAATACATCTATGTCTGTGTTGACGATTTTTCAAGGTTCACTTGGGTAGATTTTCTTAAGGAAAAGTCAGACACATTTGAAGCCTTCAAGAAGCTATGCACTCGTCTTCAGATTGAGAAAGTAGATATCATTGGGAAGATTGTCAGGATTCGAAGTGACCACGGCAAGGAGTTTGAGAATCATTCTTTTACTGCCTTTTATGAAGCTCAAGGAATTGTGCATGAATTTTCAACCCCTAATACCCCTCAACAGAATGGAGTGGTTGAACGAAAAAACCACACCCTATAAGAAATGGCACGCGTGATGCTGAATGCCATGGAGGTCAGTGCCAGATGGTGGGCTGAGGCTGTCAACACTGCATGCTACATTATAAATAGAGTTTATCTCCGACCTAGAACTGAGAAAACTCCCTATCAGATCTGGAAAGGAAGAAAACTTGATGTATCTTACTTTCATATCTTCAGAAGCAAATGTTACATTTTGCAAGACCGCACCCCGAGGGGGAAGTTTGATGCTAAGAGCGACAAAGGGATATTTCTTGGATATTCCACAACTAGTCGTGCCTTTAGGGTGTTAAACCATCGTACCAATGTCATTATGGAGTCAATTAATGTTGTTGTAGACGATTTTGATCAGGGAGAAGCTGCCATAAGTGAAGGGACAACTCCTCAGGAAGAAGGTGCTGATGAAGAAGACTGTGTTGAACAAAATGTTACAACATGCGATACAACACGAGGTAATGTTGAACAAAATGTTGTAACTCAACATCCGTAGAGGAACCACTGTCTGAGGCAGGTGATGCTCACGCCCCTAGAGGAATCACTAGAATCATACGGAACCATCCTCTTGAGCTGGTTATTGGTGATGTTCAAGATGGTCTCCGTACAAGAGGTACAAGCCAAGTCAACTATCGTGATCTAGCCGGGTACGTCTGCTTCCTCTCAGTTGTTGAACCAAAAAATGTGAGGGAAGCACTACTTAATGAATTCTGGGTGTTAGCTATGCAAGAAGAGCTGAATCAATTTCATCGTAATGATGTCTAGTGTCTGGTTGAGAGACCTAAAGGGATAAATGTCATTGGTACAAAGTGGATATTTAAGAATAAAACCGATGAGAAAGGCAACGTCACTCGTAACAAGGCTCGTCTGGTGGCTCAAGGCTACACTCAGGTTGAGGGCATTGATTTTGATGAGACGTTTGCACCTGTAGCTCGGCTGGAATCAATCAGACTTCTTCTGGCAGTTGCCTGCAGTTTTCAATTTCAAGCTCCATCAGATGGATGTGAAGAGCGCCTTCCTAAATGGGATATTGAATGAAGAAGTGTATGTCGAACAACCGAAAGGGTTTGAAGATCCATTTCTTCCAAATCATGTCTACCGGCTGAAGAAGGCTCTCTATGGATTGAAGCAAGCGCCAAGGGCTTGGTACGAGAGGTTGACTAAGTATCTTCTCCAAAAAGGGTATGAACGAGAGAGAGCCGACAAGACATTATTTGTTCAAAGAACCAGGTCAGCTGTTATTGTTGCTCAGATCTACGTGGATGATATAGTATTCGGCTCCACTTCATAATAGCTGATGCGTGAATTCATTACCCTCATGCAGAAGGAGTTCAAGATAAGCATGGTTGGTGAATTGAACATGTTTCTTGGACTTCAGGTAAAACAATCTAGTGACGGTTTGTTCATCTCTCAAAGTAAATATGCTAAAGATCTTGTTAAGAGGTTTGGCCTGAAAAATGCTCGACAAGTTCACACTCCTATGTCCACGAGTGAAAAGCTCTCTAATGATGATGGTGGGAAATCGGTGGAAGTCATATTATATAGAAATATGATAGGAAGTTTACTGTATCTGACAGATAGCAGGCCATATATCAGTTTCAGTATGGGGGTATGTGCACGCTATCAAGCTTGTCCTAAAGAGTCTCATATTACTGCAGTTAAAAGAATATTAAGATATGTCAATGGGACAGCCGATTATGGTATATGGTATACTAAGGACGCTAATACCTTACTGTCAGGCTACAGTGATGCTGATTGGGCAGGAAATGCAGATGACAGAAAAAGTACCACAGGAGGATGCTTCTACGTGGGAAATAATCTTGTCTCTTGGTACAACAAGAAGCAGAACTCTATCTCTCTATCTACTGCGGAGGCCGAATACATTGCTGCAGGAAGTTGTTGTACACAGCTCCTATGGATAAAACAGATGCTAACAGATTATGGGGTGGGGCAGAGTGTCTTGATTATTTTATGCGACAACCAGAGTGCCATCAATATATCCAAGAATCCTATCCAACATTCCATAACCAAGCATATAGACATCCGACATCATTTCATCAGAGAACTGGTTGAGAAGAAAGTTCTAGCCATGGAATATGTTGCAACTTCCAGTCAATTAGCTGACATCTTTACAACCCCCCTGGACTCCAGCAGATTTGAAGAATTGCGACAGGCTCTTGGGCTGTGTCGTATTTAATGTTGCACATTATGTTGTACATAATGTTGCACGTTATGTTGCAACATAAAGGGGGTATTGAGTAGGTATTTGTGGTGGGGGCTGTTTAATACTTAGCCCAGTTTTTATATTTTCCGTCTTGGGGTTTTCTCGCTCGACGCTCATTTCTTTCCAAATTTCTTTCAAAAGCTTCGAAGTGTGTCTATGGTTCTTGATCCTTTTTCGTTGGAGAAATTCTCTATCTCCCTTCATCAAATGGGTCACGATCAGAGCAAGAAGTCATCTCAGAACCCTCACCGTTCCTCTCGTCAGGCCTCATCATCTAAGAGAACTGCATCATCGTCTTCTTCACCTCGAGTTAAGCGAAAGGGGACGGCTCCTCGCTCCACTAGGGTCTCATCGTTTGGTAATTCTCCTCTCACATCATCTCCATTGTCTCTTGATTACCTGCATTCTGGTTCTTCATTAGATTCGGCGTTAGTACCTTTTTCCCAATTCTTGATATTCCTCTTCAATCGGTCAAACCCTCATTATCGGATTCTAAAGAAGATGAAAAGTTTTCCCATCCAGTCACCATTCAAGATTGGTTTTGGAATCTCCGAATGACTGGGCGCAAACTGGATCTCTCATGGTTGGATCTCTTTGAAGTATGTGTTGGCCCGCTTGAATTAAAAAGAGTGTGAAGCAAGTTGATTAGTGTGGAAGTGCCTGATGATGACGAGATCATCCTTACAGCCTGGAATCCAAGAAGATCATCTGTGAGAATTTCAGAAATAATTGTAGTGGAGATTTCTGACTCTGAGTCCTTCATGTCTGTAGAGAATTCCAGTATGGATGTTGATGGTGGTGTTGATTCAAGTTATGTGGATGTTGTTGCTGAAGATCGTGATGCCCATGCTGATCCTACGGGTAGTGGAGTCCATAGTGAAGATCTTAATGGTAGTGGTAGTGGTGTTTCTCTTGAAGGTGACCAACCTCAAGTGTCAATTGTTGTTGATGATGCCTTAGGTATTACTGATTCGCATACCGAAGCTGGTGTGGAAAAATTGGCTGAAATGGATGTTGATCCTAATATCACTAATGTGCCCGATGTGTTTGATATGGTAGAAATGCCTGCTGCAACAGGAGTGATTGTCGTGCCTGATGTGGGTGTAGTAGCTGAAGTACCTGATGTAATGGTAGAAGGTACTCATATTGAAGTAACCCCAGTGGTGGTAGCTCCAGTTTGTCCATCTGAGTCTCATGAGCCTCTTGTTCATGAAGAAGCTGTTCAAGTTGATGATCCAGTGGCTATGCAAGGAGATGGCATTGAAACTATGCCAGATGTGGCTAGTTCTTCAGGTTCTCCCTCCTCATCTTCTTTTACTGCGTCTGATGCTATGTCCAAGCTATTTTTTGACAAATTTTGCAAGAAGAGATGTCCCTCATATTCTGAGAGATCCATTCTTGCTGAAAACTCTCTATCTCTGCCCTTTTTTGGCAAGACTCAGTTCATAACTTTTCTAAAGGAAATCAATCTCCTTCGTGCTACCAATTGCTTCAAGACTTTCTATCCTGTCTTGGTTAGGGAATTCTATTGCAATCTATCTAAATCTGCAGGGGAGTCTATGTCTAGATGGGCTTTCAGAGCCTTTATTCGGAGAACAGTTGTCTCCTTCTCACCATCTGTGCTAAATAAAAATTTGAAGTGGCCTTGCTCTCAGACCCTGCCTGCCTTTGGAAACTCAGTTGGTGATGACTATGATATGTTCGTGAAGACTGTCAAAGGGGCAAGTACAAATGTTGGCCAAAGTCGTTTTCTTTTCCATCATCTGCCCTATCGGCAAAATTCTTTTTGCTCTACAGGATTGCTACTAGGGACTGGCTCCCCACCTCAAATGTGTCTGTTGTCACTAAGACTATGTGCAAATTGATCTGTTCTGCTGGGACTAAGCAGCCTTTTAATCTTGGACATATCATCTTTGACACCATATTATCTCTTTCGGAGTCCTCTGCACCCTCATCATCTCTGCCCCATGCTTTCCTTATCTCCATGTTGCTCATCTCCTAGAGGATTGTCCCTTCTTATACTGATCTTGCTTCGGCATGTGAGGGTATTAGTTTTACTGTCAAGTCTGTGGCAGGGAAATTAGATGATATATCTGGTGTCTCTTCTCCTTCTTGGAGGACTGTCCCTACCTCTCCATTTTCTCCTGGATCTGCATCTACTTCTGCTGACAGGGAGCCTCCATCTGCTCCTGGTATTTCCGATCATCCTTGCTCGGTGGACAGTCAGTCTCTTATCATGGAGGACATTCAAGTGCTTGAAAAGGCTATGCAGAATGTAGATGATCAGCTTCTTCTTCTTCACAGCCAAAAGGTATTTCTTGAAGCTCACAAGCTTCTGCTTCGGGACAGACTTTCTCAGCTAAAGTCCAAGCTTGCTTCTGTCCCTTCAGAATCATTGCATGCTGCTTTTGGTAGTGGTACCAAGTGAGGTACATCCTTTGTTCTTTCAGTGGCCCAAAGGGGGAGTAGTATTATGATATGTCGTATCATGATACGGGTTTGTAGTAATGCCTTTAACAATCTGTGCTTCTGTGATGTGTGCTGGGCGATGTGTGCTGGGCTGTTGTCTATGCGGGTGTATGATGTTCACTGTATGTCATCTGTGTGAAACTTCATCATCAACTTTGGTTATACAATTCTTCCTGAATGTCCTTCATCTTGTTCTCGTCTTTGTTTATTCTTGATTGTGCCACTAAAAGCCAAAGGAGTAGATTGTTAGGTCATACGTGTATGGCTATGTTGTCATTAGTGCGTGTATGGCTATGTTGTCATTAGTGGCACAATGGATTCATATGATGGATCTCAGCTTGTGTTATGGAGAATGTTGGATAATATGTTGAGCGTTATGTTGTACATTATGTTCAACATGCTGCATCAGGTAGATGGGATGTATGACGAGTTTGGGATTATTGAAGATGGGAGGAGATTCTGATCACCGTTTATTACATTCAACGTTATTGTGTTATATTCCATCAACTGAAGAATCGTTGAAGATTTTGTTGGTATCTATTATCTCTCGTTTCTATTGTTGAGTCGGTTGGAGAGAGAGATTTTCGCCAACTTATTGTTATTGCTATTTTTAGAAGATTTAGCGGAACTACTTTCTAGCTAATTGGTTCTGTTAATTGTGGGTTGCCAATCTTCACGGATTTGATCGAGCTAACTTCCTTTAACTGCTCTGCATTTGAGGGGGAGAGGATGTTTAAAAGAAGTGCGAAGATTGGCGGCTAGGTCTTTTACAACTTGAACGACTACTTTTGCGAAAGTTGCAAGGAGCTCCGGGAGGAGGCTGACGGCTACCGAGGTAGGGGATCAAGGGAGTCGATCTTTGTCAATTTAGCAAGGGGATCTTGCACGCAAGGGGAGCTTGCGCAAATTACTCCACGGGGTTAATTGAGATCACCCTAGCGGTTTGTATTGAGGGGGAGGTTGTTCCTCCTAATAATACGTGGTATTGGTGATTGTAATCATTAATATTTAGTGGAGTTATTTGATTTTCTGAGCGAGGCCCCGCAGATGTAGATGTGCGCACCGAACTGTGTTTCCAAGTTCCTTGTGTCACCTTGGTTTCTTTGTTTTATCATTGTGTTTTATTGGTTGTGCATATGTACTAAAGTTCATCTTGAAACGTCGTTTAACAGGTATTTAATCGACAGGATGCTGAACATCAAGCACATCATTGATGTTTATAATCGAGCATCTGTATTCATCCTAATTTGCATCATGCATGATGGTCGTTTCACAGCTTAGGATGCATCACACCATCATCACTGTTGTTTCACAATTTTGGTCCAACGCCATTAAAGGTTTTTTTGTGGGTTGGCTTAAATGCGTTGCTTCATCTTTTACGAGGATCTCTTTCATCTTTTAAGAGGATCTTGGTGATTCTGAAGCTGAAGACAAAAGGCTTATGCACCATCGCTCCATGTTTATCTAGGTCTTTTTAGACAATGGCTTCACATTAGCCGAAGGCCACAAGCTTACGAGCTATAGCTATAGCTCCTCATCCATTCGAAGCTTACGTCAATTGAAGCCCATAGCTACATGCTACATGCGACGTTTTTTTTTGTATCAACACGATACAGAGATGAAATGCCATACAACTAGACCCAAAGGAAGAAGCAAGGACAATCTTGCAATTCAAAGGGACAAAACGCTTTACAATGACTCTTTCGTACATGCCTATTTGAAGGCATATGCCCCAATGGCAATTCAAGTAAACAGGCAAAGGCCTTGTAGCAGTTCAGAAAGGCAAAGGCCAGATAATGGTACTACTGAGTTATTATTATGCTATTGCCATCACATGCCTTTTCGCAGGTCATGGCCATTGAACAACCTCCTTAGTCATGGCAGCATTACTCAAATTACCTGAAGGCCATGTGTCTGATGATGCTTGATGATGCCAGTAGTTCTCCAATTAAGGGCTCGTTCCGCAAGTTGAAAGTTAGATGTTAAAAGTTGAGGGGTTGTAGAAACTTGATTTGAGAAAAGTATGGTTTTGTGTTCTTTTATGTTAGAATGTTGGGTGGAAAGTTGGTTTGAGAGTTTTATATGGGTCCTACAATACTTTCACGCATTTCTGTGGTTTAAGAAAGTTGTATAAATGAAAGTAAAGATTGGGATGTGGTGACCTCTAATATGACCTATCTTGACAACTCAGAGTGAGGGAGATACTTCCATAGAAAGAATGAGCATCTAGTATCTCGAGAAGTACAACTCTAAAATCTCCTTTCTGGGTTTGCTCGAGTCCAGGACGTCCTCCTCGACGTCCGTAAACCACAATTGCATATCTTGAAACCCTCTCTATCAGGTTCCAAATCACCACTGCTCTCATCTCTAGGTCGAGATCTACTAGAAGATCTCTCCATGAAACTCATGTCTTCCTTGCAATGTTAAAAAACATAAAATTATATTTAAGTAAATTAAATAGAAAAGAGAGTGATATGGTGAAAAAGTAGAGGAAAAAGCTTACCTATAAAAAGTAAAGAGCTAAGCATATCAATGGCTCCGTCATCTTTCATCCCACAGTCCAGTCACAAACAAAATAGCAGGCACACAAACAGAAAATGGCCAACAAAAGGGCATGTCAGCCAACAAAAAAAGTAAGAAAACACCATCAACCAACAGACAGCAACATAGTAACATCAACAACAAGAAAGTTGAGACAAGACTGAAAAAGCAAGACAAAAAACATTGCCATGAAGTAAGTATTGAAAGACATAAACCAATGGTCAACCAACAAAGAGACAATGAATGGAAACCTAATTAAGATCCCTCGGAATTATACTGATTAGTTTCCCAGCTAGTTTCTTGTCATCAGATACGTAAAATTCTGTCTCATCATCCCATTCACATTCAATATGCACAGCAACAAAAAAAGAACATGGCCAATAAAGGATCCAACCTGGAAGAACAGAACATGGCTAATAAAGGAACCACCAATTAAGCATACCATATCAAGGAACCAACAAAACATCAGCAAGCCAATGTGCACACAATTTATTCACCCTAAGAGTTTCATCATTATGATCTATGCTTGTCATGGTTCCTTGATCTTGCAATGACATTTATTTGTTAGCAGTGTTATGTTTTGGACATGTCCTATATTTTGGCTCAATGTGACATACTTGGCTTCCATTTCAGTTGGTTGATACTACTTTGCTTTGCTGATGTTTTGTTTGTTGTCCTGCCCTTTTTTTTGGCTATGTTCTATTTTTTTTTGCGTGCTCTTTTGTTTGTGAGTGAGAGAGGAGATTAAAGATAAGCTTACCGAAACAAGGAAACATCAAAAAAGCAGAAATTAAATTTGCACAAACAAATTATTCACTTTGAGGGTGTCATCATGAGGCTCTATGCATGTAAGGGGAACCTTAATATTTAAGACCTCATACCAGGCACAATCAAAATAGCAAACACCAAAACCATACGTCTGCCAATAATTTATAGTTGTGCAGGTAGGAGTTACTCCACAAAGCTTACCAAATACATAAGATTAGTCTTTAACATAAATACTGTTATGAATCAACTACTGGGGGAGGAACCCCCAGCCCTTTATTTATAGGCATGGTAGGAGAGTACAAAGATAGAATACATTGATATGGGCGTATCTCAAAGATACCCGCAATCCTAACCGACTCCGGTTATTTCCATTCACAACACTCCCCCTTATCCAGCCATAGGTGTGGACTCTGCTCAAGAGTACTTCGGGATTCTGAGCGTAATAAGAGTCTCACATGGGGTGGATACTTCGGGATCCTGAGTTGGTGAGGTTTGCCTCGTTAAAACCTTTAGCTATGGAAAACCCAATGGGAGAAACCATAGTTAAGGGAAAAGAGTACAAACGCTCTTTAACTCCCCCTGATCTGTGCAAGTGACTCTGCTCATGAATACTTCTGGATTCTGAGCGTCACAGAGGGGTGGATACTTCAGGATCCAGAGTTGATGTGATTTGCCTCGTTAAAACCTTTGGCTATGAAAAACCCAGTGGGAAAAACCATAGCTAAGGGAAAAGAGTACAAATTCTCTCAACTCCCCCTGATCTGTAAAAGCTCTTAGGCTTTCAGATCTCTTAGGCTTATCTCATCACTCCTATTTACAACATTCCGAAAATATACACAGATTACAAAGTTATTGCAATTAAGTAGCTGCTGAATCCAGAAACTATGGAGAGGTGTGCTAAGTATCGTCGCCTCTGATGATGTCTTCAGACTATGTGGTTAGCTCCACAATACCAGCTTCTATCTCAATCGTCATTGGGATGTGATGTACCAGCAGGCGCCCTCAAGTACACCATTGGTGTGGTGAGGATCTCGGAATGATAGGAAGATGTCGCCTTCATAAATTGCTTTGCAGATCTGCAGGGGATGGCCATCCCACTGTGGGTACCCGTTCTGTGATTTCTCAGCATATGGACTGGACCTGAAACTTGCATTTGCATGAACATTAGAGGATGATACTTCATTTTGTAAGCCCGAATCTTTTGACCCTTGGAGGAAGCGCAGAAGGCTTAACTCCAGTCTAATGGCCCTTTTTAGGTGCCAACTATCTCTGGCTAATGAGTTTACTGCAATTGCTGTATCGGGACGCATGCAGTTAGCCAGGAGTGCCTGATTGCACTTAGGTAAGGGACTTTGGGACCAGTTATATCATCCCCCTCTTCCAGCTATTGGAAGGGTTCTTTTTGTACATCCATTGAGTATACCACCGTAGGTGTACTTTGGATGACAATGGTCCTTTTAATTTCTACAACGCACTTCTGGGCGTTTATAACAGGATTCTATGAGCCATGACTTTATATTTGCCTAGGTCTTTTTATTTCATGTTTAAAAGTCAGGCTTGTACATTTATTTCGGTTTTCTCTTCAGGAGATCCGATGAGATGTTAGTTGTCTACAACTAAGATCTCTAATCATGTTCTTTGCACAGATGCAAAGACAACCTTCAGTAGGAATCATTGACTTGTCAAGTGATTCTCTTGGTTGTACATTTATTTATTATACTTATTGTTTTTCTTGAATAGACGTCCCGAAGTCTATTCAGGCATTTTAAGGAAATGTGGAAATTATCTTTACAAGATATCCACGAAGGTATGCCGTCACAACATCTAATAACAGCATATCCAAAATTTTCCTTCGCCAAATCGTAAGGTATTCGCTTTTGATAACGTAGGGAGACTGATGCATCATTTATGAGACATGCTCATTTGAATTTGTTCGATCCCTAGTTTCAGCGAAATTTTCCTTGGGCTATAGGTAGTACCGTATAGCATACGATTTTGTATTTATTTTTCTTATGTTTGCAATACTTTGTTTTATCCACAGGTTTGACACCTTTTGGTGTCTGGACTTCAGGTCCGAACATTTCACGTTTCATAAGTGAGTCCAGCTCATCTTTTATTGCCACGTTCCACGTTTGGCCAATCTCTACGTTTGCCTTCTAGCAACGGAGTGTGGAACGATAATTTATAAACATCATCGCCATTGCGATGTATATGGCAATATGATACGTGAATACATTGTCGACAATTTATGTTCTATCTGTCCAACACCTCCCTAGTACGTACAACATTTACTTAATTTCACTTTTTCCCGGCAATTCCTCTGCAGTGGATTCCGGGAAGGGTGATGGTGTGGACAGGAGCTCATTGTCCTGTGGTAGTATTGTCTTAAGGTCTCCAGGAGTTTCTTGTCCTAGGAGCCTGGTGGTCTGCCTCTTTTCTGTTGAGGATCAGCCACTTCTGCTGCTAGTGGATTGCATCCATTCTCGGGGATGTCAATCCTAGTTGGAGTTTTTGCAGCAGGGATGTGTGATCTGACAATCTTCTGGTTGTCAATAAATGATTCCAGTAATTGGTAAACAGTGTTCTGTATGTGGAGGATCTTCGGGATCTCATCTACACTTGTATTGTTACCGGATCATAGTGGGTCAAACTTTTTGTATCCCACGTTATAATTTTCTTTGTGTCAGATTTTCTAATATCTGGGTCTATTTTTTGGGAAACTCGTCTCATCGAAATCACAGTCTTCAAGATGTGCCTTAAATGTGTCCCCCGTTTGGGGTTCTAGGTATCTTATAAGTGAGGGTGAGTCAAACCCTGCATGGATACCTAGGCGACGTTGAGTACCGTTTTGGTCCTCTTTGGTGGTGCAATGGGGATTTAAGACTGCGCGACCGAAGATTCTCAGATGAGAAATGTTCGGTGGCATTCCATATGCAAGTTGCATTGGAGACTCTGACCTCCAGAGGGTCTTATTTTCATTTACGATGCAGCATGCAGAGTTTGCATGTCCCCATGCATCCATAGGCAATCGGGATTTAATGGACGTTCAGTCCATTGGAGTCTACTTTTCAGTGACTCTGCCGACCCATTTTGGGTATGAACATGCGGCACTTGTATGTTCATTTTCAATTCCCGTTGATTGGCAGTACTCTTGAAAAGACTGGGAGGTATATTTCCCAACATTAACCAGACTTATTTTCTGTATTTTATTGTATGGGAAATGTGCCCGCAACATTTTTATTCTTGTGCCAATAGCTTTGGAAAAGCTAAGTTGCGGGTCTTGTAGCAGACATACGTACGAATATTCTGAGGATGCATTTATCAGTACAATGAAATACCAAAATAGCCCACTAGGGGTGGTGGATTTTATCCACATCAATCTCCTTGTTTTCTTTTTGAGGAGGCGTGGAGATTCTTTTCAACTTTTCGTGGAGATGGCCTTGCAATTTGTTTTCCCTTATAGTAAGGGATGCAGTGGAATTCTCCCTTCTGAAGAATCTTCTGGTTCTTCAAGTTATACCCGTAGGATAAGATGCACTGCATCATCGCAAATCCGGGGTGGCCAAGTCCATCATGCCAGATTAAAATAACTTGGCAGATGTCGGGCACTTCAGGTGCTCCGTTTAATTCCGCTTCCTTTCTCCGATCCTTCGTATGGTAGAGGCCTCTAAGGCTCTCAAAACGTTCAAGTATGGATTTTACTCCTTTATCTTGAGACGTTGCATACGGTAATAATTTTTTTTTTTCATTTACATTTGCTGTGACCAAATGGAATCCGTTGAAACGGATGTCCTTGAAACTTAGAAAGTTTCTTTTGGAATTCAGAGGGATTAATGCATCCTCTATTTTTGTGTCGTTTGGGGGGGCAACAGTGTTGCCATCCCTGGATCTTCAATATGGCCCTGATAGGCTCTGTATTAAGAGAATCGTACGTGTTTATTGTCTACTAATCATTTATGAGAGCAGTTTCAAAAGATGAAACATAAAGGCACATGCATATTCAGATAGACATATTCATTTATTGTCTACTAAAATTTTTCAATCAAAACAGATTGCGTAATACAAAAGCTCTCATAACGTGAGATGTTCTAAACAATTTGCTAAGATAAAAGTAAAGGCTAGTCAAGCATGTCATTATTTTCAAAGTCGTCAGCTGAAAAACTTAACTGGATCATCAGATGTCATCAGGTTTGTTTCAGCTTTATTTTTCTTGTTCTCTTTATACAAATCCTGGAGATGATGCGGAGTTCGGCACACTCTGGACCAGTGGCCTTTCATGCCACAATTTTTGGCACTGGTCTTCCCATTCCCTCTTGGGTGTGGGTATATCATTTCTATTTTTGTTATTTCTGTGCCACGTGAACTTCCGCTTACTTTCATTATTTCGCTGCTGTTGTTCATGGCCCTTGGATTTTTTTCTGTTGACCCCCTTTCTGTGGTCTTTCTTTTCTTTTGTTATCCCTCTTCTTTTTGAAGGAAGAGGAATGGTGAGCTTCTGGTAGAGGGGTAGTGCCGGGAGGGCGCATATTGTGAGTGGCGAGGAGAAGCTCTCTGTTTTGCTCGGCCATGAGTAAACATGACAGCAGCTCAGAATACTTGGTGAACTTGCGTTCACGGTATTGCTGCATGAGTATCGCATCTTTTTCATGGGAGGATGTATACGTCTATTCCAACGTGCGATCTTCTGAGACTTTTTCACCACACAACTTCAGGCGTGAGGTGATGCTAAAAAGTGCTGAGTTGTACTCAGCAATGGACTTAAAGTCCTGTAGTCTCTGGTTCTCCCACTCATATCGTGCCCTTGGGAGTATAACATCTTTCTGATGTTTATACCTGTCCTCAAGGGCAGTCCATAGCTCAAGTGGATCTTCGACCGTAAAGTATACAGCCTTTAAGGTCTTGTCCACATGGCGGCGAATATAGATGATGGCTTGCGCCATCTCTATATCGCTAACATTTTCTTTTTCAGTCACAGCAGCGATGAGGGACTTTGCCCGCAGGTGAAACTTTACATCTAGCTACCAGCTTAGATAGTTTCTACCTGATGCTTCCAGTACTTCGAAATTAACGCTTGCAATATTAGCCATTTATCTAGCAGAGCACAAACATGCATAAATTAATAATTAATCAGAGAAAACATTTTCATGCGGAGGCAATATTTAACGAAAAGCTAAATGTGTGGATCGGCCAGTCCCACAAGAAAGAGTCCAAAAAAGTCCACAGTCCAAATTATACAAATTTGCAGCTTAACGAAAATGAAAATACAACTTTGGAAACCCCGTGGGTCCCATATGATATCTCCATCTTCAAGCGTGGCCTCCGTCTCCATGGAAGTTGGTCTTCTTTCTTTGACATTTACATAAATTCCTCACTACAATTTCTCTCAAAAATAAAATAAAAGTGCGGGAAATGAACTGTGGGACTAAACGGCCGATCCAAAAACCATATTTAGCACTTCATGCAGAAATATTGTGCTCATCAACATTTTCATCAGACATTTTCATCACATGCATCAAATATTCGCAGAGATGGATAAATAATTTAATCACTTAATAATTATTGGACCACTGGGCAACGTCATACACCGTTAGGTTAGGTTACTAACGGCAGAGCGGTCGCAGGATCTTCCTAATTATTAAGTTTTAAATACAATGCACAACCACGCATATAATATCCAATAGAATATACCAGAGATGCAAAGCATGTAAATATGATTTTTGCAGAAAAATCATTACAATGCAAAGGTTGTAATTTGAATGGGTTTAATCAATTAAATTGATTAAGAGCCCAAAATTAACATTTTCTTTGTCAGATGAAAAAGTTTCCCTCATCATCCCAAAAGCCCCCCAAAAATCCCCAAAACGTCCTTGTCTGCCCGATATTTGTCCCGTAATTTACCGTGATTTTTCACGAATATTTTGCCTTTGAATCCCCTTTTTAAATTAATTTTTAGGCTAGCAAGTTGCCTTTTGAGGCTTGATCATAGCCTTTGCCTCCCCCATTTTTTTTTCAAATAAACCATCATGCGGGCCTGAAGCCCGCAGGCGGTCTATGGGCTACAGGCCCATAGGCTTTTTTTTGAAATCTGACTGCGGGCCTGAGGCCCGCAGTAGGTCTGTGGGCTTCAGGCCCACAGACTTTTCTGTTTTTTTTTTTGAATCTGACTGTGGGCCTGAGGCCCACAGCAGGTCTGTGGGCTTCCGGCCCACAGACTTTTCTGTTTTTTTTGTGGCTGCTAGGGTTTGAACCCTAGCAGCATGGGCTGCTAGGGTTTACCCTAGCGGCGGCGGCGGCGGCGCCCTCGGCAGGGGGGGCGCGGCCGCAGGTGGGCCGCCGCCCCCCTGCCGGGGGGCGCGGCCGTGGGAGGGCCGCCGCCCCCCTCTGCGGGGGGAGCGGCGGGGGCCGCCCCCCGCAGAGGGGGGCACGGCCAGCCCCCCCCCCCCCCCCCCCCCCCCCCCCCCCCCCGCAGAGGGGGGCACGGCCAGGGGGCCGCCGCCCCCCTCTGCGGGGGGGGCGGCGGGCTCGGGGCTGCCGCCCCCCTCTGCGGGGGGAGTGGCGGGGGCCGCCCCCCTGCAGAGGAGGGCGGCGGCAGAGGTGGCCGCCGCCGCCCCCCCTGTAGGGGGGGCGGTGGCTGCCGCCCCCCCTCTGTGGGGGGGACGGCGTGGCGGCGAGGGGGGGAGGCGACGAGGCCGCCGGTGGGGTTGATTTAGGGTTTGGGTTAAAAGAAAATCCAAAACCCCTAAAAAAATTGATTTTTGGGATGAAAAATCCGTCGTTTTCAAGGCGACAATCGATCCCCATACCGATCTTGCGAGATCTAGGGGAGGGGCAATCATACGTATGATTAAAAATATCGTTTTTAGTATTTTTACCTCTATATCCGTCCTCCGGATATAGCGACGGTTGCTCGAAGCCCTACGCGGATGACGACCCTTGATGGAGGAAGCCTTGCACCGCGCTCGTGGATCTCCCGTCTCGCCTTCGCCTTCGCCTTCGCAACGAACGGAAAGAAAATTTTGTGGAAAAGAAAATTTTTTAGAGTCGTGCTGATAACGTGTTATGAATCAACTACTGGGGGAGGAACCCCTAGCCCTTTATTTATAGGCATGGTAGGAGAGTACAAAGATAGAATACATTGATATGGACGTATCTCAAAGATACCCGTAATCCTAACCGACTCCGGTTATTTCCATTCACAACAAATACTTAAATCTTGCTTCTTTTATTATTGATTATGTTATGAGTCAAGTGTTGAGGGGAGAGCCCTCAAGTCTATATTTATAGCCAAAGGGGAGAATACAAGTGGGTATGGGCCCAACCAATTGGGTTGGCCCAATAACTCATCCAACCCAGTAAATACCCATTCACAACACTCCCCCTTATCCAGCCATAGTTGTGGACCCTGCTCATGAATGCTTCAGGATTCTGAGCCTGTATGGGTCTCACATGGGGTGGATACTTCAGGATCCTGAGTTGGTGAGATTTGCCTCGTTAAAACCTTTGGCTATGGAAAACCCAGTGGGAAAAACCATAGTTAAGGAAAAAGAGTACAAACTCTGCCAAACTCCCCCTGATCTGTACAAGCTCTCAGGCTTTCAGATCTCTTAGGCGTCTCATTCCAATCCTATGTACAAGTTTTCTAAAAGTAGCAGTAGGAAGGGCTTTAGTGAACAAATCTGCCAAATTGTCACATGACTGCACTTGTCTGATGTCGATCTTGCCATCTCTCTGTAGCTCGTGCGTCCAGAAGAACTTTGGTGAAATGTGTTTCGTTCTGTCACCTTTGATGAAACCACCTCGTAGCTGAGCTATGCAAGCAGCATTGTCCTCGAACATGGTAGTGGGTTCGAGGTCTCCAGTCTTCAGTCCGGTAGTAGACAAGATGTGGTGGATGACTGAGCGTAGCCATACGCATTCTCTGCTTGCTTCATGGATGGCAATGATCTCCGAGTGATTGGATGAGGTTGCCGTCAAGGTTTGCTTGATGGATCTCCAGGAAATGGCTGTCCCTCCGTAGGTAAACACGTACCCAGTCTGTGATTTTGCTTTGTGGGGATCAGATAAGTACCCTGCATCAGCATAACCTGCAAGTGTAGAGGGTGTTCCATTTTTGTAGAAGAGTCCCAAGTCTGTAGACCCTTGGAGGTAGCGCAGAAGGTGCTTTACCCCGGTCCAGTGGCGCTGCGTGGGCGCTGCACTGTATCTGGCAAGCAAATTTACTGCGAACGCTATATCGGGACGCGTGCAGTTTGCCAGGTATAGTAGTGCTCCGATGGCACTCAGATAGGGAACTTCCGGACCAAGTATATCCTCCCCCTCTTCCAGCGGCCGGAAGGGGTCTTTATGTGCATCCAAGGATCGTACCACCATAGGTGTACTCAATGGATGGCAATGGTCCATATGGAATCTTTGCAACATTTTCTTCGTATATGTGGTTTGATGTAGTAGGATTCCGTCTTTCTGATGTTCAATCTGTAAGCCAAGGCAGAATTTGGTTTTGCCTAGGTCTTTCATTTCGAATTCTTTTGTTAGGCTTACAGATATCTCAGTGATCTCTTCGGGAGATCCTATGAGATTCAGGTCGTCTACGTAGACAGCTATTATCACGAATCCTTTTCCCTTTGTTCTTATGAAGATACAAGGGCAGACTTCATTGTTCGTGAATCCTTGTTGAACAAGGAACTCACTGAGTCTATTATACCACATTCTTCCTGATTGTTTGAGACCATATAATGATCTTTGTAGCTTAACAGAATAGACGTCCCGAGGTCTATCTTTCAGTTCAGCAGGCATTGAAAAGCCATCAGGAAGTTTCATGTAAATCTCCTTGTCGAGATTGCCGTATAGATATGCAGTCACAACATCCATTAGCTGCATATCTAGGCCTTCCTTTGCTGTTAAGCTTATCAGGAATCTGAACGTGATCGCATCCATGACCGGGGAGTATGTTTCGTCATAGTCTATACCCGGTCTTTGGGAGAATCCCTGTGCTACAAGTCTGGCTTTGTAGCGTGCGATCTCATTATTTTCGTTTCTTTTTCTGACGAATACCCATTTGTATCCCACAGGTTTGACACCGGTAGGTGTCTGGACTATTTGCCCAAAGACTTTTCGTTTCTGAAGCGAGTCCAGCTCGGCTTCTATTGCCTGATTCCACTTTGGCCAATCATCTCTACGTTTGCATTCAGCAACGGAGTGTGGTTCATAATCATCATCGCTTCCGGTGACGTGAATGGCAATGTGAAACGCGAAGTCATCGTCGACGACTGTACTCTTTCTGTCCAATACCTCCCCTGTACGTACATAATTTAGTGATATTTCTGTTTCTCCCGGCAGTTCCTCTGCAGTGGATTCCGGGAGGGGAGAGGGTATGGACACGAGCTCGTTTCTCTGTGGGGGTATCGTCCCAAGGTCTCCGGATATTTTTCTTTTTCTTGGATTTTTATCCTTGGAGCCTGGTGGTCTGCCTCTTTTCTGTTGAGGTGCAGCCACTTCTGCTGCCGGTGGATTGCATCCATCCTTCGGGATGTCAATCCTAGCTGGAGTATTCGCAGCAGGGATGTGTGATCTGACAATCTTCGGGTTGTCAGTGAATGAGTCCGGTAATCTGTGGACTGTGTCCTGGATGTGTAAGATCTTCCGGATCTCATCATCACATTGTCTTGTTACCGGATCGTAGTGGGTCAAGCTTTTTGTATCCCACGTCAACATTTGCTTTGCACTAGACTTTGCGATGTCTAGGCCAATTTTGGGGAAATACGTCTCATCAAAATTGCAGTCTTCAAGGCGTGCCTTGAAGGCGTCCCCCGTTTGGGGTTCTAGGTATCTTATAATGGAGGGTGAGTCAAACCCTACGTAGATACCTAGGCGACGTTGAGGGCCCATCTTGGTCCTCTGTGGTGGTGCAATGGGGATATAGACTGCGCAGCCGAAGATTCTCAAGTGAGAGATGTTCGGCGGCGTTCCATATGCGAGTTGCATTGGAGATAGACTCTGACCTCCTGAGGGTCTAATTTTTATTAGTGATGCAGCATGCAAAATTGCATGTCCCCATGCATCCACCGGCAACTGGGATTTCATCAGCAATGGTCTTGCGATCCATTGGAGTCTTTTAATTAGCGACTCAGCTAACCCATTTTGGGTGTGAACATGTGGCACCGGATGTTCAATTTCTATTCCCGTTGCCTGGCAATATTCTTGGAATGACTGAGAGGTAAATTCCCCCGCATTATCCAGACGTATTTTCTTTATTTGGTTGTCTGGGAAATGCGCCCGCAACTTTATTATTTGTGCCAGAAGCTTTGGAAAAGCTAAGTTGCGGGTTGAAAGTAGACACACATACGAGTATTTCGAAGATGCATCAATCAGTACCATAAAGTACCGAAAAGGCCCGCTAGGGGGGTGGATAGGTCCACATATGTCTCCTTGTATTCTTTCAAGGAAGCTAGGAGACTCGATATCCACTTTAAGTGGTGATGGCCTTGTTATTAATTTACCCTTAAAGCAGGGTACACAAGGGAATTCTCCCTTCTGAAGAATCTTCTGGTTCTTCAGGTTATGCCCATGGGATTGTGCTAGGATGCGGTGCATCATCACACATCCGGGGTGGCCAAGTCTATCGTGCCAAAGTAAGAATTTGGCCGATGTCGGGCACTTCAGGTGCTCCGTCAGGTTTGCTTCCTCTCTCCGAATTTTTGTATGGTAGAGCCCTGATGAGAGGCTCTCAAAACGTTCAAGGATGGTTTTAACTCCATTTTCTTGAGACGTTACATACAGTAATTCGTTTTCTTTGACATTTGCTGTTTCCAAGTGGAATCCGTTAAAACGGATATCTTTGAAACTTAGTAAGTTTCTCTTGGAATTCGGAGAGTAAAGTGCATCTTTTATTTTTATTTCTGTTCCATTGGGGAGCAACAAGATTGCATTCCCGGAACCTTCAATTATGTCCGATGGCCCTGAAATTGTGTTTACAGGGCTCTTATACGGGATAATGCTATGAAAATAGCATTTGTGTTGAAGGATCGTATGTGTTGATGCGCTGTCTACTAAGCAGTCATGAGAGCATTCCATCTCTATATCCGTCCTCCGGATATAGCGACGGTTGCTCGAAGCCCTACGCGGATGACGACCTTTGATAGAGGAAGCCTTGCACCGCGCTCGTCAATCTCCCGTCTCGCCTTCGCCTTCGCCTTTGCAACGAACGGAAAAAAATTTGTGGAAAGCAAAAATTTTAGAGGCTCGTGCTGATAACGTGTTATGAGTCAAGTGTTGAGGGGAGAGCCCTCAAGTCTATATTTATAGCCAAAGGGGAGAATACAAGTGGGTATGGGCCCAACCAATTGGGTTGGCCCAATAACTCATCCAACCCAGTAAATACCCATTCACAACAGATTATTAGTATTGATTGTCGGTGGCTAGTTACGGGATGAAAGGAAGCTATTGGGGTTCCTAATGATTTGTTGTGATTTAGACTCCCAATTCACTCTCTTTTTGTGATAGTTACTGTTCTCTACATTAGTGTCGATTTCTTCTGTCTGTTGGTATTATATTTATCTTGCAGGTCTTAAAATAAAAAATATAGAAGAAGAGAAGGAAGAAAATAACTCCATATTACAAGAACCGACATCCACAATCAATTATTGGTAACAATGTGTTATTGTTACTAATCTTGGGAATTCTTTTCATGAGATAAGTCTTAAATCGAGCAGTCTCCCAAAATAAAGATTATACTTCATGGTGTCGAATGTGAATTAAATTATCTATGCTTGGCGACATTTAATTCTTTGCTTGCCCTCGTGTACATAACTATAAGGAATCATAAGTCACTCTTCAATAGACTGGTCATAATTACATTGGGACTACCTTTACCTCATCTGACTTGAGGATCAAACGGGATTTAACTGGGTGCCATTCTTGGCCCCCTAACGAGCAATTAAATGTCTCTGGTCAACTCTTTTAGGTTTTCAGAAGGTAAAGCCCAACTTTTTTTAGGTTTGCACAAGTGTCTTTCGACTCGTAATACGAGAAGTCAAGAGAATCCTCTTTATGTGACTTGTCAAGTATGTTCTCTCTGGTCTGGCCCTAGTCTACCGTGACATAAATATATATTACTACTAGCTTGTGCATTCATGTATTACCACTTAATAATACAATATCTGTTGAGATAGATTGAAAGAAGTGTAAACCATCTCCTATTAGGAGTAGTCATGGCATAAGCCATGTCTCTCAATATATTGACTTCATAATGGGATTTGGAGTCCAATGGACTCCCCACTAAGGTAGTGGGGAGTAATTGTGAGATGATGAGGGGAGGGAGACCAAAAGCCTCCCTCAACTCACAACACTCCCCCTCATCTCTCCATTACCTTGGATTAAGCATATGAATACTTCAGGATTCAGTATGCTAATGGGGTGGATACTTCTGGATCCAGAGCCACTGTGGTTGCCTCGTTAAAACCTTAGCTGTGAAAAACCCAGTGGGAAAAACCAGCAGCTTAAGGGAAAAGAGTACAACTATTGAGGGACTCCCCCTGATCTGTACAAGCTTCAGGCTTGCAGATCTCCTATGTATCTATACAAGCATCTCCTATTCGTCTATACATCCATCATATTCTGAAAGAAAATACAATCATCGCTCATCTATACAAGTTTCACTCATCTAGCGGCTATTGGAAAATAGAGGCGCTCTGGAGTGGAATGCTCTTCAAAGTCGGTAGATGACTCCACTAAAGTATTCTTTGAATCAGTCTTCAGTGTGTCTGTAAGGTACTGCTGGACCTGGCTGAGCGTTTTCAATACTTGCTTCTTGGATGATGAACTTCTAAGAAGATGTAGACATTGGAGGATGATGTGTAGATATTTGGGAGGTGGCAGACCTTTTGTGTTTTAGTCATCGCGATGATCTTTAAACCTGCATATGCAATATATATTCCTTGACCCTTGGAAGTTGTGCAGAAGCAGCTTATCCTTGGTCTAGTGGTGCTCTCCAAGGCAACACTGTATCTGGTTAACAACTTTACTGCAGACGTTCTATCAAAAACACGTGCAGTAGGCCAGATAAAGAAGTGTAACAAGTAAACTAGAGATAGGCTCTTCGGGACCTAGGATGTCCTCCCCCTCTTCCAGCGACTGGAAGGTGTCATAAATAAGCATCTATTTTTAATAGGTTGCAAATGGACATCATTCTTCATAAACTCCAGGTGTATGAAGGATATTAAAGGGTTCCACCACGAAGATGTTAAATATATAAGCCGAGACAATAACTTGTTATACCTAGGTTTTTCATTTTCAATGTATGCTTAAAGCTATCTGATATCTCAATGGTCTCTGCATGAGATCCTATTAGCTTTAAGTTGATCACATGTACGACGAATATCACAAATCCTGTCAACGATCTTTTGAAAAAGATACACGGGCAGAATATTGCTTAAGATCAACTAATGATCTTTGTAGCCTTTATAGAGAAGACGTTTCTACGTCTCTCTTTCATCTCTGGGGGGTATGGTATACCCTTATGGAAGTTTTATATAGATCTCTATATCTATATTGATGTATATCTATGCAGTCACAACGTCCATGAGCTGCATTTATTGGCTTTTTCAGAGAGGTTTAGGCTTTAGTAGGAAAATGATCATATTTCCTTCATTTCAATTTCTTATGAAATCCAACTTATATTCCTATTACATACTTCATCTATAAGTAAAACGAAATTTATTTAAGTCAATGAAAAAGACATTTAAAATAAAAGTTCGTACTTAAGCAAATTAAAGATGAAGCAACATTGAATTTTAAATGCATAGATAAAAGATGAAGCTTAATCGAGCAGGTCGTCGTTTTCGAAGTCACTTGTAGTGAACATCATTGGTGGCTGAACAGCCACCAAATTTGTTTCAGGCAGAGACTTCTGGCTCGCCTGATATAGTTCCTGGAGGTGGCGAGGATTGCGGCAGATTCTGGACCAATGGCCAGTCATGCCACATCTATGGCATTTATCCTCCCAGTTCTTCTTTGAAAGTGACACTTGGTCAGTGTTCTTTTGCTTCTTTATGAAATTACTCTTTCCTGTATTGTTGTTGTTGGACGGGGGTGCTGCTACTCGTCCATTCTTCATCACAGATTTCCCTTTGTTATTATTAGCCTTCTTCTTGTTTTTCCACTTCTGGGGAGAAACGTGGTGGGCTTCAAGGATAGGTGCAGTGCCAGCTGGACGTAAATTATGAGTGGCTAGCAGTAAATCTCGATTCTGCTCTGCCCTAAGTAGGCATGAGATCAAATCAGAGAATTTCGTGAAGTTGCGTTCACGATACTGCTGCATGAGGATTGCATATTTCTCGTGAAACGAGGTAAATGTCTTTTCCAACATGCGTTGTTCTGTCACTTCTTCACCGCACAACTTCAGGCGTGAGGTGATATTATGAAGTGCAGAATTATACTCAGCGACGGACTTATAGTCCTGAAGTCTGAGGTTTTCCCACTCATAACTGGCACGCGGTAATATTACATCAATTTGATGTTTATACCGTGCCTCCAGCGATGTCCACGGCTCCATTGGGTCCTCTACCGTTAGGTATTCGGCCTTTAAGGTCCGATCTATATGTTTCCTAATGTAGATTATGGCTTTCGCCTTATCCACGTCGCAGACAATGGTAGGAGTGCTACTGCTAGGTGTAGCAGAAGCATCGGCCGCTGCTGGGGCCGAAGGAGGAGCCAAAATGGAGCCAATGAGGGCCATCGAACGCAAGTGGAACTTCAGGTCCACTAGCCAACTCAGGTAATTTTTTCCTGCAGAATCGAGGACCTCGAAATTGACGCTTGCCAATTTTGCCATTTTATCTATGCAATTTAAAACATGCATGAATTAATTAAAATTGAAATTCACACATAAAAATAAAATAAGTAAAATGTGGGGATCGGCCAGATACCCAAAAGAATACAAAGTCCAAAGTCCGAATATACAGTCCATAAAGAAGAGAAAAGTACAATTTGGAAACCCAGAATGGGTCCCTATATTTTCCAATTTTCGTCTCCGTCTTCATTTGTCGGTACACCAGTCTTT
This sequence comes from Scilla litardierei, assembly GCA_030789695.1. Classification (NCBI taxonomy): domain Eukaryota; kingdom Viridiplantae; phylum Streptophyta; class Magnoliopsida; order Asparagales; family Asparagaceae; genus Scilla; species Scilla litardierei. The sequence continues at coordinate 746,713,294 of CM061142.1, forward strand.
GGCATTAATACATTTATTCCTCAATTACAAATTCTCTCAAAAAGAAAATAAAATTGCAAGGAATTTAAAAAGGGTATCAAATTGGCCGATCCCAAAAATCACATTTTAGCTTATATAAACATCCACGCAGTTTATAAATGCTACATGCACAAAATAAACAACCACGTATGTATATAAGACAGGCATATATTAAATGGAAAAATAGGCAATAAAATATAATAATCTCTTGGACCACGGGGAGACGTCATACACCGTTAGGTTAGTTTACTTACGGCAGAGCGGTCGCAGGATCCTTAAAATGATTATATTTTGGAAAAAAAATCCTAATAGTCCATAATTTAATAATAATGCAATAGTGTTATTATTTTAGCAATATGAAAGACTGGGCGACAGGCCCAAGACAAGGAATTAAAATAAATTAATAGTTTGAATTGGGCTGTAGGCCCAAAAAATATTAATCATTTTAATATATTCCCATTTGCCAAAAAGTAACAAATTAATAATTGCAATCTTGGTTTCAGGCCCAAAAAAAGTCAAATTAAAATATTGTTAATATTTGTGCTTCAAGCCAAGTTTCAAAATTATAATGGACACATAAAAAATTGCAATTGGATTTATTGGGCTTCAGGCCCGATTTTAGTATGCAAAAATAATGATTAAGATAAATGGGGCTGCGGGCCCATAGAATCTGTTAACATGGTTACAAATGGGCTGCAGGCCCAACAACAAGGATATCTAATTTATTTAAAATAAACAGAATAGAGCCTTTAACCACATTTTTTTTGAGCTGCTGGCTCATAGAATATATCTCCATTCTAGGCTTTTTTTCCCTAGTCTGAATTTAGAGGATGCCATCTCGGCTTCAAGGATTTTGCAATCTTTTTATCTTGTTTATAGTTTCCTTGGCCATAAACTTAGCACCAGACCAGAGAGAGAGAGTTATTGTCAATTTGACATCCATTCATAAAATATGCTGACCTTTCATGAAGTCATTTACTTAAAAGCCAACCTAATTTAGATGGCAAAAGACTTATATGAAGGAAAAACAATCGCAAGGGTATTTTTACGAGTTGAATGTGTTCTGAAAAGTTAAAACATGAACGGTATGGACAGACCACATACCACACGATGCATCGACATGCACCAAATTCAAAGAAACACAGTGACACATCCAACGCACATCGGACACGACAAATTCACTAAATTCACCGTGAAAATGTTCGTGCTATATGGGTCAAACTCAAAACCCATACAGCACATTTCTAGGAAAATTCATGGGCATACTACTTTAATTAGTTTGAACCCCAATCAAATGGAAATGCACCAACAAACCCACAAGCCAATAATTGTCTGGTCAAGTGTAAAATGCAAAGCACTTGGTCGGTACCTTCAAACAACTAAGAACAAAAAAAGAAAGTAATCTAATTGATGCTGACATAATCAACCAACCAATCATCATCATCATCATGCCTTCATCGCAAAAAAAATGATGAAATAATCAATATTGAAATTTTAACAACCGAGGGTACCTTCCCAGATTTTGCCTTACAATTTAATCATTCCCCCCACCATTTCACTTGGCGATCGAAGACACCGAGCCGAGCCCCCCTTCGGGGGGAAGCTCAAAAGGTTTTATTCTTTTTTTTAATTATAAATTTTTTGATATTGTATATAGCAGATTTGAAACAAGCCAAAAATAAGCTGCGAAAAATCGTAGCTAAATCAAATTTTTGTTTGTAACTATCTATGAGATCGAAAAGCATTACCTCTAGATTAAAAATCTAGGGACGATCGTAAAAATAGAAGATCCGTAGAGATAAAAATCCACGCTCCTAATACGCCCAAGAGGATCGCCACAATGTATCCGCAACGAGAGATTCCTTCGCGCGTAGAGGATGGATTTTTGAGGGGAGACGGGATGAAAAAGCTCAAAAAATAAGAGCGTTACGTGCTGATAACGTGTTGAGATAGATTGAAAGAAGTGTAAACCATCTCCTATTAGGAGTAGTCATGGCATAAGCCATGGCTCTCAATATATTGACTTCATAATGGGATTTGGAGTCCAAGGGACTCCCCACTAAGGTAGTGGGGAGTAATTGTGAGATGATGAGGGGAGGGAGACCAAAAGCCTCCCTCAACTCACAACAATATCGTTATTCAAAATACTCACACTAAAACATTTCTTTAGAAGCAAGGGGACGACATTCGCCAAAATGTGTTAGACGTCCCCTATGGCCCAAGAAACAACACTTGCTCCTTTTCCAACATGTAGGACAATCCTTTCTTTTGTATAAAAATTATTCTGAAAATAAGGCATCAAATATGTCCCATTTTCAGTTCCTCCTACTTTGCATTTTCTCATGAAAGACAACATTCTTTCTCAACCGACTTTCCGTATTCCTTCTCTTTTCTAAATCACATTTAGACACTATATGTCCCAACACAAATATTAGCTGTGCAAGAATCTTATGCATCCAAACACTTGAGCTTTACAACCATGAGTTGGCTCAACAAGTTGCTTGAATCAAGATCTGATTTCGATACACGGTCTTGCACCGCTCATGCACTCATCCTCGAGGCAAACAATTTGCACGAAGTTTATCTTGCAGATTGAAACTGCTTTCCAAACAACCTTGAGTTGACTTAACAAGTTGTATGGAGAAACATGTTTTGAACATCGGTATGTGCAAGCTATCCCTGAAGCATGTACCTCATAAAAGCGAGTGACAAGTAGCATGCTTTTATTGTGCTGGACCTGGAGCTTAAGAAATCATTATCTTTAAGTCTGTGATAAGGACAATTTAAGGGCAGTGAGAATACAGTTTAGTGTATCAAATTGGACTTTGAGTTAATATTCATTGATCAATTATTTTGACCAGTTAGCATTTTCTCTTAGGTTATTGTGATTTGGATTCCATGTAGTAAAACATAGAACTACCCTAGTTAAGCATACGTTCAATTTAATATATATATATATATAATGGTATTTATCTAACAATATTCTCCTCCTATTTTAGCGATTATCTTAACCCAAGTAGACGAACGAATAGTAATATTTAGTGGAAAAGGGACCAACCACCTTGAGTTTCACAACATTGAGTTGGCTTAACAAGTTGCTTGACTCTATGATCGGTAGATGACTCTTCATCAATCACATCGTATGTGATTCCCTTATCAGTTTTTACCCCTAGTCAATTTTGACCTTGAGTTAGCTTAATGACTAGTCTAATCAGACCCTTGTTTTCTTATCCAGTCCAAACTTAGACATGTGCTCGGTTATGTTCACGACGCGATGATTTGGGTTAATCTGAACTACATCATATGTTGAATAGACTTGGTTCCCAAAAGACAGCCATGTTATAGCTTGAGTTGACTCAACAACTATAACATGAATCCCTAGTTTCCAAATTCCAAAAAAGAGGGCTACGGCTAATCCTGAAAAGGATTTTTAACGTAATTAACTGATATAATCGACAGCGTCACATTATGATAATAGTCATTCTAGTTTGGTCCAGTCGAATACGGCCAGGCAGGTTTGGTAGGTTAGGACCACTATCTCCAGTCAGGGCTGGCGTGATCCAGAGCCCTATCGGAAATGATTCTAGACACTGTTTCGTGGACGACTTAAGAATGACCATTATAAAAATGTGTCCTTCTCGATTTAAATTGGGTTACCCTTTCCTAGTTAATCCTAATCAACTAGGCGCATCCTAAAACTAGTAGTTTAGGATTAATATTTTTATTGTATTTGTCAATCCTAATCAACTATTAAGAAATTAAAATTATTATCACATAACAATTTATGTTTCATAATAATTTTGTTTTATTAATGACTATCTTAATCAGGTATAAGGAATCTAAATAATTATCGCATAAACATTTAGATCATAGTAACATTAATAAAACATCGCATGACAATCTAGATCTACTATTAAAATTATCACATAATTTAAAAGGATCTAATTTTTCAAAGAACAATTTTTCGAAATTTTTTAAATAAAACCATCACATGAAAAAAAACAAATTTTAATAGCTAATTATAAACATCCATCTCATGGAAAAACATGCGGTATCATATGCATTTTATAATTGCAATAAAATTACAGATCACGTAGACCTTGCCCTGATACCAATGCTGGGTTTTCTGGGGTCCTTAGGGCTCAAAACCACATCCGGCCTAAGCCGGGCAGACGGTGAAAGAAAATAAAGCAGATAAAGAACAACTCGAAATAATTTTAAGAACGGCCCTAATGAAATTAAAACCTAGCCAGAATCTCTACTATCTAAGGGTGGGTCTGAGCAACCCCTAAGGATAGATCTACAAAGTTTTTGCAATTATAAATGCATGAATATAAATGACATACCTTTGTTCCACACGTTAGCAGAACGTCGATCCTCACGAACCAATGCCCCACGTTGTGGCTGAACCGCTTCCCTCAAGCTGTACCACGTCCTGAGGCAAACAATCCTATTGTCACCGAGCCAACCACGCACTGCAGAAAGTTTTACCTTGAGTCGATCCTCCGTCAATACTTCAGATCGGATCCGAACACTTTTGTAGGACCCGAACAGAAGCAATGAAGAAAAATGGAGAAAGAGTGAATAATTATTTTTGCCTATTCGATCTAAGTGTGCTCTTAACTTTTGAGAGCTCCCTTAAGCCATTGCTTGGTGCAAGTTTCAAGGAGGGGAGTACGCTCCTATTTATATAGGAAACTGACCCCTTCAGTTCTCAAAATAACAGATGTGGGACTAATTAATTGGAGAGAAAAATCAATTACAAGTTTGCCCTCCACGAAGGCCAAACTTTAACAAATTTTTCCTCACTCACCGTTGAGCTTCGTAAGCGATATATTATATCAATTAGAAGAGCATTGAATGGTTAACGTACAGAAACAAACGGTGCTCAATTCCGAGGCCGTTTGACCCCTCAAACATCGCCTAAAAGTTTGCCAATAAAACTGCCCGAACTCAGCGTTTTCGCAGTCAGCACAAAACACGTCTGTAGGGCCCACCTGTGGGCCCCACTGGGCGTGCCCAGTTCTGGCAGGTGCGCCCGCCAACGGGTCGGGCGCCTGCTGGGCACACGCCGGCTCGGGCGGGTGCCCCCCCCCCCCCCCCCGCTTGGACAGATGGGCCCTGCCTACCTGGGCTAGTCGCCCAGGCCGATAGTTGGGCATGGGCACCCAGCCCAACTGGGCATGGGCTGTCCCCTTTGTTTTGTTGATACTGTGTCTAATTTGGGCTCGCCAGCCGTGAGGCCCAGTACAGCCCGTTAGACGGGACCCGTCATTGGGGGCCTCCTGACTCAGCTTGGGAGGTCAGCCCGACCTGACCTCAACATAGCTTCACAGGAACGACCTCACTCTCCAAGGTCGGCCTCCTTAGCATCAAGTCCAGAGCACCTGCTCGGTCGGCCAGCTCGGCCCACTCCACATTGCGCAATCTCAGGTGATCGATCTGCATCATCTCCGAGTCGTGCACGTGCGTGTGTTGTGCACACGCGTGGGCCACTGCACGTGGGCTGTACAGTGCTGGGCTGCACTATGATGAAAATCACGAATAATACAATTTGGCAAGGGTTTACTGTTCACCTGACCAGGCTTAAAAATCAACTTTGGGTTACAGAAAAAATCAAGGTTTTGGGGCTCCAAAAAAATCTCAAAAATTCCTAATAAACCCTAGATTAATGTTAGGATAAATTTCATATTTTGCATCACATTTTTCAGCATTGACAAACTAAAGAAGCGACATGTAGCATTTGTTAGATCATCAGAGGAGACCAAAAGCCATGGAAGTTGTTAGGGTAGGATGCATGGTGTCACAGCGGAGTGCCACCAAAAAATATCAACACCCTTTATTTTTTCTGAAATTTTTTAAATATTTTCACGATTTTTTCCTAATTTTGGGGATTGTCTGTGAAATTCAGTACGCAGTAATGAATCTTAAGAGCAACGCAGCAACACACAGCAACCAGAGACACACAAGACTTGGTAACGCAGTTCGGTGCGCACACCTACATCTGCGGGGCCACGCCCAGAAAAATAGAATACTTCACTATGAAATCAGATAATACAAACTCTAATAACCACGCTTCTATAAAGAAGAACACACTCTCCCTTAATACAAACCGTGAGGGGTGATCGTAATCAACCCCGTGAAGTATTCTTGGCAAGCTCCCCTTGCCTGCAAGCTCCCCTTGCACCACCGACTGGATCAACTCCCTTGATCCTACGTGCGTAGTCGTCGGCCTCCCTCCCGGAGTAATCTCACAGAACTTTTTACACAAAGTCCGTAACCTAGCCGCCAATTCCTCCGAACCCTAAAAACAAGAATACCCGTAATCTGCGGTTCAATCAGCACTCATGCAATCCGATCTTGATTCAGTTCATCAACTGCAATACCCGCAACATCTACAGCAAGAAGGAGATCCCAGAATATCCGCAGGAGATTGTTGCCAGGATATTGCCGGCGAAAATCTCTCCAACCGTTTCTCAACAAGGTAACACGAGATATACAACCGATCAATTCTATAACAGTTAATAACCTCCATAAATACCTGAACCGTTAGATAGAGATATAAAAGCTAACGCGAACGCCAGTCGCACATCCTCGAAACATGAGCAGTCAATCGTTGCATATAGACTTAGCATGTTGAACATCCGGATACAACAAACTGTTCAACAATTCATCCAACAACCTAACTGATTCGATTCTCTTCTTCAGACGGCAGTGGCTCAGATGCAACAAAACGTACAACAAAATGTCCAACATTCCCCAGATAACTTGTCTAATAACTTCAGGAAGTAAAGAGCAAGAAACGATAAGCAGAGTGCCACATATGACAAGAATGCAATCATGAATAGCAAGGATAAAACCTAACAATCTCCCCTTTTGTCATTTGGTGGCACAACACACGGTATGATATTCAACGAAGACCAATCAAACATAACTGATGTGTCCTGACCAAGACAAAAGAACTGAAACACAAGAACAGCAACAGCCATACACCAACACAGGAACAGGAACGGGAACAACAATGCAGCATACTCCCCTTCACAAGGGGCCCCTCAGACTACCCCACATACAGTAAAACTTCCATGACTTCTATGACAAATTGTATCAGCAGCAAACAGCCAAAAACAAACAAAACCAAAAACAAAATATCATACCTTCTCCCCTTTTGAGCCACAAAGGACATAGAGAATATATCAGTGATCCCCAGAAAGACCACTTCTCAGAGCGGACAGCTTGCTCTGCAACAACAACTTGTGGCGATTTAAAAGAACCCGCTGGCTTTCGAGAAACAAAAGTTGATCATCAATGTTCTGAATAGCATTTTCCAGGAACTGTATATCCACCACACTTGTTGAGGAGGAGGTGGCAGCAGCAGCATGACTAAGTGGAGGAGTCTGTGATTCAGGAGGCACTGTGGAAGAAGGTTCAGCATCTTGAGACGGGGAGGGTGTCGAAGGAACACCATGAAGAGAGGGTATCACTTCAAAGATATCATCAATTTTTCCAGCCACTGACTTTGCCGTATATGAAATACTGTCACATGATGAAGGAAGATCAGACGGGGAATGGGCACCCTTTGAGCCAAGAGCATCATAGATATGAGAGCTCCATGAGGTAAAGAAGTGCCAGAGGAGGATAACTCTGCAAAAGATAAGATAGAATCAAAGATGATTCTGCCCAAATTGAAAGCCTGAGAAGTGCCTGCAGAGAACAACAGCTTGCACATGTCCCGAGTAACCACTGAAACATTGGAAGTAGGGAGCCAGTTTCTCATGGCAATTCTGTATAGAACAAAATACTTGGCTGTAAGAGCAGACGAGGGAAAGGTAGATGATTTCTTAGGCCAACACTTGAACTTTCCAGCTGTCACAACATGAATCAGTCTGTCAATCTCCACACCAGTTGACTCCCCGAATGCAGGTACAGATTGAGGACATTTCCATTCTAATAATTTGTTCAGGGTGGAAGGAGAGAATGAAATAATCTTGCCTCTAACATAATTTCTGAAACTCCAACGGGAAGACCCATCACCAGCAGATTTGGATAAGTTACAGTAAAATTCTCTCACCAACACTGGATAGTAGACACTGAAACAGGTGGCAGCATGAAACAATCCGAGACCCTTCAGAATAGATGCTATCTGAGTCTTATCAAAGGAAGACATGTTCAGAACCTTCTCAGGAATTAAGGATCTCTCCGAGTAAGACGCCCATCTGTTTTTACGAGCTTTGTCGAAGAAAATTTTGCTAAACGCATCAGAAGAAGTAAACGAAGGAGAGCGAGAGGAACCTGAAGCAGAGATTTTTGACCTCTTGGAAGGAGAAACCTCAGCATTACTGGAGGGAGCAGAGCGCTTCTTAGAGCCAGATCGAGCCTTGCACATGAAGGAGGACAGATGAGGCTCATTAGGTCCAAAGGCCTCACTTGTTGCATGAAATGTTGCAACATTTTGTGCAACAATATGTTCAACACCAGCTTCCACTAAGGGATCAGGCTCGATATTAGCTTCAACATTAAACCCCACATTATCAACACCAACTGCGGAAGAACCTTGACCCATTGCACATTTTTCTACTTCATCATTTACCCCAATATCAACTGAGCCACTTTCAGTCACAACATCAGCTGCAGCATTATCTTGATCATATCGCATCTCACCAACTCCAGTCTCAGCAGGAAGAGTGGGGGGATCCTGAAGGTCTTCAGTAGTTTCCAAATCCATAGGATCGAGAGCAGGCTCTACAGAATCATTTAGAGACTGAACCTTTCTTGAAAAATCATCAGCAAGAGGCGCATCTACCACAGTCTCATTTTGATCTAAGAGAGAAGAATCTTCAAGACAGGCATCAAGATCATGATCATCTTTCTTAGATTCTCTTCCAGGCTCAGAAACATTTTGAGATGAGACAACAGGCACATTCTGAACACTCTCATCCACACCATGATCATGATCATCAGACACATTCTGAATACCTTCATCCACATACATAGGCGACGGAGAGACATGGACCTCTTCCTGAGATGGAACAGCAGGCGTAGTCTCAGCATTTAGACCACCCTCCGAAACACCATCCTTATTTAACTTCACATCGTCCTCCACAACAGGATTCACAGGAGAAGAATTAAACGAAGACGCTTCAGCAGTGCCCCCTGTCCTGGGCATTTCAGCATACACTGGAGGGTCTTCAGAATCAGAAATATCAATCACTTCAGCTTCAGAAATTTTAACAAATGATTTGGGATTCCAGGTTCGAATGATAATCTTCCTATCTCGAGGCACTTCAACACTCATAACCTTCCCCTTAATCTTCTTATGCATGAGATTTTTAAAGTGAATGTGAGAGACATCCACCTTAGATAGGTCCAATTTCTTTTCGGTTCTCCGCAAATACCAAAACCAATCTTGAATTGTTACTGGATCAAGATATTCTTCATCATCATAGACTTCATCCTCCTTGGAATTTTGATATAGGGGAATTTCGAGAATTGGAGAAAAATTTACCAACTCCAAATTTGAGGCTCCAGGAGAATGCATGTTATTGAGATGGGTAGAGGAGAGTTATGGAGAGGGATTACCACTGGAGGACCCGCGCGAAGAACGTGGAAAAACTCCTTTCCGTTTGATAGGCGAAGACGATGATGGCAGAGCACTTTTCCAAGCGGAGGTCGTCCGTCGAGAGAACCGACGAGGGGGCTGCGAAGATTTTTCCGACTGATCTCTCGCCATTTCTGATTAAGAAGAGATGAACTTCGAACAAGAAGATTTCAAGAACCCTAGATGGGCAGTTAGGAGAATCTTGGAGAATTTTGAGTTGAGAGAGAACACAGAAATGCGCCTTGGGAACAAAAAAAGAAACAGAGGGAAATAAATATCGGGTAAAGTTATTAGTGAAAAACAAACCCGACAAAAAGAGATCGCCCGACCCTCATAATGTTGCAACCTGATGTTGCAACAATATTCTCAACACAGAGAACAACATTAGATACGACACAGCCCTAGGGCTTGTCGCAATTCCTCAAATCTGGCAGAATCAAGAGGCTTTGTAAAGATGTCCGCTAGTTGATTAACTGTAGCTACATACTCCATGACAAGAGACTTCTTTTCAACCAGCTCTTTAATGAAGTGGTGACGGATGTCGATATGTTTAGTTCTAGAGTGCTGTACTGGGTTCTTGGAGATGTTTATAGCACTTTGATTGTCACATAGAATGGTTAGAATCCCTTGTTCCAGTCCATAATCTGTCAACATTTGCTTCATCCATAACAGTTGTGTGCAACAACTTCCTGCTGTGATATACTCAGCCTCTGCTGTAGATAATGATATGGAGTTCTGTTTTTTACTGTACTATGAAACCAGATTGTTCCCTATATAAAAACATCCTCCGGTAGTGCTTTTTCTGTCATCAGTATTCCCTGCCCAGTCTGCATCACTGTATCCTGAGATTAGTGTGTTTGTATCCTTTGTGAACCATATACCATAGTCTGCAGTCCCACTTACATACCTGATAATCCTCTTCACGGCAGTGATATGAGATTCCTTGGGACATGCTTCGTAACGGGCACAGACTCCAACACTGAAGCTGATATCTGGCCTGCTAGCTGTTAAATACAAAAGGCTACATATCATGTTTCTGTATAGGGTAACTTCAACATCTCTTCCTCCTTCATCATTGGAGAGTTTTTCGGAAGTGCTCATGGGAGTCCGGACATGTCTCGCATTTTCCAAGCCGAATCTCTTGACAAGATTCCTTGCATACTTGCTTTGTGATATGAATAGACCATCTGGACATTGTTACACTTGAAGCCCAAGAAAAACATTTAACTCACCTACCATACTCATTTCAAACTCCTTTTGCATGAGAGTGATAAACTCATGCACCAGCTGTTGTGATGTTGAGCTGAAGACTATATCATCAACATAGATCTGAGCTACCATGACACTTGATCTTGTCCGTTGAACAAATAGGGTTTTATCAGCTCCTTCTCGTTCATACCCCTTTTTAAGAAGGTATGTAGTTAATCTTTCATAACAGGCCCTCGACGCTTGTTTCAACCCATAAAGAGCCTTCTTCAGCTTGTAAACATGGTTGGGAAGAAATGGATCTGCAAAGCCTTTAGGTTGTTCAACATACACTTCTTCATTCAGAAGACCATTCAAGAAAGCACTCTTCACATCCATTTGATGTAGTTTGAACTTCAGACTGCAAGCAACAGCCAGAAGAAGTCTGATGGATTCCAACCGAGCCACTGGAGCAAATGTCTCATCAAAGTCAATTCCTTCCACTTGAGTATACCCTTGAGCTACAAGACGAGCTTTGTTGCGAGTAATATTTCCCTTCTCATCTGTTTTATTTTTGAATATCCATTTTGTTCCGATAACATTGGTTCCTTTGGGTCTCTCCACAAGACTCCAGACATCATTTCGTTGGAATTGGTTCAGTTCCTCTTGCATAGCCGAAACCCAGAAATTATCAACAATGGCTTCCTTCACATTTTTGGGTTCAATAGTAGAGAGAAAACATGCATACCCAGCCAGATCTCTGTAGTTGACACGACTAGCACCTCTGGTATGACGACTGTCGAGCACGTCACCAATGATAAGCTCCGGTGGATGGTCGCATATGACTTTTGTGATCCCCTCAGCATCTTGACCATTTTCAGCCTCTTCTTGAGTCGTCTCAGCGGTGGTAGTATCTTGTTTTGCAACATTTTGTTCAACATTGGTCTGATTAGTCTTAACTGTTGCAACATCATTTTCAACACGAACCTCATCATCATTTCTGTCTTCCTGAGTCCCTTTTTCTCCAGTCAGTATAGACTCTCCCTGATCAAAATCATCAGCCACCACATTAATAGATTCCATCATAACGTCTGTGCGTTCATTCAACACTCGGAAGGCACGACTCCTTGTAGAATACACCAAGAAAATTCATATGTCACTCTTGGCATCGAACTTTCGTCTTGGTGTACGATCTTGCAAGACGTAGCACTTGCTTCCAAAGATATGGAAGTAGGAGACATCAGGTTTCCTCCCTTTCCAGATTTCGTATGGAGTTTTCTCAGTCCTTGGCCGAAGATATACCCAGTTGATGGTGTAGCAAGCGGTATTAAGAGCTTCAGCCCACCACTTAACATTAACTTTCCGAGCATTCAGCATAACTCGAGCCATTTCCTGAAGTGTTCGATTCTTCCTTTCAACAACTCCATTTTGCTGAGGAGTCTTAGGTGCCGAGAACTCATGTCCTATACCTTGTGTCTCACAGAATGCAGAGAATGAGTGATTCTCAAACTCTTTTCCATGATCACTTCGAATCCGGATGATTTTTCCAATTTTGTCCCCCTTTTCAACCTGAAGACGAGTACATAATTTCTTGAAAGCATCATAAGTATCTGACTTCTCCTTAAGAAAATCAACCCAGGTGAACCGAGAAAAATCATCAACACATACAAAGATGTACTTCTTACCTCCCACACTCGTTTCTGAGGTGGGTCCAATCAAGTCCATGTGTAGCAGCTCCAGAATTTTTGAGGTTGTGATAGTCTGAATTTGCTTGTGACTGACTTTCTTCTGCTTTCCCAGTTGGCAAGATTCACACACTCCTTCTTTCTTCTTGATTAACGTTGGCATTCCACGAACAGCTTTGGCTTGGGAGATCTTCATTAAGGTCTTGAAGTTGACATGTCCCAGATTCTGATGCCACTGTTCAGAAACATCCGTTGTGATCCTTAGACACATGTCAGGATCTTGCAACAAATAGCAGTTGTCGCTGGATCTTTTTCCGGAAAGAATACAAACATCATCTCTATTGAATACAAGGCATTCGTCCTTGTTGAAACGGACCAGAAGTCCTTGATCACACAACTGACTGATACTTATGAGATTAGCTTTTAAATTCTCAACATGCATCACATCTTTCAGTTTCAGAGTTCCTGTCATATTCAAATTCCCTTTTCCAACAACCATGCTTCTCTGACCATCTCCAAACGTGACATGTCCTTTGTTGCCAGCAGTGTACTCAGATAGGAGTCCCCTGTTCCCTGTCATGTGCCGAGAGCAACCGCTGTCAAAATACCACTGATTTTCCGCAAAAGTAACTAAGGACGTGTATGCAACCATGCTGACCAGTTCAGACTTCTTGACCCATTTCATACTTGTCCGCTGTTGAGAGTGGTTAACATTTCTTCCTTCATTCAAATGCTTCATGTGCCTAAAGCAACTCCAGTCATAGTGTCCAACTTGTCTACAGTATTGACATATTAGCTGCCTGGATGTTGAACCTTTTGTTGAACCTTTTCCTTTCCTCTCTCTTGACTTGTTCTCAATCAGTTGACTCCGTTTACCATGCTCCTTAGTAATGAGACTACATCTAGTATTTAGGGTATGTAGATGACTCCCTCTATGGTAACCAACTCATGTTCGATCTCCAGCCACCTTACCCATGTTGAGGATGTCATCAAGTTTAGATTTTCCTGAGTTCCATCTGTTGAGGGTGTTTTCCGCCTTCTCAGCTCTTAGCAGTGCTCTCTTCAGGCTGCTCTCAAGATTCCGGGGGCTTGTTTCAGTCTTCAATAGTTTGGCTTGAGTCCCATCCCTCTCACTTCTCAGCTTGGAGCATTCACCTTTCAACTTCTTGTTGGCTGCACAAATTTCCAACCATTTGTAGAACATCATTTGATAAGCCGTGCGGATATCCTCATCATCAATATCTTCTTCACTTTCGTTTTCCGATTCAACCTCACTGTTGTAAGTTGCATCATTTGTCACAACATTACGTATCACATCTCCTTGCTTGTGAGTGGATGTTGAAGCACGTGTTACAACATTATGTTCAACATGACTGGAAGACTTACCCTCAGACTTGTCTTTCAGGATGGCTGTGAATGCAACATAGTTGCTAATTATATCTTCATCTTCCACACTTCCTTCAGAGTCTTCATCGCTCAGGTGCTTGCAAGAGATTTCCTTTTTTGTTTTTTAAGGGTGTTTGCACATTCGGCCTGTATGTGGCCAAATCCTTCACATTCTCTACATTGTATTCCCTTTCCCTTTTTTTGAATCATACCTTTGATTATGGCGGCTAGCAATCTTTTCACCAGCAGGTGGACCTGACCGCACCACCTTATTAGCAGCTTTGAAATTCTGACCTCTGTTACTGATCTTCCTCATCATCCTACTAAAATTTTTGGTGAGTAAAGCAATATCATCTTCGAGTTCTGACTCATTATCGGATTTTGAAGATTCATTCGCTTCAACCTTTAAAGCAACTCCCTTCTCCTTTTTGTTTTGCTTGAGATTCATCTCATACGTTTGTAGAGAGCCCATGAGTTCGTCTAATCTCATGGTGGATGTGTTTCTTACTTCCTCTATTGCAGCAATCTTAGCCGAAAATTTTTCTGGCAAGGATCTCAGAGTCTTTTCAACTAACTTCTTTTGAGAATATTTCTTACCCAGTTGGAATGCCTGGTTGGCTATATCCCTCAATCTTCCGTTGAACTCTGCAACTGTCTCGTTTTCATTCATCCTCAGGTTTTCAAACTGTGAGGCAAGCATTTGCAATTTGGACGTCTTAACAGTGCTGGTCCCTTCATGCACATTTTGAAGAATGTCCCAAGATTCTTTTGCGTGCTCACAAGTTGATATAAGCTTGAACTGCTCTTCATCGACGGCAGTGAAGATGGCATTAACTGCTTTGGAGTTTCCTAAGGCAGCGCGCTCCTCTTCAGGATTCCAATCTTTCACGGGTCTGATGCATTCCTTGCCTTCCTTGTTAACTTCAGTCGGAGGGCTCCATCCTTCAACCGTAGCCACCCAAGCCTTTTCATCTAGGGACTTGATAAAGGCTCGCATGCGTGACTTCCAATATGTGTAATTAGAACCGGTGAGCAAGGGAGCACGAGTAACAGAGGCACCTTCTTTGGTATTCATGATGAGCGTACTGACACATAAGATCACACCCACTTTGAACAGTCAAAGTAATACGGATGACCTGCTCTGGTACCAAATGAAATTCAGTACGCAGTAATGAATCTTAAGAACAACGCAGCAACACACAGCAACCAGAGACACACAAGACTTGGTAACGCAGTTCGGTGCTCACACATACATCTGCGGGGCCACGCCCAGAAAAATAGAATACTTCACTATGAAATCAGAGAATACAAACTCTAATAACCACGCTTCTATAAAGAAGAACACACTCTCCCTTAATACAAACCATGAGGGGTGATCGCAATCAACCCCGTGAAGTATTCTTGTCAAGCTCCCCTTGCCTGCAAGCTCCCCTTGCACCACCGACTGGATCAACTCCCTTGATCCTACGTGCGTAGTCGTCGGCCTCCCTCCCGGAGTAATCTCACAGAACTTTTTACACAAAGTCCGTAACCTAGCCGCCAATTGCTCCGAACCCTAAAAACAAGAATACCCGCAATCTACGGTTCAATCAGCACTCATGCAATCCGATCTTGATTCAGTTTGTCAACTGCAATACCCGCAACATCTACAGCAAGAAGGAGATCCCAGAATATCCGCAGGAGATTGTT
This sequence comes from Scilla litardierei, assembly GCA_030789695.1. Taxonomy (NCBI): domain Eukaryota; kingdom Viridiplantae; phylum Streptophyta; class Magnoliopsida; order Asparagales; family Asparagaceae; genus Scilla; species Scilla litardierei. Next base: position 746,728,852 of record CM061142.1, read on the forward strand.
GCCAGGATATTGTCGGCGAAAATCTCTCCAACCGTTTCTCAACAAGGTAACACGAGATATACAGCCGATCAATTCTATAACAGTTAATAACCTCCATAAATACCTGAACCGTTAGATAGAGATATAAAAGATAACGCGAACGCCAGTCGCACATCCTCGAAACATGAGCAGTCAATCGTTGCATATAGACTTAGCATGTTGAACATCCGGATACAACAAACTGTTCAACAATTCATCCAACAACCTAACTGATTCGATTCTCTTCTTCAGACAGCAGTGGCTCAGATGCAACAAAACGTACAACAAAATGTCCAACATTCCCTAGATAACTTGTCTAAAAACTTCAGGAAGTAAAGAGCAAGAGACGATAAGCAGAGTGCCACATATGACAAGAATGCAATCATGAATAGCAAGGATAAAACCTAACAGTCTGATTCTTTTTCCAGGATCTTATATATATTTTCAACCGCGCTTGGTGGGTCATTGCAACTAAGACATTAGTGCAATTATCGGACTCAGGTTAAATAACAGGTAGAGAAAAATATCGTCTTGGAAAGAGAATACGTTTTCCAAGCGTTACAGGTAATCAAACAACGGCTATTGTAAAACTTGTTGAAGATGAGATTTGAATCAGTGCCCATAAGAAATGGAACCTTTTTCAGTTGATCAATGGTTGCAGGTTAATTGAAAGAAAAATTCGGAGGAGTTGTTATCATGCCTTGTTGAAATCATTTTTAGGTGGCATAGTATTCATCTACTAGAAGATCAAACCCTAACGCAACCTTAACCTGTCATTTGACAGGAGTACTGTTTTTTTTAACTCTACTGGATGAATGCTTCATTAGAACAAAGCTTATTGGCCAAAGTTTTTTTGTCAGAAACCTCTCAGATATAAAGGAAAATGAAGCGAACCACGTTGCCGCGCAGTTGGCCCAAATAAGAAACGATCATTTTTTCCTATGATCATCATAGGCTAAGTGTACCGATGGCAGATTCTGCAGGTCACCAGAGAACGAACATGGGTATGCACAAGATATATTAAGATGTGAATATACTCGATCACAGCTCCTCCGGAGGAACAAATTAAATATCCAGATACAAAAATATACTACAAGTGCATACTTGGGCCAATGACCTTACACTTATTTTATTCAACTATAAATCGTAACATAAACTTAGAATTTCAAGTATAACTATAAATTTAATTTGATTAGAACTTTGAAATTAATTAGTAACTAATTTTAAATTATAATATGGAAAAAATCTTTCAAATTGGAATCTAGTTATAGTTTGACCATGATTCGTAAGAAAATATTGGTCGATAAGAATATATGAACAGATTATGAGTTTCTGTTTGGCTCAAATACACAATAATAAACGAGAGAATCTAGTGTAAACTCTGAATATTTGAGTAGGATCATGTAACTGTATTAAATAACAAACATACTGCGATATATGTAGTTTGTGCTGGCATAGGATAGGGACAATGGATAACTGCAAAATGGAATCAAAGTCGGATTGATAAATGGATTGTAGTTTGGACACCGAGACGACTTTGGTCTCGGGTTTTGATTAAAATTCCTATATGCAATGCAATAATGATTAGGATTAGGATGGGGAAAAGGCGTATAAATACCCGATATAAAGAACGGGCCACGACGAAATCAAGTGAAGAAAGCGCAAGAATTAGAGACAATTTTGCGTACGCTCGTGAGTCGTGGGAGATACATAATACCCAAGCAAAAAACCTGCAATTAGATCGAGAGTAAATATTAAGATGGCCGTCAGGTTGCTTGCGCTCTTCATCGTCGTCTCCCTCCTCTCTGCGGGATTCTCAGACGTTCTTGCTGATCAACAACAGCAGCAACATGGTGATTCTTCTTCTTTAATTGATTGATTGATCGATTTCTCATCGATCGTAGATTCGTAATTAGTTTATGTGCTCAGTTAATTATTGAGAGTTGAGATATATCGTGCGTGCATATTGTATATATGTTTGCAGGCAACAGGCCAAGCTACGCGCCCTTCACATCCGACGCCTCGGTCTTCCCGCGGGAGGCGGACTACTATGACTACATCGTCATCGGGGGCGGAACCGCCGGCTGCCCCCTCGCCGCCACACTCTCGGCCGGCCGTCGCGTTCTCCTGCTCGAGCGCGGAGGGGGCTTCCACGAATTCCCCTCCCTCCACACCGTCGACGGGTTCGTGCCCACGCTGCTCGCGGGCGGAGGGGCCGATGTCGATTCTCCCGCGCAGTCGTTCACGTCGGAAGACGGCGTCCCCAACGCGCGTGGCCGGGTCCTGGGCGGTTCGTCGGCCATCAACGCAGGGTTTTACAGCCGGGCGCACCCCGGGTTCTTCAACGAGTCCGGGGCGGAGTGGGAAATGGAGCAGGTGGAGAGGGCGTACGAGTGGGTGGAGGCAAAGGTGGCGTTCAGGCCGGAGCTGAGGAGGTGGCAGACGGCGGTGAGGGACGGGCTGCTAGATGCGGCGCACGTGACGCCGTACAACGGGTACACGGTGCAGCACGTGGAGGGGACCAAGGTCGGGGCGTCGACCTTCGATTCCAACGGGAGGAGGCGCACCGCCGCGGATCTGCTGGAGTACGCGAACCCAGACAATATCAGAGTGGCGACTCGAGCCACCGTGGATCGGATCATGTTCAATTCTTCCTCAGGTTCGCTTTGCTAAATCATGTTTTGGTTTGTTTGTTGATCCATCGATCGAAGTCTGATGCAACTCATGATGCATACATACATGTGCGTACGTTACTTACAGGGTCCGGTGGTCGGCCATCAGCCACCGGAGTTGCGTACCGTGATCGCCTCGGCCGGGCCCATCATGCAGTTATCCGACCAGGCGGCGAGGTCGTCCTCTCCGCCGGAGCCATCGGCAGCCCCCAGCTCCTCCTCCTCAGCGGCATCGGGCCCCGCTCCCACCTCTCGTCGTTGGGCATCCCCGTGGTGGTAGACCACCCCGACGTTGGCCAGCACGTGTACGACAACCCGCGCAACGGAGTCAACATCGTCACCTCCACCCCTCTGGAGCACTCCCTCATCCAGGTGGTGGGCATCAATACGACCGCCGGCACTTTCATAGAGGCCTCCTCCAACGTCCTCGTCGAACCATCGCCTCCCCGACGCTCCCGGACCCTCCTCCCCGAGAGGCAGAGGCCCCTTTACTACGCCACCATCCTGGAGAAGATTGCCCGGCCGACCTCGGTCGGCTCCCTCCGCCTGGCCGGCCGCAACGTGCGGGAAGACCCCCACGTCCGATTCAACTACATGTCGACGAGGGAGGACCTGGGGCGATGCGTGAGCGGGATGAGGAAGGTGGGGGAGGTGCTGGAAGGGAGGTCGATGGAGCAGTTCAAGATGCCAATGTGGAGGAGGTACTGGCTGTTTGGGAGGAGGACGATGGGGTTTAGGTTCTTGGGCGCCGAGCTGCCGGCAAATTACAAGTCGGACGACAGGGCGATGGGGGAGTACTGCAGGAGGACGGCGTCGACGATATGGCACTACCACGGTGGGTGTGTGGTCGGCAAGGTGGTGGATCCCGACTACAGGGTGACCGGCGTCAACAATCTCAGAGTCCTCGACGGCTCCACGTTAACCGTGTCTCCGGGGACCAACCCCCAAGCTACCCTTATGATGATGGGCAGGTACAGAGCTCATGCATGCATTATGTTATGTCGATCCTTGAATAATTTGCTTCCACATGTGAACTAATTGTGCTGATCAATGAATAATTTGAAGGTACATGGGAGTGAAGATGAACAGAGAGAGAGCTCATGCTGCCCCCAAAGCTGCTGGTAATTAACACGAGAGGAAGCTAGCGGTTCAGAGAGTTCTCGGGCCTTGAACGCTGGGAAGAATGAGCATACATATATACTGCCAGTAGGATCAAACTCGAGCTATTATGTCATTGGTTTGTGCAAAGAGCAGAATCATGCACATGGACCAACAACTGAAGAGCTGCTTAATTTCCACTTTTTTCTTTTATTCTTTTCTTTTCTTTTTCTGATTTTTTTTTCGTTCTTTGATGATGTAACACATTAATTTTTTCAAACAGTATCTTATTTGTTAATTTGGGAAATAAAACATTGCCATGTTTACTAGTTTGATTTATGATATTTTTTCTTCTTTTTTTTGTGTGGATACTGAACTGATCTTTCATTTCTGAAAACCTCTTGCATGCCTGCATTTCTTCGACGTAAAATTATTCAAATTTCATTTTTATATTAGAACGAACCTAACAATTGTTAATACGTTGGGCCGGCCCACGAGGAGGTGAACGAATATTACATCTGAATTAAGAAGCCCGGTGGGGAATATGCGGCATTGCTAATAAAGACCAAGAAGTCCACAAGGAGTGAACCGTTTATCCAGTCAAATCTAAGCCACGTTCCATTGGGCTTCCTAGCCGCAAGGGGTTAGTTAATAGAAGGATTTGATATTAATGGCCTGATACATGGACAACGGTTATACTCATTCTTAGGGGACAATTAAGCCACCATTACAGCGAGGCCGTTATCCACTAACGGCACTCATGAGCAACATGGACTTATGAATAATCCTAACGACAAGGGGACAATGGGCACGCTCCAGAGATACTAAGCACTAGGTACATACTCTGATAACTTACTCTCTCTTACTTCCACTTTACATTTCTTCCTCCATAACTCGTTGTGACATTGATTGGACGACATCCCTTTGGGTCGGACCTAATCGCTCGAACTTAGCTCTCTCTCTCTCTCTCTCTCTCTCTCTCTCTCTCTCTCTCTCTCTCTCTCTCTCTCTCTCTCTCTCTCTCTCTGTGTGAGACCCGGATTCAACCACCCTCGGGTCTCACTCCTTAGCCGACGAAGAGCCACGTTACCAGAGGCGTCCTCGTCAGCTCTACCTCACTGTTTGACAAAATCATCTGTCAACAGTTGGCGTTGTTTGTGGGAAAGGAATCAACATCCCTGTCTCCACTGAACCAGAAGACTATGTCGACTTACCCCACCAACCAAGGCTCCACGTGACCATTCACTAGCCAGGACCCAGATGACCTGATCATCCATGAAGTTTCTGGCTCTTCTTCCGAAGGAAGACCAGAACCACATCTGGTCACGCTGGAGCAATTCTAAGCGTTTTCGCAAGTAGTCAATGCCAATATCCAGGCGTTGACTACCATTATAGAGAGATTGACGCACCCACCGCCACAGGTGGCCACCGGGCAATATCCCCCCCAACTTAGCATTGAGCCCCGGGGGCAACAATACTCGCCAAAGAACCAAATGTATTATGAACCAAACTTGGAGCTGCATGTCATTTCTCAGACTAATGCCACTCCTCTACCTTGGCACAGACCTGACGTCGTTGACCTCAATGGGGGTCATGGCGACGAGAGGGAAGGCAACAATCGCTCTGCCAGACCTAAGGGTCAGAGACCCTCTGCCAACGGAAAAACCTTTCGACATCCTACTCAAAGCGATGTGCAGCAGGTAAAGGCCCGTCACACACATGATCATAGCCACGGTCATCCCCAGCAACCTAAGGTCAAGCACACGCGTACGAGCCGAGAAGGCGGCCCTCCCTTGAACTCCACCAATGGTTCTGGAGGGGGCGCATCTGATTCTTCCAGCGCCTCAACCTATCGGCAGACCAGACGCCGTGGAGATGTACACCGTCCCGATTAACCGTCCTCCGATTCGGAGGCCGAGCATGACTCGATAAAGAAGAGCATCACTTCAGCTCCACGGTTGCCAAAGTTCAAGCTGCATCGCCTAGACAAACATGATGGCACGGGTGACCCTCGCGAGCTGCATCCTAGGCTTTCTGTTATCAGTTCATGTCAGGGCATAAGAGGAAGCAAAGTTCGGGCCATCTGTTTACTTTGTAGCAGGGAAGGGGATACACTGCGAGGCTTCTTCACATGCATCAATAATGAGATGCTGAATGTCGAGGGCTGCAACGACTAAACAGTCATTACAGATCTCATGAAAGGAATCTGCTGTGAGGATTTGGTGAAGTCGCTGCACCAGCGACCGACACATGACCTCGACCACCTCCTCACTAAAGCAAAACAGGACATGCTTTCGGAGGAAGCCATGGCCACCTAGAAGAAAATCTCTTCCAAGCCCATACAGAAGCAAGGAGAGAAGCTCAATCTTATGAGAGCTTTCGACAAGAACCAAGAGACCGGTGACGACGAGAAAGGAGCCACAAGGGTCGTTCACACGCGACTGACGAAACATTTACCAAGCTAAACGCTTCCCCGGCCGAAGTATTATCATATGCAAAGGGCGAGGGATACTTCGATCGACCTCCCTCCAAGCTGAAAGGTAAATATGAAAAACGGGATGACATGAAATGTTGCAGGTACTACCAATATAATGGACACGACACGGATGACTGCGGTATGCTTAAAAAGAACATTGAAGCCTTGATAAAGCGTGTCCACCTAAGGAATTTTGTCGACAACCTGGAGAAGAGGGCCACTGAAGGGACCTCAAAAGGCAAAGACAAAGGAAAGGGTGTCATACCAGGGTCACTAGTTTCCCGAGTTGTTGAATGATCCACGAAAGCTAAAAAATGCGCATGTCGACACTTCAAGCCTCACATTGAATAAACTCTTGTATGGATTTTCTTTGTTCAAAATTCACTTTTATGAATAAATGAATAAAGCTTCATTTATTCCAAATACATCTAATATATCAAGCTAATACATGCGCGACCAATGTACTTTGCGAGGGCCATCTTTGTCAACCTTGTTTTCAGCTCAAGTACTCACGTCTGCGCGTCCAATTAATACCCTCGTGGGCTGCTTGGCAATACGAACGAATGAGCATCCCCTTTGCGGGATGACCGAGCCATACGATCGAGAACGACCTATCAATACCCTCGCAGGCCGCTCGGTTATACGAACAGAGAGTCCTCCACTTTGCAGATCGACCGAGCTATACGTTCAGAGATGCATCCTCTTTGCGGGCCAACCAAGCTATACGATCAGGAATGACCTATCTATACCCTGGCGGGCCGCTCGGCTATACGAATGGAGGTGTATCCCCTTCACGAGCCAACGAAGCTATACAATCGGGAACGACCTATCTATACCCTCGTGGATCGCTCGGCTATACGAACAGAGGGGCATCTCCTTTGTGTGCCAATGGAGCTATACGATCAAGGACGAGCCATCTATACCCTCGTGGGTCGCTAGGCTATACGAGTGGAGATGACCCATCTAATATTTAACACCCTCACGTCGGCTAACCTATCGGGTAATCGAAGGCTACTCCCTTAGGGGTCGAGCTATCTTTACCGACCGAGAAGGATGTTCATCGCTCAACAGCCCACATTAAGCATCCTTCGCATGCATTAGTTAGCATTGTTGAGGGGGCAGGCAGACAACATAATGAGATAGCCCATAAGCTATATTTAGTCTGATCCAGATCTTTTTGACACGTCGTACCTATTGCAGAACACTTACAATTTTGGACCGGAGGTATGCTTGGACATGACCGTGCTTGAAGAATCTGAGAATGAGGAGGAGTTGCCTGATGAGACCCATATGTTGAGTATTGATTCCTCGGATTTGGTTTTGATGATGAACAAATATAAATATCGTGAACTAACTCTTTGTGAGCACAGTTATAGAGATCGTCACCAAAATTCTATGAACATCTAAAGCGACGTCTCAAGACTTCTCAAAGCACGTGATCGTGTGCGTGAAGCTTCGTTGAAGCTCAAGGACCATTATTGAAGTCAAGAGATTTGGATCGAAGCGTTTGAAGATGGTTCGTCAAGTTTTATTTATTGTCTTCTAGCTTCGTTTCGTATAATGTTAAGCCTTAAGTAGGTCTTACATTATTAGAGCTAGGATTATCTTAGAAGCACATACAAACTTTTCCGAAGCTTCGCGCTTCATTTCGTGGCTTCTGGTGCATCTTAGTTGGTTCAAGAAGAAGAACCAACCGACTAGACAATCTAGTCGGTCGGCAATCCTTCTTGAACCGACTAGATCTCCTAACTCATTTCAGCCTAGACACTGTTTATCAATTAGTCGGTCCAAGAAGGTTCACCGACCGACTAGTTGTCAAACTAGTCGGTTAGGAATCCTTCTTAGACCGACTAGTTACGCTTTCACTGTTCAGCCTAACTTACTGTTTACAGTTAGTCGGTCAAAGAACAACGACCGACCGACTAGTTGAGAAACTAGTCGGTTGGAATTTGTTCTTAAACCGACTAGCTGTCTTTGGATTCAGCCACTTTGATTTCATCTCTTAGTCGGTCAAAGAACACTCACCGACCGACTAGTTGTGAAACTAGTCGGTTGGCAAGTCTTCTTAGACCGACTAGTTCTATACTCCCTGAACTTTCTTTATTGGCTGTGAAGCTGTTAGTCGGTCCAAGTTGAATCACCGACCGACTAGTTGTGAATCTAGTCGGTCAGTGATCCTTTTTTGACCGATTAAACTGCTTCAGAAATAGATCCGTTGGAGCATTAAATGCACGAATTTTCTCTCTCTCTCTCTTCTTTATCCTATATAATCTTGAGATGCTTCTTCATAGCATTCAATGCTGATATTTATTATATTTTAGAGAATCAAAGAGAAGAGTTAATTCTCATTTCCAACCTCATTCATTTCTCAAGAATCTCTCTCTCACTCTTATTTTCAAAGAGAGATTCTCATTGATTGTGAGCCACTCAAGCCAAGAGATTGATCCAAGGTCACCAACTCCACCCTAGGCTTCTATTGCTGGTCAACTTCTTGGAGCTAGGGTTTGGTGCCTTCTTCTCCTCCAAAATCCTCCTTGCGCTAAAATCGTAAGTTTACTCAAGGCATAGGATTTTGTTCGTAAGCATTTCGTATTTCATTTTACTTTGATATTGCAAGTTTTACTCTCGGTTGTGAGAGTTGTGTGTGATCCCGGTTTGTGAGAGTCACATTTTCATTTGTGTATGATTTGATCTTGTAGAGTTTTTCTACAAGAATTTCATAGTGCAAATTTGAGTTAGAGGTTTCTAACTCAAGTATCTGGAGGGGATCCGGGTGTTTGGGACGTAGGATCACCAGGAACAAGTCGGGGAGACTTGGGTGGATCCGAACCCGTTATATCGTCTGTTTGCGATTGTCTTTTATTGTTGTCTATTTTCATTTCCGCATTGTTAGTTGAGTTTGTAAGATAATTAGGAATTATCTTCTTAATTATTTTAAAGTACTATTCACCCCCCCTCTAGTACTTGTGCAGTAGCTATCAGGGCATTATATTTGGTATCAGAGCCAAGTACATAGCTATGTCTTCCAACGACAACAAGAACGTTCGTCCACCTTCAGATTATAGCACCTTCAGGAACCGTGAAGGAGCTTCTTCGGTGATGGAAGGACACTCCTCAACTAGGCCGGCTTTCTTCAACGGTACCAATTACGGGTACTGGAAATGTCGGATGGAAACGTTCCTCCGGAGCGCTTCACTATGGAGAGCTACGTTGACGGAGTATGTCGAGCCCGCAGAAGAAGATTTCTCTAAGTGGGCTACCGCAGAGGTCGCCGCGGAGGTAAGCAATGCCAAGGCAATGAATGCTTTGCAATGTGCGTTGGAGCCCGAAGACTTCAACAAGATATGCACATGTAAGAGTGCATATCAAATCTGGAACTCTCTCCTCATCTTGCATGAAGGAACAAGTAGGGATGGAGGGTTTAGGTGCAAAAGGAAAAAATCCAATTAGATCCAGATACATTCGTTACATAGGGTAAGAGACTCCAAACTCGTTATTGTAAATAAAGATTACGAATTATTTCACATGCAACAGGGTGAGAAGATGAAGGAGTACTATGCTCGCTTCGTTGACATCACCAATGAGTTGGAGGCTCTTGGAAAGACCTACACCCAAAAGGAGAAAGTCTCAAAGATCATTGATGGACTTCCTTCTTGTTGGGAAAAGCGTACCTTCGCTATCGAGGAAGGTAACGATATGAGTAAATATACTGTCATTCAACTAATGGGTACCTTGATGTCTTATGAGGTACGCAAGGACAGTAAACTAAAGCTGCAGGACAAGATGAAGTCTTACTTGAAGCAAGACGAGCCAAAGAAAAAGGCGATTGCGTTCAAGGCTGCTCCATCTACATCTACATCTACCTATGATGAAGACTCGGAAGACGAGTTGGACTTGGAATCCATTTCCCTCATGGCAAAGAAGTTCAACCGATTCTTCCGGAAAGGTAATTTCAAGAACAAATCTAAATTTAGTTCTTCTAACGCCTCCGCTCCTTTGTGTTTTAAATGCAATAAGCCAGGACACATGAAAGCGGATTGTCCTCAAAACAAACAAAAGGAGAAGTGGAAGGCGCCAAAGTTCGACAAGTCAAAGAAGTACAAGAAAGGGTACAAGAAAGGGCTTGTCGGCACATTCACCGACTCCGACGAGGATTCCTCAAGTAGAGAGTCGGATGATGAGCAAGTGGAGCAAGCACACATGTGCTTCATGGCTAGATAGGAACATGATCAAGGATCTTCCTCCGATGATAGCGAGGATGAAGGCGATGAGGTAACTATGGATGACCTTAGATTAGCTAACGAGCAAATTTGGTCTAAATATTCTAAATTAGTAAATAGATATACTAAGACTAAAGATGAGTTAACTAGTCTCCAAACCTCACCTAAGAATATCGTCATCAACAACGACACCGTTGTTGAAGACTTGAGAAATGAGATTGTAAATCTCAAATCTGAACTTGATCATGTTCATATTGAGGAATCGGATGAACGCGAGCTGGCGGATTTGATTTCTCGAAACTCAACTTTGAGTATTGAGAATGAGAATTTCAAATCTCGTGTTTGTGTACTCACCACTCAAGTGTCCACTTTGGATGCTTCTATACTTTCTCTCATCGAGAAGTATGAGTCCACATTAGGCCGGATTAATAAATTCAATAAAGGTAAGGACCATTTGGATAATATCCTAAATGACTTACTTTCGACCAATCATCGCATTGGCTTGGGGTATAAGATGGAAAATTCATCCAAATCGTCTACCACCTTTGTTAGGCCAACTTCCGATGCCTCAACGAGTGGGGGCAAACACCCCATTGGTAGTTCATCTATCAATGGTGCTTCCACTTCGTACACACCCTCATTTGGAAAGAAACCCACTTTGGGTGGACCTCCATAAAAAGGTCATGCTTTTATGTACACCAATACCATGCCACGTAGGAACACACATCCTACTCCACATGTTCACACATATGATGATTTTTATGCCCCACATCCACGGGCACGTGCACACCATGTGAGACACACTCACGCACGTGTTCCTCCACATGCATATGTTCATCCACACCATCATATGAAAAATTATCATCATGCACCATTTCATCATGTGCCATATGCCTATCCACGACATGCATCACGTAGAAATCAATAACGTATGCATGTGATCGCTCCGGGACGTACACCCAAAGAACGGTTGTAGTTTTACCGCAAGCGCACGGTATAGCGACGAGCGGGTATCGAACACAGGGAGGACGAATGACCGTGCTTGCTCCTAATCAACCTGGCTATTTAAGAATAGAGAGAATTGCCTTGGGCGATCCTGTCACAATCGTCAGACAAATGTGCGAAATATCAAATCAAATAAAGAACGTCTAGGGAATGGGGAATTCCCGCTACTCACCGTATTTCATAAATGTGGTTCGTCGGTATCAAAATTGCTAGAATGAGAATTTGGATGAACTAGTTGCAACTAAATGTGGAACCAAGCTCACGCTCTCGCGCTGTTGCCGGTCTATAGCTATCCTAGGGTCGGGTCCAATCTCTTGCAAACCCTAGCCTAGGAAAGCTAGCATTAGGATCAACATCATCGTCCAATTGCGCACCGAGCCCAATCTCTTGCAAACTCGGTCCACAATCTAAATTAGGATAGTTCATACCCGTCCAATCTCTTGCAAACGGGTATCGGCACGGAATTGCAACCGGAGATCCTAGTATCGGTCCAATCTCTTGCAAACCGATACTTCGAAAATCCGACTCCAACCCAATTCGGATTTCTAGGGCTTCCTATCAAATTGGGATCCAATCTCCTGCAAATCCCAATTGATATGAATACCTAGCTATCCGTAGTAATTCGATCCCAATCTAATCCCTAATAACAATCCTAGCTCAATTTCTACCAATTCATCACAATTATAAAATAGTGCTTGTAGGGTTCATCCCCACGCCCCAAGACGTGGAGACTACTCACAAATCATAGCAATAGCACAAAAATAATCAATGAAATAGGCAATGGAATTCATCACAACAATGATATAAACAATAAAAATAGAGTTTTTGGGGAAGAGAGATGCAAACCAATGTAGTTCTTCAATTAATCCAACAAAAATCCAAGTTTTTCCTCTTCTCCAATCACAAATAATAAAGCTAAAAAGTAATCTCAAAAGGCTGCAAAAATCTAAGAGATGGCTCCTAAAACTAGGGTAAAAACAGGGCTTAAATAGCCCCAAAAATCGTCCAAAAATCCTGACCAAAACGCCCCTGCACAGCCTGTTTTCCGCAAATTTCGCTACAGGAAGCGCATCGCACTCGGCCGAGTGACAAAAGTCGCTCGGCCGAGTGAAAACCCTGTAATTTTCCAGTAAGACGGGGCTTTCAGGGGTCTTCAGTTCGGAGGCGGCTCGGCCGAGTGAGTTGTCGTCACTCGGCCGATGGCTTCACTGCACTCGGGCGGACGTGGTTTGCCACTCGGCCGAGTGGGTCTTCTGAAGCTCAGGTGGCCGAAAAACAGAAACTTCGATATTTTGGAGGGGCTTCGTCTGGGCGCCACTCGGGCGGACGTGGTATCGTCACTCGGCCGATGTGGACTCCGACGCTCGGCCGAGTACACATGGAAATCGTGTCTGAACGGGTCGGCCGAGCAGTGTCTCGCTGGTCGGCCGAGTGGCTCCTCCACTCGGCCGAGTGGGACACAAAAGATGCCCAATCTGATTGTTTTGGCCTCCTCATCGCTCCTGCGACGTCCATTCTTCTTCCGCTCCTCTCCAACAGCAAAATATCCCTCGGGGAGGTCGTCGGTGGCCGTCTAGAGTAAGCGCGTCTCGAGATCACTCCAAATCGCGCCAAATCACCTGAAATGCGACAAAAACAACAAATCGTGAAAAGCATCGCAATATCGTCGATATATCGTGAAAAAACATGATTTGGGCGATCTAAATGGCATGCAAATACACGGAAAAAAGGTGTAAAATGAGGAGTGATCAAAATCCCCCAAGCTTGCCTCTTACTCGTCCTCGAGGAAGATAAGTAAAAGGCGAACCCGGCGGATTCGGAAAACGAAAACGGCGAAAAACGAAAAAAATGAAAAACGAAGAAGAATGAAAACCAAATGAAAATAAAGATGAAAGAAAGAAGCGAAGAGGTAGGATGCTAGATCATTTTCTCAGGACGTGGGTTTCACTTACTCTTATAGCATGCACCGAATGAGAAATACATGTCAAAGAATCTTATTTTGATATCATAGTATAATAGTGCAAATAGAAATAGAAAACCCACGAACAACGATATAATCATGAAGAACGGAATGATTTTAAAATTAACATTGCCTGAATCATTTAAAGCGGTATACAAATCACAGATCACACACTTTTCAATTGAACGCTTTCTATCTGGAGTATAAGAGTATCACACTATAGAATAGAGAGAATAGAAAAGCTTGGATTTCTTGAAATGAACGCTAGGCTTAGATTTCTGGATTTCGTAAAGCTAGAAACAATCTCACCGAGTATAGAATATTACTTAGCCTAGGTTGTCGTGCAATGTCAAGTAGTCACTCTCTCACACATCAATGGATCCCCTCCCCCAAGCTTATCTATAAGCGTGGTGGCACAAAAATATTTACATCCCCATTTTTATATAGCTCCAAAAGCAAAGAAGAGAAAGAAGAAAGAAAGAAAGTGAGATGGGATCTTTTATTGAGGATTTTTCCTCTTTTCTCTCTTTTTTTTTCTTTTTTTTTCTTTTTTTTTGCAATAAGCAATATATATACACAATGATCCCAACTCAGAGAGAGATAATGATATACAAGAATGTTTTTCTCTCTTTTATTATTATTTTTTTTAGAAGAAGGGATTTGGAGCTAGGAATTAATAGCGGGGGAAATGCCATAAAATAGAATCACTAAGGGGAGATTCACCAATGATTTTTAAAAGTAGAGAAATGATGTTCAAGATTTGTGGAGAAAGAAATATATATAACTCTCGGTTCACTCTATAAGACATGCACGACAACTTCAGCAGGGTAATCTAATCTACTCAGTTTCGATCACAAAAAAGCTAACTAATCCAGATATATCATAGCTAACATCATTCAATCATCCCGAAGTGAAGTGTACAATTCATGCATATAGAAGTGATATAGGAAAAGAAATCAGTACTCCAGATATAGGCATTCAATGCGTGAATCTTGGTGTGTTTTCTGTGATAGCATACATATGAATATTCAGGCTCAGCTAATAATAAAACTTCATCCATTTTCATGTGGAAAAAGTGTGGGTTACTATTTCTAAATGCAAAGCAAGTCATAGCATGTGATATCAGAAATAAAATCTAAGACATGACAAATATAGCATACATATAGAATAAGCTAACTCCACGTAGACATCATCACAGAAAATTCATCTCTAGCATGAGATGAAAAAAGAAAGAAATAAAGATAAGAAAAATAAAACTATGCAATGCGGCACACAGAGAAATAAGAAAAACGTGATGCATGGTAAAATGAGAAAAAATGATAAGTGAAAATAAGTGCAAAAGCGGAAAGTGGCGTGAAAAACTAAAAATAAAGGTGGCAAAACGAAAAAGAACGTGAGAACTCACTCCCCCAAGCTAAACTGCACAGTGTCCTCAATGTGCAAAGTGTGGCACACAGAGAGACAAGTAATGAGAGGGGCAAGTGAGGGTGCATGCATGATGGAGAGAAAAAAAAGATAATAAAACTAAAAATAAAGAAATGAAAATATGATGCGGATATGATGCATGCACAGATATGAGTGATACGAGTATAAATGCGGCACCAAAAGCTCTCCCTCTCTCCCAAAAAAAATATATAAAGATACGGCAGAATGAGAATCCCAAAATAAGTGAGGGGAGGGGGGTGGACAAAAAGGCATCAGGACCCAGCAGAAACGGGTAGCACAACGGCAAAAGGAATCGATGGCATCAAGGGTGCCTAGGAAGGTGGTGCTGCGCCGTCTCCGTCCTGAGGCGGAGGTGGTGGTGGTGGTGGTGTAGGCTGCTGAGCTGGGGTGGGCGTGGAAGTGGAAGCAGGTCTAGTCTGTGTGGGAACATGCTGGGTGGGTGGGGGTACGCGCGGGAGACGCTCTAAGATCTGTGTCAGGCAGTAGTGGATCTGAGGGATCAGGTCAAAGCGTCCAGCCATCGTAGAGACGGTGGAGGACAGGGTCCTAAAGTCACCTCTAAGACCACTCACCGCCAACTCAAGAGCACGTATGCTCTGCAGTACAGTGTCGGGCGGGGGTGGTGCAGAGGGACGCACCGGTCTAGGCTGCGCAGGGCGGGGCTGGCGTACGCGAGTGGAGTATGTAACGGGCTCAGCAGGGAAGGGGACAAAAGGTGCCGCGCCAGCAAATGTGGGCCTGGCCTCAGTGTGAGGCCGGGACACCGGCTGGTGAGAAGTAGAGGCAGCGGCAGCAAAGGAAGCGTGCAAAAGTGGCAACGAGGTGGCAAGAGAGGTCAGTGGCCCAGAAGTGTGGACAGACGCCACGACGCTCTCGGAGAATACGGCGGCTGTGGAGACAGAGGACTCTACCGCTGGGGCGGAACTGTGTGGACCAAAAGGCGCAATCCCAGCGGAGATCATGCTAGCCATGGTCTCCACGACCGCGGCAAACGAGGGTTCTCCACTCTTGACAAAGGTCGGCGGGCGCTCGGGGAGTGCGGAGCAAAGAGGCTCCACGGACAGAGGGCCAGAGGTGGCAGCGGGAGTGGTGGGGACAGCCTCGGAAGTGGTGACAGTGGTGGAAGTGGGCTCAGCAAAAGTACTCTCGACACTGACAGAGGTGGGGACAGAAGTGTCAGGAGCAGCGGAAACGTCAGGAACAGGCTGAGGGGCCACAGGGTCGACAGGGTCGGCAGCAGGCTCGGCAGGGTGTGCAGCAGGGTCTGCGGGAGCAGCCTGGGCAGCGTGGGCAGCGTGGGCCTGCTCGGCCTCCTCGGCCTCGAGCACGTACGCAGCGGGGATGAGGACATCCATCGCTGGGAGCCAGTCAACGTGGGCCGGTGCAATCTGGGTCCAAGCTGGGCTCGGGAGAATCATGTAGTCGGCACCGAAAGGGCCGTGCAACCAGACCCAGTGACGCTCACCATGCGGACGCATCATCTTCATCCGGGCCATAACATCTATCGACAAGGAAGTGGGGCCCGGTACGCGTCGCAAGTCGTCAGGTAAGTCCTCGCCGGTCATCATGGTAAGCAGGGTGATCAGACCGCCGCAGCAGATCGGTGAGCGAGCGCCCACCGATACGATGATGCGGTCTAAAAACCAAGCCGCAATGTCGATCACGACGGCGGGGACAAGCTCGTGTCCATCCCTAGATAGAGCTCTAGGACGTGTCATCGCATAGAGCATGTAGAGCTCTGGCGTAGACATCGTGCCCGGCTCATATCTGGCCAAAAAGGTGGTCGCCATAAGGCGCTGGGCAATACGTAGGCAGGGGTGGACAATGGCCGAGGCCTTGGCCCTACTAGGGTCAAAGGCGGCATGGTGGCCTGTAATCCGGGCCCAGAAGGCACCGGCGTCGAAGGAAGGTGGGGGGATGTGGGTAGGGCCGTAACCGCGATCGGCTCTAGGGACTGCGGGCCATGAGAAGAACGCTCTCATCATATCGAGAGTGACCTGGCACTCTCGATCCATGAACCTGAATGAGCATCCCTCATCGGTCCGGGCAATCGAACTCAAAACCTCAAGTGTCGGGCGGGTGAACGTGTCCGCCGACACCTGAAGGAAGTCGCGCCAACCCACGTTGTCGTACAACGTGAGTATCCCCTCTAGTACCCCCAGGCGTCCAAGGTCAGCGAGGTGTGCAAACCTGGAGGGTACGATCGAGCGCTGGGAGATACGGTCGAAGACGGCGCGGTGTGCGTCGTCTCGGAACGTGATCCCGAGCAGCCCGACCAGTGGAGCCAGTGGTGGTGGCTGTGCAGCGGCGGGGAGTGGCTGTGCGGGCTGTGGGTGCGCTGCAGGCTGTGCGGGGTGTGCGGGGCCTGCAGGCCGTGCGGGGTGTGTGGGAGAAGGCGGAGGAGAGTCCTCCACCAAGTGTGAGGGGCCGGGCTCGTCCGACCGCTTCCGCTTGGCGGAAGCTCTCGTCGACCGCGGCCGTGTCCGGGGCGGCATATCGGCCCCGAGCGCGCCGAAAAATGAAAAAAGTGCGGTGCGTGTAAAAGAATGGAAAGAGTATACCCAAACACGCCGCGAGTGCTAAGCAGTGGAAGCGTGCGAAGTCCGCGCCTCCACGAAGTCCTGAGCAGCCCGTAGAAGCTCCCCTGAGCTCCCCTAAGCTCCAAAAAGCAACCTGCGCATGAAAAAGCGATATCAGCGAGTAATAATCAAAATGTATGGAGCAATAGGGGTATAATGGATAGATATAGAAATTGATTTGGGTTAGGGGGGCGTTTAGCACATGGATCCTCAAGAAATACACGAAAAGAGGAGAAAATAGTCGAAATAGGGATACCGGAGGTGGTCGGACGGCGTGCCGCCGGCGGCGACTCGGGCGAGGCACCGGGGCGTGCTCGGCCGGTGGTGGCGGACCGAGCGGCGGTGGGGCGAGGTCATCCGGGCGAGTGGGGGGCTGGGTGAAGCGAGATCGGGCGAGGGGAGCTGAGGGGGCGCGGGCGGATTTGGGATTTGTGATTTCGAAATCCGCGCCCCCCTCGCCACTTATATATAAAAAAGTTACGACTCGGCCGAGTGACGTGCTCACTCGGCCGAGCGAGGAAAATAAAGATTTTCTCCCCGATATCGCTTCGGCCGAGTGGCTTTGCCAGCTTCAGCCGAGTGGAGTAAGTCCATTCGGCCGAGTGACTCAAGCTACTCGGCATGACTCGCCCTAGGAGGGTATCCGTTTTACTCGGCCGAGTGATAATGTATACTCGGCCGAGTAGCAGTTCTAATGAAATGAGGAAAATAGACAGAGAGTTGGGTACAGCAGACATCCCTCGTTCGTGAGCGGCTCGGCCGGACGAACTTCTGTACTCGGCCGAGTGACTAGTATGCTCGGCCGAGTGAGCCTTGTTTTCTGCTGTTTGTCTTCGTTTGGGCTCTAAACTCCGTCTTTCTTCCTCCAGTCGATTTCATCCTCCTCCTAAGCGTCGAACGCCTTCTTGGGGCGCTCCTCGTCGTCTCGTTCATCCTCCTCATGATGGATCTACCTATCTCCTCTCCTGTCGAGAAAAATAGGACCCGTTATCACAAAATTTTTGGGCGAACGACTCGAAACACTAAAAATTTCTAAAACGAAAATAAAGAAAAAGTAAAAATAAAGCAAAAACCGTCGGGTTGCCTCCCGACAAGCGCTCGTTTAAGGTCGTGAGCTCGACCCCCTATAGTTTTCAATCAATGCGGGATGTTTGGTGCGTACGGGATGCACCCGTCAAACTTTCCGGGGAGCGCGCATGGATTTGGATGTGGCGGCGGCGCGTTCTCCCGCGGTGGTCTCTCGTCTCGAATAGTGTTGGGGGGAGGCTCCCCCAAGCTAGCGTTTGCTCCGGTCAACGGCTTAACCGGTGATGCCGGTCTCCGTGCCGGCGGAGCTTTCTTTGGAGACTTTAATTTCGAGAGCTTGCAGAGCTCTCGAATCCTTGCGACATCAGTGTCGCCTTCATCTTCATCAGCGGAGAAGTCGGGGGAATCGTCTTCATTCTTTTCATCTTGGCCTAAATCCGGGCCTTCTTCAAATTCTTCATCAAAAAGGGCGCCAATTGAGTGAGGAATCGCCTCTTCTATCACCTCGTCAAGGAGGTCCATGTAGTCGAGTTCCTCGTGATAAGGCATATGCTTCATAGCCTTAGGAATGTGGAGCTCCACCTCGATGTTTCCGACGTTTAAGGTTAAGGTACCTTCGCGCACGTCGACGATGACTCCGGCGGTGGCGAGGAATGGGCGTCCAAGTATCAATGAAGTGTCTCCCTCCTCCTTAACGTCCATGATCACAAAGTCACATGGCAAGCATATTCCTCCCGGGACTTGTAGCGGTATGTCTTCGGCGATCCCCACCGGCCTTGTTATCCGTCCATCGGCTAATTGAATGCGCATGTCGGTGGGTTTCAACTTTGTCCCGGTGTTTAGCTTTAAGAACATGGAGAGGGGCATGAGGCTCACACTAGCCCCAAGATCGACCAACGCCTTTTGAAGAGGGACACCGCCCAAGGTGCAAGGAATCCGAAAACTCCCCGGATCTTTGAATTTTGCCGGCTCCTTCTCTCTCTTGGTGAACCAAGAGCCCTCCTCAGCTAGCATGATCTTCTCCTTCCTTTTCCTCCCCGAAATCAAGTCCTTCAAAAATTTAGCATACGTGGGGATCTCGACGATGGCGTCAAGGAAGGGGATGTTAAGGCTAACTCCTCTTAGGTACTCGAGAAATTTTGCTAGCCTCTTCTCCATTTTCGCTCTAGCGAGCCTTTGGGGGAATGGGACCGGTGGCATGAAGCGCATCTCCTCAATTAATCGCTCCGCCCTAGATTTCTCCTTGTCTTGTGGCTCCTTCTCCTTTTCAATCTCAACTATCGGCTCAATCGGCTCCAAGCTTTCATCCACGGCCTCCTCAATAGGAATTATGGCGGGGGTGGTGTCCTTCCCGCCTCTAGTAGTAACGGCAATTACGGCATTGATGTGGCCCGTGTTGCCCCGTGGGTTTTGCTCCGGTTGCGCCGGCAATCTTTGAGTGTTTCGATTGAGCAACGCCAATTGCTCCGATATTTGAGCCACTACGGTGTTAAGAGAGTCTTTCCCCGCCTTCAAAGTAGCATTCACCTTATTTTGCTCGACCATGAACGCCTCCACTCTAGTTTCGAAGTCGGATCGTTGTGGAGCTTGTGGAGGGTTTTGATTTTGATTCCTCCACCCTTGGTTGTATCCGGGAGGCCTATATGGTGGAACTTGTTGCTTCGGTTGAAAGTTTTGTTGTGGAGGCCCCCTCGGTGGATAGTATTGTTGTTGGGGTGGTGGTGGTCGAGCTTGTTGAGTTGGTGGTTGTGGCGGGTTCAAAGCTCCTTCATTGTTGGCGTAGGAGAATCCCGGATGATTTCTTGCGGCCGGATTGGACCAATACCCTTGGTTCCCCGCAACATATTGTATTTGTTCCAAGGATCCTTCTCCTTGCTCTCCTCCCGCGTACATGGCTTGAGATTGGTCTTGCCAATCACACATTTGGTTGGTCGGCGCGGAGGTGGAAGGTGCTCCTTGGGGCTCCATGATGAACTTCTCCAATCTCTCCACCACCTTGTGGAGAGAATCAAATTTGCTCGTGAGCTCCGCTACGGCCTTTGCCTCGTAGATGCTAGTTGGCTTTAAGGAGGATGTGGAGTGTCCTCGCTCATCGCCCCATTGTTGGTTATTTGAGGCCATCTCCTCAATTAGGGCCGTAGCTTCTTCGGGAGTCTTTGATAAGATCGCACCATTCGCCGCGGCATCAATAATTTGTTTGGTCCCCGGTTGGAGACCGTTGTAGAAGCTATGAACTAGCTCCCAATCCTCTATACTGTGGTGCGGGCATTGATGCTGCAAATCCTTAAAACGCTCCCATGCTTCATAGAGCGTCTCCTGTGGTCCTTGCTTGAAGGACATGAGAGCGCTCCGGATCTTCACCGTCTTGGATGGCGGATAGAATTTATCAATAAATGCACTCGCCAACTCGTCCCAAGTGGTGAAGACTCCGTCAGCCTGCGTCCTCAACCAATAGAGTGCTTTGTCCTTAAGCGTGAAGGGGAAGAGACGCAATCTGATAGCATCGTTGGAAACCCCCGGCATCTGGAATGTGGCGCACTTCGACAAGAATAGTTGGATGTGGTAGTGGGGGTTCTCATGTGCGTTCCCATGAAATGGGTCTTGTTGCATCAAAACCACCAATCCAGTCTTTAGCTCGAAGTTCTTGTCAGCCGCCAACCCCGGCATGGCAATGGATGAGGTGGTAGAAGAAGTCTTAGGCCGAAGCCTATCGTGAATAGAAATTATCCTCGCCATCCTTGCCGCCAATTCTTCAGGAGTTTCCGGGTTGGTCATATACCTCCCTTCCGGATCTTGTCTCTTTTCCGCTCTAAGTCTCCGCGCGGTACGTTCGATCTCGGGATCAAATAATAAGTCTTCTGGGTTCGCCGTAGATCTTGTGTTCATGCACAGGGGAAACAGAGTTTCAAAGAGATGATTAGTACCGTGGAAGGGTTAGGTAAGAATAGTAAAGGAAATAATAATGGTAACAATAAAAAAAATAAAAATAAAAGAAAGAAGTAGCTAGGGTAAAAAAGAATCAAACGCAATCGCATCCCCGGCAGCGGTGCCAAAAACTTGATCGCTCCGGGACGTACACCCAAAGAACGGTTGTAGTTTTACCGCAAGCGCACGGTATAGCGGCGAGCGGGTATCGAACACAGGGAGGACGAATGACCGTGCTTGCTCCTAATCAACCTGGCTATTTAAGAATAAAGAGAATTGCCTTGGGCGATCCTGTCACAATCGTCAGACAAATGTGCGAAATATCAAATCAAATAAAGAACGTCTAGGGAATGGGGAATTCCCGCTACTCACCGTATTTCATAAATGTGGTTCGTCGGTATCAAAATTGCTAGAATGAGAATTTGGATGAACTAGTTGCAACTAAATGTGGAACCAAGCTCATGCTCTCGCGCTGTTGCCGGTCTATAGCTATCCTAGGGTCGGGTCCAATCTCTTGCAAACCCTAGCCTAGGAAAGCTAGCATTAGGATCAACATCATCGTCCAATTGCGCACCGAGCCCAATCTCTTGCAAACTCGGTCCACAATCTAAATTAGGATAGTTCATACCCGTCCAATCTCTTGCAAACGGGTATCGGCACGGAATTGCAACCGGAGATCCTAGTATCGGTCCAATCTCTTGCAAACCGATACTTCGAAAATCCGACTCCAACCCAATTCGGATTTCTAGGGCTTCCTATCAAATTGGGATCCAATCTCCTGCAAATCCCAATTGATATGAATACCTAGCTATCCGTAGTAATTCGATCCCAATCAATCCCTAATAACAATCCTAGCTCAATTTCTACCAATTCATCACAATTATAAAATAGGGCTTGTAGGGTTCATCCCCACGCCCCAAGACGTGGAGACTACTCACAAATCATAGCAATAGCACAAAAATAATCAATGAAATAGGCAATGGAATTCATCACAACAATGATATAAACAATAAAAATAGAGTTTTTGGGGAAGAGAGATGCAAACCAATGTAGTTCTTCAATTAATCCAACAAAAATCCAAGTTTTTCCTCTTCTCCAATCACATATAATAAAGCTAAAAAGTAATCTCAAAAAGCTGCAAAAATCTAAGAGATGGCTCCTAAAACTAGGGTAAAAACAGGGCTTAAATAGCCCCAAAAATCGTCCAAAAATCCTGACCAAAACGCCCCTGCACAGCCTGTTTTCCGCAAATTTCGCTACAGGCAGCGCATCGCACTCGGCCGAGTGACAAAAGTCGCTCGGCCGAGTGAAAACCCTGTAATTTTCCAGTAAGTCGGGGCTTTCAGGGGTCTTCAGTTCGGAGGCGGCTCGGCCGAGTGAGTTGTCATCACTCGGCCGATGGCTTCACTGCACTCGGGCGGACGTGGTTTGCCACTTGGCCGAGTGGGTCTTCTGAAGCTCAGGTGGCCGAAAAACAGAAACTTCGATATTTTGGAGGGGCTTCGTCTGGGCGCCACTCGGGCGGACGTGGTATCGTCACTCGGCCGATGTGGACTCCGACGCTCGGCCGAGTACACATGGAAATCGTGTCTGAACGGGTCGGCCGAGCAGTGTCTCGCTGGTCGGCCGAGTGGCTCCTCCACTCGGCCGAGTGGGACACAAAAGATGCCCAATCTGATTGTTTTGGCCTCCTCGTCGCTCCTGTGACGTCCATTCTTCTTCCGCTCCTCTCCAACAGCAAAATATCCCTCGGGGAGGTCGTCGGTGGCCGTCTAGAGTAAGCGCGTCTCGAGATCACTCCAAATCACGCCAAATCACCTGAAATGCGACAAAAACAACAAATCGTGAAAAGCATCGCAATATCGTCGATATATCGTGAAAAACATGATTTGGGCGATCTAAATGGCATGCAAATACACGGAAAAAAGGTGTAAAATGAGGAGTGATCAGCATGCTCCCAATAGGAATAAGGCTCCCAAAATATTCACTATTTGGGTCCCGAAGAACACTAATATGCATGAAAAACAAGCATACATGAATTCTTATTTTTTGGATGTCATCCATAATGATGATTACATTGGGAAGTCTAAGTCCAATTGGACTTGGCTTCCAAAGGTCTAATATTTTAGGACCCAATGACCTTGGGTACCATGGAATGATATTTTTATCTTTAGGTACTCAAGAAAAAGAAACAGAGCAACAAATCCAAATTTAGCTCCAAGAATAATTGGATACTCGATAGCGGGTGTTCAAAACACATGACGGGTGATGCTCAATTGCTCTTCGGAGTGGTGCCCATTTCAAATGGAAACCGAGTCGTCTTTGGAGACAACGAGAGCGGAACCATCATAGGTGTTGGTAAAGTTGGTAATCCTTCTAAACCACTAATAAGTGATGTTTACCTTGTTAAATGATTAAACCACAATCTTATTTCAATAAGCCAACTTTGTGACAAAGGTTACAAAGTTAGCTTTGCGAAAGGAATGTGTCGTATTTTGAATAAAGATACTAATAATGTGTTATTCTCTGGCACACGCCATAAGGATATTTATATATTAGATCTTCCAAAATCACATGAACAATGTCTCATTGCCAACACAAGTGAACAACACTTATGACATCGACGTTTTGGTCATGTGAACTTTGGAACACTATTCAAACTTTCCAAGTTAAATTCTATTAAAGGCTTCCCTAAGCTTGTCTTTCAAAGAAAAGCTTTTGTGACTCGTGTCAACGAGGCAAGCTTCCAAAATCGTCATTTAAACCTAAGAAAAGCATTTCATCTAAGCGGCCTCTAGAGCTATTACATCTAGATCTTTTTAGACCAACTAGAGTTGCTTCATTAGGAAATGCACGATATGGACTTGTCATCGTTGATGACTTTTCTAGATTTACTTGGGTATTTTCCTTAAGTAATAAAAATGATGCTTTTGAAAACTTCACAATATTTGTTAAGAAAGTACAAAATCTCATTGGAACCACCATTGTCACTATTCGTAGTGATCATGGAGGGGAATTTGAGAATGAGTCTTTCTCAAATTTTTGTGATGAAGTTGGTATTCTCACACCTTCTCTTTCCTTCGCGCACCTCCTCAAAATGGTGTTGTTGAGAGGAAGAATAGGACGCTAGTTGAATGTGCTCGCACTATGCTTGATGATAGCCAACTTGGCCATCAATTTTGGGCGGAAGCGGTACATACCGCTTGCTATGTGTTTAATAGAATACTTTTGAGGCCCGGCACCAAACAAACTTGTTATGAATTGTTGTTTAGTAGATTGCCTCAAGTTAAATATTTTCGAGTTTTCGGTGCAAAATGTTTTATTAAAAACACGTATGGTAGTTTGGACAAATTTGATCCAAGATCCGATGAGGGGATATTTGTTGGATATTCCTCCCGTAGCAAAGCCTACCAGATGTACAACAAACGAACCTCAACGATCGAGGAATCTCTTCATGTTTCATTTAATGAAAATTTTGTCCCTACTAGAATTACTAATGATGATGACTCCATGGCTGTTTTATGTGATTCTATTGGTAATTCTAATTCTATTGATTCTAATGATACTAACCCTACTAATGAGTCTTTTGAGAATGTTCCTATTGATCAGGGAGTTCCCAAACGGCTTCATACAGTTCGTGACCATCCCCATGAGCAAGTCATTGGCAACATTCATAATAGTGTCAAGACGAGATCTCAAGTCAACTACTTCGCTCATTGTGCCTTTGCCTCCTCAATAGAGCCAAAAAATATTAACGAAGCGTGCGAAGATAGTGCTTGGATCCTAGCCATGGAGGAGGAACTCATTAAATTTGAGAGGAATGAGGTTTGGGAGCTTGTTCCATTGCCTTCGAAGAACCACACCGTTATAGGAACGAAGTGGATTTTCAAGAACAAGACCGACGAGAACGAAATCGTCGTCCGGAACAAAGCTCGGTTAGTAGCTCAAGGCTATCGGCAAGAGGAAGGTATAGATTTCGAAGAATCCTTTGCTCCGGTAGCTAGATTAGAATCTATTAGATTATTGTTATCCTTTGCATGCCATAAAGATTTTAAACTCTTTTAAATGGATGTAAAAAGTTGTGTTTTTAAACGGAGATGTTGTTGAGGAAATTTATGTTTCTCAACCTCCGGGTTTTATAAATGAAAAATTTCCAAATCACGTTTTCAAACTTATGAAAGCACTTTACGGTTTGAGACAAGCTCCTTGAGCTTGGTATGACCGTCTAAAGAATTTTCTTTTGGATTTGGGTTTTAAAATGGGTGAAGTTGATTATACATTATTTGTTAAGTATTCGAATCATGATATTATTTTAGTTCAAATTTATGTTGATGATATCATTTTCGGTGCTACTAACTTCACTCTTTGCGAAGAGTTTTCTAATGTCATGAAGGATCAATTTGAGATGAGCCACATGGGTGAGCTCAAATATTTCTTAGGTCTCCAAATTCGCCAAATGAACGATGCAATCTTCATCCACCAAACCAAGTACACTGTGGAGTTGCTAAAGCGATTTGGAATGGAGAATGCCTCAGGCAAGAAGACTCCAATGAGCACTACTACACATCTTGATAAAGATACGGGCGGCAAAGATGTAAACATTCGTCTATATCGAGGTATGATAGGTAGTTTATTATATCTTACTGCTAGTATGCCCGATATTATGTTTGTCGTATGTGTTTGTGCTCATTATCAGTCTCAACCTAAGGAATCTCACTTAGTAGCGGTAAAACGTATTTTCCGTTATTTAAGTTACACACTCGACTTCGGATTACTTTATCCAAAGTCTAGCACATATGAGTTAATCTCGTATAGTGACGCAGATTATGCGGGATGCAAATCCGACAGGAAAAGTACTAATGACACTTGCCATTTTATAGGAAATTCTCTTGTCTCTTGGTTTTCCAAGAAGCAAAATTACGTATCACTTTCAACCACCGAGGCGGAATATATTGCCGCCGGTGCTGCGTGTGCTCAGGTTCTTTGGATAAGACACACTCTTAAAGACTTTGGTATAAACTGTGATACTTGCCCTATCATGGTGGACAACCAAAGTGCAATATGTCTCTCTAAGAATCCGGTACACCATTCCCGTTCTAAACACATAGATGTCCGTCACCATTTCCTGGATGATCATGTTGCTAAAAAGGACATCATTTTAGTGTACGTTGAAACCCAGAAGCCAATCGCCGATATTTTCATGAAACCACTCAAGGAAGACTCCTTTGTGCGGTTACGTCGAGAATTGGGGATTATGGGTGAATCCGAGATTTAGGATTCATATTTTGTTCAATAATCTTGCATGATAATAAATTTCGTTTATATATGCTCATGCTAGATGTATTGGGATTTTCTGGATTTTTGGTTGAATTTTTGGAATTTATGCTAAAATTATTCATGAACGTCGTATTTAAGATTTTTGATGTTTTATGGGGTAGTATAATGATATATGAGAGTATTTCTATGTATCGTCCAAGTGCGATTAGGAGAGAACTCAAAATTTCTAAATTTCAAATTTTTGGACTCTCTTAGTCGGTCCAAGTTCATTGGTCGACCGACTAGATTGCGTTCTAGTCGGTCAGTGAATGAACTCAGACCGACTAACTCATGCTCAAATTTTGGCTTCAGTTACTGTTTGCACGTAGTCGGTTTAAGCTCATTGGCCGACCGACTAGATCTCATTCTAGTCGGTCAGCGCTTGAACTGTGACCGACTAAATGCGTCAGTGGCTGTTGCGTCTTTTCCTCTCCAAGTCGATTTATTAACTCCCGCACCGATTAGAATTTATTCTAATCGGTGCAAATTCCTCCCTCAGCCCGAAAAACCTTCGTCTCCCTCACTCTCCTCCGCCGTTTGCCACGATTTCCGGCCATCTCCGGCCGTCGATCTCCCTCTCTCCTCCACCTAGGGTATCACTCTCACCTTCTCTCTGCGTTTTAGGGTTTCTTTCTAGGTCTAAATCCGATTTCAGTTCGTTTCTAGGGTTTGTGTTAGGGTTTATCTTTCGACTTTGTGTCGATCTCGTGTGTTGATTGGGTTGTATCGTCTCGAGTATGGCGAAGACACGTATCCCCATTCGTCCATCTAGTCCGTCTCCTATGACCGTCGAGTCTCCTCCTACGGACCCCCCTCAAACCAAACGTCGTACCAAATCGACCTATCCATCTTCATCTTCGCCTCCTCTTAAGAAGAAGAGGACGACGACCGCTAAGCCTAGAGCCCGATCGTCTTCGCAGCCCAAGTCCAAGCCTACTTCTTTCCGTGCTCCCACTCCTCCCGCTTCTGACTCCGACGTAGAGTATATTCCGGAGACCGAGCCTATCGATAGGGCTCCGACTCCTCCTCCTCGATCTAGCCCTCGTACATCTAAGGGGAAGGCTCCCATGCCTTTGGGCTGTGTCGATATATC
Organism: Scilla litardierei; assembly: GCA_030789695.1. Classification (NCBI taxonomy): domain Eukaryota; kingdom Viridiplantae; phylum Streptophyta; class Magnoliopsida; order Asparagales; family Asparagaceae; genus Scilla; species Scilla litardierei. Next base: position 746,756,686 of record CM061142.1, read on the forward strand.
GTTGTGTCGTGATGACCCGTTGTGTCTCGCGGCATACAATCATATCGAGCACTGTCCATTGATATTGGAGCACTTCGTTCAGTTCTCCGATTTTCCTCATCTCGCCGATCTTCTTTACTCTAGCGGCCTCATAGATTATCTTCGCCATGACCCCAAGACGAACCCTCACCCGTACCCCCGTCTCGTCAAATTATTCTACGCGAATCGTGTTCGGGTTCAGTGTGACGACACTCACTCCATTGAGACGACTGTCTTGGGGACACATATTGTCCTCACGGCAGAAATCTTAGGGGAGTTGTTAGGTGTGTCATCCTCTGGCCTTCTTCCAGCTGATATCTCCGTGGATAATATCCACGATCTGGACCAGACCATGCTTGCCGAGATGTTTCATGTCATCCCTCCTGCCATGATTGGCGTCCCCTCAAAATCTTTTAAGCCGAATTCTTGGGTCTTAAATCTTATCTTGAAGTCGTGCCTCCTTCCGAAGTACGGCTCGTCTAGCTTGCCATCCCAGCCGTTCCTCAAGCTGATCTACGCTCTTTTCATGGGGAGCGAGATCAATTGGGCTCGTATCATCCTAGATAAGATGGACTCCTTTGAATGTATCCGAAAGTCTACCAAATCAGCTCACATCCCATATCCTTGTCTACTGACCGTGGTTTTTCGTCACTTCGGCGTCCCTCTCCCTCCCGATGACCAGCGTCCTCTTGGTCCTCCCCTGAATGCGACGGCCGTCAAGAAGCCTCTTGCGGCGCTTCGTCATGTTCAGAGGACGACCCCTTCAGCTTCTGCTTCTGCTTCTGCTCCTCCTCTTGCTCCTACACTCGCTGAGTTTGAAGTTTCTCTGAGACGTGTTGAGTCTCGTGTTTCTCGTTCTGAGGAGATGCTAGCTCGCATCTACTCTCACTTGGGCATTGAGATTCCTCCGTCAGTTTCTGACGCTGAGGAAATGGATGAGGCTGAGCTCCAGGAGCTTGTTGGATCTCCTCCTTGTGCCCCTGAGGATACGTCTGCTCGTGCTGCTGCTACTTCTACTGGTGATCCCGAGAGCACACCTGCTGCCACCATTCCTCCGGTGGATACTTCGTCTGTTGGTGCTCCCGAGACCACTCCCATTTCCACTCTCCCATCAGTTGACACTCCGGTCGTTCCTGAGACCACCACCCCTTCTGCAGAGCCTGCTGCTTCTGCAGATCCTCCCTCCGACTCCTGAGCTTGCGTTGGAGGACTCTCCCATGTGCACATCTGGATGATATATTTTGTAGTGAGAGAGTGGGGTAGGATAGTTGGTGGTGATGCATTTTGATGTATTTTGATGATTTCTGATGGATTTCTGTATGTTTTGTGATACTTCGATATCTGTTGTGATATATGTTGTATGATGTGCTTTGATCTGAGGATCGTTTATATTTGTGTTGGCAGATATATAATTTTGATGTACCATGTTATATATATATATATATATATATATATATATATATATATATATATATATATATTTTATATATATATACATCGTGTTGCCATTTACTTCTTTTGTGCACATTATATTATTGTCTCTGATGCTGACCTCGTCGCTTGACGACTATCTTGATTTAATAGATTTCATTCTATGAAAACGTAGAATTGTTTTCAATGCGCTTAATTCATCAAGAATGTTGATATTGGAGAGTATGTTCCATAACTCAATACGTGAAATTGATTTGAGTTTTGATGATTTTATTTTTCGATTATCGACTACGGTCTCGTTGGCACGCTTTGATTTACTTCGTATTTTCCTTTGGTGTCATTTGGACCGTGGTCGTATTCTACGACTCCCGTGCTTTTATTTGTAGCCATTGTTGTTGTCGTTGTTCTCCTCCCACTCTTTTTGCTAATGCCAAAGGGGGAGAGAATTAATAATGACGATGTGCTAAATGATAATTTAAAGCAATTTACCGTGAATCTAATTTGATATGTTAGATTCAGGGGGAGTTAAGATATAAAAATGGATTTCAAATCCGGTATTTCAATAATTGAATTCTCATTTCATACTTTACTCGTCTGCTTGATGCGTATGATTATTATTTATTTTGGAATTAACGTGTCATCAATGCAGGGGGAGTAAGTAAATTTCTTTTGATTCATTATTATTGATTATTATTTATGTTGGTTTTTCATCACCAAAAAGAGGAAGAATGTTGAGTATTGATTCCCCGGATTTGGTTTTGATGATGAACAAACATAAATATCGTGAACTAACTCTTTGTGAGCGCAGTTATGGAGATTGTCGCCAAAATTCTATGAACATCTAAAGCGACATCTCAAGACTTCTCAAAGCGTGTGATCGTGTGCTTGAAGCTTCGTTGAAGCTCAAGGACCATTATTGAAGTCAAGAGATTTGGATCGAAGCGTTTGAAGACGGTTCGTCAAGTTTTATTTATTTTCATCTAGCTTCGTTTCGTAGAATGTTAAGCCTTGAGTAGGTCATACATTATTAGAGCTAGGATTATCTTAGAAGCACATACAAACTTTCCCGAAGCTTCGCGCTTCATTTCGCAGCTTCTGGTGCATCTTAGTTGGTTCAAGAAGAAGAACCAACCGACTAGATGGCAATCTAGTCGGTCGGCAATCCTTCTTGAACCGACTAGATCTCCTAACTCATTTCAGCCTAGACACTGTTTATCAATTAGTCGGTCCAAGAAGGTTCACCGACTGACTAGTTGTCAAACTATTCGGTTAGGAATCCTTCTTAGACAGACTAGTTAAGCTTTCACTGTTCAGCCTAACTTACTGTTTACAGTTAGTCGGTCAAAGAACAACGACCGACCCGAAACTAGTCGGTTGGAATTTGTTCTTAAACCGACTAGCTGTCTTTGGATTCAGCCACTTTGATTTCATCTCTTAGTCGGTCAAAGAACACTCACCGATCGACTAGTTGTGAAACTAGTCGGTTGGCAAGTCTTCTTAGACCGACTAGTTCTATACTCCCTGAACTTTCTTTATTGGCTGTGAAGCTGTTAGTCGGTCCAAGTTGAATCACCGACCGACTAGTTGTGAATCTAGTCGGTCAGTGATCCTTCTTTGACCGATTAAACTGCTTCAGAAATAGATCCGTTGGAGCATTAAATGCATGAATTTTCTCTCTCTCTCTCTCTTCTTTATCCTATATAATCTTGAGATGCTTCTTCATAGCATTCAATGCTGATATTTATTATATTTTAGAGAATCAAAGAGAAGAGTTAATTCTCATTTCCAACCTCATTCATTTCTCAAGAATCTCTCTCTCACTCTTATTTTCAAAGAGAGATTCTCATTGATTGTGAGCCACTCAAGCCAAGAGCTTGATCCAAGGTCACCGACTCCACCCTAGGCTTCTATTGCTGGTCAACTTCTTGGAGCTAGGGTTTGGTGCCTTCTTCTCCTCCAAAATCCTCCTTGCGCTAAAATCCTAAGTTTACTCAAGGCATAGGATTTTGTTGGTAAGCATTTCGTATTTCATTTTACTTTGATATTGCAAGTTTTACTCTCGGTTGTGAGAGTTGTGTGTGATCCCGGTTTGTGAGAGTCACATTTTCATTTGTGTATGATTTGATCTTGTAGAGTTTTTCTACAAGAATTTCATAGTGCAAATTTGAGTTTAAGGTTTCTAACTCAAGTATCCGGAGGGGATCCGGGTGTTTGGGACGTAGGATCACCGGGAACAAGTCGGGGAGACTTGGGTGGATCCGAACCCGTTATATCGTCTGTTTGTGATTGTCTTTTATTGTTGTCTATTTTCATTTCCGCATTGTTAGTTGAGTTTGCAAGATAATTAAGAATTATCTTCTTAATTATTTTAAAGTACTATTCACCCCCCCCCCCCTCTAGTACTTGTGCAGTAGCTATCAGGGCATTATATTTGGTATCAGAGCCAAGTACATAGCTATGTCTTCCAACGGCAACAAGAACGTTCGTCCACCTTCAGATTATAACACCTTCAGGAACCGTGAAGGAGCTTCTTCGGTGATGGAAGGACACTCCTCAACTAGGCCTCCTTTCTTCAACGGTACCAATTACGGGTACTGGAATTGCCGGATGGAAACGTTCCTCCGGAGCCCTTCACTATGGAGAGCTACGTTGACGGAGTATGTCGAGCCCGCAGAAGAAGATTTCTCTAAGTGGGCTACTGCGGAGGTCGCCGCGTAGGTAAGCAATGCCAAGGCAATGAATGCCTTGCAATGTGCGTTGGAGCCCGAAGACTTCAACAAGATATGCACATGTAAGAGTGCATATTAAATCTGGAACTCTCTCCTCATCTTGCATGAAGGAACAAGTAGGGTAAGAGACTCCAAACTCGTTGTTGTAAATAAAGATTACGAATTATTTCACATGCAACAGGGTGAGAAGATGAAGGAGTACTATGCTCGCTTGGTTGACATCACCAATGAGTTGGAGGCTCTTGGAAAGACCTGCACCCAAAAGGAGAAAGTCTCAAAGATCATTGATGGACTTCCTTCTTGTTGGAAAAATCGTACCTTCGCTATCGAGGAAGGTAACGATATGAGTAAATATAATGTCATTCAACTAATGGGTACCTTGATGTCTTATGAGGTACGCAAGGACAGTAAACTAAAGCTGCAGGACAAGATGAAGTCTTACTTGAAGCAAGACGAGCCAAAGAAAAAGGCGATTGCGTTCAAGGCCACTCCATCTACATCTACATCTACCTATGATGAAGACTCGAAAGACGAGTTGGACTTGGAATCCATTTCCCTCATGGCAAAGAAGTTCAACCGATTCTTCCGGAAAGGTAATTTCAAGAACAAATCTAAATTTAGTTCTTCTAACGCCTCCGCTCCTTTGTGTTTTAAATGCAATAAGCCAGGACACATGAAAGCGGATTGTCCTCAAAACAAACAAAAGGAGAAGTGGAAGGCGCCAAAGTTCGACAAGTCAAAGAAGTACAAGAAAGGGTACAAGAAAGGGCTTGTCGGCACATTCACCGACTCCGACGAGGATTCCTCAATTGGAGAGTCGGATGATGAGCAAGTGGAGCAAGCACACATGTGCTTCATGGCTAGATAGGAACATGATCAAGGATCTTCCTCCGATGATAGCGAGGATGAAGGCGATGAGGTAACTATGGATGACCTTAGATTAGCTAACGAGCAAATTTGGTCTAAATATTCTAAATTAGTAAATAGATATACTAAGACTAAAGATGAGTTAACTAGTCTCCAAACCTCACCTAAGAATATCGTCATCAACAACGACACCGTTGTTGAAGACTTGAGAAATGAGATTGTAAATCTCAAATCTGAACTTGAGCATGTTCATATTGAGGAATCGGATGAACGCGAGATGGCGGATTTGATTTCTCGAAACTCAACTTTGAGTATTGAGAATGAGAATCTCAAATCTCGTGTTTGTGTACTCACCACTCAAGTGTCCACTTTGGATGCTTCTATACTTTCTATCATCGAGAAGTATGAGTCCACATTAGGCCGGATTAATAAATTCAATAAAGGTAAGGACCATTTGGATAATATCCTAAATGACTTACTTCCAACCAATCATCATATGTTTTTTATGTTTAATAAATCCACCCCATTTGCTGGCTCATCTTTGGCACCCAACCCACTATCTATTATCCATGCTCACCCTTATATTTTGGCGCTTATTTTGCATCTCTTCCCAATTTTTATGTGATGTTTAAGCTTGGGCGAGAGAAACTATTTTCTTGAGTGGCCCCCTATCTTGTCGTTGTCCACTATTTATATTATACACACATTGAGGACAATGTGATGTTTAAGCTTGGGAAGTGCATAGTGCATGCACTTTGCTTCATTGTGAAACACACTTCGAAATCTCCATGTGAACCATATCCACTTCTATATTTATGTCTCATATGCTTTATTTTCTATGAAATATCGTGGATTTATTTTTTTTGTGAACTCTGATATCTGTTATATTAGAGTTCGATTCATTGATTAGTGTATCTTTGTTAATATGCTTTTTCATAGTAGAATCCAAAGTTTCACAACCACATTCTCGAAACAATTAAGCTAAAAATGAATGAATCAATTTTGAAAATTATTTGACTTCTGCGTGTTTTGATTGATAATTCTATTGCTTCATGGATGCTTAGTGATTCAAAAGAGATAGGATAACCCCACGACAACCAAAGTATTGATGATTAGAATTCCTGAAACAGAGCCATGTCTAAATTCTATGCTTTTTCATTTTCTTTTGTGAATAGCCAATAAATGATCTTTGATCATGTTTTGTATTCCATCGTGTTTACGTGAGTTTGCAAAAATTCCAAAAATACAAAAATCAAACAAATATCTTGAATAAAAGGCTCTAGGGGTTCTTCGTAACCTGATGCCCTAAGATCGTCTGGTCTGGGATGCATAGGCCGCCTTTGGTATATATTGAGTTATCTCGTGTATACAAAGAAAGAAAAAATGCGTTTGAATTATTCATATAGCCAAAAACAATATAAAACTACAAAAATCCCATATCCTTATCTCCGTTTCTATATAGAACTAAGACATGGCAAAGTTGATGGGTTCTAGGAGTCTTGAAATGGTCGTAGTGTAGTGATTCCTTACCTTGATTGAATTTACTAAATTCATTCCATGAATTATAACAAAATACCACGCATGCTTGAAAATGTTTGATCATGACATATTATACTGCTTAGAGAATGAGTTGTGAACATTGGTTTCATTTCTGTGAACTTAGTATATTGCACGATAAACTATGATGTGATATAACTCTAATCTCTTTTTATTGCTTATCAAGTTCATTTTATTTATTGAAATCCACGTTATTTCAATTTGAGCGAGATTTAATTATTTGGGGTGCATATGTGTTCTAATTTCATATTGACGTGTGTTCACGAGATCTTGCATATCTTGGGTTCTTGTATTTTTCTGAATTTAAAATTGAACCCATTGTCTCCATTTACACATCACCGCCTCACATCTTCATTGTATCCCACTCCCGTGTTAGCTTCTTACTATTCTTCCTCGAGGACAAGTAAGAGGAAGCTTGGTGGATTTTGATGTGTCATTTTATTCCACATTTTATCGATAAGATTACACGTCAAAATGATTGTTCAATTACATATTTCATACGCTTTTATGCTATTATTTGGAATAATATGACTTTCGGAGCGTTTATGTACATTTCAGGTATGTGGGCAATATTGGAGCAATTTGGAGGCAATAAGACGATCGACGACGTGAGAGCACCAATGAGACTCATGATGACATGCTCGAGGTGCCAAATAAGAATACTGGAGCAAGGAAGGGGCAAGAGAGAAGGTCGCTCGATCGAACTATGATGCGGCGAAGGAATCGAGCGACCACAACTGGTGGAAACAGGACAGCCATGCTATTTCTAAATCTGCTATCATCTGGGATTTTTCACTATTTTTCTGATATTTTTCCCAGATAATAGACTTCAAGACGGTTCCAATTCCATCAAGAACGCGCCAATCGGAGGTCGGATGAGCCCTGGAGAATTTCTGCAAGTTGATGGTGTAGTGCTGAAATTGTTCTCAACAGCCTACTCGGTCGAGCAGTACACTACTAGTTCCGAGCAGTGCACTACTCGACTGAGTCAAGTGAAAAATGGTGCTGAAATGTGTTTTTTACGTCCACATGACTGGGCAACCTCCTACACGGACCGAGCAACCTCCTGCTCGGTCCGAGCAACCTCCTGCTCGGTCCGAGCAACGTCCTACTCGACCGAGCAGCGTCGAATCAGCCCAGGTTGGCAGAGCGACATATTTTGGAAGATTTCGATTCCCTGTACAACTCGACCGAGCAGCCGAACGACTCGACCGAGCAGCCGAACGACTCGACCGCGCAGCTTTGTGCTCAGACCAAGTCACCGTGGGCCCAGGATCGCATCCAGATCAGATTTTTGAGGGGTTGTTCTGCGAGGGTTTTTTAGGAAGGAAAAAGGGGGCCGCGGGGGGGGAGTTCTGTAGGGATTTTTTGGAGGCGATGGAGGGAGCCATAATTTTAGATTAATTTGTATTAAGGAATTCTGGATCGAGAGCTTGGAGATTATTATTTTTGTTCTTGATTTCTCTTGCATTTGGAACCTTGGAATTTTTCTGGATCTATAAACTGCAATTTCTATCGATTTCTCGCTGTGAGTCTTTTATTCCTAATATTTTGATTGCTATAATGTTTTCGTCTCTGAGAATGATTTTTCCATCCGTTACTATCGCTATGTGTAAGTAGATTATTCTAGGGTTGATGGGTTAGCCCTAGGATTCTAGGGGGGAAATGTAGATCTGGATCCCTACGTTGAATTGGGGATTTAGGGTCGTATTTCGGTAGATCCTATCGAATCCGTAGATAACCCGTACTAAGATCATGCCCACGGTCTGTGGAATTGATGTGCTTAAGGGGTATCTAGGGATTCGAATAGGGAAATTGTTGGATCCAATCAAGGTGCATGACCATGCCCGGTTCGTGCCTTGAGGGGATTCATCGACGAACTATACCACTACGTTGACGTCTACCGCTATTGCGTCAACGAGAGCCACCGAAATACCGCGCAATTCTAACCCACGAGAGTGGTACGAATTGGAGATTCATCCCCTAGTCCTAATGCAATGCAAGGATCCTATTCCAACATTGACCCTCGACGATCTTAGCGGCGATCCCTAACGCCCTAGCTCTTTTTATGCGATGTTGAGTGACACAACATTCGCATCCATCACCATCATAACTCTCCATGCTCCACATCCATCAATAAACCCGCAAGTCTAACTCAACCTAGGAGTAGATAGGTAGCATAGCACCGCTTCCCCGTGTTCGATACCCGCTTGTCACTATACCGTGCGCTTGCGATAAACGACATCGTTTCGGAGTTGATTCCAGCTCGATCAATAGCTTCTAAAGACCCAAATATACATATATATGTATATATGTATATATATATACGCACACGCACACACACACACACATATATATATTATAAAACATGGATGTTATCATGGGTTATTGGATAAGAGTTTTGGATAAGAGTTGAGAAATTGGGTATAAATGAGGGATGTTATTAAGAGAAATTGGATAAGATAAGAGAAATTGGATAAGATAAGAGAAATTGGATAAGTGAAGAGAAATTAAGTTTGGGGGGAAACTATTTTTTGAAAATTTAAATTTGAAACAAACTTTTTGGGGGGGGAATTAAATTTTGGGGGAACTAAAATGTTTTGTGGAACCCAAAACAAACATCAGCTGTGAAATATTGGGCGGGGGATGAAATATTTGGGGGAATTTTGGGTTCTCTCTCCCTCTATCTTCTCTCTTTCTCACTCACCCAAACCCTCTATCTCTCCCCTGCCGTAAGCTCAACCCCCTGCACCGCACCCCCCTGCGCAGCCACCCCCTTCCCCTCTGCCCCACGACCACCCCTCTTCCCTTAATTAGAAATCACTCTCCCTGTCACCATCTTTCGGCTTGAAGACTTCGAGAAGGACGCAGAATCGAGTGTGTGGTTTGGCTCTCGGAGCTAAGGTAGGACGGCGGGCTCGAGTGTGGAGATCTGCATTCTATTCGACACCCACAGCCCGGCCATCGTTTCCCCCTTAACGCTGCTAGGTAATTCCTTTTCTTTTCTCCTCTTTGAGAAATTAGAATTTTAACTTTTTTGGTAGTTTTTAGTAGGGGTTTCTTGAGAAGTAATAGGTAATAATTACTGAGAAGAGCTGCAATTTTACCACCTGCTAAGCGTCAGTTCATGGAAATGAAAAGAATTGTTTCTATTTTAGCCCACAATCCCTTTTTTGCATCTCTCAATTCATCGTTGCTTAATCTTTGTTGATTAATTTTCTTCTGCAGGTTCTACGCTGCTGAGGTATTGTTAGCCCTCGAGTACCTCCACATGCCTGAGAACATCCTCATCCGATCCGACGTGCATTCCCAAGTGCAAGCATGGATTCCAGTCCAACTCCAGATGCCCTCTTTGCCAATACCATGTGGGCACGGATAACAGCACCTTGCTATGAAGCTTTTCCCACATCACCTTGCTATGAAGTGTAAGCAAAATCCCTAGCATTTCTTGAATAAGTATTTGTAGCATTGAATTATTTTGTTATTGTCGTACTCTAAGTACAACATGTAACATTCAGTCTCTCTACCTTTCACGATGTAAAGCCATGATCGATAATGAAGACATGCAAAATGTTTGGAGGGTTAAAATAAAGTAGCACTCACATAATCATAGGTTGCCAAATATTAGCTCATAACACACTTTGAGAAATTGCTGATATAATTTGCTTTCGTGTTGTGAGAAATGTTTATGTTTAAGACATGATATTTATTTTTTCTGTTTATTCTTGGGCGCCAATTCATTTATTCTGTTTCAGGTTCTTTCATGTTACTGGTGGCTAATTACTTTATTCTAATCCACAAGTTACATATCAGATGAATAGATTCATAACTGAGACATTTATATAGCAATTGTCATCAAATACTTATGGCAGACAAATCAAATATTTGAATATTAAAGATGTAATATACAAGTCTACCACATATTAATGTTACCGAGAATCATTTAATAATCTACAGAGACGGGCGACTTATTATTTCACATCTGATATGGTAAAAAAAGCATAAGCTAATCTATGGAAAAAATGCAGAGAAAATATTCACTTCATAGCACCATTGGCATCATGAGAAGGCAGACTTATTATTTCACATCTTAGCGGTTGAATTTAAGATTATGTTCTGTAGGCGTGGTTGGTTAGGGATAACTTGAACACATCAGAACAAAGGCATGCTGCTAAAGGCATGCTAATCTTTCGCATTTGGAGGGTTAATCGTTCACTTTATTGGTATATATGATTTGTTTCAAATTTTTTAAAATTTTCTTTGCTATGTGTTGAAATGTTGTGTGTTTTGAGTGCAAATTTCCAACCATAACTTCGTTTTTTTTAATTTTAATTTCATGTCTTAATTTTATAATGTCAATTTTGGGTGAATTTAGAATAATGATGTTGTTCAGCAAGAAGTTGCATATAGTTTGATCTATGATTTCTTGAACCATTTTTGCACTTACGATTTTTCTCATGACATTTAAATGAATCCAAACCCAAATATCAAGATGTCGTTTGTTGTTCATGTTACATTTTTCGCATCTGGGCACTCTCTCATCACTAGGGGCCAAAGCCTTCACTGATAATCCCCCAACTAGAGCGTTAATTTATATCCCGCATCTGTCACCAACCCAAATCGGTACTCTCGCACTCTTTTGCTTTTAGATCACTTCTATTTTTTTAGTTAATTCAATTTTTACCATATTTTTACTACATGACAGAGTGCTCTTGCGCCCAGCTCTATCTCTTGCTTCAAGTGTTGGGGAGTTAAATAGGGCAATGTCGCAGACTGAGACCATGATGCCAAAATCTACTCTTTGCTCAGGTATTGATTTTTAAACCTATTTTGGTTAAATGTTGGGATAAATTTACAATTTTTATTCTAATATTTTTATTATAAATTTTTTGTTTGAAATGTTATTCGGTACTTACCGCCGATCATCTGACTGACCGCCGAGGGTTTTGCTTCTTCGTTGTCGTTGCTGTCGCTCAAGCATCATCCGCTGGGAAAAACTTTGGGTTAGGGTTTTATTGATCTCATTTGAGTTCTAACTCTAGCATCTCGGTTGCTCTGATCTGCTTTACGGTGAGTACAACAAGCCATGGCTGTAGGGGCCATGGCAGGATTTCGCTTATCGTGAAGCAGATCAGGGAGACCCGTCCAACTTCGTTGTTGATGGATTCGACTCCCCGCTCTCCAACCAAAAAAGGTATATCCTTTTTTTCTCTTCAGATCTTTGCAAGGGTTGTGATTTTTTTCTAATTTATTCCAATTTTAGACGATTCCTATCTAAATATACTTCAAATCCAGCAAAAATTGTGTGTTGTATGTGTATAGTAGGTAATTCAAAACACTCCAATTTCCAAAAAAACTCAATGTGATAGGTTTCCATTGCAAAAGTTATTAATATATTGTTACATGTGTTCAGTGTTGAAATGGTTATTAATATATTAAAGGATTAGTTGCTTAGCTTAATATGGGAATTTTTTTCAAAATCATATTCATAAATGAAAGAGGGCAGTTTGTAACTAATCTTCTTTGTTTTTTTAATTTTCTCCAAATTATGTGACATGATACTAGGGATCTATTCAAACCTTCATAAACTTTATAAATCAGACATTTTTTTCAAAAATAATAATAATCCTGAATTGATTATTAACTGGACTTCTCATAAATGCATGTAATACGGTTTCATCTATGCAACCATGCATTACATCTGACTTTTAGTCAGATTGTTTAGCTATCCATTGCAAAATCTTACTCTATACTATAACTATATAGTGGTCCCATTTTCACTATTAATCTGGATTTTTGCAGCATCCGCTCAAATAGTCAAAGACGAGCTCTATGTAACTGGGGGAAGTCATAACGGCCGGTATCTTTCAGATATTCAGGTTGTTGATGCATATTTAACATCTCAATAGCGCTACAAGGTTTTCCATATATCAGTATTTAGGAATTTGTTTGCAGGTTTTTGATTTTAGAACTTTGAAATGGTCCGCATTAAGTCTGTACACATGTTCAGATAGTTCAATGCCAGACAAGGATAACTCAAAGAATATTTCCAGCATTTGCTGGCCATAGTTTGGTGGGGCTTTTTCTTCACTTATGCTTAACAGAGCAATTCCTTATATTTGTGTTACACTTTGATACAAATGTTGATCACACTTAGCTATTTAAAAATTAGCACTCATTGTTCTAAGTGAATAGGTCAAGTGGGAAGATAAACTGTTGGTTGTTGCTGGCCATTCAAATGACACTTTAGACAATGTGACAGGTAGTTATTAAAAGATAAGTTCTTGCTCTAAAATCAACTTTTGATTATCTAGAATAATGTCATATTCAGCATGCCCTTTCGTTTCCTTTTGTGTTAACATATTAGTTATTGTCTTAGAAAATTTGGATGACTTGATAAATAGGAACTCTCTTTTCTATATGTTGACGTTAGATATGGTTTTTCTGAGGCACACATGAAAGGTTGTTATATATGCCTTCCTGCAATATGGTTTCTTTGAAAGGATTCTTAAATGTCCTTCCAGAATGACGTATATGTTATAAACGGGCTTTTGGTGGCCCAACACGTTAGTGGGTATCCACCCATTATGTAACTCTATTGCTATAAATACAGGGCTATGGATTCCATAGCCACCACGTTTACAACACGTTATCAGCACGCTCGAGGCTGAGCCGAACCCCTGCCGACGGACGAACGCGACGCGCACGGGCTTCCTTCACCGAACGTCGCTATATCCGGTGGGTAGGATCTAGATGTAACTCTTTTCCCTAGATCTAAATTCATGTGCGTATATGTTTAGATCCAATTACTCGGATCGACTGTTTAATGAAATATCATCGTTTTTATTGTTAAAAATCAACTTTTTACAATAAAAAATGCTATTTTGGAGATCAAAACTGCATTTTTTCCAACAAAAATTGGTTTTTTTATCGTCTTCCTCCCAAAAATCATTTAAACCCTAGGGGAGTCAAGCGAAAAAATCGCGGAAATCGCCGTCGCTGGAAGTGGCGGCGACCCCGCCGCTCGCAGCGGCGGGCCGTTCCCGCCGCCGGCAGTGCCCCCCCCCCCCCCTCGCCGCCTGCAGACGGCGGGCAGAACCCATCACCGGCCGCGGTGGGGCTCCCCCGCCGCCTGCAGACGGCTGGCAGAACCCGCCGCTGCGACGGCGGGCAAAACCCGCCGCTGGCAGCGGCGGGCTGACCCTGCCGCTGCGACGGCGGGCTTTTTTCGCCGCCCGCAGCGGCGGACCCCTCCCCCCCGCCCCCCGCCGCCAGTAGCGACAGACGGGCCCTACCGCCTGCAGCGGTCCCCCCTTGCGTGCACGTATCTCAAAACCCTAACTAGGGTTTCACCCCGAAAAATTTCCTATTTTCAAATGTTTTTTCTGATGTAGTTCGATTTTTTTTCGTTAAAATCTGGAAAAATTACATGTGATTTCATTCATCGCACTTTATTCGGATTATATGATTTTTAAACGTTTAAAATTTAGGAAGATCCTGCGACCGCTCTGCCGTTAGTCAACTAACCTAACGGTGTATGACGTTGCCTAGTGGTCCAATAATTTTTAAACGAAAAATTTTCATTTTCCATTATAAACTGCCTGTGATGATTAATTTCCTGTAATGAATAAACTGCATGTGATGATTAAATGCATGCTGCATTTTTTCTGCCTGCGACGAATGTTCATATTTGATGTGGTTTTGGATCGGCTAGTTATCACCATTATTTCCCTTGCATTATTTTCCTTTTTTTAAGAGAGAAAAATGTAGTGAGGATATTTTTGTAAAATTACAAGACCGGCGGACGCCTCAAGAAGATGAAGGACCATTCCAGAAGAATATGGGCCCCACGGGATTCCCGAGTTGTACTTTCATTTCTTTTTGGGACTGTATGGACTGTAATTAATATGGTGATTAGCCGATCCACGCAGCAAATATCTGTGTCTGAAATGCTTAATTATTTATTTTTCTGCAAAAATATCTAATTATTGCCTATTTTTATACATGCTAGAGAGATAAATGGCCAAAATTGCGAACGTCGATTTCGACGTATTGGATGCTACAGGCAAGAACTACTTAAGCTGGCAGTTGGAAATTAAATTCCATCTGCGAGCACAAGGACTGAGCCATGCCATCGCTGTAGGCGATAAGGTTTCTGATATAGATAAAGTGAAAGCAATTATCTATATCAGATGCCATATCGATCGGACCCTGAAGGCCGAGTACCTCACGGTGGAAGACTCTTATGAGTTATGGACCGTCCTCGAGGCCAGATATAAACATCAGAGAGATGTTATACTTCCTCGAGCGCGATATGAATGGGAGAACCTCCGTCTCCAAGACTTTAAGTCTATCGCCGAGTACAACTCGGCGCTCTTTAGCATCACCTCACGCCTGAAGTTGTGTGGTGAAAAGGTGACGGAGGAGCGCATGTTAGAGAAGACGTATACATCCTTCCACGAGAAGGATGTTATACTAATGCAACAGTATCGTGAACGAAAGTTCACGAAATACTCAGAGCTTCTCTCATGCATTCTGATGGCAGAGCAGAATAGAGACCTCCTTCTGGCCACCCATAACTCACGCCTTACCGGCACTGCTCCTGCGCCTGAAGCGCATCACAGCTCCTCCCAGAAGAAGAGGAGCAACTTCAAAGGCAAACCCCAGAAGGGTAAGGCGATGAAGAAGCAGGCTAGAGGACCCCCTCCTAGAAGCAACAATGAGGGGAAGAAGAAGAAAAATGTGTGGAAGAGAAAGGACGACGGCCAGATATCTGCCCCCAGAAAGGACTGGGAAGATAAGTGCCACAGGTGTGGCATGACTGGACACTGGTCCAGGAATTGTCGAACTCCACGCCACCTACAGGACCTGTATAAAGCGAGCCAGAAGCAAGCTGAGACAAACCTGGTGGAACAAGAAGACCTGGCACCAATCAGGTTCATCGCTGAGGACTTCTCAAACGATGACCTGCTCGACTGAGGCATTATCTACTTTTTCCATGCATTGTAATTTTTGTTTGAAAAACAATTTACTTTTTGCTTGTTTTAATTCTAGCATGTCGCATGAACTTTTCAGACATTGAATAATTATTCGTAGTATATTTTCTCTTGTGCCTTATACTGCGATATTTTCTCTCTTATAACTAGATGAATTACAAATGCCTAGTGGACAGTGCCTATACGCACACGATCCTCCAAGACATCTGCTTTTCCAAAGCATTGATAAATACGAAGGAACCGTGAATACAATATCCGGTCCATCAGGAATTATTGAAGGATCAGGGGAAGCACATTTTATGCTCCCCAACAAAACACAACTACTAATAAAAGATGCGCTTTTCTCTCCTAGCTCACATAGAAATCTGTTAAGCTTTAAAGATGTCCGTTTAAACGGATACCACCTTGAGACGGTGAGTAAACAAAATAGAGAATTCCTGTATGTAACGTCTCATAAAGACGGTGCTAAAACCACCGTTGAGCGTTTTGAGGGACTCCCGTCGGGTCTCTACCATACAAGGATAAGAGCAATGGAAGCAAACAATCTCGAGCACCAGAAGTGCAATAATCAACCAGAATTCCAACTCTGGCACAGTAGACTAGGACACCCTGGAAGGAATATGATGCGCCGCATCATATCCCAATCCCGTGGAATTAACTCGAAAAGCCTGAAGCTACTTCAAAAGGGTGCATCTCCTTGTCCCCCTTGTCACAAAGGGAAATTGATTACGAGACCATCCTCCTTGAAGGTGGACTCTGAGTCTCCGAGCTTCCTATAGAGAATACATGGTGACATTTGCGGGCATATTCACCCCGCAAGCGGACCATTTCGGTACTACATGGTACTGATTGACGCATCTTCCAAATGGTCGTATGTGTGCCTCATATCCACCCGCAACGTAGCCTTTGCAAAGCTACTGGCACAAGTCATAAAGTTGCGGGCACATTTCCTAGATAACCAGATCAAGAAATTGCGTCTGGACAATGCTGGGGAATTCACATCACAAGTCTTCCTAGACTACTGCCAAGCAACTGGCATAGAAGTTGAACATCATGTAGCTCATGTTCACACCCAGAACGGGTTAGCCGAATCTCTTATAAAGAGACTACAATGGATTGCTCGTCCATTGTTGATGCAATGCCAGTTGCCAGTGAATGCATGGTGACATACCATCTTGCACGCTGCATCGCTAATAAGATTACGACCGTCAGGTAGTCAACCTTATTCTCCGATGCAACTTGCATATGGGAACCCGCCGGATATCTCTCACCAGAGGATATTCGGATGTGCTGTCTATGTCCCCATAGCACCACCACAGAGGACCAAAATGGGTCCTCAACGGTGACTAGGTATCTACATTGGTTTCGACTCACCATCGATCATTAGATACCTAGAACCCCTCACGGGGGATGCCTTCAAGGCACGTCTAGCAGATTGTGAGTTTGATAAAAGCACTTTTCCCAAACTAGGCATTAACACACAGAAGCCAGAAGCTTCAAAGACCATTTCATGGGATACAAAAACTTTATCCCATTTTGATCCGCGTACAAACAATGTGAAGATGACATCCTGAAGATCCTTCAAATTCAAAACACAGTTCACATTTTACCGGACAAATTTACTGACAACCAGAAGATTGTCAGATCTCACGTCCCTGCTGCAAATACGCCAGCTAGGATTGACATACCCAAAGATGGATGCAATCCACCTGCAGCAGAAGCGGCCATACCTCAACAAAAGAGAGGATGACCCCCAGGCTCCAAAGATAAGAACCCTCGAAAGAGGAAAAATCCTGGAGCAATAATAACGATACCACCACAGGATGCTGAGCTCAGCTCAGCTACCTCTCCCCTCCTACCAACCCCTGAAGAGGAAAATGTAGGAGAAATACCATTAAATTATGTACGTACTGGGCAGGTACTGGACAGAAAAAGCACAATCATCGATGATAACTTCGCGCTCATTATTGCCACTCACGTCACTGAATACGACGATGAGACCAATCCATGCTCTCTAGCAGAATGTAAACGCAGAGAGGATTGGCCAAAGTGGAACGAGGCAATAGGAGTAGAGCCGGACTCACTCTCGAAGCGCAAAGTTTTTGGACCTGTAGTCCTCACACCAAAGGGTGTTAAACCTGTGGGATATAAATGGGTATTCGTGAGAAAAAGAAACGAGAATAACGAGATCGTGCGTTACAAAGCGCGCCTTGTTGCACAAGGTTTTTCCCAACGGCCAGGAATAGACTATGACGATACCTATTCCCCGGTTATGGATGCGATCACTTTCCGTTTCATCATTGGCCTATCCACAAAGGAAGGCCTGGATATGCAGCTCATGGACGTTGTGGCTGCATACCTATATGGAAATATAGATAAGGACATCTATATGAAAATCCCAGACGGATATAAACTACCGACAAAAATGACAGAAAGACCTCGGGACGTCTATTCTGTCAAACTCCAGAGATCACTATATGGTCTAAAACAGTCAGGTAGAATGTGGTATAACAGACTCAGTGAATTCCTAGTGCAACAAGGATTCACAACAAATGAAGTCTGCTCGTGCATCTTCATAAGAGCAAAGGGAATAGGATTCGTAATTATTGACGTCTACGTAGACGACCTGAACATCATCGGATTTCCTGAAGAGATAGGTGAGATATCCAAAAGTCTCACACAGACTTTTGAGATGAAAGACCTTGGTAAAACTAAGTTCTGCCTAGGCTTACAAATTGAACACTTAAGCAGAGGAATCCTGTTACACCAATCGACATACACAAAGAAAGTGCTGAAAAATTTTCTTATGGACAAATGTCATCCGCTTAGCACACCAATGGTCATCAGATCATTGGATGTTGATACAGACCCCTTCCGACCGCTGGAAGAGGGGGAGGAAACACTGGGTCCTGAAGTACCCTACCTAAGTGCAATTGGAGCACTCCTATACCTGGCAAACTGCACGCGTCCCGATATAGCGTTCGCAGTTAACCTACTAGCCAGATACAGTTCAGCGTCCTCAAAGCACCACTGGAACGGAGTGAAGCAACTTCTGCGCTACCTCCAAGGGTCTGTGGACATGGGACTATACTTCAAGAAAGGTGTATCCTCCGACTTAGTCGGTTATGCAGATGCAGGATACAGGTCCGACCCACACACCGCCAAGTCCCAGACCGGTTTCGTGTTCACGTGCGGTGGGACGGCCATCTCATGGAGATCCGTGAAGCAGACATCAACAGCGACCTCATCTAACCACTCCGAGCTCATTGCGATCCACGAAGCTAGCAGAGAATGCTTTTGGCTTCGATCAGTCATCCACCATATCCTCAAGACCACCGGCCTGAAGACGAGAGATCTTGGACCTACCACCATGTATGAAGACAATGCTGCATGCATCGCTCAACTACGAGGTGGCTATATCAAAGGTGACAGGACGAAGCACATTTCCCACATGCTCTTCTGGACGCATGAACAGTAAATAGACAACCAGATCGACATCCAGCAGATCCAGTCTTGCAACAACCTGGCAGATCTATTCATTAAAGCTTTACCTCATAGTACGAGAAAACTTGTACTAGGGATTGGGATGAGACAGTTGAGAGATTTACAAGCCTGAAGCTTGTACTTTTCAGGGGGAGTTAATGTAGTGTTGTACTCTTTTTCCTTGGCTATTGGTCTTTTCCACTGGGTTTTCCATAGCCAAAGGTTTTAACGAGGCAGCCACATCAACTCTGGATCCAGGAGTATCCACCCCTGATGTTATCCATCGATCAGGGGAAGTTACAGAGACTTGTACTCTTTTCCCTTAGCCACTGGTTTTTCCCACTGGGTTTTTCTTGGCAAAGGTTTTAACGAGGCAAGTACTCCTAAACTTGGGATCCAGAAGTATCCATAGACCCATGATCAGATAAGCTCTGTGAACCCTGAAGTGTTCATTATGTCTTACAACAATGGATGGATAAGGGGAAGTGTTATAAACGGGCTTTGGGTGGCCCAACCCGTTAGTGGGTATCCACCCATTATGTAACCCTATTGCTATAAATACAGGGCTATGGATTCCATAGCCACCACGTTTACAACAGTATATCATTTTATAAAAGAATTTTTTTTTTCAACAACTGTTATATATTTGGTGAAATCACCTGTTTTGTGATCAAGTACAATACTGACTTATTCTCTATGAAAGACAATTTTGTAGATCAAAATTTGAAAATACAATGCTGAATGAACGGGGTAGCCCTCTAATAAGTTTTTATGAGAATGAAAGGACATGAATAATAGCCCTAAGTATTGTACTTGATTTGGTGGTTATTATGTTCTAGAATTGTATTGATAGCTGAACATTAAGTATAAACTGCTGGTAAAATGTTTTGACGTATAACTGTTAAGTAGTACTTAACAGAAATCATTCAAGTTTGTTGGTGATGTGTAGACATTTGTTCGTAATTATTATCGATGAGATGTAATTAGTTGCATGTTCATGAATATTTCCTTGAGCATCTGAATTTGATTTGAACATTGATCGATTTCATGATTTAACACATATGATGCAGCTAATACATTTTGTTTCAGCTTTGCTCTGCCAAATTCTTAATGAATACAGGGTCAAATATTATTAACTAATTAGTTGTCCATCCTAACCAATCCTAACTTTTTATGGATTACTTCCTTAAGAAATCCTTAATATGGGAGTCACCAGCGGTCAAAAGTTGAGCTCGAACCATTTTTTGGTTTGCCCTGCTGCCTAGCAGTGTGTATTGTTTAATTATACATAACTTTACAGGGGCTCAATACACAAAAAAATCCATGAGAACGAAGGTCAAATGTCAGAATGATGTGTGTACATTCTGTAAGCTTCTTCTGCAGTTTAATATATGTTTCATGTGTTGTGCTCAAATGTATGGCTACCCTTTATCTCAAAGATTATACAAAAAAGAAAGTGATAAAATGTCAACTTTTCCCTGAAACTGAAGTTACATAGTAATTGTAAGCAAAAGTAATAGTATAATTTTGAAATCTGAATTTTTTTAAATATTGAACTTTCCCCTTAGTTCCATTTAGGTTGGTTCCCTAAATATTGAACTAAAATTTTTTCAACGTAAAGGGAACCAAGATGAAATCCAAAAACAAGTTGCGTTCTGAAATTTTTTTAACAATTTAATAGCTTCTATTTATGCTTAGTTTAGTTAGATATATTTAGATCTTTTTTGACGAGAGAATATAAATAGTGTTACTAAAAATTCATTTTTAATCATCACAATAGTGAAGATGAAAAGCTTGAACTTTTATCGCGAGTCCATTTGTATTTACCTATGTGCAATTGGGCTCTGCATTGGAATCTTATTAATTTATTTTTTGCCATTTATGTTTTTCATTAGTTACTAATATTTTTAAATAAAACAAATGTTTTAGTTGATTTACTTTGAGAGCAAAATGTTTTCAGGGTCAGCATGGATTGGCTTATTTATTTTGAGAGCAAAATGTTTTCAGGGTCGACAGGGATTGGCTTTACTCCCCATGTCATCACTTTCAATGCTAAAGAGGTATCCACTTCTAATGCTAAGATTCTTTTAAATATTTGTAATTCATTTTACCATCAGTTTCTGGTTCATTACTGTTTAGCTATCTATGTTATCAACAATCACTTTATGACAAAATAGACATATTCTCATATGTACTAAACAAATGTCAATGTTTATATGCTCATGTACATGTAGATCAAAGGCACATCTGCACTTTTATATTTCTATACTGTTTTCTGTAATATTTAACAACAATTTCTGTAATGAGAAGACCTAAAAATAAAGTGGACTGTAGTTTCTTGCTGTAAAATGAGGAATGATTAACATCTCACTTGGCACCAATGGATCCTTAGCCTTGCATCATCATTTAGAAGAAACATCATATATGTTTTTAGTTAGAGAGGTCAATATCCATTTTAAAGGGGTGTGTGCTCTTCACATAAAATCTAACATAAGTTTTCTTTAAAAGGAAAGTTGTGTTTCACACTTATGATGATAGCAAATGGAGATTATTAAATCGAGCTAATTGGGATTGTATAAAGTGGATGAGTAGGTAAATTAGAATGTTATTTCTCTATGTATGTACAGTAGTATATCACATTGACATGTCCTATGGAATTATTCTTTTACTTTTTCCTAAAATTACTAAGTAACTTCAGTTTTAGGGGATTCATGTCTGTTATGTCACACAAGCCCAATGTAACCTGCATAAAAACATCATTTTAGATGCTTAAAACTCATTTTAGAAGCTAAAAACATCACACACAAGCACAACGCTAACCTGCATAACTCTCCCCTACAATGTAAAAATCCCTATAATTGTATTGAGGAAACCACTCAAACCAATTCACCAGAAAATCATATGAATCTGCAGCTACAACACAAACAAAATAAATTCACAGGAAGCATGAGATGTACATGCATTCAATAGAATACATCAGAAACTGAAATACATGAAAGATACAAAAGAGAAGAACCCATTTGGTACAAATTTCCAATGGTGCTGTGCTGGACAATCCTGGTGCAAGCATTAACAGAGTACGGTGTAAATTGCAAATGAATTGAAACCCCCACGAGACTTTGGAAAATCATCTCTCACAAACAGACATAGCTTATACTTATTTTTATGCATATGATAACTGCAAGCTATTTAGCACATTTTTGATGGTGGAATTGGTAGGAGAATCACTAACTATAATCGAAATTAGGAGAGATCATGTGGAGGTATTTTCTGATCTGTCCCACAAATAGACATACAACATTGATATATGTTTTCTTTAAACACGTTTAAGGTCTCCATTTTGTAAACTATTATTTGATGTAATCATAGGCATATACAAGCGTAGAATCAACAAAAAAAAAGCAACAAAACACATTCCCACAGAATAATCTGAAAAGAAACTATGAATCAACAAAGGTTAAGCAGATGATTATGCAATCAACAATAGCAGTAAAACTTTAAACCTTGGCTCATGCAACATCATCTTAAAATGAGAATGCACTTTACAATAATTATGTTACGCCCTCAGAAAAGAATAACAGCTTAACATTCACAAGGCTACTAATTACTGAAAGACAACTCTCCTACAATATCATCATAATGAATAAACATAAATAAAGCATTTTTGATATCTCAAATGAATTACATATAAGTTCAAATTATAGAGTTTGGATTCATCATCCTCATCCAAATGTAACAGAAATAAATAGTTTTCAGTTACAAATTATTAATTTAGGAACCTAAATAGAAGCACAGGGAAAAATAAAATAACAATGTTTTCAACGATTCCATTCCAAGTGTTAAGTGAGAGGCTGAACCGCGCTCATATCATCAGGTATCAATTAAAAGGCCTTTTCCATTGTAACTTCTCCAATAGGGACATGCCTGATAGAATATGGATATTAAGCTTCTGCAATTGTAAGAACTGCAAGTGGCCATAGCTATTTTACTAGCAGCAAGCCATCGGCCATACCCATGAACAAGAACATGTAAATTTTTTTATTGGTCAAAAATAGAAATAACAACAAAAATCCCTCACGGTATTCAGTAGATAAATTGTGTTAGAGGAATGTATCGGATGTTGATGCTTTTTCGTTAGTGGTTGTTTTAATCAAGACATGTTTTTAGACGTTGAGCCCCCCCCCCCCCCCTTCTGTTATAATAAGGTTAGTGGATAGCGATTGTATATGATATTTTTATCTTATTAGGTAAGAGTGAAGAAATTGGGTTCTCTTAGTTTTATATTACTGCTGTATATTTTCTGTCAAATTTTTTAATGTGGACATGTGTGTTCTCGGTCAAATTTGATAAAACAAGATGTATTGCCGATTTTCATGGTATACAATGGGCTTGGGCTATTTCCATGGGTGCCCATCCCATTCTTTTTTAAAGCATCATGTGATATGATTTTTTGGAGGGCAAAATTCACTAACATTATCTATAATATAACTGGGGCATCAATAATATTAGAATAAATTATTCTTAAAAGGAGAACCTATTAACACCCTGTGTTGAATGCTTTACAACTTGATAGTTTGTGTTAATATTGTAATTTAAGGATATTAATGACGCTATGATCATAGTGTTAAAAGCGAGAGTGCTAAAAAAATTCCATTTTTAATGTCGGCTCCGTTAGTTTGGCGAATGTTTCTGTGTAAACTAAATAAGGTTTCATTTGGACATGTTTTTGAATGGGTTGTTGACTAGAACAAACTAGAGGGTAGAAAGACAACTAGAATTGAAACTTGAAAATCAATGGATATGATTAGAGTTTGTGAAAATTATAGGAGGAAAACACTAAAATTATGGGGGAACTAAGCTTTGAGGGAACTCAATTTCCAAGTTTGAACTACATTTCTGGATGGAACTAAGTTTTGGTATAGAACAAAAAAATTTGAAAATTTTTAGGGGGAGATACAATTTCTGAAATTTTTTGGGGAAACTAAATTTTGGGGGAGCTAAAATTTTTGGGGAAACTAAATTCTTTGGGAAACTAAATTTTGGGAGACTAATATTTTTAACTAAATAACAATTATTGTGCTTTAATTATTGTTGTTCATTTAAAATTTGGTGGTCCAAGAGTTTAAATGGGGAATATTTTAAATGACCCGTGCCCTTAGGGCACGGGTTATATACTAGTGTATCTATATATAAGCACGCAGAATATAAGTCGTTATACTTGAAGGTATCATGATGTGGATACGATGTGATGTCGCATGCACATGGATGTGAGTAGTGATCTAAATACGTGTAATGATATGTATAGAGACTTAATTGTGGCGTGTGATGTATGTGTTAACGTGTGAATATGTGGGTCAAGCTGTTCATGTGAAGAACATATACGTATGTGTATGTAATGATGCATATAGTAATATGGATGTGCTACTAGATGAGTAATAGGATGTATCTGTTACATATGGTGCGATATGGATGTGTATGGATGATAATGAAGCATATAGAGTATATAAGTGTGGTGTAGATACTTATTCTTATTTGTACTTCATGGGTAGTAAGATCATCATACCTAGCTGACCTCGGTAAGGATCACACCCTAGAAAGTCCGAGGACGGACTTTATTTTAAGGTGGGTAGGATGTCATGCCCTATTTTGCACTATACGTGTATTCTACTGAACACACGTGGTATTCCTACCTACGATGCATACATGGGTATGAAATAAGCGTAGATATCGGTATATGTGACGTAGTGCAAGGGGGATTATGCCGTAATACGTGGCTAAGGAAAGAGAATGCAAAATGTGAATGCGGGAGAAGTGCAAATGACGTCGTGGGAGTAAAACAACATGAATGTGTTAGACGTGTGTGTGTGAAGCATGTATGCATGCATGGATGTGCGTGGATGTGTGTAGGAAGAGCCATGCTAGTGTGAAAGGGGTTAGGGGTCAATGGCAACCCCCGTAAATTTTTAGAAAGGGTAGGGGCAAAACGGTCATTTGGACTAAATTTGCTGTGCGTACATCCTAAAGTTGTGTGTGTAAAGTAATGGCAAACTTGTAAATACCTAGAATATGGAGGGGTATTTTGGTCATTTAGCATGTGGCATGCTTATCCTAAGAGCTTTCTAGTAATATATATTTTAGGAGAAACTTCTCCATTTCTCTTTACTTTTCTCTTCTTTTCTCTTTTCATTTTTCTATTCTCTCTCTCTCTCTCTCTCTCTCTCTCTCTCTCTCTCTCTCTCTCTCTCTCTCTCTCTCTCTCTCTCTCTCTTCACTCTCTCTCTCTCTCCATGCATGGCCGGCCACCCCCTCTCCCATTTCCCCCTCCTCCTTCAAAACAAAACCCTAATTCTCATTCACAAATAGAAGAAGTTCATGCTTGCTTGAAGAGAGAAGAAGATGGAGAAGAAAGAAAGAGGAAGAGAAGAAGAATTTAAGCTTTTGAGGTAGGAATCTCTTGGATTTGGAATTCCATTAAATTGATTGTTGCTATTTTGTTTTTATAGCATGTTTTACTTAATATGAATTAGGAATGGTGAAAATTCATGAGCCAAGCTTTAATTTCACAATTTATCCCTTGAAATTCTTAGCAAACCCATCCCTCTTAAAATTCAGAAATCTTGATGTCTGATTTTGCCTTGATTGTGGTTACTGTAACTCGAATTAGGTTTCGAAAAAAATATGAGCTTGTAGATCGTGATGTTCTACCCCAAAATCATGTAACTTTTGATATAGTTTCAGTTCAGAAATTAGGAGCAATAAATCCATCTTTACAACATGTCTGTTTGATTTTTAGTGTTGACACAGTTTAGTAAAATTGGCCTATACACTTGCACACATCAGGGAATTTAATGCTCTTGGTCTTGTTGAAAAGTTAACAAGTGTTTCTAAATATTCATCAGAGTGCTTATATGTCGAATATCGGCCTCCAACATGCCCAAAATTGGATTTCAATACAGACCCTGAAATCTGTCTGAAAAACAGACTTGACACACTTCACCAAATAATTCACCATAAATCACATATTTAATATTTTTGTCAGAATTTTTGTCTGTAAATCCGAAACGCCCATATCTACAAATTTTTAGTTTTAAGTTTTTCGAAATTCCAACTACAATTGCCTAAAAACCACCCTCAATCTGAATATCCTGCAATTTCAGCAAGCTGAATTGATTAAGTAGTGGTCTTATTCATTAATTGTGGATAATTGGCCATCATTATTCTTGCTTATTATGGTTGTGTGGTGAAATCAATGTTCATGCACTTGGCACATGTAAATTATAGTGTGTTGTTTTGATATGAATGACGCCCGTCAGGTGTTCGATGAAATACCTCAATGAAGGCAATATCCAATAAGTTGAGTAACGTGCATGTGTTAGTGTTGGCCTTGAGCCACACTGATAATTGGTGAAGTTAGAGGCTTGAATGGCATGGATATATTGTAATTGTGAATGAGTGATGTGTTGTGATAGAGGGCATGTCACGTGAGTGCATGACCCTATGTTTAATGATGGACAGCTGAGGTGATGTGTGCTTACCCATGCCATCAAGACCCCTAACGTGTCACTTATGATGTTAACTAATAAAATTGAATAAATCTCAGTCCTCTCTAATGAGGGTGAGTTAGCAAAGCCCGGGTTTTAGGTGGGATTTGAGTAAATTGTGGATATGAGGCCTGGACTGTGAAGTTGGGAGATGATTATGTGATGTGTGGAGTTTACACCCACTCGCCTTTACCGGGAGTGGAGGGGATTTTTACACCCACTCGCCTTTATCGGGAGTGGAGGGGTCATACGGAGGTTGGGTTATATGTGGATAGCCTCACTCCTGCCAGGGACGGGGGAGGTGAGAGGCCCGGTGTACAGTGCCCGTGTCCACTGCGTTGTGTGCTATATTCACCCCAAATTTGGGGTGAAGTCCATGTCCTGGTATCACACAGTTTACCCATGTTCCCATTTAATTCAATTATAAAATAATAAAATAAGAATTTGATATGTTACTACTTCTTCTGGCAGCACTTCCCCTTTACTTGCCTGCTTCTTTCTGAATCTGTGACATACCACAGGCACTTGTACTTGTCTTATCAGATAGTGTTTGCTTGAATACTTGTGCTGTTATTATTATCATTATTTGTGCTAACCCCTCTCTTGCAGTAACTCGACATTAGACCGCAGGTATGATTTCCTTGGTTTAACTATTTAATTTTCATTATATCACTTAGTTACTTTCTCTATTTCTCTTGCTTGCCTTGTGGATTGATGACCTTAGAATGGCGTTCCAAATCCAAGTTGGTTCCTACTGGGGCACGCATTGACATGCTCCTCTATATTTTTCAGGTATCAGGGTTATCATGGTTGGTGGTGACTTGGAGTTGGGTTCAGGGGTAGCACTTGGTGTGAGCAGTATTTGTGGTGTGATATGGTTGGTTTGGGAGGTGGAGAATTGTTGGATATTGGACTCCCCGGATTTGGTTTTGGATGATGAACAAACATAAATATAACGTGAACTAACACTTTGTGAGCGCAGTTATGGAGATCGTCGCCAAATTCATATGAATATCAATTACGACGTCTCAAGACTTCTCAAAGCACGTAATCGTATGCCTAAAGCTTCGTTGAAGCTTATGGACCATTTTAGAAGTCATGAAGATTCGATTGAAGCTATTGAAGACGGTATCGTCAAGTTTTATTTATTGTCATTAAGCTTCTGTCGTAGAATGTTAAGCCTTGAGTAGATCTTACGGTTTAAATCTTCATAACGCTCATATCTTAGCTCTAGGATCTTAGTAGAAGTCCATACAATCCTTCCCGAAGCTTCGCGCTTCGATTCGCGACTTCTTGTGCATGTTAGTTGGTTCAAGAAGAAGAACTGACCGACTAGATGGTGATCTAGTCGGTCGGCAAAGCTTCTTGGACCGACTAGTTTGTGTCAGTCATTTCCAAGCTGTTTACTGTTTACAGTTAGTCGGTCTAAGTTGACTCACCGACTGACTAGTTTGTGAACTAGTCGGTCAGTGATGCTTCTGTGACCGACTAGTTGAGCTTTCCCTGTACATGCACATTTGAGCCTAAGCTACTGTTTATCTTTAGTCGGTCTGTGTTCATTGATCGACCGACTAGTTGATGAACTAGTCGGTCAACTTTCCTTCTTGGACCGACTAGTTTAGTTTTACTGTACATACAAATTTTTCACCTAACTTACTGTTTATCGTTAGTCGGTCTATGCTCATTTGGCGACTGACTAGTTGGTGAATTAGTCGGTCAACATTTGTTCTTGGACCGACTAAGTCTATTTCTGCTCAGACTTCAGTTTTATCTGTTAGTCAGTCTCAGTTGAGTGACCGACCGACTAGTTGTGAAACTAGTCTGTTAGCTACTCTTCTTGGACCGACTAGTTCCTTATGTCTGTGCTTTAACCTTTTCTCTGTTCACTCATTAGTCGGTATACGTTAATTGACCGACCGACTAGTTGATGAACTAGTCGGTCGGTGGTTGTTCTTTGACCGACTAGTTGAGTTCAAAATAGAGCCGTTGGAGCTTTAATTGAAACGTTTTTCTCTCTCTCTCTCCACTATCCTATAAATAGTTGTTGGGCTGCATTCATTGCAGTCAAGGCTGATATTATTGCAAGTTTAGAGATCAAGAGAAATCATTCCAAGCTCATTCAAAGCTCATTCATTCCATTCAATAATCTCTCCTCACTCTTACTTCCAAAGAGAGATTCATTGAGTGTGAAGCCTTCCAAGCCAAGTGCTTGATTCTAGGTCACCAACATCCCCATAGCTCTCCATCGCTGATCTACATCTTGGAGCTAGGGTTTGGTGCCACTTCTTCTTCCTCAAAATCATCCTTGCCCTAATTCGTAAGCATTACTCAAGGCATAGGTATTTTGTCGGTAAGAAGTTTTCTTATTTCATTTCAATTTCATATTGTAAGTTTCACTCTCGGTTGTGAGAGTGTGGTTGTGATCCCGGGTTGTGGGAGTCACAAATTACCTTTGTATGATTTGACTTGTGGAGGTTTTTCACAAGTATTTCATAGTGGAAATCTTGAGTTAGGGTTTCTAACTCAAGTATCCGGAGGGGATCCGGGTGGTTGGGACGTAGGATCACCGGGAACAAGTCGGGGAGACTTGGGTGGATCCGAACCCAGTAATATCTATTGTTTGCATTGTTAATTTTGTTGTTGTCTTCAATTTAAGCTTCCGCAAATTGATTTGGTAGTTGTTTGCACTATAATTAGGAATTATACTCCTCGTTATTTTTAAAGTACTATTCACCCCCCCTCTAGTACTTGTGCAGTAGCTTGTAGGGCATTACATTTGGTATCAGAGCCAGATACTTAGCTATGTCTGCCAACGACAACAAGACCGTGCGTCCACCTTCCGACTATGGCATCTTCAGGAACCGTGAAGGAGCATCTTCGGTGATGGAAGGACATTCCTCAACGAGGCCTCCATTCTTCATCGGTACCAACTACGGGTACTGGAAATGCCGGATGGAAACTTTCCTCCGGAGTGCATCTCTATGGAGGACCACGATGAAGGAATACGTCGAGCCCGCCGAAGAAGACTTTGAGAAATGGACAACCGCGGAGGTCGCCGCGGAGGTAAGCAATGCCAATGCAATGAACGCCTTGCAATGCGCATTGGAGCCCGAGGACTTCAATAAGATATGCACATGTAAGAGTGCATATCAAATTTGGAACTCCCTCCTCATTCTACATGAAGGGACGAGTAGGGTAAGAGACTCTAAACTCGTAGTTGTTAACAAAGATTACGAAATGTTTCATATGCAACAGGGCGAGAAGATGAAGGAGTATTACGCTCGCTTCGTCGACATCATAAACGAGTTGGAGGCTCTCGGCAAATCCTACACCCAAAAGGAGAAGTGTTCGAAGCTTATCGAAGGACTTCCTTCTTCTTGGGAAAAGCGTACCTTCGCCATCGAGGAAGGTAATGATATGAATAAGTACACTGTAGTTCAACTAATGGGTACTTTAATGTCATACGAGGTACGCAAGGATAGCAAGCTAAAATTGCAGGAAAAGATGAAGTCCTACCTAAAGCAAGACGAGCCAAAGAAGAAGGCTATTGCTTTTAAGGCCGCTCCATCCACATCCATATCAACCGATGATGAAGACTCGGAAAACGAGTTGGACTTGGAGTCCATGGCACTCATGGCCAAGAAGTTCAACCGTTTCTTCCGAAAAGGTAACTATAAGAACAAAGCTAAATTTGGTTCTTCTAACGCCTCCTCCTCTCCTTTGTGTTTCAAGTGCAATAAGCCAGGACACATGAAAGCAGAGTGTCCTCTCAACAAGCAAAAGGAGAAGTGGAAGGCGCCAAAGTACGACAAGTCCAAGAAGTACAAGAAAGGGAACAAAAAGGGACTTGTCGGAGCAACATTCACCGACTCCGAGGATTCCTCAAGCGGAGAGTCGGACGATGAGCAAGTGGAGCAAGCGCACATGTGCTTCATGGCAAGAGAGGAGAATGATCAAGGATCTTCCTCTTCTGATGATAGTGACGACGAAGGCGATGAGGTAACTATGGATGACCTTAGGAATGCTAACTCTCAATTATGGTCTAAGTATACTAAATTAGTAAATAGGTATACTAAAGTAAAAGATGACCTAGCTAGCATTCAAACCTCGCCTAAAACTATCATCACCAACAACGACACCGTTGTTGAAGAGTTAAGAAATGAGATTGTTAATCTCAAATCTAAACTTGAACATGTTAGCATTGAAGATCCGAAGGATCACAAGATAGCGGATTTGACTTCTCAAAACTTGACTTTGAGTATTGAGAATGAGAATCTTAAATCTCGTGTTTATGTGCTCACATCGCAAGTATCCAACTTGGATACTTCTATGCGTTCTCTCACCGAGAAATATGAGAACACATTAGGCCGAATTAATAAATTCAATAAGGGTAAGGACCATTTGGATAAAATCCTAAGTGACTTACTTCCGGCCAATCACCACATTGGCTTGGGGTATACGATGGGATGTTCATCCAAATCGGCCACTACTTTTGTTAGGCCAACTTCCGGTGACTCAACGAGTGGTAGCAAACACTCTATTGGTAGTTCTTCTACCAATGGTGCTTCCACCTCGTCCACACCCTCTTTCGGAAAGAAACCCACTTTGGGTGGACCTCCAAAGAAGGGGCATGCTTATATGTACACAAATACCATGCCACGTAGGAACACACGTCCTACTCCACCGGCTCACACATATGATGATTTTTATGCAACACATTCACGGGCACGTGCACACCATGTGAGACACCCTCACGCACGTGTTCCCTCACATGCATATGTTCACCCACAACATCATATGAATAATTATCCACATGCACCATTCCATCATGTTCCTTATGCCTATCCACGACATGCATCACGTAGAAATCAACAACGCATGCATGCACCCAATAGGATGAGGGCTCCCAAGATTTTCACTATTTGGAGCCTAAAGGACACAAGCATGGATGAAAAACAAGTGTACATGAATACTTATTTTTCGGATGTTGTGCATAGTAGAAATTATGTGGGGAAGTCTAAGTCCAGTTGGACTTGGCTTCCAAAGGTCTAATCTTTTGGACCCAATGACCTTGGGTACCATGATATGAAATTTTCCATCTATAGGTACTCAAGGAAAAGAAAAAGAAAAGGAGCAACAAATTTAAATTTAGCTCCAAGGGGAATTGGATACTCGATAGCGGGTGTTCAAAACACATGACGGGCGATGCTCAATTGCTTTCCGGAGTGGTGCCCATTGCTAATGGGAACCGGGTAGTCTTTGGAGGCAACGAGAGCGGAACCATCGTCGGTGTTGGTAAAGTGGGTAACCCATCTAAACCCTTAATTAGTGATGTTTATCTAGTTAATGGCTTAAATCATAATCTTATTTCAATAAGCCAACTTTGTGACAAAGGTTACAAAGTTAGCTTTGCGAAAGGATTGTGTCATATTTTGAGTGATAATAATCATTTATTATTTTCCGGCACTCGTCATAAAGATATTTATATTTTGGATCTTCCTAAGTCTTATGAACAATGTCTCGTTGCCAACACAAGTGAACAACACTTATGGCATCGACGCTTTGGACATGTGAACTTTGGAACACTTTATAAGCTTTCAAAATTAAATTCCATTAAAGTTTTTCCGAAGCTCGTTTTTGAAAAGAAAAGTTTTTGTGATTGTTGTCAACGTGGCAAGCTTCCTAAATCTTCATTTAAACCTAAGAAAAGCATTTCTACTAAACGGCCACTAGAGCTATTACATCTAGACTTATTTGGGCCAACTAGAGTTGCTTCCTTAGGAAATGCAAGATATGGACTTGTCATCGTAGATGATTATTCGAGATTTACATGGGTATTTTCATTGTCTAATAAAAATGAAGCTTTTGAAAACTTCACAATTTTTGTTAAGAAAGTACAAAATCTCTTAGGAACCACCATTGTCACTATTCGTAGTGATCATGGAGGTGAATTTGAGAATGAGTCTTTTGAGACATTTTGTGATGAAGTTGGTATTACACACACCTTCTCTTTCCCTCGTGCACCTCCTCAAAATGGTGTAGTTGAGAGAAAGAATAGGACGCTAGTGGAGTGTGCTCGCACTATGCTTGATGATAGCCAACTTGGCCATCAATTTTGGGCGG
The DNA here is from genome assembly GCA_030789695.1 of Scilla litardierei. NCBI lineage: Eukaryota > Viridiplantae > Streptophyta > Magnoliopsida > Asparagales > Asparagaceae > Scilla > Scilla litardierei. The sequence continues at coordinate 746,789,431 of CM061142.1, forward strand.
AAGCGGTACACACCGCTTGCTATGTGTTTAATAGAATACTTTTGAGGCCCGGCACTAAACAAACTTGTTATGAATTGTTGTTTGGTAGGTTGCCTCAAGTTAAACATTTTCGTGTTTTTGGTTCGAAATGTTTTATTAAGAACACGTATGGTAGTTTGGACAAATTCGATCCAAGATCCGATGAGGGGATTTTTGTTGGATATTCTTCGCGTAGCAAAGCCTACCGGATATTCAACAAACGAAACTCAACGATCGAGGAGTCGCTTCATGTGTCATTTAATGAAGGATTTGTTCCAACTAGAATTACTAATGATGATGACTCTATGGATGTCTTATGTGATTCAATTGGTAATTCTAACTCTAATGATTCTATTGATTCTATTGAGACTAACCCATCTAATGAAGTTGTTGAGAATGTTCCTAGTGACCAAGGTATTCCCAAACGGCTTCATACCATTCGTGATCATCCTCATGAGCAAGTCATTGGCAATATCCATGATAGTGTCAAGACGAGATCGCAAGTGAACTACTTCGCTCATTGTGCCTTTGCCTCCTTGATAGAGCCAAAGAATGTTAATGAAGCATGCGAAGATAGCGCTTGGATCTTAGCCATGTAGGAGGAACTCATTTAATTCGAGAGGAATGAAGTTTGGGAGCTTGTTCCATTGCCATCGAAGAACCACACCGTCATAGGGACAAAGTGGATCTTCAAGAACAAAACCGACGAAAACCAAGTCGTCGTCCGGAACAAAGCTCGGTTAGTTGCTCAAGGCTACCGTCAAGAGGAAGGTATTGATTTCGAAGAATCCTTCGCTCCGGTAGCTAGATTAGAATCAATTAGATTATTATTGTCTTTTGCATGCCATAAGGATTTTAAATTATTTCAAATGGATGTTAAAAGTGCATTTTTAAATGGAGATGTTGTTGAGGAAGTTTACGTTTCTCAACCTCCGGGTTTTATTAATGAAAAGTTTCCAAATCATGTTTTTAAACTAAAGAAAGCGCTTTACGGCTTGAGACAAGCTCCTCGAGCTTGGTATGATCGCCTAAAGAATTTTCTTTTGGATTTGAATTTTAAAATGGGAGAAGCGGATTCTACACTTTTTGTTAAGCATTCGAATAATGATATAATATTAGTTCAAATATATGTTGATGATATCATTTTCGGTGCTACTAACTTTGCTCTTTGCGAAGAGTTTTCTAATGTGATGAAGGAACAATTTGAGATGAGCCATATGGGTGAGCTCAAATATTTCTTAGGTCTCCAAATTTGCCAAATGGACGATGCAATCTTCATCCACCAAACGAAGTATACGGTGGAGTTGCTTAAGCGATTTGGAATGGAGAGTGCCTCCGGGAAAAAGACTCCAATGAGCACGACTACGCATCTTGATAAGGATACGGGCGGTAAGGATGTAGATATTCGTCTATATCGAGGTATGATAGGTAGTTTATTTTATCTTACCGCAAGTAGGCCCGATATTATGTTTGTCGTATGCGTATGTGCTCGTTATCAGTCTTAACCTAAGGAGTCTCACTTAGTAGCGGTAAAACGTATTTTTCGCTATCTAAGTTACACTATAGATTTTGGATTACTTTATCCAAAATCTAGCACGTATGAGTTAATCTCATATAGTGATGCCGATTATGCGGGATGCAAATCCGACAGGAAAAGTACTAGTGGCACTTGCCATTTTATAGGAAATTCCCTTGTCTCTTGGTTTTCCAAGAAGCAAAATTCCGTATCACTTTCAACCACCGAGGCGGAATACATTGCCGCCGGTGCCGCGTGTGCTCAAGTTCTTTGGATGAGACACACACTTAAAGACTTTGGTATAAATTGTGATAATTGCCCTATCATGGTGGACAACCAAAGTGCAATATGTCTTTCCAAGAACCCGGTACACCATTCCCGTTCGAAACACATACATGTCCGACACCACTTTTTAGATGATCATGTTGCTAAAAAGGACATCATTTTAGTGTACGTTGAAACCCAAAAGCAAATGGCCGATATTTTCACGAAACCCCTAAAGGAGGACTCCTTTGTGCGGTTGCGTCGAGAATTGGGGATTATGGGTGAATCCGAGATATAGGAATCATGTTTCATTCAATAATCTTGCATGCTATTATATTTCGCAATATTTCATTCATGCTAGACTTATTGGATTTTTCGGGACTTTATGTGATATTTTGAATTTTTGCTCGAATTCATGTTTGAATGTCGTATTTGAGATTTCGATGTTTAATGGGGTAGTTTAGATGATTTTTGAGAGGATTGTGATGTATCGTCCAAGTATTTTGAGGAGAGAACTTCATTATCAATTTTTGGACTCATCTAGTCGGTCTCAGTTCATCAACCAACCGACTAGATTCGCATCTAGTCGGTCAGCTAAAGAACTCAGACCGACTAACTCAAGCTATTTTTGAGTTTCCTCTCCAGCTTAACTCTTTAGTCGGTTCATGTTCAGTGACCGACCGACTAGATTGAGATCTAGTCGGTCAGTAAATGAACACAGACCGACTAATTCTTGTCTGTTAACTTGGTTTCAGCCACTGTTTGCAACTAGTCGGTTCAAGCTCATTGACCGACCGACTAGATCGTGATCTAGTCGGTCAGTGCTTGAACTGTGACCGACTAGTTGTGCCAGGGACTGTTTGGTCTTTTGAGCTCTCGACCGACTTAAACTCGATCTGACCGACTCTTTTTCATTTTAGTCGGTTTCTATCTCTTCTCCAGCTCGTAAAACCCCCGTTCCTTCCTCGTGACCCTTCGTCTTCCAGCCATTTTCCGGCCATCTCCGTCGCCGTTCGCTGTCGACCTTCGACCTAGGGTAACCCCCATCTCTCCCTCTCCTATCTAGGGTTCGGTTTTCAATTCTAGGGTTAGGTTTTCTTATCAATTCTCCTTCTAGGGTTTTGGATTTCCTAGGGTTGTGCTAGGGTTTCTTCGCTTTGATCTCCCTTGCGTCGTGTCGTGCCGTGATTATGGCTCGTACACGTATCCCGATCACTCCCTCTAGCCCCTCGCCGTTGACCGTAGAACCAAACCCTACGGATCCCGTTCAACCTTCTAGAACCCCTCCGAAACGCCGTGCCAAGACCACCCAACCCTCTTCGTCTTCGCCTCCTCTTAAGCGTAAGAGGACGGCGACTGCGAAACCCCGAGCCCGACCTCAGCCCAAGCCCAAGCCAGTTATTTTCCGTGCTCCCACTCCTCCCGGTGCTTCGGATTCCGACACCGAGTATATCCCCGAGACTGAGACTCCTAGGGAACCCACTCCTCCTACCCATCCTGAGTCTAGCTCCCAACCTCGTACGTCTACCCGTAAGCCTAAGGGAAAGGGTCCGATGCCGGTAGGCGGTGTCGATATCTCGTTGTGGCGCGACGACCCGTTGTGTCTCGCGGCTTACAACCGTATCGAACATTGCCCGCTGCTTCTGGAGCATTTCGTCCAGTTTAGCGACTTCATAGGGCTAGATGATCTTCTTTCGTCCTCGGGTCTTCTCGATTACCTTCGATATGACCCGAAGGCGAATCCTCACCCCTACCCTCGATTAGTCAAGCTATTCTATGCCAATAGGATCCGTGGTCAGTACGGTGAGACCCACTCTGTTGAGATGACTGTTTTGGGGACTCCTATAGTCCTCACAGCAGAAATCTTAGGAGAGATTCTGGGTATCTCCTCGTCTGGCCTCCTCCCCTCGGACATTTCTGTGGATGATATTTCTTCCCTTGATCAGACCATCCTTTCTAAGATTTTCCATCAGATTCCTCCCGCCATGATTGGCGTACCCTCCAAGTCTTTCAAGCCAAACGCATGGGTCCTCAATCTGATTCTGAAGTCGTGCTTGCTTCCCAAGTACGGCTCCTCATCTCTACCGTCCCAGCCCTTCTTGAAGATGATCTATGCTATATTCATGGGGAGCTCGATTAACTGGGCTCGCATTATACTCGATAAGATTGACTCTTTCGAGTGTATTCGCAAGTCCTTGAAATCAGCTCATATCCCATTTCCGTGCTTGTTGACCCTTGTTTTCCGTCACTTTCGTGTCCCTTTGCCTCGTGACGATGAGCGTCCACTTGGTCATCCCCTGAACGCGACGGCCGTCAAGAAATCTCTTGCGGCGCTCCGTCACGTTCAGAGGACGACACCTTCAGCGTCTGCCCCTGCCTCTGCCTCTGCCTCAGCTGCTCCCTCTGCCACCCTTGATGATGTCGTTCGGTTACTTCGTCGTCACGAGTCTCGTTTGGCTCGTACCGAGGAGGTAGTTTGCCGTATGGCTAGTCTGATGGGTATTCAGCTTCCTCCTCCTGTTTCTGAGGATGAGGATATGGATGAGTTGGCCGAGGAGGACATTGAGGAGCTTTGTCGTGCTTCCACTCGTGCCCCCAAGGGCCCTTCTGGTACTGCTGCTGGTGCTTCCTCTTCTGGTGCTGCTGTTGCTGCTTCGTCTGCTGGTGCCCCTGAGAGCACACCTGTTGCCACCGCTCCTGCGGTGGATACTCCGACTGGTGCTCCTGAGGCCACTACTGTTGCTGCTCCAGAGATTGCCACTTCTGCCGTCGCTCCTGCTGACATTCCAGACGTTCCTGCTGATCCAGTTTCCACCACTTCTCCTGCAGAGCCTGTTGCTGCTGCAGATCCTGTCGGTTCCTCTTGAGCTTCTTTGAGGACTCTCCGATGCTCCTTAGATGATACATCTAGTGTGAGAGAGTTTGGTTAGGATAGAGTGGGGTTTTGGATCATTTTGATGTGTTTTGGATCTTTTTGATGATGTACTTTGATGTACTTTGATGATCATTTTGATGTATTTTGACACTCCGATATCTGTGATATGATGATGTATTTTGTGCGACGATCGGTGGATCGATGTTTTTGTATGTCGGTGATGTTTATATTTGATGTACTCTGATTCATATCTTATATATATATACATCGCAGTTGACATTTCATACTCTTGTGCACAATTTATAATTTTTTTATGTCTCTGATGTTTGATTTCGTCGCTCGACGATTGATTTGGGTTCAATATTACGTATTTAACCCCCCATTTAGCCCTATTTTGTGCTCATGTGATGCTATATTGGTCTCTAGTACATACGTATTTTCTACACATTTATTTATTAGAGAAAACACACTATTTGAGCACAAAACAGCATTTAACGATGCAATTCTGCACTTTTTATATTTTTCCTAGCATCGTCTCGATCTCACGATTCCAACGACTATTTATTTGTATTTTTCTGAGATCTGTGCTAATTACTGTGTATTTTTGAATGCAGAATACCAATTAAATGGAGAAATACGCTCAAAATACGAGAAATACGGCCGCCGCCCAATCAGATGATGACACGTGGCGACATCGGGACCGTTCACGCTTGATCCAACGGTTCCCAGTGACCCCAGCGTTATCAAATACGCGAGCCACGTGGAACAATAGGAGCCGAACATTTTCGATCGAACGGACGACAACAACGCGGAGATGATGGCAACGTGGCTCAGCAGCAACCACCCGATCTCAATCCAGCGGCTGTAAACGCAGCCGCAACGAAACTTAATTCACGAGGCGGGCTCGCATCCTGGCGACACGTGGCGAGATCCTGGGTTCCACCGGCTCAAATCAACGGCGTGGATTGAAACCGGAGGCGTTTCGTATTCGAACTTACGAAGCAGCGACGTGGCTAATTGATGATCGTTGATTCTAGATCGAATGGACGAGGATGAGCCCGACTCGCTCTCGAAGCGCATCACATTCAGGGCGACGTGGCACAATCTCGTGGAGAGCCCGCGCGATCCAACGGCCCGAAGCGCCCAAAACGAAGCTGCAGCGGGGGGGATTTTAAATAGGAATGAGCGGACGAGATCTCACCTGGCGACGATCGGATGGCCTGCATTCACCCGAACCCGAATTCGAACGGTGCACGACTTTTAAAGGGACACGTGTCAGCGCCACGATTAATCCCGCTGCGATGAGCGGCCCTCATTTGCTCCGATCTGGATCGACGGTTCGGATGCGTTCGGGTGCGGATTTGAGTCGGGTTTGAACCCGTTAAGCCCAATAAACCCGCAATCTTATTATTTAAGCGTATTATAGGGTTTTTGGGCGTATAATGGGCGTATTGGAGCACTTAGGAGCCGTATTTTCTTCTGCAAAAATTCTGTAAAATTCCAGAGCCTATTTTCTTATTTCCAGAGAGTTTTGAAGACTTTTCAGAGAGAATTGGTGATATTTTCTTCAACTCTAGCTCGTATTTGGGTGTTTTAGCTTGTATTTTGCCTCTAAACTTCCGTATTTTGCTATTAAACTTATGAATTCTGATCTGAAAATTGTGTATTTCTGCACCATGAGTAGCTAAATATTTTATGTGCATGGTATGGAGTAACTAGGTGATGTGAATCGTATTCGTTGGTTGTATTATTGCGCGTAATCGCTATATTTGCTAAAGTTTAATCGTCGCTCTTAAATCTATTTTTTCGTATTCCAAAAGAATTGTTCTAGTAGATGATCACCCCACAAGGGTGAGATTTGATCTCTCCAAAAGAGAGCTTCATACTTCATATATACGTTTACAACTTTAGCGATATATTATTAGAATTGATGCGTTAACCCCCAAAAGGACATCTTCCGACGATTCGCTCCCAAAAGGAGGTTTCGTTGTGTTATATTTGATCAACCAAAGCTTACGATTCGCTGATCCTAATGAATCCATGCCATGTACATGCCTTTTATATCTATTTTTCACAAATTAGAGTTCGTTGTTCGCACGTAACAATTCCATCACCACACACTTTTCATACCACCTTCACCATCACTATTAAAGTGTTTAGATTTTATTCGTAGTTACTCTATTTGATTTGGACTTGTGGTTTCAACAGATTCTCCCGAGGATTCGACATCTGGACTCCCAGATTTTACTACTTGAACGTACTCTTGCGCTTGAGAGAAGCACCTTTCGGAGCCCACCAAGTTTTTGGCGCCGTTGCCGGGGAGAACGGTTTGTTACTATGGTTTATTTCATTCAGAGGACCTTCGGTGAGATCCTTCCACTTTATTGTATATAAACTTTTGTTTGCTTTCATAAAAAAAATATTTGTGCTAGTTTATGTGGCATAGGACTCCTAGGACACATAGGTTGACTCGACGTTTTGATATGGCTAATAATAATATGGATGAAAATTTTAGCAACAATAACGAGAATAATATGCAACCTGGAGTGCCTAGGACTTTAAAAGATTTACTTCGACCCACTAGGACTAGCACTGCTTCATGCTTTGTTTTACCTGCCGATGCAAATTCTTTCAATTTTAAACCTGGGGTGATCCAACTCTTACCCACCTTTCATGGGTTAGACAAGGAAAATCCATATCTTCATATTAAAGGATTTGAGGAGGTTTGCTTGACATGCTTTGATGGGAAAACTAGCGAGGATACGATATATCTTAAACTGTTCCCATTTTCATTAAAAGACAAAGCTAAAAATTGGTTGAATGCATTGCCATCACGCTCTATTACTACATGGATTGATTTGCAGGCTGAATTTCTAAAGAAGTTTTTTCCTATTCACAGGACACAGGGACTGAAGCGGCAGATTATGAACTTTGCCCAGAAAAGCGAAGAAACATTCTATCAGGCATTTGAAAGTTTCAATGAGTTGCTGCTCGCATGTCCGCATAATGGCTTCGACAAAAGCAGGATTATTGGCTTCTTCTACGATGGACTGCAGCCACAAATGAAGCAATTTGTAGAGATGATGTGCAATGGAGGATTCTTTGATAAAGAGCCAGACGAAGCTTGGACGTACCTGGAGGAGATAGCAGAAAATGCGCAGACATGGGACACCACTTCAGACTACGAGAGAGGAGGCCATTCTGCACCATCCCAGCCTACGCGAGGAGTGGCTTATAATTTGAAGCAAGAGGATGCGTTGGAGGCAAAGATGGAGGCCATGATCTCAAACAAGCTTCATGCAATGAATTTGAAAGAGGCCAAGGCAGTCGAGATAGAGCAGATTTGCGCACTTTGCGACGTTGGTGGCCACGACACTAGTGCTTGTCCTACACTTCCAGCCTTAAAGAGCATGTTAGGAAATCCTACTGGGGTGAATCAAGTTTCTTCGAACTACCAGAACTTCAATTCCAACAAGGGGTGGCGCAACAATCCAAACTTGAACTGGGGCCCCAATCAGCAGACTCAGCAGCAGCAGGCTCCCCCTCCGTTCCGACAACCTCAATACAACAACAACAACTATCAAGGTGGGAACCAGAGGAGGGACCATGAGCCAGTGCAACAACAGCAGATGCAACCACTTGGCGATGCGCTTCAGCAACTTATCCAATTGCAACAAGCTCAGATGCAGCAGCAGCAGGCTCAATTTCAGGCTCAGCAGACTCAGAATCAGCAGATGAGCGAGAGCTTGGCGAGGCTTACAGCGACATTAGAAAAAGGTAAGCTTCCATCTCAGTCAATTCCAAATCCTAATATGGGCTCATCTTCTTCTGCAGGAAATAATATGAAGCCGTGCCAAGCGGTGTCCACTTTGAGGAGTGGAAAAGAGATTCAGAAGCCTGATCCACCGAGCAGACAAGCTGAGCAGGAAGAGGGAGTTCAGATCCAAGAAGAGGGAATTAAAGAACAAGAGGAGGTGCAGGAAGAGAGCACGGACGTGGGTGTGAGCAAAAGCGTCATTAAAGAGAAGGAACCTGTAGCATATGTACCTGCAGCACCCTACCCTCATCGGCTACTTCAGAAAAGCAAAGATAAGTATCAAACTGAAATTCGTGAAATTTTTCAGAAGTGCCAGATCAATATTCCATTGCTTGATGCTATTAATCAAATACCTGCCTATGCTAAATTTCTGAAAGATTTGTGCACTGTTAAAAGAAAGTTAAACGTGAAAAAGAAAGCATTTTTGACTGAACAGGTTAGCTCTATTGTGCAACAAAATACACCACCTAAATTTAGAGACCCTGGATCACCCACCATCACTTGCACCATTGGCACTAAGAAAATTGGAAATGCTTTATTGGATTTAGGATCTAGTGTCAATATATTGCCATACCCTATTTTTGTGCAGCTTGGGTTAGGACAGCTAAAGCCTACATCTGTTATATTGCAACTAGCTGATAGATCTATTAAAGTTCCAAAGGGATGCATTGAGGATGTCCTCGTTCAGGTGGACAAATTTTACTACCCCGCGGACTTTATAGTTCTAGACATCCAGGGACCCCAAACCGCCAATGCTACTCCTATCATCCTAGGTAGACCATTCCTAGCGACATGCAATGCTTTAATAAATTGTAGGGATGGTCAACTGAAAATTACTTTTGGCAACATGACTTTGGACTTGAATATTTTTAACACTTGCAAGTTGCCACATGTGGATGATGAGATTGAGAGGGTGCATATGATTGATTCGTTGGTGGATGATTATATTTGTTCTGAATTTTGTGATGATGCTTCTATTGTTGGGACTTTTATTGGTGATTCTGATGACATATCTTTTGTGCAGGAGAACGTGAAGGAGCTCAATGCGGTATGGGAGCCTAGGTTCGAGGCTTTGCCACCTAATGCATCAATTCAAATTTCGTCTGAGGTGGAGGATCCAAAGCCAGAGTTGAAGCCACTTCCTGACTATCTTAAGTATGCTTTTCTTGGCTATGAAAACAGCTTCCCTGTGGTAATATCTTCTAAACTTTCTTTAGAGCAGGAAAGCTCATTACTTGATGTGTTGAGGAAACATAGAGGTGCTATTGGTTGGTCCATTGCTGACATTAAAGGTATAAGCCCTATTGTATGCATGCATCACATTTATTTAGAGGATGACGCCAAACCCACTAGAGAAATGCAACGTAGGTTAAATCCAACATTAAAAGAAGTGGTAAAAGGCGAGGTTTTAAAATTATTGGATGCAGGCATTATTTATCCTATTTCTGACAGCAAGTGGGTTAGCCCTACACAGGTTGTTCCTAAAAAGTCTGGCCTCACCGTGGTTAAAAATGAGAATAATGAGCTTATCCCAGTTAGAGCCACCACAGGTTGGAGGATGTGTATAGACTATAGGAAGTTGAATTCTAGAACTAGAAAAGACCATTTTCCTCTTCCATTTCTTGACCAAATTTTAGAGAGGGTAGCTGGACATGAATATTATTGCTTTCTAGACGGTTATTCAGGTTATTATCAGATTGAGATTGCACCTGAGGACCAGGAAAAGACCACTTTTACCTGTCCCTTTGGTACTTTTGCATTTAAAAGAATGTCGTTTGGTTTATGTAATGCTCCAGCTACTTTTCAGCGATGCATGCTCAGTATTTTTGATGATATGGTTGAGAAAATTGTTGAGGTATTTATGGATGATTTTTCAGTATATGGTAGCTCTTTTCATGATTGTTTAGCTAACTTGGCTCTTGTTCTTGACAGGTGCATTGAAAAGAACCTCCTATTGAATTGGGAGAAGTGTCATTTTATGACCACATAGGGACTTGTCCTAGGTCACCTGGTTTCTAAAGATGGTATACAGGTAGACAGAGCCAAGGTAGCAGTAATTGAGAAGCTACCAAGTCCTAAATGCGTGAAGGACATCAGATCATTTTTGGGACATGCAGGATTTTATAGGTGGTTCATCAAAGATTTTAGCGCTATATCTCGCCCTCTTTGCAACTTACTTACTTTAAATGTGGACTTTATTTGGACACCTGAGTGTCAACTTTCTTTTGAAACTTTAAAGAAGTTGCTGATTTCTGCTCCTATTTTACAGGTGCCAGACTGGTCCCTACCATTTGAAATAATGTGTGACGCAAGTAACTACGCAGTTGGTGCAGTCCTAGGCCAAAGAAAAGACAAAGTTCCAGTGGTGATTTACTACGCTAGCAAGACACTAAATGACGCTCAGAGGAATTATACGACCACAGAGAAGGAGTTACTTGCTGTAGTATTCGCGTTGGAAAAATTCAGGAGCTATATTCTGGGATCACCGATTTTGATTTATACTGATCACTCTGCTTTAAAATATTTATTGTCTAAAAAAGATGCTAAGCCCCGATTGATACGATGGATTTTATTGTTGCAGGAGTTCAATGTCACAATCAAGGACAAGAAAGGCGTGGAGAATCTAGTAGCTGACCATTTATCACGATTGACAGTAGGCCTTGATTCAGCGGATGTGCCTTTGAAGGACTCCTTTCCTGACGAGCATCTTTTTAGCGTCTCCACCTCTCCATGGTATGCTGATATCGTTAATTATCTGGTAACTGGTAAGACCCCTGACACTTGGTCTCTTCAAGACTTTAAACGGTTCAAGTACGAGGTAAAATATTTCTTCTTTGATGATCCGTACTTATATAAATATTGTAGTGACCAAATTGTTAGGAGATGCATTCCTGATCATGAAATAACCAGTGTGATACAATTTTGCCATGATGGAGTATGTGGTGGACACTTTTCAGCGAACAAAACTGTGGCAAAAATCTCGCAATGTGGCTTTTATTGGCCATCTATGTTTAAAGACACATTTCATTATTGCAAGACTTGTGATGCATGCCAACAATTAGGGGGTATTACTAAACGTAACATGATGCCTCTGAACCCCATTTTAGAGATTGAAATATTTGATTGTTGGGGCATAGACTTCATGGGACCTTTCCCACCTTCATTTGGATATGCTTATATTTTGGTTTGTATTGATTATGTTTCTAAATGGGTGGAAGCTATTCCTTGCAGGTCGAACGACACTTCCGTTGTGCTTAAGTTCCTTAAAGAGAACATTTTCTCTAGGTTTGGAGTGCCAAAGGCCTTGATCAGTGATGGAGGGTCTCATTTTTGCAACCGCATGTTCGCCACTTTAATGAAGAGGTTTGGGGTCACACATAAAGTTTCTACTCCGTATCACCCCCAAACCAATGGCCAAGCAGAGTTGGCAAATAGAGAGATCAAAGGAATTCTACAGAAAACGGTGAATCCATCAAGGAAAGATTGGAGTTTGCGCTTACCTGAAGCGTTGTGGGCCTACAGGACGGCCTACAAAACAATTTTGGGGATGTCACCGTACCGCCTTGTATTTGGGAAGTCTTGTCACTTACCTGTTGAGATATAGCATAGATCTTATTGGGCTATAAAGAAAATGAATTTTGATACTGATGTCTCTTTTTCTTCTCGCAGGTTGCAATTGTTGGAGCTGGAGGAGTTGAGGAGAAATGCGTACGACAACGCTAAAATTTCAAAAGAGAGGATGAAATCCGTCCACGACATGATGATCTTGAGGAGGGAGTTCACCCCGGGCCAAAAAGTATTGCTATACAATTCCGGGCTGCACATCTTTCCTGGGAAGCTTCGCTCTAGGTGGTATGGACCTTTCGTCTTCAAAGAAGTTTTCCCACATGGCGCTGTGCTCTTACTAAATGAAAAAGATAGAAGCGAGTTCAAGGTGAATGGCCAGAGATTGAAACATTTTCACGAGCCTTGGACCAAGGAAGCGAGCACCATGGATCTCACAGACCCACCTTCGGGTGGGGACTAATCAGGTGTGTTCTTTCCATGATTCCCTCTTCCTAACATTGAGGACAATGTCTATTTTAAGTTGGGGGGAGGGAAATAACTTTTAGGATTTTTATTTTATTTTATTTTTCTTTTTCTTTTATGGTTTTCTTTTTTTACTTCCCTTTTTGCATTGAAAAATAATAATTTTGAGTTAAGAAATATCACCAAAATCTATCTTTACCTAGAAATGACCCTCATGTGATGAAATTTCTCGATATTTATTCACCACCGTACACTCGTGGTTTATTTTCTCCACCACTATTATTCAACATTTCAATCTCATTTTACATGAATTTGAGTGCTTGTGGTGAATTTCTTTTTATACATCTCAATGGCAAGATTAATTGTTGACTTAATGAATCTAAAAATTATGGATTAGCAAGTGGTATGCTCTCATTGGAACACACCAAAGTTCATGTACCAATAATTCATAAATTAACTGGAGCATTGTTCTTTATCTCGTATTTATTGCCATTTGCATGCTTGGTGTAATTTTGGGTAGAAAACGTACCACGTCATTTGAAATGATTAGGATACCCATTCTTGTGAACAATTAAAGAATAGGAAGTTATCTTGCCAAGTTGTTTATGCACGCACAAAAGAAGAAAAAATGAGATGAATGAGGAAGAAAAGAATGAATAAATGTGCTATTAAAGAAATAACTTGGTTGGCTCGAGTAGTACAGTCCGAGGGGTCCTTCTTGGCCTAATGCCCTATTATCGTCTGGTTTGGGAGCCATTGACCGGAACCTCAATTATTTGATGGAGCGATCCAAGTTATATATTTTTCTGCGAATGTTGCTTGATGCGCGTTACGCGGAACTATGGAGAAAAGTGAAAGAACATAGAGAATAAGTGTGCATGATTAGCGAGGCAAGAAAACTTCCAAAGCTTAAATAAAACGCAAGATGTGGTGTGAGTTCCTATGAATAGAGATTGACGTGTGTATGTCTTGATACCATCCTACTTTTAATGCTTGCTTTGCATGAACCATCTACGCTCCAAGTTAAAATATTTGATTGAACGGTGTGGGCCATTGATTTTGTGTACTATGAGCTATGAAGTGATTGATAGTGAATTTGAGTCTATTTTATAACCATTTGAGATGCTTGACTTTCATTTTTGAAAACCCACAAGTACCATTACTTGATGAGTTTGAAATATTGATATTAGTGTTTGGTTATCTCTTTTGTCGTTGTAGTATGGTGGTGAATGATTTGAGATCTGATGAGGTGATCTAAGCGTATTTTTAATCGCTCTTTTTGCTAGAGACTAGCAAAACGCTAGTTGGGGGTGTGATTTGGGTTCAATATTACGTATTTAACCCCCCATTTAGCCCTATTTTGTGCTCATGTGATGCTATATTGGTCTCTAGTACATACGTATTTTCTACACATTTATTTATTAGAGAAAACACACTATTTGAGCACAAAACAGCATTTAACGATGCAATTCTGCACTTTTTATATTTTTCCTAGCATCGTCTCGATCTCACGATTCCAACGACTATTTATTTGTATTTTTCAGAGATCTGTGCTAATTACTGTGTATTTTTGAATGCAGAATACCAATTAAATGGAGAAATACGCTCAAAATACGAGAAATACGACCGCCGCCCAATCAGATGATGACACGTGGCGACATCGGGACCATTCACGCTTGATCCAACGGTTCCCAGCGACCCCAGCGTTATCAAATACGCGAGCCACGTGGAACAATAGGAGCCGAACATTTTCGATCGAACGGACGACAACAACGCGGAGATGATGGCGACGTGGCTCAGCAGCAACCACCCGATCTCAATCCAGCGGCAGCCGCATCGAAACTTAATTCACGAGGCGGGCTCGCATCCTGGCGACACGTGGCGAGATCCTGGGTTCCACCGGCTCGAATCAACGGCGTGGATTGAAACCGGAGGCGTTTCGTATTCGAACTTACGAAGCAGCGACGTGGCTAATTGATGATCGTTGATTCTAGATCGAATGGACGAGGATGAGCCCGACTCGCTCTCGAAGCGCATCACATTTAGGGCGACGTGGCACAATCTCGTGGAGAGCCCGCGCGATCCAACGGCCTGAAGCGCCCAAAACGAAGCTGCAGCGGGGGGGATTTTAAATAGGAATGAGCGGACGAGATCTCACCTGGCGACGATCGGACGGCCTGCATTCACCTGAACCCGAATTCGAACGGTGCACGACTTTTAAAGCGACACGTGTCAGCGCCACGATTAATCCCGCTGCGATGAGCGGCCCTCATTTGCTCCGATCTGGATCGACGGTTCGGATGCGTTCGGGCGCGGATTTGAGTCGGGTTTGAACCCGTTAAGCCCAATAAACCCGCAATCTTATTATTTAAGCGTATTCTAGGGTTTTTGAGGGTATAATGGGCGTATTGGAGCACTTAGGAGCCGTATTTTCTTCTGCAAAAATTCTGTAAAATTCCAGAGCCTATTTTCTTATTTCCAGAGAGTTTTGAAGACTTTTCAGAGAGAATTGGTGATATTTTCCTCAAATCTAGCTCGTATTTGGGTGTTTTAGCTTGTATTTTGCCTCTAAACTTCCGTATTTTGCTATTAAACTTATGAATTCTGATCTGAAAATTGTGTATTTCTGCACCATGAGTAGCTAAATATTTTATGTGCATGGTATGGAGTAATTAGGTGATGTGAATCGTATTCGTTGGTTGTATTATTGCGCGTAATCGCTATATTTGCTAAAGTTTAATCGTCGCTCTTAAATCTACTTTTTCGTATTCCAAAAGAATTGTTCTAGTAGATGATCACCCCACAAGGGTGAGATTTGATCTCTCCAAAAGAGAGCTTCATACTTCATATATACGTTTACAACTTTAGCGATATATTATTAGAATTGATGCGTTAACTCCCAAAAGGACATCTTCCGACGATTCGCTCCCAAAAGGAGGTTTCGTTGTGTTATATTTGATCAACCAAAGCTTACGATTCGCTGATCCTAATGAACCCATGCCATGTACATGCCTTTTATATCTATTTTTCACAAATTAGAGTTCGTTGTTCGCACGTAACAATTCCATCACCACACACTTTTCATACCACCTTCACCATCACTATTAAAGTGTTTAGATTTTATTCGTAGTTACTCTATTTGATTTGGACTTGTGGTTTCAACAGATTCTCCCGAGGATTCGACATCTGGACTCCCAGATTTTACTACTTGAACGGACTCTTGCGCTTGAGAGAAGCACCTTTCGGAGCCCACCAACGATATTAACTTGGTTTAATAGAAATTTCTTCTATGGAAACATAGAATTGTTTTCCATGCACTAAATTAACCAAGAATGATGATATTGGAGAGTATATTCCATAACTCAATCCGTTAAATTGATTTGAGTTTTGATGATTTCGTTTTACGATTTTCGACTATGGTTTCATTGACACGCCTTGATTTTATTCGTATTCTTTTGGTGTCACTTGAACCGTCGTCGTTTTTCTACGACTCCCGTGCTTTTATTTGAGCCCATCGTTGTTGTCGTTGTTATCCTCCCGCTCTTTTTGCTTATGCCAAAGGGGGAGAGATATAATAATGATGATGTGCTAAATGAAAATTTAAAGCATTATTCCAAGAATCTAACTTGATATGTTAGATTCAGGGGGAGTTAAGATATATAAATGGATTTTCAAATCCGATATTTCAATAACCTACATTTGGTATTCAATATTTCAAAATCGATTCTCATTTTATATACTTCACTCGTCTGCTTGATGCGTATTATTATTGTTTAATTTGGAATTAACGTGTCATCAATGCAGGGGGAGTAAGTAAATTTCATTTGAATTATTATTTTTGATTATTATTTATGTTGGTTTGTCATCACCAAAAAGGGGGAGAATGTTGGATATTGGACTCCCCGGATTTGGTTTTGGATGATGAACAAACATAAATATAACGTGAACTAACACTTTGTGAGCGCAGTTATGGAGATCGTCGCCAAATTCATATGAATATCAATTACGACGTCTCAAGACTTCTCAAAGCACTTAATCGTATGCCTAAAGCTTCGTTGAAGCTTATGGACCATTTTAGAAGTCATGAAGATTCGATTGAAGTTATTGAAGACGGTATCGTCAAGTTTTATTTATTGTCATTAAGCTTCTGTCGTAGAATGTTAAGCCTTGAGTAGGTCTTACGGTTTAAATCTTCATAACGCTCATATCTTAGCTCTAGGATCTTAGTAGAAGTCCATACAATCCTTCCTGAAGCTTCGCGCTTCGATTCGTGACTTCTTATGCATGTTAGTTGGTTCAAGAAGAAGAACTGACCGACTAGATGGTGATCTAGTCGGTCGGTAAATCTTCTTGGACCGACTAGTTTGTGTCAGTCATTTCCAAGCTCTTTACTGTTTACAGTTAGTCGGTCTAAGTTGACTCACCGACCGACTAGTTTGTGAACTAGTCGGTCAGTGATGCTTCTGTGACCGACTAGTTGAGCTTTCCCTGTACATGCACATTTGAGCCTAAGCTACTGTTTATCTTTAGTCGGTCTGTGTTCATTGATCGACCGGCTAGTTGATGAACTAGTCGGTCAACTTTCCTTCTTGGACCGACTAGTTTAGTTTTACTGTACATACAAATTTTTCACCTAACTTACTGTTTATCGTTAGTCGGTCTATGCTCATTTGGCGACCGACTAGTTGGTGAATTAGTCGGTCAACATTTGTTCTTGGACCGACTAAGTCTATTTCTACTCAGACTTCAGTTTTATCTGTTAGTCGGTCTCAGTTGAGTGACCGACCGACTAGTTGTGAAACTAGTCGGTCAGCTACGCTTCTTGGACCGACTAGTTCCTTATGTCTGTGCTTTAACCTTTTCTCTGTTCACTCATTAGTCAGTATACGTTAATTGACCGACCGACTAGTTGATGAACTAGTCGGTCGGTGGTTGTTCTTTGACCGACTAGTTGAGTTCAGAATAGAGCCGTTGGAGCTTTAATTGAAACGTTTTTCTCTCTCTCTCTCTCCTCTATCCTATAAATAGTTGTTGGGCTGCATTCATTGCAGTCAAGGCTGATATTATTGCAAGTTTAGAGATCAAGAGAAATCATTCCAAGCTCATTCAAAGCTCATTCATTCCATTCAATAATCTCTCCTCACTCTTACTTCCAAAGAGAGATTCATTGAGTGTGAAGCCTTCCAAGCCAAGTGCTTGATTCTAGGTCACCAACATCCCCATAGCTCTCCATCGCTGATCTACATCTTGGAGCTAGGGTTTGGTGCCACTTCTTCTTCCTCAAAATCATCCTTGCCCTAATTCGTAAGCATTACTCAAGGCATAGGTATTTTGTCGGTAAGAAGTTTTCTTATTTCATTTCAATTTCATATTGTAAGTTTCACTCTCGGTTGTGAGAGTGTGGTTGTGATCCCGGGTTGTGGGAGTCACAAATTACCTTTGTATGATTTGACTTGTGGAGGTTTTTCACAAGTATTTCATAGTGGAAATCTTGAGTTAGGGTTTCTAACTCAAGTATCCGGAGGGGATCCGGGTGGTTGGGACGTAGGATCACCGGGAACAAGTCGGGGAGACTTGGGTGGATCCGAACCCAGTAATATCTATTGTTTGCATTGTTAATTTTGTTGTTGTCTTCAATTTAAGCTTCCGCAAATTGATTTGGTAGTTGTTTGCACTATAATTAGGAATTATACTCCTCGTTATTTTTAAAGTACTATTCACCCCCCCCTCTAGTACTTGTGCAGTAGCTTGTAGGGCATTACAAGAATGACTGTGTATATGTAGTGGTGTACCTGGATTATGGATATAAATGGAAGTTGTTATCTACATGTTATGTTGTTGGTGTTCTTTATTATTCTTAAGGTTGTTTTATTATTATTGTGGAGCTTCACTTGTACTATCTCAGCATGTGCGCAGTGGCCTGCTCATGTAGTTTCTTCTTTCTCTCTATTTTCCCCTCTTATCACCCTCACTCTTTAGGATACTTGGAAAGAAAAAAAATTTAAATTATAGATACCGGGTATTCTGGGGAACGAGGCGTGACATTGGTGGCTCTCATTGACGCTACTATCATAGTCATCAATTGGTGATATAAGACATTGGTGGAGACCATCAAAGTGCGCGCCACTATCGTGGTCACGAACTCCGATTGAATTCACTAACGTGCGTAATTAAGTTCATAGGATATTTGTCCAGAGTGTATGCCACTATCGTGGTCACAAGCCCTATATGGAATCTCCTACAAACTTGGCTAGATCAACCAAAACACATTCCTTTTATACCAGAACTACATAAAAATTCTAACTTTACATCTAAATCCTAAGATCCTAGGGCTAATCCATTAGCCCTGGATAAGACTGCTCATGGATCTTAGAAATAACAATGGAAAATTCAATAAAAGCAAAAGAGATCATCATCGCAATAGAAGACATTAAAGCAAGCAATAGAAGATCAGAAATCGTTCCGAAAACATCGTAGATCGATAGACAATCACATAGAATTAAGATCACAAGATTCCAAGCAAAAGCAATATATAAAAATCCAATCTTTGTCTTCTACAAAATTACGACGGATCAAAGAGTAGATTTTGCCCTCCCAAAAAATCATATCACATGATGCTCCTCCCGCTCTATGCCCTGCCCTGGATCTGTGCCTCCTCGTAGCACCATCGCAGCCGACGAGCTCTGCAAGCTCACCTGCAGCTCGAACAAAGCCGGAGCCTGCTAAACCGCACAACCCAGCTCCTCTTCCCCTTGGCCCCGGGCGCCGCCGCCGTGTTGCCTGTGCCGCCCCCACGGCCTCGACCACGTTCCCCTCCTGACCTTCGACTCCCCCTATCGACCTTCGATGCCGACGCCTCTCTCCCTCTGCAGACGCAACATACGCGAAAGGTAGCAGAAAGAAGAGAAGAAAGAAGAGAGAAATGGAAAATTAAGAAAAAAATTAAAAATGAAAATATAAGTGCGATAAAAATAATCCAAAGATACAGAAAAATTCCACGTGTTGCCACGAACGCGTAGACACTTGAATCATACGAATCGGGTACGTAATTTGATAGTTATGAATTTTCAAAGTTATCGGTATTTAATTCTAATTTGCTAAAAAGTGTATATTTTTCATACTATACTATACGTAAACTTCGAAATATAAAAATACCTTAGTATTCTACTCGAAAATAGAAATTTTTTGGCATATTGTGCATAAAATTCTGACATGTAGTTTCTCTAAATAAATCGTCAAGAGTTTTCGATAGTTAATTTTTAATTTCAAAAAATTATTTTTTAATTCGTTTTAAATCTAGAAAATTAATTTTTTAAAAATTATAAAAAATACACATGAGCTTCAGAAAATTATTTTCTACCTAGATAAAATTTTATTCTTCACTTCTTGACATCTTTAAAATTATTAGTATGTGTTTTGACATATTTCAAGCTTTTATAAAAATAAAAATGTTAAGAAAAATAATCAGAAAGAATAAACTATAACCGTTTATATCTTATGTCTGCAAGAACCGTTTCTCGTGCACAAGCACATCTGATCGTCTTAACTATAGCCTCGTCTTTTCCCAACGATCTTATTACGAGTAAGTCACTTTAATTCTAGATTTAGAAATTTGAATAGTGCACTAGTATGTGTATGTTAGTTAGTGTGTCACATGATCAATTAATATCGTATAAGAACATCAACTTGGAACTAAAGCTTTGCCAACTTAAAACTCCGCTTATTATGGATTCACGTGAGTGTATCATTGTTACTATGTTTCAAGCACATAAATCCATGCTATTTACACGTATCGACGTGTTGTCATAATTGTTACACACACCCATTCTAGTTTTGTTGCTACGCTAGTCATGTACTTCCATGCTCATTATACTCGTCACGTAAATTAATGCATGACATATTGTAAAGCTTGTTGCACACTACTCACGTTTTAACACCTGTTGCATGTTATCTGTCATGTACTCATTGCATACTGCTTGGATTATCGTATGGACTATCATGTTGGAAACTCATGCTTGAATATCATGTTGGAATATCATATTGGAGACTCATGTTGGAATATCATGTTGGAATCTCATGTCAAGATCTAATATTGGAACATCTCGATAAAAATATGGAATTAAAACACTTGACACTTCACTGGGTTTTGGGGTAACTCGTAGTTGAGAGAGTGTGGGAGCGACTGGAGTTCATCTTCCCGTCCCGCTGCATGTGTTTTGGCATCTCGTCTCATTGCATGTGTTTCGGCATCCCGTCCCGCTGCAAGTATTTCGGTATCCCGTCCCGCTGCATGTGTTTCGGCATCTCGTCATGATGCATGTGTTTCGGCATTCCGTCCCAATGCCAGTGTTTTGGCATACATGTCCTTATGCATGTGTTTTGGCATTGTCTGGGTAAGTGCACCCAGGCAAGATATGGACTCAATGGTTGCATACTATACTCTCTGATCGCGCCCGGATGTACTCCAGAAACAATGTAGTTTTATCACAAGCGCACAGTCTAGTGGCAAGCGGGTATCGTATCCACAAGGAGGTGGTGTTGGCTCCAATTTATCTTAGGTTGGCTCGACAATGAAGGTTTATTGGTGGAGATGGTTATGCTATGATGTAATGGCAATGGTGATGGATGTCGGTGTCGATGATAAATATTTAGGTTGTAAATTAAATCAATATAAATGTCTAGGACAAGGGAATTCCCACTATAGATCTTAAGCATCAATGCGAAATATGAATATCCATATCACTACTCTTGGTTTGGGGTGGACTTGTCGCAACTATGTTGTGAACCAACGCACGCTCTCGTGCTACTCAAGTCTATAGTAATCTAAGTTAGAGCCTCGCTCTCGTGCAAGCCTAGTTCAAAATACTAGCATTAAGATCGACAATATAATTCAACTCCAACTCAAGTTCGCTCTCGCACAACGTGAGTTCGAATCTAGATTATGATGGTTCGTATTCGTTTTACCGTCGTAAAAACGAATATAATTATTGAAATATAATAAAGATGCTAGCTTTGAAATATAATTATAGATCTAAATCAAATATCTCGGGCTTCCCATAGATCAAGATCCTCTCTCGAGCTCTCAAGATCCAATAGAAATCCCTAACTATCCGAAGTAAATTAATCATAATCTAACCCTTTAACAAGTTTAGCAACATCGGTATTCAATAATTTCACATATCAAAATTTAAATCCATAGGGTTCATCCATTTGCCCGAGAGTAAAGATCAACCAAGCATAGCAATAATGATATAGAAAGCAATAAAAAACATTGCTTGCATGTAAAAATATATCAAAACAAATATTCAAATAACTACTTAGCGATCCAATCTAAATACAAGCTTTTAGAACCAAGATGGGGCCTAGGGCATGGCCTAACCTTTAAAAAGTCTCCAAGAAAAATAATAGGAACCCCCTCAATGACGGCTACAAAGTTGTATTTATATCTACACCAAAAGCCTTGAAATCCCCCTGAAATCCGTGCAAAACCCTTTTGAAATGGGTCCAACCCCGTTTGGAAACTCAACTTAAAGTTCTGGCCGCCAGCTCACTCGGTCGAGTGAGAATTCCTACAGAAACTTCAAAAAACAGGACTCTGTTTTTTCTGGTCACGCGGCCGAGGGGGATCTCACTCGGTCGAGTGACACTGATACGCAAATTCCAGCACTGCTACCCAATCTTGCAGAAATTCTAGAAAATTCATCCGACCTCCGTTTGGCACGTTCTTGGCGGCATTGGAACCGTCATGAAGTCTACTATGACTGAAAAATATCCCCAGGTTTAGATGGCCTCTATAATGATTGCATAAATCAAACAAGGTAGATGCAGTATGTAAATCTTTGGTGTTTCATGCGTTTTAGCTTTGTTTCTTCTTCTTCTTCTTTGCTCCAACTTTCATAGATCTTTCTCCCAACTCATATCCAAGGGTATTCTTGCTTGTCTTGCATCATCAATCATGGCTTCATCTCCAGATTGCACCGTATCGCTCCAATTTGCTCCAAATTCTCTGAAATCAACATAAACGCTCCGAAAGTGAAATAGTTCCAAATATTCATCGAAAAGCATATAAAATTGGGTTTTGGAGGGTGAAACATGATATGAATGTATGAGAATAAATGTGTAAAATACATGCATATCAAAATACCCCAAGCTTACCTCTTACTCGTCCTCGAGGAAGACAATTAAGAAGTTCACCAGGAGACAAAAATAATAAAATAAAAGAAAACAAAGAAGAGCAATGACAAGATCATTTCCACATCTCATGTAGCACACACAGCATCGACTGAGCAATAAATAAGCGTACACATCCACACATAGCATTCTAGTCTAGCATCAGGCATATATCATGGATTTTCAATAAAGTATAGAGAACTCAACTTCAACATGAAATTGGAGACGAAATCCTATCATAGCCTACCATACAAATATACTCAATCCATAGAATTTAAATTCAAACTACACAGCGGATTCTCTATCCAGCGTAAATATATCATAATCAAATACCAAGCATGCAAGATATAAATTTGTTGTTCATGAAATGAGATAATGGATTCGATTGAAGTTAGGAGATCACCACACTAGAATTTTTCACGAATCCTAGAAAAACTTCAACTCTGCCCATGTCTTTATTCTAAATAGAAATGGAGATAAGTTTATGGAATTTTTTTGTTTTTATACTTTTGGCTATTCTTTGGCTTTTTGTCTTGCAAACTTGTGTAAACGCAATGGAGTGCAAGGAGCGGTCTATGCATCCCAGATCAGGTGATTTTAGGACATCGGGTTACAAGGAACCCCAAGAACCTTTTATTTAGGAATTTTGTTTGATTTTTTATATTTTAGTTTTTTGGATTTTTTGCAAACTCACGCAAACGCGATGGAATGCAAAGATGGTCTTTGACCATTTATGTGGCTATATACAAAAGAAAAAGAAAAAGCATAGAATCTAGACATGGGCTCGGTATCAGAGTTTCTACTCATCAATACTAAAGCTTCATGGGTTATCCTATTTCTCTTGAATCACACTCATTCATGAAACATACTTAGTTATCATACAAATCATGCAAATATTTCATTCATTTTCATAATTAATTTATGCAAATCTTTTTGACTGTTTCGAGAATATATATTGTGGAAAAATGAACTCAGCTATGGAAGCATATTGAAAAGGTAATCTACTTAAGTAAATAACTCTATATCAGTCAACTAAGAGTTCAAGATAAAATCCATCATATAAATATAATATTGAAGCATATAAGACTCAAGAAAAATGCTACGTGGGTGTGTAAAGAAAATCTTAGTAGAGTGTGCATAGATACAACGTGCAATCATCGGAAAATCATTTCTAGTCTAAAAAGAGAAAAGAAAATAAAGAAAAGAAAAACAGGCACATACTATGATGCATGAACACGCACACAAAAGGAAAATAAGATGAAGTATTGAGAAATATGATGCAAAAAATTTGAAAAATTCTAAAAATCCAAAAAATAAAGTGAAAATGCAACTAATGTAACTAAATGGCATGGAAATGCACTCCCCCAAGCTTAAACTACACATTGTCCTCAATGTGATCATAAAAGATAATTGTGAGGAACAATGATAAATATGAGGAGAGTGAATGGAAAATGATGACATAAATGACTTGAAATCCTAATGCAACCACATGCACATGCAATGATGCATGAGAGCGCCTTTCCCAAGCTTAACCAAACAATCATATTCAAATGACTCGATCAAAAATGTCACGGCTTTGAAAAGCATTATCAAGTTAAATGAATTAGAAAGTAAGATTTCACTTGAAAGAAATACTCGGTGGGTGGTGAAGAGTGGACAATCATGCGTTATGGATCGGTTAGTAGTGGATAGGTTAATAATGACAGAGTAAGTGGACAGCCGTTATGCTCTTTTTCAGGGACGACGACGTAAAGAGTGGACAATCATGCATCATAAAGTCAAGGCCGTTACCCATAACGGCACTCAGAGAAATCCTCACCTATAAGTAGTCTCAACGATGATAATACATGGATCAATCTCTCAAGACATACTAAACACTCAAGTAATCTAACACTCAGATATCTGTTTCCAATCTATATTTCTTCCTCCATAGCTCGGCGAGACAGTGATCGGACGACCTCCCAATAGATCGGACCTAGATGCCCCGAGCTCCTTCTTAGTTATCCACTGACTTAAGCATAAGAGGGGGTTTGGGTCGGAACCCAGATCCGTCCCCCTGAAAATTTCTCTGTGTTGCAGATCTACAAAGGTATCTCAGAGTTAGGTCGGGCTTCAACCCAACATTTCGAACCTAGCTCCCATTGACCCATGATCGAACTTCCTCGGGTCTCACTCCCCAGCGGACGGAATGCCATGTCACCAGAGGTGTCCTCGTCAGCATCCAACTCACTGTTGACAGATTTACCCATCAACAGTTGGTGTCGTCTATGGGATCTCGGAGTCAACATCCCCGTCATCACCAATGTCGACTCACCCCACCAACCTGTGGCCTGCAGGACCAGTCACTAGTAGCGAGACAGACGCTCACATACTCCACGAAGACTTAGCTCTCTTACTGTAAATATACTGAAGTTGTGTACGTATTTTTGATCATATTTGTACGCAAATAATTTTTGTGTATTTCTAGGAATTTTTCCTAATTTTTATAATCATAAAACTATTTCTAAATGATTCTTAAAATTATTAAATAAATAATGAGTGAAGTATTTGGCTGGAATACATGGTATTTAAAAAGGTATGAAGTATTAATAGTGTATTTATATTTTAAAAAAAATTAAAAATTTGAAAATTCCTTAGCATGACACATTACCTAATGAGGTGGCATTTGCATAATTACCCTTTACCCTATTATGACACCGAAGATACACATGGAATTTGGATTAGTTAAAGGGTTTATGATGAGGATAGCGGAAGGATTTTTAAGGGAAAAAGAAAAATGAAGCAGAAAACCAAGAACCAAAGAAAAACCAAAAGATTTCTCTCATCTCCCTCACCCTACACCAGGCCAAACCCATGCTCCTCCCTGTGGGCCGAACCACCACCTCCAACACCACCCTCTTCTCCTCCTCCAATTGACCTAAATTATCACCCTTCCCCCCCCCCCCCCCCCCTCTTGGTGCTAGGTGGAAGCTTGAAGAAGAAGAAGAAGAAGGAGAAGAAGGAGCCAATGGAGAAGGAAATCTAGGAGAAAGTTGGCATTGGAAAAAAGATTCATCTCAAGGGAGGAATCCTCAACTTAAGTAGGGGTGTTATGTGTAGGGTTGTCTTAGGGAGTCAACACGGTAGGAATCCTCAACCATTGAGTCCATCTCGTCCCACTGCATGTGTTTCGGCATTCCGTCCCGATGCCTGTGTTTTGGCATACATGTCTTGATGCCTGTGTTTTGGCATCGTCTGGGTAAGCGCACCCAGGCACGAGATGGACTCAATGGTTGCATACTATACTCTCTGATCGCGCCCAGATGTACTCCGGGAAAAATGTAGTTTTACCCCAAGCGCACGGTCTAGTGGCAAGCGGGTATCGTATCCACATGGAGGTGGTGTTGGCTCCAACCTATCTTAGGTTGGCTCGACTACGAAGGTTTATTGGTGGAGATGGTTATGCTATGATGTAATGGCAATGTTGATGGATGTCTGTGTCGATGATAAATATTTCGGTTGTAGATTCAATCAATAAAAATGTCTAGGACTATGGAACTCCCACTATAGATCTCAAGCATCAATGCGAAATATGAATCTCAATATCACTACTCTTGGTTTCGGGTGAACTTGTCGCAACTATGTTGTGAACCAACGCACGCTCTCGCGCTACGCAAGTCTATAGTAATCTAAGCTAGAGCCTCGCTTTCGCTCAATCCTAGTTCAACCTACTAGCATTAAGATCGACAATATAATTCAACTCCAACTCAAGTTCGCTCTCGCGCAACGTGAGTTCGAATCTAGATTATGATGGTTCGTATTTATTTTACCGTCGTAAAAACAAATATAATTATAGAAATATAATAAAGATGCTAGCTTTAATCGCTTTCGCGCACCAATTCTATGGAATCTCGATTATAGATCTAAATCAAATATCTAGGGCTTCCCATAGATCAAGATCCTCTCTCGAGCTCTCAAGATCCAATGGAAATCCCTAACTGTCCGTAGTAAATTAATCATAATCTAACCCTTTAACAAGTTTAGCAACATGGGTATTCAATAATTTCACATATCAAACTTTAAATCCATAGGGGTTCATCTATTTGTCCTAGAGCAAAGATCAACCAAGCATAGCAATAATGATATAGAAATCAATAAAAAAACATTGCTTGCATGAAAAAAAATATCAAATCAAAGATTCAAATAATAATACTTAGCTTTCATGAAGTAATCCAATCCAAATACAAGCTTTTAGAACCAAGAGGGGGCCTAGGGCATGTCCTAACCTTTAAAAAGTCTCCAAGAAAAATAATAGGAACCCTCCTCAATGAAGGCTATAAAGTTGTATTTATATCTACCCCAAAACCCTTGAAATCCCCTTGAAATCCGTGCAAAAACCCTCTTGAAATGGGTCCAAACCCATTTGGAAACTCAACTTAAAGTTCTAGCCGACAGCTCACTCGGTCGAGTGAGATTCTCACTCGACCGAGTGAGAATTCCTACAGAAACTCCAAAAAAACAGCACTCTGTTTTTTCTAGTCACTCGGCCGAGTGTGATCTTACTCGATCGAGTGAAAGTGTCACTCGGTCGAGTGACACTGATACACAAATTCCAGCACCACTACCCAATCTTACAAAAATTCTAGAAAATTCATCCGACCTTCGTTTGGCGCGTTCTTAGCGGCGTTGGAACCGTCATGAAGTCTACTATGACTGAAAGTATCCCCAGGTTAATATGGCCTCTGTAACGATAGCATAAATCAAAACAAGGTGGATGTAGTGCATAAAACTTTGGTGTTTCATGCGTTTTAGCTTTGTTTCTTCTTCTTCTTTGCTCCAACTTTCATAGATCTTTCTTTATTGTCTTTTGGTGCTCCCAACTCATATCCAAGGGTATTCTTGCTTGTCTTGCATCATCAATCATGGCTTCATCTCCAGATTGCACCGTATCGCTCCAATTTGCTCCAAATTCTCTGAAATCAACATAAATGCTCCGAAAGTGAAATAGCTCCAAATATTCATCGAAAAGCGTATAAAATTGGGATTTGGAGGGTGAACCATGATATGAATGTATGAGAATAAATGTGTAAAATACATGCATATCAAAATCCCCCAAGCTTACCTCTTACTCGTCCTCGAGGAAGACAATTAAGAAGTTCACCAGGAGACAAAAATAATAAAATAAAAGAAAACCGAGAAGAGAAATGACAAGATCATTTCCACATCTCATGTAGCGCACACAGCTTCAACTGAGCAATAAATAAGCGTACACATCCACACATAGCATTCGAGTCTAGCATCAGGCATATATCATGGATTTTCAATAAAGTATAGAGAACTCAACATCAACATGAAATTGGAGACGAAATCCTATCATATCCTACCATACAATATACTCAATCCATAGAATTTAAATTCAAACTCCACAACGGTTCTCTATCCAACGTAAATATATCATGATCAAATACCAAGCATGCAAGATATAAATTTGTTGTACATGAAATGAGATAATGGATTCGATTGAAGTTAGGAGATCACCACACTAGACCTTTTCACGAGTCCTAGAAAAACTTCAACTCTGCCCATGTCTTTATTCTAAATAAAAATGGAGATAAGGATATGGAATTTTTTTTGTTTTTATACTTTTGGCTTTTTTTTGACTTTTTGTCTTGCAAACTTGTGTAAGTGCAAAGAGCGGTCTATGCATCCCAGATCAGGCAATCTTAGGGCATCGGGTTACAAGGAACCCCAAGGACCTTTTATTTAGGAATTTTGTTTGATTTTTTATATTTTAGTTTTTTGGATTTTTGCAAACTCACGTAAACGCGATAGAATGCAAAGATGGTCTTTGACCATTTATTTGGCTATATAAAAAGAAAAAGAAAAAGCATAGAATCTAGACATGAGCTCGGTATCAGAGTTTCTACTCATCAATACTAAAGCTTCATGGGTTATCCTATTTCTCTTGAATCACACTCATTCATGAAACATACTTAGTTATCATACAAATCATGCAAATATTTCATTCATTTTCATAATTAATTTATGCAAATCTTTTTGACTGTTTCGAGAATATATATTGTGAAAAAATGAACTCAGCTATGGAAAGCATATTGAAAAGGTAATCTACTTAAGTAAATAACTCTATATCAGTCAACTAAGAGTTCAAGATAAAATCCATCATATAAATATAATATTGAAGCATATAAGACTCAAGAAAAATGCTACGTGAGTGTGTAAAGAAAATCTCAGTAGAGTGTGCATAGCTATAACGTGCAATCATCGGAAAATCATTTCTAGTTTAAAAAGAGAAAAAGAAAATAAAGAAAAGAAAAACAGGCACACATTGTGATGCATGAATACGCACACAAAAGGAAAATAAGATGAAAAATTGAAAAATATGATGCAAAATTTTGAAAAATCCTAATAATCCTAAAAAGAAAGTAAAAAATGCAACTAATGTAACTAAATGGTATGGAAATGCACTCCTCCAAGCTTAAACTACATATTGTCCTCAATGTGATCATAAAAGATAATTGCGAGGAACAACCATAAATATGAGGGGAGTGAGTGGAAAATGATGACAAAAATGAATTGAAATCCTAATGCAACCACATGCACATGCAATGATGTATGAGAGTGCCTTCCCCCAAGCTTAACCAAACAACCATATTCAAATAACTCGATCAAAAATGTCATGGCTTTGAAAAGCGTGATCAAGTTAGATGAATTAGAAAGTAATATTTCACTTGAAAGAAATGCTCAGTGGGTGGTGAGCAAAAGGGCAAGACATATATAAATGTAAAGAAGATTGCCATCAATAGAATATAAAGGGTTTGGGTGTAAAAGATTATTGTTGCCAACATTGGGGTGAATTTATTTATCTATTTTTATTCAATCTATTAGGAAAGCAAACAACAATAAGGTCCTCTCGCCGTCGAGATTATTTGAGATTAATAAAAGCATAAAATTTTACATTATTGCTACACTACTGGATTGGTATCACCTGATTCAAACGGTGGATTCAGAATCTTCAGCTGTGCAGGTAACTGTTCTAACTGCACTTTTCGTGGCTCTGCCAGATGCGTACCTCTATGAACACCAATGAAGTCCAGCAATACATCCTCCAGCATTCCTACAAGGACTCCACATATACCCTGCAGTGAATAGGATGCATCAGTTCGCTGCAAAAATTTTACCCTCATAATAAAAGTATTCCAAAGAGGATCGTCTATAGAAATATATGAAATAGAAGTGGTGGACGATACTTCCCTGGAAATAATTTAATATCCTCTTATGATGTGACATCTATCTCCATGGTGTCCTCTCTCAGCTGCTCAGGTAACTCTAGATCATAGGTGTGGACCTCCTCGGCAGGTTCGTCAAGCTGTGACACTTCCAAGCATACCTCTGATCCATAATCGTATGTGTGCTGCAAAAGGTACGACATGTCAAAAATATCTGAATCAAAATAAATATCAAATGGAATACATGATTCAGAAATGGAATGGGTAAAAATATCTCCCTGAGTGGGAGCAGTAAGCTCTGATGAATGCTCCTTAGGTGGATGCTCAGCCTCGATGGAAGGTACAGGTGGCTGCAGAAGATCAACTGCAGGTGGGCAAGACTCTGGATATATCTGAATGAAGATATACCCATCCCAAAGTGTTGTCTCCTCAATGGTATGCTCTGGCTCCGCATGCTCCTCATCAATATCCTCTGGCTCGACATGTTGCTCTTTTGCCTTCTTATCAACTATCAGTGTAGGCTCTATCTGGAATGGTGATGCTGACTGCTCATGTTTGTCAACTTGCGGGGATGTATCATGTGGAGGAGAAGGCTAGCAAGCAATCCAAAAATATAGCCTATCCCCCTCAAGACTGACATGGACGTCTTCCTCAATTGTTCCTGCGTCGAAACATGGTTCATAATAAAATCTGTAAATCGTAGCTCAAATGCATCACCTGCTGTAATGCTCTCTAAACCGGTGAACCTCACTGACTCCAAGATGCCTTCCAATAAGTTCTAAAATGTGTCATCCTCTAGCAGCGCATATGACTCAATTTCTGCTTCCTCCACTGCCTCTTCGTCCATCCACTCTTCATATGCAATAGCTGCATCGTATGATGGGGGCTTGAC
The DNA here is from genome assembly GCA_030789695.1 of Scilla litardierei. Lineage (NCBI taxonomy): Eukaryota > Viridiplantae > Streptophyta > Magnoliopsida > Asparagales > Asparagaceae > Scilla > Scilla litardierei. The sequence goes on from CM061142.1 coordinate 746,820,238, forward strand.
GATGGCATATTCGGGCTCTAGTAATATGGCTGGCGATGCTTCTTGCTCATAAGATGAAGAAGCCGAACTGATATCTTTGGAAATCCCGGCAACCTTAAGCATGAGCGCACTCATTTCAAGGTTCCTTTTCACCCATTCCAATTGAAGGTTGCTCTTTTCAATCCTGGTTAGCATTTCAACCTGGTGTGCAAGAATCCCATCAAGAAAGTATTCTCCCGTCTGAGCACTCTGATCAAAATATGTGGTCCACAAATATCACCCATAACACATGATCAACAAAGATAAATGCCTAAAGAAAAATATCAGTGGCACAAAAGAATATAGAAATGATAATAATAGTGGCGGGGTGAAAATTTCTTTTTGTTGTTTTTTATATTTTTCAAATTTTTTTTCTCGTAGTCTAATCAACCTAATTGTGACAAATTGGCACCCAACGGGAAGTACCTTCCCGGCAATGGTGCCAAAAACTTGATCGCATCCAGATGTACTCCGAAAACAATATAGTTTTACTGCAAGCGCACGGTCTAATGGCAAGCGGGTATCGTATCCACAAGGAGGTGTTGTTGGCTCCAATCTATCTTAGGTTGGCTCAACTACGAAGGTTTATTGCTGGAGATGGTTATGGTATGATGTAATGGCAATGGTGATGGATGTCGATGTCGATGATAAACATTTCGGTTGTAAATTCAATCAATAAAAATGTCTAGGACTATGGAATTCCCACTATAGATCTCAAGCATCAATGCGAACTATGAATCTCTATATCACTACTCTTGGTTTAGGGTGAACTTGTCGCAACTATGTTGTGAACCAACGCACGCTCTTGCGCTACGCAAGTCTATAGTAATCTAAGCTAGAGCATCGCTCTCGCGCAAGCCTAGTTCAAACTACTAGCATTAAGACCGACAATATAATTCAACTCCAACTCAAGTTCGCTTTCACACAACATGAGTTCGAATCTAGATTATGATGGTTCGTATTCGTTTTACCGTCGTACAAACGAATATAATTATAGAAATATAATAAAGATGCTAGCTTTGGTCGCTCTCGCACACCAATTCTAGGGAATCTCGATTATAGATCTAAATCAAATATTTAGGGCTTCCCATAGATCAAGATCCTTTCTCGAGCTCTCAAGATCCAATGGAAATCCCTAACTATCTGTAGTAAATTAATCATAATCTAACCCTTTAACAAGTTTAGCGACATTGGTATTCAATAATTTCACATATCAAACTTTAAATCATAGGGTTCATCCCTTTACCCTAGAGCAAAGATTAGTCAAGCATAGCAATAATGATATAGAAATCAATAAAAAACATTGTTTACATGTAAAACTATATCAAATCAAATATTCAAATAACAAATACAAAGATACTTAGCTTTCATGAAGAAATCCAATCCAAACACAAGCTTTTAGAACCAAGAGGGGGCCTAGGGTATGGCCTGACCTTTAAAAATTCTCCAAGAAAAATAGTAGGAACCCCCTCAATGACGCTACAAATTTGTATTTATATCTACCCCCAAAACCCTTGAAATCCCCCTTGAAATCTGTGCAAAACCCCTCTTGAAACGGGTCCAAAACGCATTTGGAAACTCAAAGTTCTGGCCGCTAGCTCACTCGGTCGAGTGAGATTCTCACTCGGTCGAGTGAGAATTCCTACAGAAACTCCAAAAAACAGCACTCTGTTTTTTCTGGTCACTCGACCGAGGGTGATCTCACTCGATCGAGTGAAAGTGTCACTCGGTCGAGTGACACTGATACGTAAATTCCAGCACTGATACCCAATTTTGCAGAAATTCTAGAAAATTCATCTGACCTCTGTTTGGCATGTTCTTGGCGGTGTTGGAACCGTTATGAAGTCTACTATGACTAAAAAATATTCCCAGTTTAATATGGCCTCTGTAATGATAGCATAAATCAAAACAAGGTGGATGTAGTGCATAAAGCTTTGGTGTTTCATGCGTTTAGCTTTGTTTCTTCTTCTTCTTTGCTCCAACTTTCATAGATCTTTCTTCCTTATATTTTGGTGCTCCCAACTCATATCCAAGGGTATTCTTGCTTGTCTTGCATCATCAATCATGGCTTCATCTCCAGATTGCACCGTATCGCTCCAAATTCCCTGAAATCAACATAAACGATTCGAAAGCGAAATAGTTCCAAATATTCATCGAAAAGCGTATAAAATTGGGATTTGGAGGGTGAAACATGATATGAATGTATGAGAATAAATGTGTAAAATACATGCATATCACTCTCCTGCTTGAGTCACATAGATTCTAGTTTAGATACTGTTTGTACAACTATAACACTGCTTGTCATCTTCTTTCAGGTACTGCATTGCATGCCTTTTTACCGCCATTGCCTACTTGTCTTATTACAAGCTGGTTAAGATGTTGTTTCTACCATGTCATGTATGCCTTGCCACAGTTGTTCTCGTATGTTAGTTATCGCACTTGCATGACCATCCTTAGTTACTTTTTCACTGCCTGCTATATGTCATGCTTGTGAAACTGCTTTTATTTCCATTTTTAGAATTGTAGTGACTTACATACGGTTCCATCTTCGTGGTACCGTCAGACGACGGACATGTTGACGAAGAGGCTCCTGAGTTGGAGGAGCTTGAGTTCGATCCAGAGGCAGCAGACTTTTAGAGTTCGAGTTGTGTGCACATTGTATTCCTATGTGTATGTCATTCTGTTTTCTTTCATGTATCATTATGTGAGCTATTTGGAGAGTGTTGTATAATATAGATTGTAATAACTGGATGGTTATTTGAGTATTTTATACATCTCCGCATTCGTATGCTATATTGTTTTCACTTGTTAACTGCAAGACCTGCAAGTGTATCAAACAGTAATGGCCCCCGGAGATCGGGGCGTTACAAAGAAGATCTATGATTCAATTGAAGATAATTGGTGATAAAGTTTCTATCTTTTGTATTGAGTTTTATTCATTGTATCAGGGATTAAATATGATGTTTTTATTAATAAATATTGAATCTATTCTCTCAATGCTAGGCTAAATCTCTCATGTGTTGGTTGTGATGTAGTTATGGTTATACGATCTTTGTTATTAATGTCTTTTCGCCATATATTTATGATATATTGAGTGTTTTAGTGAATTCTACATATTCTATTTCAGTGTGATCATTGCCGGTGTGAACATGCTTGAATCAAATACGACCCTGATAAGGCTTATTTGAGATATGATGCTAGCGGACATATTGTAACCCTACTGTGCTCCTATGCTTAGATTCTTCATGAGATCGATTTTTCACTTGATTACATATGGCACTGCTTTATTGATCTCGATTGTTATATTTTTCGACGTCTTCATGCCCTGACCGGATGAAACGTTAAGTTATCGAAAAGACATTAATATTCATAAATTGCAAACACCATAACTAAATCATAACAACACATGTTCTTCTGATTGATACCATATCATCAACTTCTCCATAATTATTTTAGGACTACTTTTTACTATTTAAAACATTTGAAACCATTACTTCTCCTTTGAAAGGTGGTTGCTTTCTTATTGGATTATTACACTTGATCAATTGGAATTTGTGGTATTGTGTCTCAGTTGTCCCACAAATTCGGTCCTGGTCTCACCAAGTGTTACTTGTTCCATTTAACATATTTGGGAGTAGTGCTCACATCTTTTGAGACGAGTAATTGTATAAAGAATCACATATATAAATAATTACAAAATAGCATACTATTATTTCGTCCAAGATGCAACAATTACAATAATTGGTGTAAAGGCCTAAATATTCTAATAGTGAAACTTCATCCAACAATCAAATACCATTCGATCTTCCATGTAAGTATGTTAACCCATACCATAGTGATCTAGATGACTCAAGCAGATGGAAGTCTCCGCACACACCTACATGAATACAAATGGAGGTCGATAAATATGCTGAGAAGATCATAACGGATAGGGTGGTTCATGAGGCTAATAATCATTCAGGCTGGAGTATTTCGGCACGTGGAACAGATTATCAGAGAGCGATAGTAAATGGGAACCTGTGAAGGCTCTATGATAGTTCGAAGACTTGATGGATGAATTCTGCAAGGAGAAAGCCAAGTGATGAGGCATCGCTGACATAGGTGCGGGTGAATATCACAGACATCACTTCATCGTCTAATTGGCGCTTACGTGGCTAGTGAATTGGCATTTTCTAGAAGATTTCTATATGTATCTGTGTAAATACGGCTCTAGCATATTTTGTACATTCTTGTAAAATCTTTTAATAATAGTTCATTATGTGTATTTAAGAGCCCATTATGGATATTTATAGAGAAGGTTCTATAGACTCATTTTGTACCATTGGATCATTGATTCGGGGTGTACACCATTATTTATTAGAGAAATCACATTATTTGTGCACAAAACACGAATTCTATTGAGTATCTCTGCAGTTTTATATTTTTCTTAGCATCGTCTCGATCTCACGATTCCAACGACTATTTATTTGTATTTTTCTGATATCTGTGCTAATTTCTATGAATTTTTGAATTCAGCCAACCAGACGTCCTGAGCGATCCCTTCCGAGAAAAATTAACGAGGCGCTGATGAAACAAAGCAGCGTTCAAATTCTTCCGTGGACACGCGTCAGGATGCATTGAACCCCGCTAGATCAGGAGCAAGCGGCACTGAACGTTGGATTTTGCTATGGTTGTGACGTAGGCCTAGTTTTATTATTGTCATGCATTATTTTGCAACTTCTTGGTTAACCATGCAACAACAGCTCATTGTCATGAACAATCAGCCGCTTAACACAACAGTTGAACCTGCGAATGTTGGTGTACTTTGAAAGAGGCTGCTTTTGAAATGATTACGTCGATTAATACAGTCCGCTACGCTCCAAGTTATGTATGAAGTATTGTAAAGTAATGAGCATGAAATCGTCGCTCATTTTGCTAAGGAATTCTATTGAGTATCTCAGCCAACCAGACGTCCTGAGCGATCCCTTCCGAGAAAAATTAACGAGGCCGGCTGCGATCCGCGCTATGAAACAAAGCAGAAGGTTCAAATTCTTCCGATGCGTCAGGATCGCATTGCTGAACGTTGGATTTTGCACCGTCCCCGCATTTACGCGAATCTTGAAGCGCCGGGTTTAGACCCGTTAACCCCCCAAACCCGCAATGTTAATATATAAGCGTATTTCTAGGGTTTTGGGGGGGTATTCTGGCGTATTTTGGGACTTTTGGAGCGGCTACTGTGCGTATTTCTCCAGGAGAAAATTCTGAAAATTTCCAGAGACTATTCTTCCTATTCTCAGAGAGTTTTGGGTTCTAAGGAGGAGATTTGGTGATAATTTCTTGAACTTATACCCCGTATTTGGTGTATTTCTTTGTATTTTGCTACTTAAACGATGTATTTTGCTATCAAATCTGATTTTTATTGCACCATGCGTGGCTAATCTCTTTGTGCTATGGTTGTGACGTAGTTAGGAGTATGTAGTTGCTAAATCTCATGTCTTTAGCCCTATTATCATGTCCAAATTGCTAGTTTTGTTGATTTCTACAACGTATTTGATGGGTATTTGCTTACTATCGATATTGTTGATGTGCCCTATGGCTAGGCCCTGATAAGGCTAGCCAATTTGTGTTCTCTAATCTGAACTTATCGCTGCGATTATTGTTTAATGAAATCAACATTGCTAGTAATACGTTTAAGGCTATTTTGACTAGTTTTCATCGATTCATCTTCCGACGCCTTCACGCCTTGACCGGGTGAAGCGTTGTGTGATATTAAAAGACGTGAAATTTCAGCGACTATAAACTCCTAATGAACTCACAACCGTAGCATATTTGTCTCATTGGATACCAAACTTTCGTGATACCGTAATACTTTTAGGAACCACTTTCTTTGCTACAAATCCTTACACTATTCGTCACCTTCACAAAGGTGGTTGTTTTCTTAACCGTATATTTTATTTGATTAGTTGAATTTGTGTTATCTCAGGTCGACTTGTCCCGAGGATTCGACTCTGGACTCTCCAGATACTACTTGCACGATCTCCTGGAGAGAGGCAATCATAGAATTCTATAGAAGACAAATCTCCACCACTCATTATTTAGGAGCCTCACATATAAATAGGGGCAAGAATAGGCCATTGTATCCAACAAGAATCAACAACCAATTAGCCAATTAAAGGCAATCTAATTCTTCATTTCCAAGTTATTCTATTGTGTTCTTGAGTGTCTTGTGAGTGAGAATTTGAGTGAAAGTTGACCTAACAATTCTAATAGAGTGAAAGTGAGCTAAGTGATCGCATCGGATTGAAAAAACAAGAGAAGAGGAGTGCCGCTCGTGACAGCACGCGCTAGGTGGTAATTTGGGGATATAGGTCTGTGTGTAAAGTAAGCAATTGGATTTTAAATAACATTAAGGCTAATGTAATGTGGTTTGTGGGTAAAGCAACCGGGACCGTGTGTATAGAATTCCATGAGAATCCCCTAGAATTGAGGCCCAGCATATCTAAAAATTAGCTAAGTGCTAAAAACACATTGAGATGTATATAATTTTTGAGATGGACTATATGCACCTCAGTTGAGGTGCATATATGTGACATTTTACCCAAAAAAGCATGAAAAATCATTTGCAAGTCCCATCTCTCCCCTCTTTCTTTGAATTCCCTTACTTTTTTGGCCGTTAGTCTCATCCACGCACCTCAAATGAGGTGCAGATAGTCATCTCCTAATTTTTTTTGTCAAAAATGATAAAATTGTCACGTCTCACACTTCCACTTTTTTGCTATCTTTACTAAAAAAATTTATATACACCACACTCATTAAGGCGTACATAGCCCTTACCAAAAATTATATGAAAAAAAAATGTAAAAGCATATCAGAAAAGGCAACAGCACTGGCGAACAAAAGAAACCCAACAAAAGTTCTGCGACTCGACATGTGTTTAGATTCTATTGGATTTGTTCACTTCATTGTCGTGCGGCCGCTCTGACGAAAGGGACTCCCGTGACAATGTCCAAAATTTTCTTCCTCGTTGCGAACGACAAGCCACAGCTTCAGCAACTCCAAAACCCATCGATTTTAGGGTTTTAGAGTTCCGAAGCGCGCCAAAAATCTTCGTAAACCCCGAAAAATTAGAGTTTCGTAATCCCAAAATCATCACAATCCCTTAAACCTTTGATATCAAGCATACTACAAGAGATTGATAAATCAATTCCTTGTATATTTATCTCCAATGCCGAAATCAGGGCCTCGTTACTTCTTCAAGGTCTTCTTCCCCGATCAATCATCCAATTTTCTGGTAATTATCTAATTTTGGCTAGTATCTTTTAGGCCTGAAGTTAAAGTTTTGACTTTGATAATAGGCATTTGTTAAAGTTTGGATTTTTGATGTGGTTCTGTTTAGAGGATTCCCCCGGCCTTTCGGGAGCACATTGAGGCTGAACGTAGCAAGCACGTATCTTTAAAGGGCCCAAGTGGGGGAATTTGGAAAGTAAAATTGGTTAAGAACTCCGATGGTTTCATTTTTGAAGATGGGTGGAAGGGCTTTGTCGCAGACCAATCCCTGGCCATGGGAGATTTCTTGCTTTTTCAATATGATGGGAATTCAAGGTTCAAAGTGTTGGTGTTTGATTCGACCGCATGCGAGAAAGAGACGGCTTTTCTCGCGAGACCGAGTGTAGAAGAAGGAAATGTGGTTGCCGAGGAAAGCGAGGAGGCAGAGGAAGATGTGAGCTTGGAAAACGAGGAGGATGAGGAGGAGAATACGCCTCTGGTTCATTTCGCAAAGAGGAGATTTGAGTGGATTTTGAAGAAGAAGAGGGGGATCAATGATCTCTTGGATGATAACGATCCCTCTAAGAAGAATAAGAAGAAAAAGAAGTATTTTGAATTCAAAATGGATCAATCTAACTCGGAGAAATTAAAGTTAAGCTCTGGTATGGTCTGTTTCTTTTCTATTCGAAAATAATTTTCTATTTATAATGCTGCTTATTTATGCTGATTCTGATTGGTTTTAATTGCGATTAATGTTGAAGTGCTATTTGATGATTGTCGGTTGTAGCCTCTAAGCGTATGCAATGCTGGGAAATTTTAAAGATCAAATCGACCTCAAATAGTAGAAATAATCGATATTTCTAAATTTTCTGAAACATATTATTGATTGCCTTACATCCTACATTGGTTAAATTTGTTCTATATAATTGTAAGCTTTGAAGTAATTTAGAGTGCAGATTGGTTAGCTTAGGTTTCTTTTATTGTGCTTAAGCTTGCAGTAATTTGGACTTTTACCCGTGCAGCCTCCTTTTCTAGATTATGGAGTTCTGGTAGATTGCAAAGGGTTTTACTGTTTTTACCATCTGGGCTTGAAGAAATTCAATTGTCGGCTCAATAGTTAAAAACCTGTTTTCTTTTTTTCTTTTTTCTTGTTTATAAAAGTTTTTGTGTTGATAATACCTAAATATTTCACATATTTTAGTTTTAATGCCTTCAACACCTCCCTTTAAATCTTTTGGTATGTAGACAGCTTGATGGTGAGAAGATTCAATAACAATGAGAAGATCCAACCTTTTCCACCATTCTGCCTCTAAGAATCTATAATGGAATTCTAAACTAGCATTCAAAATGATAGGTTTGTTGTATGTCTCAATTACACCTGGCTTTGAGGTTCAATAACATTCTGCCGTCAACACTTTTCTTTTAGATACTTAAAAAAGTCTTGATTGTATTAGCGGCTTTATTTATGTTTTTTCTCATCAATCTGCATAATTTTGCAGAATTTTGGTCTCGTGTTGTGTACCCCAAAAAGGTCCACGAGAAGCTTGATGACATAAATACTTGGATCTTACTTTAGTCAATAACAATTATTCAACCTTTTCTTGTTATAGGCCTAATTTAAAACATAAAAATGTTTGTACCCTTCTAGTTCAAACACTATGCAAGGAAACATGGTCGGGCATGGATCATGATAGGGGTTATATTTTGGTTCTTCCTGTAACACTTGTTTCCATTTGCTTTCGCTGCCTGAGTTTTGAATATTTGATGTTTGTAGCTCATCTTAGTCCAAGCCCTAAAAATTTAGTCACAGTGAAACAAGAGTGCGAGCCATATTCACCTTATGGTTCTAATGAATACTATAGAGGCCCACCAACATTGCAGAATGAAGATGCCATGCATAGAAATCCTGCATTTTCTATCAGATGCAGGTCTCTCCATAAGCTATACAGCGGTAGTCCAGGTGAGTTGCTGTTCCTCCAAACAAAGCTTTGATGCGTAAAAATTATATTTTTCCATTTTCGTTGTTCTTGTCAATTTCGTTAACTTATATTGGTTCATTTTGGTGCCAGTGTCTGGATCTAGTCCCCCTTCAAGTAAAAAGAAGAACTGTAGTAGTGCCTTGGAATGGGTGAAGTCTAATGGAATTGTTTGCCAAAGGGGATGTGAGCCCTTGCCTCAATGGTTATTAATGGTTACTCAAATTCATTTCCATGTATTTAAAGGTACTTTTACTTGTATAATGTTTTGTTTCTTGTAGCTGTTTTTAGGGTCGGATCTCTCATATCACAGCGTCGACCAGTCACTGAGGAGGAAGTGGGAAGGACCCTTGAAAGGGCCATGTCATTTAAGTCTGAGCATCCGTTTGCTATTACAGTCATGCAGGACTCCTATGTTTATACCAGTTTTTTCTTGGTAAAAATTTCCATAATCTATGAACCCCTCAATTACATTTTCTTTTATTCCCTTTTTCTTATATGAAACTGAAATGTGACTAAGTGATTATAAAGAATCATACCACAGTTCCCTCCAAATATTACCTTGCTATATTTCTCATAATTGAAAAATCTGTACTGATCTCTTGTCCTTTTTTCATGCACAGCTGGCCTATTTCTGTTTTAGTGTTATATCACTTGAATAGAGCATCACTTAAATTCACTAAAGAAAAAATTTCTGAATTCACTTATTTGCAACATTTGGGGAGTCATGACTCGAACAAGGAGAAAGAAAAATCTATTTTATTCTGTTAAAAAGATGAATGCATTAGAGTGATAAATGTCACACAGTCATTAGATTAGTATTTCCAGGATATACACTCTTGAGGAAAAATTATTTCATGGGTCAAACCACATAGATATACTTGTTGTTTTTATGTGGACATCTTGCACTCACACGTAGGGGTGAGCATACATGCGGTTTGGTCCGGTTTTGGCATAAATTCCCAATCCAAACTAAACTGTTTCGAATAATAACCAAACTAAACAACCCGTTTAAAAGTGGTTTGGCATGATTTGGTTTGGAAGAAGAGGGAAAGGAGGGGAAAAAGGAAAAAGATTTTATTTTACAAGTAACCTATTTTCAGAAGCGTAAGAAAATAACTTTTGAAGGTTCCATGAATCACAAATCCATAATCCTACAAATTGCCAAAATAAAAAAAAATGTAACCGGAAGAAATTGAAAAAACAATTGCCTAAATCACCTAAAAATCAGATTACAAGCACATATAATATCCCATCAGCTTTGTAACCTCTAATGGAACTAAAGAACCACGATATTATGCACTCTCAAAGTTAATCCAAAACCTCAATTTTTAACATGTAACTAAAAGAAATAATCAACGACAAGTTGAAGCAACACTAATTTTGAACCTTCGCTAGAAAATTGATCGATTTAGGTAAAGGGGTGTACTTTCTTGTTAAACTCGGATGCAATTCGGGATCCATCATAGAAGATTAACCAGTGCACTCGGTATATATTATTTTAAATCAAGGAATCCGACACTTAAACGAAAAAATAATTTTTTGTTGGAATGCGAAGTCTTAGAATTAGATTAGAAATTGAGGGGTTTCATGTTTAGTCAATTAGGTGAGGATATAATCTTGGTTGGGACACTTCAACCTAGAAGTTTAAGATATTGGTTAGATGACTAACTTTGAATTTTTGTTCATTTTTCCTATAATTTTCAATGTTGGATTATTTTCTTAATAATTCTCTTCAAACTCAATGTGGAGTTACCTTTCAGCTTGGAAGCGAAATAGAGAAGGATAGCCTGCTAGATTAGAAAAGAGCATGAGCTTACTATGTTAAAATTAGAGGAGAAAGTAGGAAAGTGAGTTAGAGAGAGTTAAGCTTATCCCTGTGACTTCTTATAATATATAGTCTAAAAAATAGATGTGGGTTGTAAGCCCAAAAGACCAAAAGCCCAAAAGCCCAAAAGCACCAAAACCCATAAGTTCTAACACTATTTCTCAACAGAGAACACCTATTCTACAAAAGAAGGATGTTTTTGAATGTGAATGATGCCTATGACAAACATGTAGGTAGGGGGTTAGGATTGAATCTTGAAAAATTAAAGGTTGTGATTAAAAGTTTTGAAATTTTGCGAAGAGAAAACACTAAGGTTTTAGGTGAAAACGAGAGAGATAGATGGTGGGAAGGATGATGGGGGCGGAGAGGGGCGTGGGCGTGGTTGTGTGTGTGTGTGTGTGTGTTTGGGTGAGTTTATAGCATGGATAGAGGGAATTACTATAGGTACGAGAATAGGTACGAGTATTTATGATATGAATGAATATATGACGTGTGATGGGGTGTGTGGTGGGGTCCATACCCCATGTGCATGTGAGTTACTAGTATATATATTATGCCTATTTTGTTATATAAAGATGAGAAAATTTTAGGTGTAATTACTTTAGTAACATTTTCTGCTAATTATTATGATGGTGTGGAAGAAGTGCAAACCAAATTCGTAGGGATCACATCATAAATGGTCCATCTTTATGTATTTGGTGCTCTTATGAAAAAATATGATTGTACAAACTCATTGTCACAACGCATATGCATTGGATCATTTTCCATAAAACCTTGTTTTCACATCAAAGTCAACCACATCATCGCTCAATCTGGATGAACCATTTCTTTATATTTAACTTTAGCATTAGAATATGATATCACATTGTGCTTTTTTTACTTCTATGTATAACACGATTGTCTTCTACATAAGTACACTAGCTAGATGTGGAATTTTTATCTCTCATGTCTCCTTCATAAATACCATTTAAACAAGCTTCAGTCCTTAAATGCCCATGATGCTGGTAGAACTACGCTTTGCTAGGAGAGCCTTTAATATGCGTCAAGATTCGCACACCGATGCCTTTCAATGAATCTCGTGATTATGCTTGTGACGGTTTGAATCCATCAATAATAGTGTTATAGTGTAAATATTATTAAAATAATTCTAAATGGGTTTAAAAATGCTTTTACTATTTTAAAATATTTTTCTTTGATGTTAACTATTTTTTGAAGTCAAAACAACACAACCAAAAACTCATTAACAACTTTAGCCTCAAAACATGAGATTTGATTGTCGAAAGAATGTGACAAAAATTATTTTGCATCAGTTTTCTAATATTTCAGAATTTATGATAATTTTAAAGAAATTTTTCAGCAACCACTTTTGGAGCGTAAAATCCGTCAACTTCAAAATAATAATATTAATCATTAACAGATTTAGCCTCAAAATTTACTATTCTATCGTCTGAAAAATTCAACAAAAATTATTTTCATAAGTTTTCCATTTTTTTTGGAATTTATGGTAATATTTAAAGAATTTTTTGGAAAATGGTTCAGAGACGAAATCTGATAAATTTCAAGAAAATAATTAAATAATAATAATAAAAACCCCTCCCTCCGAAGCAACCCATGTTTTTCTCGCATCCAACTTTCGTCAACAACTTAAACACCCCATTAATTATTTATTTTAATAAACAAACCAATCAATTAATACTTTATTAACTTCTTAAACCTATATATATCTCCACTCTTTGTTTCCATCTCCCAAGCTCGCGCTTTGTAGACGCGTGCCTCCCCTTTCGATGACCACCCAAGTCCGTCGCCATCGCTCACTCTCCTCTGTAGTCTCATTACCGCCATCACCATCTCAAAAACATCACTATATGCATCTCTATTTAACCCACACCCATCCTCAGTCTCTTTCCATATTCTTTCCTTGAACTGTCGCCCACCTCCGACAAACTTCGTTGGCGAACTCTCTCCGATCATCCTCACCATCATATCCTCCTCATCTTACTATGTCTATAATCATCTCCCCACATCACCATCATCAACTTCATCATCGTTACCTCATGCATCTTTCCCCGTTTCCCACACACATGCTCTCGCTGCGCGCATCGCTTGTCGATAACCACCATGCCGCCCCTCGCATGTCGGCCCGCCACCGCTGTCGAGCCCAACTGATCCGCTGTCGACCCTGCTCGTTCCCTCGCATGCGCGCACTCTTGCATGAGCACGCGGGAAAACAGAAGAAGGAAGAAAGAGGAGAGAGAAAATGACGGAAAGAAAAAGAAAAAGGAAAAGAAAAAAGAATTTAAAAAAGAGAAAATTATTAAAAATAAATAAAAATTATAGAAAAACTCTACCTATTGCCATGAACATCTAGCTACATCCGGTGTTAAAATTAGGCAAGTAGTTTACCACTAATTTAATTTTCTTTTTTGTTATTTAATTTTAATCGAGTAAAATAATTTATTATTGTCACAATTATAAAAATTGATATAAAAATATATGATGTGATTCTACTAGGCAAGAGGAATGTTTTGGTATCTTGTGCGTCAGAATCCGACATAGATTTCTAGATAATAAATTTAAAATCCTAATTTTATTTATCAAATAATTCATTTTAAGTTGAAAAATTAGTCATTAATTGATAAATAATTGATAAAAATTACCTACTAGTCATAGAAAAATTTATCATACTCATTAATCTCCATCTTCCATCACTCAGCTCTCATCTGACCTTTTATTTCTCCTGTCACTTTCATCAATTTGCCATCTCTGGTGGCATTCTTCTCCGGTTAACAGTAGATCTCTTGGATTACAATTTAAAGTCTCGAAAAACTCAGCTATTCTTGGGTAATGAAGAAATTATGAAATTTTAAGTTTTGATTCTATTCATGCCATAACGACGATGATTTAGCTTTTATAATTTTATGTTAATTCTTATTTTTTCTTATTATCTTAAATGTTTTTGATTTATTTTCTCTTTCTTAACTCCAAGTTCGTTAATTAGGTTAATTACTAGATGCAAAGAAATCCAATTTTAAATTGGAATACAAAAATCTTGTTGAGAAAATTGGATTCTAGATTTCACTTTTCATTTTGGTGTCAAAGAAGGTTTATTTTGAGAGGTTACTTAATTATGAAATACGATCACGGTCACGGAAAATCTTCCTCTCGCTATGTAGCTGGCCTGGCTAATTGATTAGCGTAGATTTCTGATAGGATCCAAGAGCAAATCTGAAATTATATTAATAAAACAGCGAATAAAAATTAACTTGGCTACAATTAATAGGTGTAACCTCCCTCCCAAGACGCCTTTAAGCGAGGACGTCCGCACTCTCCTAGATCTACCTGAGAATTCTCAAAGAACTCTCTTTCTAATTATCAAGTAACTCTCAATTTCAACATATCTCCCACCACCTCTCCTCTCCTTCATAATTTATAATAATACTCTCACTAATTAGGTAATTAGTCAAAAGGACTAAATCACACTCCCTATTTAAAATATTGCCAAATAAAATCCTAATATTATTCTCCAATTAAATGACACGATTCTCACAATAAATCATTTCCAAATGAGGTCACGTCCATGTTTGCCGCATCGTCCATATTCTTCGCCGCATCGACCACATAATTCGTCGTACCGTCTGGTCTCCATCGTCCCCCACGTCAATTCATCATGGTGTTGCCCCCTTCCGTATTCGGAGTCGTCGGCTGATAGAGATGATTTTACCATTGTCATTTTCCAAAGCTGGCGTCTTTTGTTTCGCATCTCTGCCGTTGTCTTTGTCTTTGTTCAGATTTGATGTCGTGTCGCCCTTCGGATGGGTCTCTTCCTCAGGAAAAATCCCATAAAATTTCATCATCTCCGAGTCAGCAGCTTCAAGAAATCCAAGTGCTCTATAAGCTTGTTCTCTATAAAGAATAACTGTAACATTCTTTGGATCAAAAATTAAGATCTCTGAACCTAATGCAATGCAACTTTGATAGCATCCAGTCACCAGATAACAACCCATAAATTTAATTAGACATCGCAAATGTTGAATTCCACCCTTAGCTGTGGGAATATTGTTGAATTGAGTTTTTGCGAGAACATACTTGTTAGCTGCCTCCTGAAATTTTTCATATCGATAAAGCTTGTTCCCTTCTTGTCGCAACACGTCAGCTCTTTGTAGCATTTCATCAAACACCTGGTGATCTTTCATCATGGCCGCAGAATCGTCGTGCTCTGATACCAAATTGATAGGATCCAAGAGCAAATCTGAAATTATATTAATAAAACAGCAAATAAAAATTAACTTGGCTACAATTAATAGGTGTAACCTCCCTCCCAAGACGCCTTTAAGCGAGGACGTCCGCACTCTCCTAGATCTACCTGAGAATTCGCAAAGAACTTTCTTTCTAATTATCAAGTAACTCTCAATTTCAACATATCTCCCACCACCTCTCCTCTCCTTCATAATTTATAATAATACTCTCACTAATTAGGTAATTAGTCAAAAGGACTAAATCACCATCCATATTTAAAATATTGCCAAATAAAATCCTAATGTTATTCTCCAATTAAATGACACGATTCTCGCAATAAATCATTTCCAAACGAGGTCACGTCCATGTTTCCCGCATCGTCCATATTCGTCGTACCATCCATATTTGGATTCTCGCATTAAATCCTTTCCAAATGAGGTCACGTCCATGTTCGCCGCATCGACCACATACGTCGTACCGTCCACATTTGGATTCTCGCATTAAGTCATTTCCAAATAAGGTCATGTCCATGTTCGTCGTACCATCCGCATTCGTCGTACCGTCCGTCCTCATTCGATGTACCCCAATCGCATCAATTTCCTATCCAAACTTAGTTTTTCAATTCCGCCTTATTTGGACATTGTTGATATGATTATGAGGAATCTCAATTGAGAAGTTATAGGGCTAGATAATGTAATTAATCAAATGGATTCGAATTGGGATATTACTTGATTCTTGGATTGATATGGAGGTTATAATTATTGTTCTGGAATGATCAACGACGGATATCATTGGGTAGAAACATATATTATTCGGTGATGACATTTTTATGAGAAAACACTGATTTGAAAAGTAAATTACAAATCAATCTTGGGATTATATACTATACTTAGGCGGACATAGATTAGGATTGATCTCAAATAAAATCTTTATGGTTAAGACTTGGGCCCTGCTATGATTATGTTATTGAAGTTGGGACATTTAGATTAGTTGGTTTTGTTCACTTGGATATTATATCAGTTATGGATTGACACAGCGATTATAGATACCGTCTTTTGTTGTATACGCCCTATTCATGATTATAGAGTTGACATCATGATAATGCCTTTGGTCTACACATAGAGATGTCACCAGAGATGTCACCATGGTACATATGATGCTAAATACTGTTCACTATACATGATGATATTGTGCATAGCCATTCTTCATATGTATTTACACATGATGAGCATCGCTCCTGATATTTTACATGACATTTGTCTAGATTACTGTTCCCGATTACATATTCCTAATGCTGTACCTGTCCATACTATTGGCCTTGGGGCATTTGATATTTGAACGAGCTTTGGAAATTAAGTGTCATATGGAGCTAAGTATGGAGCTAAGTGTTACATAGAACAAATTGCCACACGGAGCTATGTGCTACGTGGAACAAAGTGCCACGAGATACAGAGGGGCACCTCTTGAATCCATTGGAGCCACCCCTAGAATCTATGTAGGCCACTTCTTACATTCAGGATGGCCACCTCTTGAATCCATGAGAGCCACCTCTAGAATCCCCCTCTCATATTCCTATTAGCCTCCGTGCGATCTAATGCAGTGTCATGTATATTATTTACATACTCCTACTAGTATACACGTTACCGTTTCTGAGTACTACATTTGTTATCTCACTTGATTTCTTGTCGATTCCTGAAATTAATTTTTGGGCCATGCCATGATTATATACTTTTATTTGATTGGTCCTGCTCTTGAGGATATTGCATTGGTTTGAGATTGATATTATATAGACTTTGACCTGGATTGCATAGGCCTTTACTTGACAACACAGATGATTCCATGATATTACCTTCATGCTTATCTTCGAGTCATCCCTTATACATATCTATGATATGTGCCAAGCCTCACAATACAACCATGAATAATACATGAAAACAGATGCTCACAACATGTAAGTATTTAATAATTACATGATACACGATTCTTTTACATGACACATTATTTACATACACCATGCGATAGTACACTAGATACACACTGATGACATCGATACATGACACTGAGTGTTACACATCATACACTCAATGTACAGGACTATACAGACTTTTTGGGGTTGGGATAACTAATGCTAATGAGGGTGCGAGAACGATTGGAGTCACATTTTTCTGTATCGAGTGTCATATCCGACGGGTCCCATTCGTAATTTAGTTTGCTCCTTACTGTATCGTCGGATGGATCCCATTCTTGTATCTAGTTGGATTCTGGATCCTCGGCTTGAGTGAGCACCCTCGTGGCATGTGGTCTCGTATGTTGCATACTGTGCCCTCCAGCATGAGTCATATCATTAGTTCACCTGCATAGTCATCAATCCTCATGTCACCTTAAGTCAAACTACTTGTTTCTTGATGGTATGATGTCACATTATATTTTTATCCTACTTGCTCTTCTATCTTTACTGTGTTACTGTTATTCTATCTTGTTATATATATATATAGATAGATAGATATATATATATATATAGATTTTAACCTGTCTAAATTTATAGTTTTTGGAATATACTTCTAACCTGGCGGTTGCTATTTTGTCCCCATTAGGTACTGAAGCCGACTACGGAGGTAATCCCGAACTTGAGGATCCAGAGTACATAGAGCACCATCTTGATTGCTAGTAGTCAAGTTTATTTACGGTTTTGTGGTGTAAATTTTATGGTCCTTGGCCCGACTATGTATTTGTAGTTTCTTATATCGAATATTCTGTTTCTCCTTATGGAGATGTTATTGAGTATATTTGCATGTTAGTATATATTGTACATATCTCTATCGTTCTCTGGTGATTTGCACCCTTCGTACGTCCATCATATTTTGATTCTTAAGGAAAAAATGACAGTTTTTTCTTTGGGTTCAAATGCACTGTCGGCTTGTTTCGCATCATTTTCCTCATATTTTGTTAAGTGGGGCGTGATATGTTTTTTGGCGGTCTATGCAGGTCCATGTTAACTACCATAAGAACTATGTAGATAGAGAATGACCGTATTGATAGACTGCACCCGTAATGACTGGTGTTATATTTTTGATACATGATTTCATAGGTTTATACGCGTAGAGTACATGCATGCGAGGCATCTTCTTTGAACTCTTAGGCTTTAGATTAAACCTTTGTGTTCCACCTATTGATGTCAAGTGCTTGTATCTTAATACTCTTTTCTACACTATTTTCTTTGTTGACAATCAGAAGAATCTTTCATGAATCTTTCATAGATTGAATCATTTATTTTCTTCATCGTCATCACACTCCATTCGACTTGTAATGACCGTATCATCATTCCTTTATCCTTGAATGCTTCCCATTTGTCTATCTTTAGCAACCAATTCTATCATTCTCAGTCATCTTACTTTGGTTGAAGTGTCAACACGAGCAACGACATGTTGCAATCCTCCTATAGTTTGTTTTGCAGTGTTATGGGACGAGAGCTCTCCTCAGATTCGGGTAGTGTGTGAGATTACTGACAACTTGAAGTTTGAGTTCGCCAGGGGTAGTCGGTTAATCATACCAATTCAATTCCGAGCCAGATCAACTGAAGCTAATATGGACTACTCTGAGATTGTGGTCCGACTAGATGAACGCACGAGCAAAGCCCGGTAAGGATTCTGGGCCATCGACAGAAGACTTGTGAATAAGGTCGTCAACTTGGTTATAGTTATGTGTCAACACGACTTGCCTAGAGAATCTACCTGGGAGAAAGAGAATAGGATGCGTGAGTGATACCCGTATTTATTTGATGTACCCCAACTCTAAGAAATTCTGATTAAGATTTTTAAGGAGGTTAGGATGTGGTGGTAGGAATCCGTCAGTATATATGTTATAATGTAAATATTATTAAAATAATTTTAAATGATTTTAAAAATGCTTTTACATTTTTAAATATTTTTCTTTGATTTTTAACTATTTTTCCGAGGTCAAAACAACACAATGCTAAATCAATTAACAACTTTAGCCTTAAACCATGATATTCGATGTCCGAAAAACGTGACAAACATTATTTTCATTAGTTTTCCAATATTTCAAAATTTATGATAATTTTAAGAAAATTTTCAATAACCACTACCGAAGCCAAAATCCATTAAATTTGAAAATAATAATAACAATAATAATAACTAGTAACAGATTTAGCCTCAAAATAAACTATTCTATTGTCTGAAAAGTTTAACAAAAATTATTTTCATACGTTTTTTGATTTTTCGAAATTTGTGGTTATCTTTAAAGAATTTTCCAAAAACCATGTTAGGAGCCCATATCTACAAAATTTCAAGAAAATAATACATAATATATGAAAAAAACTCCCTTTGAAGCTACCCACGTTTTTCTCTCATCCAACTTTCGTCATCACCCCTAACCACCCTATTAATTATTTAATATAATAAATAAATAAATAAATACTTATTAATTTCTTAAACCAATATATACTCATAATCCACCCCTCTCTCAACACACATCTCTCTCTCTCTCTCTCCCCCCCTCCCCCACTCTCTGTTTCCTCTCCCAAGCTTGAATGCAACGCTAGCACTCCATCGACGCACGCCTCCCCCTCTGACAACCACTCGAGCCCGTCACCACTGTGCACTCCTATCCTAATCTTATCACCGCCATCACCATCTCAACATCATTCTCACTCTCTTCCCCTGTTCTTCTCGTGAACTGCCGCCCACCTCCGGCGGACTCCACTGACGACCTCCTTCTGATCATCCTCACCATTATATCCTTATTCTCATCTTACCATCTCTATCATGATCTCACATCATCATTATCATCAACTTCATTGTCACCTTACACATCTCTCTCGATTTCCCATGCACATGCCGCTCGCCGGTAACCATCGCCTCGCCCCTCGCCGTCGGTCCATCGTTGTCGTTGATCCCCGCCGATCCACCACCGACCCTACTCGCTCCCTTGCTCGTGTGGTCTTGTGTGAAGCGCAGAGCACACATGAAAATAGAAGACGAAAGAGGGAGAGAAAAAGAAGGAAAAAGAAAGAAAAAGAAAAAGAGAAAAATGACAGAAAAAAGGAATTTAAAAACGAGAATTACTGAAAAATAAATAAAAATTACAGAAAATTCTACCTATTGATAGGAACATTCAACCACCTCGTGCTTCAAAATCAGGAAACTATTTTACCAGTAATTTAATTTTCTTTATTGTTATTTATTTTTAATTTAATAAAATAATTTATTTTTGTTGTAAATTATAAAATTGAAATAAAAGCATATGATGTGATTCTACTAGTCAAGAGGAATGTTTTGGTATCTTGTACGTTTGAATCTGACATGCAAATTTCGAGATAATAAATTTTAAAGACTATTTTTATTTATCAATTAATTCATTTTTAAATTAAAAAAGTCATTATTTAATAAATAATTGTTAAAAATTACCTATTAGTCATAGGAAATTTTATCATACTCATTACCCTTTATCTTTATCCCTCAGCTCTCATCTGCCCCTTTTTTCTCCTTCTCATGTTACCATCATTAACTTGCCATCTCTGGTGAAATTCTTTGTCTCCATTAAATGGTAGATCTCATGAACTACGATTTAAGGCATCGATAAACTCGGCCATTCTTAGGGTATGAAGAAGGTGTGAAATCTTGATTTTTGATTTTATTCATGACATAATGATGATAGTTAAGCTTTATAATTTTATGTTAATTTTTATTTTTTCCCCTGTTATCTTGTTTGTTTTTCATTTATTTTCCTTACGTTTCCTTACATCCCTGTTCTTTAATTAGGTTAATTACTAGCTGTAAAGAAACCCAATTTAGATTGGAGTACAAAAGTCTTGTTGAGAAAATTAGATTCTAGATTTTGCTTTTCATATTGGTGTTTAAGAGAAAGACGCATTTTGAGAGGTTACTTAATCAATGAACGTGATCTCGATTATGAAAAACCTCTCTCATTATACAGCTGGCTTGACCAATTAATTAGCGTAAATTTCCTATCTTACTAGATCTACACGACTTAGTTTTCTAATTCTGCTTTATTTGGACCTTGTTGACATGATTATAAGGAGTATCGATTTAGGAGTTACATGGCTAGATTATGCAATTAATCAAATGGATTCTTTCATTGGGATTACTTGATTCTTAAATTGATATGAAGATTATGATTATTGTTTTGGAATTATTAGAGACGGATATCGTTGGGTAGAAATATATATTATTTTGGTGATGACATTATTATGAGAAAACACTAACCTGAAAAGTAAATTACAGATCAATCTTAGGATTATATACTTAGGCGTACATATGTTAGGATTGATATCAAATAAAATCTTTATGGTTTAAACTTGGGCCATGCTATGATTATATTATTGGAGTTGCGACATTCGGATTAGTTGGTTATGTTCACTTGGATATTATATCAGTTATAGATTGACACAGAGATTATTAATACCGTCCCTTGTTGTATATGCGCTATTCATGACTATGGAGTTGACACCATGATACGGCCTTTGGTCTATGTATAAAGATGTCACCATGGTGCATATGATGCTAAATATGTTGGCTATACATAATCACATTGTGCATACCCATTGTTCACATGTATTACATTTACACATTGTGAGCATTGCTCCTGATATTGTACATGACAGATGACACATATCTAGATTATTGTTCCCGATTACATATTCCTAATACTGTACCTGTTCATGCTATTGGCCTGAGGGCATTTGACATTTCAATGAGCATTGAGAACTGTCATATGAAATAAAGTGCCACATGGAGCTAAGTGCTACGTGCAACAAAGTGCTACAGGATACCGGTGGCCACCTATTGAATCCATGGGATCCACCTCTAGAATTCACGAGGTACATCTCTTGAGTGCATGGGAGCCACCTCCTGAGTTTATTGGGGGCCGCCTCTAGAATCACTCTCTCATATTCCTATTGGCCTTTGTGCAATCTAATACATTATCATGCATATTATTTAAATACTCATATTACCGTATACGTTACCATTCCCGAGTACGGCACTTGTTATCTCATTTGATTTCTTGTCGATTCGTACAATCAAGTTTTGGGGCATGCCATGATTATATACGTAGATTTGATTGGTCTTGATCTTGAGGATTTTGCATTGGTTTAGGATTTGATATTATACAGACATTGACCTAGCATTGACCTGACCTTGACCTGACCTGCATTGTATATGCCCTTCCTTGACTATAGAGATGATGTCATGATATTACCTTCGTGCTTATCTCCAAGACCGTCCCTTATACATATATATGACATGTGCCAAGTAAGCCCCATAATAAAACTATGAATAATACATGAAAACAGATACTTGCAACGTGATAGTATTTAACAATTACATGATGCATGATCCTTTTACATAACACGTTATTTACATACATCATGTGATAGTACATTAGATACACCCGGTGACATTGATACATGACACTGAGCGTTACACATGATTCACTCACTGTACAAACTCTCTCTGGGGTTAGGGTAACTCATGTTAGTGAGGGTGCAAGAGCGTTTGTAGCCACTTATTCTTGTAACGAGTGTTATATCTGACAAGTCATATTCTTATATATTTAGTTAGACCCTTATTATATTGTCGGATGGATCCCATTCTTGTATCTAGTTGGATATTAGGTCCCCTCCAGTATCTAGTTGGACCGGCCTTGGTAAGCATCCCCATGACATAAGTGGTCTCGTATGTTACATATTATGCACTCAGTATGGATCATAGCATCAGTATTGTCATCCATCCTCATGTCGTCTTATAGTCATACTACTTTTGATATAATGATGTCACATTATATTGTCATATTACTTGCTCTTCTATCTTTATTATATTACTGCCATTCTATCTTGTTTTATATCATGTTTTATATGCAAATTTTAACGTGTCTTAATTTGTAGTTTTTGGGATCTTATTCTAACCTGACGGTTGCTGTTTTATCCCAGTTAGATACTAAAGCCGACTACGGAGGTAGTCCTAACCTTGGCGATCCATCGTACATAGAGTACCATCTTAATTACTAGTAGTCAAGTTTATTTATAATTTTGTAGTGAAAATTGTATGACCACTGGCCCAACTATGTATTTGTAGTTTCTTGTATCCGGATATTCTATTCATGGAGTTGTTATCGAGTATATTTACCAGTTGGTATATCTTGTGCATATCGGTATCGTTCTCTGGTGACTTGCAGAACTTGACCTTTTTTCGTTGGTGTCAAATGCGTTGCGGCTTGTCTCACGTCATTTCCCTCATATTTTTGGGAAGCGGGGTGTGACAATGTTTAAATTGACTCATTAATCTGACAACAAACCTAATATCACAGAGTAATCGAGAGAAAGAAGTTTGCCAACTAATCTTTTTTGCTGTGAAACATCCCCAAAGAATTGTTCAAGCTCAACCCATAGACCAACATCAGCATCCATAGAAGTACTCACAGGCTTGCAATAAAGCAATCTGGTCTCTTACAAGAAATCTGAGGCATATCGTTGGGAAGCATATCCTTGGAAAAGAACTAGATGTTTGCTATGAGCACTTTCAATCCCATTAAAGTTCTAGGCTGTTCGTTGTCTTTAGTAACAAAATGTTCCATGAGGTACGGTCTTTTCAATACCAGCAACATCATTCCTAAGAATCCTAGTTAAAAAAATGTCATCAACATAGATAGTATAGATAGTTAGAATAATGAATCCGTTTAGTCATAATGAATAAAGATGGTGATTACAATAACATTGGAAAACCAGCTTCCATGAAAACTTCACTAAAGTCGTCAAATCAGGCCTGTGAAATTTTCGTTAGACCATAGATTATATGCTAGACTATGCACACTGCATTTTCTCTTTAAGCAACATACATAAGAGGTTTCATATAGACTTCTTTGTTAAGATATCCGCACAAGAAAACATTTTTCACATCTAACTGGACCATAGTTTATTGTTGGGTGACAGCAATGAAGAAAAGGATACCAATGAAATTAAGCTTGGCAAAAGAAGAGGAAGTGTCGATATAGTCCACTCTGTATGTTTGAGTAAAATCTTTAGCAACCAGACAAGCCTCTTACCCGTCTGCTGTTCCCTTTGGACGATGCTTCACTATAGACACACATCGGTAACTCATTACATCCAATTCTGAAGGAGCATTAACCAAGTCCTATGTTCCCTGTGAGATAACAGTTTCCATCTCTTCATCCATAGCTTGCTTCCAATCCAAATGCATTTAAATCTTATAAGTTTTGGGAATAGATCCAAATGACAAAGACAATACAAACGGGTAGAAAGAAGAGGTAAGCAGATCATAATAAACAAAATGAGAGATAGATGCATAGTAGTAGATTGTTTATTCTTGGGAGTGCAATGGTAAGATCTAAGTCAGACAGAGCAGAAGTAGCTGGGGCAGTAGGTGTATCAGAATATTCAACTGTTGACGTGGTATTCATTTGGAGGGGGGGGGGGGGGGGGGGGGGGGGGGCAACTGCCACATTTCTTGGATATTTGTATACGTCTGCAATGATTTGGGAGATGTAGGGTCCTCCTCTATAGTTGGACTTGTCACCGATTGAGGAATATGTGATGAAACAAATGCAGCTTCTTCAAGGTTAGGAGAAAAATACTGAACAGACTTAAAAAATGTAAAATCAAGGGAGACGGTATTTGCATTGTACATGATCAAAACACTGATATCCCTTCTATAATGGCTAACCAAGACGCACTTAATCTAGAAGACAGCGTTCAAGCGTAGGTTGAAGATTGTGAACGGAACATGTGCTCCTAAAAACATGAGGAATAACAAAAAAGTTCATTTTTCTTGATACAAGTATGAAAAAGGTATATCACCATGAAGCACAAAAGAAGGCATTCAATATATCAAATGACAAGCATACAATATGGTATTGGTCTAAAGATATTTTGGAAGATGCATTTTAAACGTCAGAGTTCTAGCCACATCTAATAGAAATCTAAGTTTCTAGCCACATCCACATCTAATAAATGTCTAGGTTTCTGTTCTGCAACTCCATTTTATTATGATGTGTGAGGTCAAGATGCTTGATGCAGAATACTATTTGATGCATAAAAACTTGACACTTCATTTTGTATATATTATAGTGCATTTTCAGTATGCAAAATATGGATAGATGTAGAAATTTGGGGTTTTTCTTCATTTAAAAAGCTTTTAGTATCTGGAAATTATGTCTTGTCTTTCAACAAATGCACCCAAGTTATTCTAGAAAAATCATCCACACAAACTAAGAAATATCTAAAGCTGGAAACAGAAGCAAACTGATATGGACCCTAAACATTTGAATGTGCTAAGTTAAAAAAGATATCGACTTTCTATTATCGACCCTACTAGGATGAGAGGTACGTCCATACTTTGTTAACGGACATGACTTGTAATCTAAGAAAGACTGTGGAACCAATTGCAATACTTGTCTCAACTTTGGCAAGGATGGATGACCCCATCTATAGTCCCACTGTAATGGAGTATCAAAGGAAGAAATATTAGCTAAACCAGAAGGTGGACCACCATCATTCAAGTAATAGAGCCCTCCGCTTTTATGATTCAAACCAATCCTCGCCCTAATTTGTAGATCTTGAAACACGAAATAGGAAGGAAAGAACGTTAGTGAGCATTGTTTGTATTTGGTGAGTTGGTTATTCAAAATACATTGATAGAAAATTTAAGGACATATAGCACATTATCTAATTGTAGAGTATCATTAACTATTCATTTATCAAGAACAATGGCAGACGTGCCATTAGCAATGGTCAGTGGAGGTATGTGATCGGCCCCCGGATACACCCCCGGGGGACACGATTGTAGTCTTACCGCAAGCGCACGGAGAAGTGGCGAGCGGGTATCGAACACGAGGATGACTAATGACGGTACTCCGTTCTAACCACCTAGCTATTGGTGGTAGATCGGTTTCGAGAGTATTGTCACAATCGTTCAATTAACAATTTGAATTCAATATAATAAATGCGTCTAGGGCTAGGGCATTCCCACTACGAATCGTTATTTATCTTTGTGAATCGTGAGTCTCAATGTTGCAAGGCTTGAATTGAGGTGAACTAGTCGTAACTGAATAGAAAACCAAGCTCACGCTCTCACGCTATTGTCGGTCTATAGCATCCTAGGTTAGGGCCCACTCTCGTGCAAACCCTAACTTAAGACACTAGCATGAAGATCGACATCATCGTCCAATCGCCCCTCGAGCCCACTCTCGTGCAAACTCGAGTTATGACCTAGGTTGTGATAGTTCGTATTCGTCCAATCTCTTGCAAACGAATATGGGGGCATAGATTTATAATAAAAATCCTAGCTTTGGTCCAATCTCTTGCAAACCAAGTCTAGAGAGTCTCGATTATAAACCTAAATCAAATATATAGGCTTCCCCATCGATTAGAATCCAATCTCTTACAAACCCTAATCGATGGAAATCCCTAGCTATTTGTAATAAATCAATCACAACCCAACCTTCTATCAATTCTAGCAACATATGAATTCGTTGATCACAATTCTAAAATCGGATCTATATGGTTCATCCCCATGTCCTAGAACAGCGGAACTATTCGCAATTAATCATGGCAATAACAGAATAAACGAATAAAAACTTATTGCAATCCATGGTTGAGAGAAAACAATTCACAAAAAACAAGAAATTTTAATAGGAAGAGCAAACCAGATCTCCAATCTTCAATCTCCAGCCGAGAATTACAATTAGAATAATGCTAAAAACTAATTTCTGGCTCCCCTTAAACTAGGATGAAAACTAGCCTTAAATACAAGCCAAAGTCGGCCAGAAAATCCTGATAGATTTGCCCCTGGCACAGCCCAGAACCCTAGTTCGCGATACAGGCAGACTGCGCCACTCGGCCGAGTAGAGTATGTCACTCGGCCGAGTGACAGACCCAAAGAAAAACAGAGATATTGAGGTTTTAGGGGTCCGTCGCTCTGCGTCACTGGACCGAGTAGAGTTTGTCACTCGGTCGAGTGGACTTTTTCACTCGGCCGAGTGAGTCTTCTGCTGTTCTCCTCCAAACTTCAGAGAGTCGGCTAAAAATCTACTTTGGAAAGCTCTGACGCACTCGGACGAGTGGACTTCTTCACTCGGTCGAGTAGACTTTAACTCCAGGCGCTCTTGTATCCGTTGTACTCGGCCGAGTGAAACTCGGCCGAGTACGTTCCTTCACTCGGCCGAGTGAATTGCATGCTCGACCGAGTGGTCTGTTTCTGGAGTCCTATCTTCTCTCCCTCGCCTCCTCGTCGATTCTATCGAATTTTATCCTCTTCCCCTCATCATCTAGCGCTGCTAGCTCCTCGATAGGGTCGTGGGCGATGCTCCAGCGTGCGTGCAATTCCCTTGATCTCATTTATGCTCCAGATTGCTCTATATTTCCTGAAATCCGACAAAAACAAGAAATAGTGAAAAGCAACGCGATATCGTCGAATAATCGTGAAAAACGCGATATGGACGATCAAAATGACAGGTAAACATGCAGAAAAAAGGTGTAAAATAAGGAGCGATCAAAATCCCACATGCTTATCTCTTACTCGTTCTTGAGGAAGATGAGTAAAAAGGCGAAACCAGTGGATAAAAATAAGGAAAAGGAAAAGGGAAGATAGAATAGAATACGAAGAGTGAGGTGCCAGATCATTTTCTCAGGACATGGAGCTGCTTACTCAAATAGCGCACGACGAATAAAAACATGCCAACGATTTTTTACTTCGATATCATGATCATATATAAATGCATTCGTTATAGAAACCATGAACGTCAAAACGATATGAAATATGAAATCATTCTAGAATTAGCATCATCTGAGTCATTCAAAGTAGTATACATAATTATAGATTGCACACTTTTCAATTGATCGCTTTTTTACTTGGAGTATAAGAGGCATCACATATTATAAAGCAATAAGAATAGAAAGAGATGGTATTCATGAAATGCATGCCAAATTTCAATTCGTGGACTTCGTAATACTCCTAGTAATCTCCCTTAGTATCAAAAATTACATAACTTAGGTCGTCATGCACAAATAGGTGGTCACTCCCTCACACATCATTGGATCTTCTCCCCCAAGCTTATTTATAAGCGTGGTGGCATCAAATAGAACAATACGACTTTTCCCATTTTTTGAAGCTTCAAAGAAAATAAAAGAAGAAAGAAAGAAAGAAATGGGATCGTGTATCTACAGACGAACTTCTTTTTTTCTTCTTCTTTTCTTCTTTCTTCTTTTTTTTCTTTTTTTGTTTCACAATATATACAATTACAATCCCGAATCAAAGATAGAGAGATATGCATGTATTCCTTTTTTCTTTTGATTTTGGGGTAATGGAGCTTGGATTTTATAGCTAGGGGAAGATGCCAATGTAAGATTTGCCAAGGGGAGATTTACCAATGATTTTAAGTATAGAAATGGTGTTCAAGATATGTGGAGAAAGAAAAATATGCAACGCTCAGTTCACTCTTTTGTATGTGCACGACAACTTTCAGCAGGGTAATGTAATCTACTCAGTTTGAATTCAGAAAGTAAACTAATCCAGTTATATCAAAAAGTCATACAGTCAATCAATCGAGAAGTTGAGCGTACAATTTCATGCAAATAGAAGTGATAGCAGACAACAAAGCAGTACTCCAAGTTTAGGCAATCAATGCGTGAAGCTTGGTGTGTTTTCTATAAAAAATATATAATATAAATCTTCAGACTCGGCTAATGGTAGAATTACCTTCACAATCATATAATAAAGATGCATGTTACTACTCTCAAATGCATGGCAATGTATAGCATAAATATCTGGAATAAAAACGATGGCATGACATGAGAATATGTATATAAGAGCAAGCTAACTCCAAGTCATCGCCATCACATAGAATTCATTTCTAGCAAAAAGGATAAAAGAAATAAGGATAAAGGAAAAATAAGAACTACTATACAAATGCAGCACACACAAAAATAAGAAAACGTGATGCATGAGGAAAAATATGAAAAAGTGGGTGAAAATAAGTGGAAAATAAAGAAAGGTGGAAAAAATGAAGATAAAAATGAAGATGACGAAAAGTGCGTGAGACACTCACTCCCCCAAGCTAAACTGCACAGTGTCCTCAATGTACTAAGTGTGGCACAAGGAGAGATATGATAGGGGTGGGAGGGTGAGGATGCATGCATGATAAAGGATGAAAATGAAAGAAAATGGGATGGAAATGCAAGTGATGAGTGCAAAGATCAAGGTGGTGCAATATAAGGGTCCCAGAAATACATCCTCTCTCCCAGAATGGTATAAACAAATTCGAGCAAAAAGTGACCAAAATGTGTGGGGAGATGGGGTGCAAAATCAGCAGCAAAGATAATATCAATCACATCAGCGGCAAAAAATATGAGAGGCATCAAGTGTGTGCCTAAGCAGGTGGTGGATCGCCAGCACCTCCCTGTGGTGGGGGAGGGGGTGGTGGGTGTGGAGGCTGCTGTGAAATGGGACGGACAACGGCAGGTGGAGGCTGTGGCAGGCGCGCAAGAATCTGGTTCAGGGTGACCTGAATACCAGGGAGTAGGGCGACGCGAGACTGCACAGAGCTAACCGTGGCGGTAAGAGCCCGACAATCCCCTCTGAGCCCACTAACGGCCTCCTCTAAAGCACGTAGGTGCTGAACAAGGGTGTCGGGAGCGGGGGGAGAGGGTCGCACTGGTGGGGATCGGGGCTGCCGCACACGACCACCGTAGACAAGTGGGACCACTACTGGGTGAGGGTGCGGTGCTGCGCTCGCTAAAAGACGCTCAGCCTTTGTGTGAAGCTGAGACGCAGGAATGCTCTCAGAAGTGTGAGCAGCGGCGGAATTTGAAGCGGTGACAGAGGGCGAGAAGGGTGGAGAGGTCGCTGACACAGAAGTGAGGACAGACGTCACGACGCTCTCGGTGAAAACAGCGGCAGCAGAGACGGTAGTGTTGACGACTGGGGAGGTCGCGAAATCAACAGAAAATGACTCCCCAGGGGTCGGGAGATCTGGTGAGGATATGGTCTCAGCTGTCGAAATAAAGGAAGGCTCGCCTCTCTCAAGGACAGCGGCGGGGGCGCTCTCAAAACTCTCAAAAGAAATGGGACCGGCAGTCAATGGTGCAGAGGTGGTGGTGGTGATGGTGGAAGTGGTGAGCTCAGCAAAGGTGCTCCCGACACTGGCAGAAGTGTGGACAGAGGTGGCGGGAGCTGGGATCAAATCAGGTGCATGCTGGGGGATCGGGGTCTCCGGGGCTAGAGGGTCGAGGAGGGGCTCTTGCTGAGCGCCCTCGGGCTCAAGCACGTACGCAGCTGGGATGAGGAGGTCCATCTCTGGTCTCCACACCCCTCCCGCGGGTCCAATGTGGATGTAATCTACAGCAAAAGGACCGTGCAGCCAAATCCAGTGGTGCTGACCATGAGTACGCAACATCCTCATGCGGGCCATAACGTCTATGGAAAGAGTAGTGGGGCCCGTAGGTCGAAGCAAACCAGCTGGGAGCTCAACTCCGCACAAAGGAGCTAGTAAGGTAATCAGACCGTCGCAACAGATCGCCGTCCTGGCGGTGGCAAAAGAAACAATGCAGTCTATGTACCGGCTAGCTATATCGATCTGAACGGCGGGGACTAAGACGTCCGTGTCGCCCTCAAAGGCTCTCGCTCTAGTTATCGCGTAGAGCATATAAAGCTCAGGCGTAGACATCGTCCCAGGCTCATACCTCGCGAGAAATGTGGTCGCCATAAGGCCCTGAGCAATGCGGAGGCATGTGTGGACGATAGAGGAGGCATTGGCCCGGCTAGGGTCAAAAGCGAGTGGGGATCCCGTGATCATCGTCCAGAAAGCATGTGTATCGAATGACGGTGTGGTGATGTGCGTGGGACTAAAAGCGCGGTCGGGGTCCGGGACATGTGGCCACTGGAAAAAGGCTCGGAGCATGTCGAGAGTGATCTCGTACTCACGATCCATCAGACGAAATGTGCAACCCCTGGGAGTCATACGAATAGAACTCAGGACCTCGAGTGTTGGTCGGACGTAGGTGTTTGCCGACACCGACAGAAAATCACGCCACCCCACGTTGTCATACAACTGGAGTAGGCTCTCGAACAACCCTAGGCGCTCAAAGTCTGCAATGTGTGCAAACCTAGAGGAGACGATCGATCGATGGGAGATTCTTTCAAATCTGACGTGGTGTGCGTCATCTCGGAAAGTGATCCCCATCGAGTCGAAGGCCGGGACGGGCTGTGTCGGTGGTGGTGGAATGTGTGCGGTAGGAGGCGGAAGTGTAGGTGGTGGTGGGCTAGGCGGCGGGGAGTATGCTCTAGTGGAGGAAGAGTTAGGGTCGCTAGTCCTCCTCCGCTTGGAGGCGGGCACCCGCGAACGGGACCTAGTGCGTGGGGGCATGGTAATGCCGCGCGACGTGCCAACCAACGCGAAGTGCTAATAAAAAGGAAAGAATATACCCGAGCACGATGCGACTCCAAGCAAGCAATGAGAGCAAAGAAACGCCTCCCCTGGGAAGCTCTGAATCTGCTCTTGACCTCTCCCAAGCTATACTGAAACACAAAATTGATTGATTAGCAATGAATATCGAAAAATTTAGGGGAAAATCAAGAGAAATAGGTGTGAATATGGTTTAATTTCAATTCGGAGGCGGAATAGGGCTTACGAAATGAGATTAGGAGAAAAAGGGGGAATTAGGGCAAGGAGGGGACGATCGGCGGCAAGGAGGGTCGGCGGCAGCGGCGACCGGACGTCGGTCGACGGCGTGGGGTCACGTCGCTCGGGCGCGGATGGTGGCGGCTCAGGCGAGGGAACGGGATGGACGGGCGATTGGGAAATGCTCGGGCTGTCGATTTTGGGATTTTGGATTTGGGGCTGCGAGCGCTGGGTTATATAGGGTTAGTCACTCGGCCGAGTGGCTGTGACCACTCGGCAGAGTGGCCTCAGTTTTGAAATTTTAGAAACTTTTTCAAATACGTTCCGATTCGGCCGAGTAGAACTATCACTCGGCCGAGTAGACAAAAGTCACTCGGCCGAGTGGCTAGGCCACTCAGAGCTCTTCAAGTGCTGAAAGTGTCTGGTTCACTCGGTCGAGTGACAAAGTCACTCGGCCGAGTGTCATGTAATTAACAGAGGGGTTTTTCGAAACTTCCCTGAGCAGTACCCTATTCGGCCGAGTAGGGTCATTACTCGGCTGAGAAAAAATGTTACTCGGCTGAGCGGGCTGCTATTTTCAGCTCCAACTCTCTGTTTTGTGCTCCACTTTCTGATTTTATTTCCCCCGTCAGTTTCTTCCTTCTCTTAACGTTTAAGCGCATCCCTAGAATGCTCTCCATCGCCATGGTCGTCCTCCATTCATATGGTTTCATATTCTCATTCTCCTGAAATGAAAAATGTTGACCGTTGTCGGGTTTTTCTTCGACACTTGACTCTAAACACTAAATAAGATCTAAAACAAAAAAAATGAAAAATGAAAAGAAAATTCAACTAAAAAGAGAGATAGAACCGTCGGGTTGCCTCCCGACAAGCGCTCGTTTAAGGTCTTGAGCTCGACCCTTTAAGATTCGCGATTAAATCTCGATGTTTGGCGCACGGGAAATGCGCGCGTCAAACTTGCCGGGAAGACCGATTGGTTCAGTTGTTGATTCTCTTCGGCGTTCCTCGGCTCCCCTTCATCATGGGTAGTAGTGGGGGTGAGTCCCCCAAGCTTGAGCTTTTGACGTCATTCTTCTTGGCCGACGGCGAAGATTTGTTGGCTGGTGGGGCTTTCTTCACGCGCTTTGCCGTAGAGAGCTTGCATAGCTCTCTAATCTCGACATCAGCGTCATCTTTCTCTTCATCAGTAAGAGGGTCCGGCGGGTCTCCCATCATTTCGCCTTTGGTAAGTTGACTCTCTTCGAGGCCGTCATCGTGCTTGGCCCCAATGGCAAATGGTATGGCGTCGTCAATCACCTCGTCGAGGAGGTCCACGTAGTCCACGTCCTCTAGCCAAGGCATATGCTTCATCGCCTTCGGAATGTGGAGCTTAACTTCGATGTTGCCGACGTTCAAGGACAATGTTCCTTCCCTCACATCCACAATCACTCCGACGGTGGCTAAGAAAGGGCGTCCAAGTATCAGCGACGTATCACCTTCCTCCTTAATATCCATCACCACGAAGTCGCATGGCAAGCAAAGTCCACCCGGTACTTGTAGTAGTATGTTTTCGGCAATCCCCACCGGCCTAGTGATTCGCCCATCGGCGAGTTGTATCTTCATGTCAGTGGCCTTGAGGTCGGTTTCCTTATTCAATTTCTTGAACATCGTGAGCGGCATGAGGCTCACGCTTGTTCCTAAATCTACTAGAGCTTTCTGAAGTGGGACTCCTCCATGCGTGCAAAGAATTCGGAAACTACCGGGATCTTTGAACTTGGTCGGCGCCTTCTCCTTTCTAGTAAACCACGTACTTTGCCCGGCGCGCATGATCCTTTCTTTTCGCTTCTTTCCCGCGATCAAATCCTTGAGAAACTTTGCATAGGACGGGATTTCGATGATTGCATCCAAGAATGGGATGATCAAGCGTACACCTCGCAAATACTCCAGAAATTTGACGAGCCTTTTCTCAATCCTTGCCTTTGCCAACCGTTGTGGGAATGGTACCGGTGGCATATAAGTTCGCTCCTCTCGTGGCTTCTCTACTTCAGATTTTTCACCGGTGCCCGGCGCCTTTGGGTCATCCTCTTCATTGACTGATTCCTTCTCATCCGAAATTTTTTTCCTCGGCTCCTTAGCTTGAATCATGGCGTGAGTAGTGTCTTTACCGCCTCTTATAGTCACCGCCACAACTGCATTGATGTGGCCGGTGTTGCTTCGTGGGTTTTGTTCCGGTTGAGTCGGCAATTGTTGATTGGTCTTATTGAGCAACGTGAGTTGCTCTGATAACTGTGCCACGACGGTGTTGAGGGAATCTTGTTGGGCCGTCAATTTTGCATTAAACTTCTTTTGCTCGGCCATGAACTCTTCAACTCTTGCTTCGTGGTCCGACCTTGGCGGCGCTTGCGGTGGATTGGGTGTCCTCCATTCTTGATTGTATCCCGGGGGTCTATAAGGCCCCGCTTGTTGTCTCGGTGGGTAGTTTTGTTGTTGGGGTGTCCTCTGTTGATACTGTGGTTGTTGTGGGGGCTTGGCTTGTGATTGTTGTGGCGGTGGATTCAAGGCTCCATCATTGTTGGCGTATGAAAATCCGGGGTGACCCCTTGTAGCCGGGTTCACCCAATAACCGGTACTACCAGCAACATATTGAGCTTGCTTCATAGCTCCGTCTCCTTGTTTCCCTCTAACAAACATAACATGGCCTTGATCTTGCCAGTCGTTCATGCTTCCTCCCGATGTAGAAACGGTGGAAGCTCCATGTGGTTCACTCACCAACTTTTCCAATCTCTCTACGGCCTTGTGAAGGGAATCAAATTTTGTAGAAAGCTCCGCCACTGCCTTTGCTTCATAGATACTTGCCGGCTTCAAGGACGACGAAGAATTTCCCCTTTCGTCGGCCCACTGCTGATTATTCGAGGCCATCTCCTCAAGTAAAGCCGTAGCGTCATCCAGTGTCTTTGACAAGATAGCTCCATTGGCGGTTGCATCAATTATTTGCTTTGTGCTCGGTTGCAATCCGTTGTAGAAGCTATGCACAAGCTCCCACGGCTCAATGCTATGATGGGGGCATTGGTGTTGGAGGTCCTTGAAACGCTCCCACACCTCATATAAAGTTTCTTGAGGGCCTTTGCTTGAAGGACATCAGGGCGCTTCGTATCTTAATAGTCTTGGATGGCGGATAAAACATGTTGACAAATGCGCTCGCCAGCTCGTCCCAAGTGGTGAAGATTCCATCGGCTTGCGTCCTCAACCAATACAATGCCTTATCTCGAAGAGTAAACGGGAAGAGGCGCAAATGAATAGGATCAGCCGGCACGCCAGGCATCTGGAAAGTAGCGCACTTAGCCAAGAACAATTGCAAATGTTAGTGTGGGGTTTCCTGTGAATTCCCATGGAATGAGTCTTGTTGCATCAATACTACAAGTCCTGTCTTCAACTCAAAGTTCTAGTCGGCCGCCAACTCCGGCATGACTATAGAAGAGGTGGTAGATGTGGTCTTGGGCCGTAGCCTATCTCGGATGGAGACAAGCCTAGCCATACGCTGCGCTAGCTCCTCTGGTGTTTTCGGCGCGGCCATTTGATTTTCCTCTGTAGCAAATCTCCTCTCAGCTCTAAGCCTCCTTGCCGTACGCTCGATCTCAGGGTCGAATAATACGTCTCCTTGGGGCGCCTTCGATCTCGTGTACATGCACAGAAAAAGAGTCTAGACGGAATTGTTAGCACAATAGAGGAATAAAAGAGTGAAAATAATAAAAAAATAGCTAAGTAAAGAAAATAAAATACCGTCGCCTCCCAGGCAACGGCGCCAAAAACTTGATCGGCTCCCGGATACACGCTCCGGGGGACACGATTGTAGTCTTACCGCAAGCACACGGTGAAGTGGCGAGCGGGTATCGAACACGAGGAGGACTAATGACGGTACTCCGCTTTAATCACCTAGCTATTGGTGGTAGATCGGTTTCGAGAATATTGTCACAATCGTTCAATTAACAATTTGAATTCAATATAATTAAGGCGTCTAGGGCTAGGGAATTCCCACTACGGATCGTTATTTATCTTTGTGAATCGTGAGTCTCAATGTTGCAAGGCTTGAATTGAGGTGAACTAGTCGTACCTGAATAGAGAACCAAGTTCACGCTCTCGCGCTATTACTGGTCTATAGCATCCTAGGTTAGGGCCCACTCTCGTGCAAACCCTAACCTAAGACACTAGCATGAATATCGACATCATCGTCTAATCGCCCCTCGAGCCCACTCTCGTGCAAACTCGAGTTATGACCTAGGTTGTGATAGTTCGTATTCGTCCAATCTCTTGCAAACGAATATGGGGTATAGATTTATAATAAAAATCCTAGCTTTGGTCCAATCTCTTGCAAACCAAGTCTAGAGAGTCTCGATTATAAACCTAAATCGAATATCTAGGCTTTCCCATCGATTAGAATCCAATCTCTTGCAAACCCCAATCGATGGAAATCCCTAGCTATTCGTAATAAATCAATCACAACCCAACCTTCTATCAATTCTAGCAACATATGAATTCGTTCATCACAATTCTAAAATCGGATCTATAGGGTTCATCCCCATGTCCTAGAACAGCGGAACTACTCGCGATTAATCATGGCAATAACAGAATAAACGAATAAAAACTTATAGCAATTCATGGTTGAGAGAAAACAATTCACAAAAATAAGAAATTTTAATAGGAAGAGCAAACCAGATCTCCAATCTTCAATCTCCAGCTGAGAATTAGAATTAGAATAATGCTAAAAACTAATTTCTAGTCCCCCCTTAAACTAGGATGAAAACTAGGCTTAAATACAAGCCAAAGTCGGCCAGAAAATCCTTACAGCTTTGCCCCTGGCGCAGCCCAGAACCCTAGTTCGCGATACAGGCAGACTGCGCCACTCGGCCGAGTAGAGTATGTCACTCGGCCGAGTGACGGACTCAAAGAAAAACAGAGATATTGGGGTTTTGGGGGTCTGTCGCTCGGCGTCACTCGGCCGAGTAGAGTTCGTCACTCGGTCGAGTGGACTTTCTCACTCGGCCGAGTGAGTCTTCTGCTGTTCTCCTCCAAACTTCAGAGAGTCGGCTAAAAATCTCCTTTGGAAAGCTCTGACGCACTCGGGCGAGTGGACTTCTTCACTCGGTCGAGTGAGATCATTCACTCGCCCGAGTGGACTTTGACTCCAGGCGCTCTTGTATCCGTTGTACTCGGCCGAGTACGTTCCTTCACTCGGCCGAGTGAACTGCATGCTCGGCCGAGTGGCCTGTTTCTGGAGTCCTATCTTCTCCCCTCGCCTCCTCGTCGATTCTATCGAATTTCTTCCTCTTCCGCTCATCATCTAGCGCTGCTAGCTCCTTGATAGGGTCGTGGGCGATGCTCCAGCGTGCGTGCAAGTCTCTTGATCTCATTTATGCTCCAGATCGCTCCATATTTCCTGAAATCCGACAAAAACAAGAAATAGTGAAAAGCAACGCGATATCGTCGAATAATCGTGAAAAACGCGATATGGGTGATCAAAATGACATGCACACATCCAGAAAAAAGGTGTAAAATTAGGAGCGATCAGTATGCTATAAAAAAGAGTTTAAGGAATGATCATCATCTTCCTAACATATGAGAGGAAGCTTCAGAATTTAGCACCCAACTCTTATAAGAAGCAATGAATGTACTCATACCCGAAGGAGATGCCTGAGTAGCAGTATAAGCAGATTGAGAAGGCATGAAAGATTGAAATTACAGGAATCTCATGTGGTCCGATCGAAGATTTGTGAGCAAGAGTGAAAGAAGAAGATATGGTATATGAAACATTTGGACAGTCTCAATAGTAGCTATTTGCGGTCACTGAGAGGTACCAAACTTCATCCAATATTTTTTAGACGCATGGTTCCTTCTACAATGAACGCAATAATGTGATTGCCTGCCATCAGGAACTCCAGATCCCCCAACAAACTTACATCCAAGTCCACATCTACGGCCTTAACTTACCATTTAGAAATCATGGTGGAACTCTCAACACTAGGTGAATGTGTCACTAGAGATGCACTACTCCTCCATACGTGTTGAACGTGGGACAACGTGGGTAGACAGAGAACCGAATTGCCACCAAATTTCTGACTATATACTTTGTTGTACAAGGATGTATCTAATCTAGATAGATACTTAGTCATAACCAATTTCTTTCAATAGCGATGACGGGTTTCTAGGTTCAACTCACGAGGCTGATTGATTCAACTCGTCAAAAATACTTTCATCTTAAACTAGTAGTCAGGTAGGGGCATTGTGTCCTGTTTAAAAATAGCAATTCTCATACATATTACAGTGTAGAATATTTTCTCTTGAGTACATCTCTTTCAATGTATACCATGTCACTTTCGTAGTCTTCAATGACATAACTCCTGCATGCACTCTCTTCTTCGTAATATTCAAAAGTCAGGTCATTGCACAACAATTACTTGCCACTCAAATCACCAGATATAGTATACTTTGAATCTGATGGAGCATTAATAAGATGTATTGGCTTCTTCTGAGATCTAATAACGAGGTGGAAAGACTATGCCCGGAGAAGATAATTTGTACCGGTCAATCTCATAGAAGTAGCGGGGAGGGTCTTTGACACAATACGATCAATGGAGACAGACGGTGACTTGCTTGTCATCTATAATAATCAGTTATAGATAGCTATAAATCAGAAAGCAACTAGATAGCTAAAAAAGAGACTTGAACACGAATTTGGAGCTAGGAAGACAATTAGGATACAAAGAATAGCCAGAAATGAAAAGGTAACTAGATAGCTAAAAAGAGACTTGAACATGAATTCGGAGCTAGGAAGACAATTAGGATCCGAAGAGTAGCCAGAAATGAACCTTAACGGCATCGACTATTTATACTTCTTGTTTGTGTCGTGTGGCTTAGATCAGATCTGGCTCATATTTAAATGGAGAAAAAAAGGGGCGCATATCTAATTGGAGAAAAAGGGGAACAAGAAGATATAAACATAAAGACAAGAAGAGAAAGCAAAGAGAATGAAGACACGAGACTAGAGGTCGGAAATGAATTTGTGATCGACGATGCACGAATGTGTCATCCTAGGGTTTGACAAGGTTGGAAGAGGATAAAAATGAGAGCGTTTGATCTGGACATTGAAACAATATCAAGATGCTCATATATAAGGCACCGATATTTGACAAGGACGGAGCAGGTTGAAATAAGGTGTGATCTGATGGTGACAAGGTTGAAGAGATGTTGGTAAGGTTGGAGGAGCTTGATCTAAAGATGTAAGAGTTTGATAGGGTTGAGGACACGGCTGATGAAGTTGATGGCGTGGTTGTGAGCGCGACAAGGTCAATTGTGTTGATAAGGGCGAGGTCGAACAGTGATGATGGGATTTGAACGAGGTTTATTTTAGGTTTTAAGGTTCAGAAGAAGATAGATGTGAAGGGATTGGAGTAAGGGTTTGGATTGGGATCAACCACAGAGGCGGACTTTCATTTTTTGGTGATGCAGTCACCGAGAAGTTGATTTGCACCTTCTTGACTCCATTCTTACTTTCTTACTCAGAAGTTGAATTGCACATCCTTCATTCCATCAGGATGGTTTAACAAGCTCCATCAGGATGGTGTAACAAGGTGGGAATGATAAATATATATGCTCTAAATCAAGAGAGTGTTATAATTTATGTATTTGGTATTTGGGCATTTAGGTTATGGACATACAACCCACTCCCATTTTCTAGACTATATATATAAAACATGATGCAGTGAAGATAAGCTAAACTCTTTCTAAACTTACTTTGTAGCAGTGCTTAGGCTTTTCTTTAATCTGACTAGTTGTTCTCTTATCTGGCTTCCAACCCCAGAGGTGAATCCACCTTGACTTTAAGAGAGATTATTAAGAAAAATAGTCCTACATTGAAAAATAGAAAAAGTAGAGATAATAACTTGGAAGTCGGAGCTTAAATCTTTGGGTTAGAGTGGCTTGACCAACATAACATACTTGCCAATTTGACTAAAAGTAGGGCCCGTTGTTTCCTATTCTAATTCTTACATAAATAAAGTAGAAGAAGCCCTAGAAAATTTTCATGAAATGGTATCACTTTCACGAATCACGTAGAGTTCCATTGCTACATAGATCGTGCGGCTAATCCAGTTTGTCCTCATTTCTCCAATTGATACAGAGATAGCAAAAAGGAAAGATGAGCATGTATTTAAAGGGGAAGGAAAAAGCCCTTGAGATATACATATAGACAAAGAGGGCATACGATGAGTGGGAGGTTGCAATACAATTTAGGGTTTGGAGTTGAGAACGAGCATGTGATAGAAATAAAAGAAGTAATGGGTTGGACATTGGGCTCTCTGGAATACAGGCTAGTATGGGCTATGCTGAGTGGGATCCATAAAAGAAATGAGAACATTTTTGAAAAAATATGGTTTAACGGTTCGGATTGGTTCACAAAAATTGAAAACGAACTGTATCAATTTTTTTTGTAAAACTGGAACCGAACCTCCTGGTTCGAGCGGTCCATGCCAAATTATACTCACCCTTACTTAGACATAATGATTTGGTCATCAAAGGCGTGCTCTTTCTCACCTCCGACCTTCTCTCTATTCCCATCATGAGGATGTTTTTTGTATATTATCTTGACTGGTGTTACTCATCAAGATTTATCTTGATTCTTCTTTATTTTTAGGCATGTGATCTAACCAGTATTGTTTCATGGGATTTTTTACCATCCTCTTCCGTTTTGGTGATTCTTCTTTATTTTTAGGCATGTGATCTAACCAGTATTGTTTCATGGGATTTTTATACCATCCTCTTCCGTTTTGGGATTTGCCATTTGTAATCAATGATTATCTCATAAGATTTGTCTATTTATTCCTTATATTACACAGTCTTCATCTAAAACTTCCAATTCTACCTCTCGAACGTATGAAGCCGTGTCATCACCTTTGGCACTGATTTCTACTAGAATTATCCTCTATTGTTCAATTCTATATCTATTCAAAATTACATTTTTATCTTTCTCTAAGTTTTGCTTCTTGCCAAATGTAAATTATTTATGTCATCTATATTTTACTGCAAGGAAGCATCCTGCAAAAATGAATACATCTTACTTAGAGGTCTTGGAGCTTTATTATGTTTTTCTTGGCAGATATTAGTTTACTTCTAAAAGAATCTTGCTGATGCAAGACGGAAAACAGAATAGTTGTGGTGGAGATTTGGGGAAGAAGGAAATTAGGGATTTGATAATTTTTTAAGCCTCGCAATCTGGAAATTTAATGATCACCGACTCACTTGCCTTGCGTGTGAAGATTTACCAAGTTTGACACATGGTAAAAACAGGAATAGTTGTGATGTGGATTTGGTAAAGAAGTAACCTGGGTATTTGATAATTTTTTTGGGCCTCACACCCGAAGCTCTTATGATCAATGATTCACATGCATCGCATGCAAAGATTTTTCAGATCTCTCGCTTAGGTAAGTAAAACCACTTTTGCACTTCAATGCAAAAGATTTAACTTTTAGGGAAACTCAAAATTTACATCAAAATTTCTTCAATTCTATTATTATCTGAAAAATAAAATAAGTTTGTGATCTTTATATATGCTTCTAACTTTATTTTCAAAAATTACATCAAATGTAGAATTAAAAACGTCAAAATAACTAAACTATCCAAAATAATAAAAGACTCAAAAGGACTCAAACCATATCTTTAATAAAATAACTAAAAGATTCAAAGGAATCAAACGTTATTGCAAGTAAAAACTAAAAAATAAAATCTAAAAAAGACTCCATCTTAAACTCAAATTGGAGGAATCCTCGTCATTTTTCCGGTTTGAGAACTTCACCACTTAGTGAATGGTGTCAGGAATAGCATAACCTTGTAGAACAACATGATCGGGTCTAAGATGGTACATGTGAAGGGTGAACAACAGATGCTGCTGTAGAATGTTTGTGATAGGGTCATCACGTATGTGCGGCGCAGGAGGGAGGAAACATCGACGATTGAAAACTGACTTCCAGTGGTGTTTTTGTAATTTTCAGCCGGGGGTATTTCTATAATTTTACTGAAAAGTTGATTATTATATATAGGGTCTGAGGGGAATTAGAGGGGTATGCTGAGTTTTGTGTGAAAACTTCCTAGAGGTTGACAGATTCCATCTATTGGTGGAGAGTGCGGCTTCTTCTCGAATAGAAGCTTGGGAGAGCGGTTCACCTTTTGAACATGGCTACTATCTTTGTTATTTTCTATTCTATTCCAATAAAATTCATATTTTTTTTCTTAAAATTCTAGCGGATACTAACAAATTGGTATCATAGCATTTACGATCTATGGCGACGATGGAAGCAAAGAAGGTGGAACTTTTGAAGGAGAAACTTGATGGGGAAGTAGCGAATCTGAGAAAGTCGATTACCATTTTGGAAGAAGGCTTGACGCCTTTCAAATCTAAGGCTAGGTCATCGATTGAAGAGGGATGAAGGGGTCGAGGGCGATGGAAACAAGGTTGGGGGCTATCTTACAAACCCTAATGCAATGACTTCCGGATCCAAAGGGTGGCAAAGGACTCAGATGTGGACGGAAATCCAGATCTAGCGGAAAAGGTGAAAACTTTGGAAAAAGGAAAGGGGAAAGTGGATGAATATGTCGAAGGGTTGCTATTCGACGCGGCTACTTCGAGGAGGAAACGCCGGAAGATGTGGGGGAGCCCTTCCTACCCACCCCAAGGGCTTGCCGGCCACTGGGAAGCCCAGCCTAGGGCTAGCGAGGTTCGACATTACCGCCAGTGCCGCGCCGATCCCTTACATGGTTGCGGGGGGCCTCGTGGCTCCCTGGCACCCCATGCAGCCCCATGGCGACCTGGTAGGGGATCATTGGGTTTCGACCGGCCTCCCAGGGGCCCCACGGCTCCCTGGCGACCTACCATGACACCAGCGGCGACTAGAGGCTCCTCTTGGAGCCGGACGACGATAGAGATGATTCCGAAGGCCCCACGACCCCCGGTATGCTGTAGATAGGTGACATCATTCACTTCTGACATCGAGGAGTATCGAGAGGACTACGATGACCTGGACCTTGAGGCGAATGGCAGAGACTCGGTTTGGGGCGAAGAAGATTAGGGTCGCGATGGTGACCGAGACGATGCCTTACTGAGGGGTTATGGGCGACCCAGGGACAGTCGATGGGACACTTATCTTCTACATCATTACGGGCAGGCCGGAGGGCGAGCGGGCCAGGATAGACTTGGGTGGATGACAGGGTGAGGAGGCATCTGTGAGGAAGCCGAAGATACCACTGTTCGAGGGAGATCCTTATAGCTGGA
The DNA here is from genome assembly GCA_030789695.1 of Scilla litardierei. Lineage (NCBI taxonomy): Eukaryota > Viridiplantae > Streptophyta > Magnoliopsida > Asparagales > Asparagaceae > Scilla > Scilla litardierei. The sequence goes on from CM061142.1 coordinate 746,863,508, forward strand.
TCTATTGAGCTCAAAGGTTCTTTGCGGTGACACGGTTGACGGAGGGGCAGAAGTTGGAGCCGGCCGGCATTTGTTTTGAAGGAAAGGTGCTCTTTTGGTTTCAGTGGATGGAGTAGAGACGACCTATACGCTCATGGGAAGAGGTCAATGATTGTTTGGTGGACATGTATCGAGACACCTAGGTAGGAAATTTACAGGAGCATCTGTTAGCACTTAGGCATGATGGATCTGTTAGGGAGTATATAGAGGTTTGAAGCACTTTCAGGGTGAGCGAGGGACATACCAGAGGAGACATTGGAGGGGGAGCTTCATGAAGGGGCTCAAACCGGCCATTCGCGCAGAGCTTCGCATACAGCTGCCTAGGGGGATTGATGGAGACTATGGACCTGGCATAGCTGATAGAGGATCACCTCACAAAGGAGAGGAGGTTCAGGGGGCTTGAGTGGATTCACTCTACGCAGCTAGGTATCAGCAAGAGGATAAAAGGCATCGGCATGAGGAGACCAGCCCAGCAGAGAGAAGCGTAGTGAGCCACAGCCAACTATGTGTGCAATTTAGAATAATGACAGATGTAGAGATGAGAGAGAAGAGGTTGAAGGGGTTATGCTTCCAGTGTGATGAAAAATTTACCACAGGGCATCGTTGTGGAGTTCGTAAACTCCAGCTATTGACATTGGACGAGGATGAGGATGTTGTGGAGGTCGAGGCAGAGGAGACTGGACTAGGAGCATCATCATTTAGATGTCACAGAGGTTTAATTAAACTCCGTGGTGGGGTTCACACAGAACTACACTATGAAGTTGACATGGATGATTGTTGATTATGCGATGATGGTACTTATTGACATTGAGGTCATCCACAACTTCATCTTCAACCTGGTTGTGGCACATTAGGACTTGCGGTTGGTGGACACGAGCGGTTTTGGAGTGGTAATGGGGATTGGACATGTGGAGCATAACAGAGGAGTTTGCCGAGGCCTTATCTTGATGCTCCAGGATATTCGAATTGTGGATGACTTTCTACCGTTGGATTTGGGGAGTACTGACGTGATATTGTGGATGCAGTGGTTGCAGTCGTCGGGTGATATGAAGGTAAATTGGAAGTTACTGATGATGGCGTTTCAGAATGGTGGATTATTAGATACACTAAGGGAGACTCTAGTTTTACCAAGCCATGGTTTCCTTGAAACCCATGGCAATGACGATTCAGCCAGAAGGGGTAGTTTTTTTGGTGGAGTGGTAGAGGATGGTGAGAGATGATGCTGCGGTGGCTGAGGTCGAGCAGACTATTCCAATAGAGGTGCACGGGTTGATTCAGTTCGAGGGAGTCTTCCAGGCTCCCCATGGTCTTCCTCCACCACAGGACCATGAGCACACAATAATCCAGCGTGAGGGAGTCTTGCTTATCAGTTTCAGGTCTTACTGTTACCCACAGGTTCAGAAGGATTAGAGCTCACGGTGGCAGAGATGATACAAGGGTGATTCAGCCTAGTGTGAGCCTTTTTTCTAGCTCAGTCTTGCTGGGTAAGAAGGACTGGAGCTGGGGGTTTTGCATGGATTACATGTCATTGAATAAGGAAACAGTCCCCGATAAGTTCCCTATTTTAGTTATCGATGAGCTATTTGACGAGCTGCATGGGTCAACGATTTTTACAAACGAAGATAGACATGAAGTCTGGCTACAATCAGATCAAAATGCGAGCGAAGGACGTCGCCAAGACAGTGTTCAGTACTCATGAGGGTCACTATGAGTTTCTGGTCATGCCTTTTGGTTTGACCAATGCACTAGCCACGTTATATGCTCTCATGAATAAGGTATTCCATCCATACCTGAGATGTTTTGTACTAGTCTTTTTGGATGATATTTTGGTGTACAGTCGGTCCCTGAAGGAGCACGTTGGCCACTTGCTGATATTGTTTCAGAACTTCAGCGCCACCAGTTATCGGCAAATAAGAAGTGTCTTTTTGCACAGCAGAAGGTGGTTTATTTAGGGCACGTGGTGTCAGCAGATGAGGTGGTGACATGCAGATCGAAGATTGCGGTTATGTTGGAGTGGCCACGTCCTACTACTTTACGTGGTTTGAGAGGGTTTCATGGGTTGACAGGTTATTATAGAAAGTTCGTGAAGGGATATAGTAATATAGCGTGGCCACTGCCGGAACAATTCAAGAAAGAATATATTTCAATGGAGCAAGGATGCGACGAGATCGTTTGAGGCTTTGAAAAAGGCCATGGCTAGTGTTCCTGTGCTGGGCCCTTCCCGATTTTAGCAGACCATTTGTGATAAAGTCGGATGCCTTAGGTTATGGATTGTGTGCTGTGCTGATGCAAGATCAGATATCGATAGCGTAATTTAGCCAGATGTTGACAACAAGGGCGAGACTGAAGTTTGTATATGAGGGAGAGTTGATGGTCATTGTATTGGCAGTGCAGAAGTGGCGACCTTACTTGCTGGGTCATCGCTCTATGATACACAAATCATAGGAGCTTGAAATACTTAATGGAGCAGCACATGGTTACTGAGAAGCATCAGAGATGGCACATGAATCAGATTGGGTATGATTTTGAAATCTAATACATGCCAGGATTAGAGAATAAGACAACAGATTGGTTATCGAGACGTGGAGAGGATGCACAATTGGCTGCATTGTCTATTCCGATATTGCATGATTAGGAGCCTTTGCTTAGTGAGATTGAGGAGGACCAGGAATTGGTAGGGATTCTGACAGCACTTCTACATGGTTCAATGAAGTATCCTGGATATTCCTTGCAGGGACAGAAATTACTATATCAGGGCGATTGGTGTTACCCAGGACTTCTATCCATATTCCGAGTATCATGTAGGAGCTTCATGGCACTGTGGTTGGGCTCTATTCTCGGGTTCTCAAGACTTATAAGCGCTTGGAAAGGGGAGGTATATTGGAGGGGATGAAGGACATCTCGGATATTGTGGCGAAGTGTGACGTTTGTCAATGTCACAAGTATATGATGATGGCTCTTGAAGGATTGCTCCAGCCGTTTTTACTACGAGACATAGTTTGGTAGGAGTTGACTATGGACTTCATTGATGGGTTACCGAAGTTTGCTGGGTTTCCATCATTGTTGTGGTTGATCGCCTTAGCAAGTATGCGCATGTACCCATTTGACATTCCTATACGCCTGTATCTGTTGCAGAGGCATTTCTACGGGAGATTGTACGGTTGCATGGGGATGCCAGAATCCATAATGTCTGATAGAGATCGGGTTTTCTTGAGCCATTTCTAGTGGGAGCTTTTTCGGATGCATGGGATGGTGTTGAAGCGTAGTGACTCGTCTTAAGATGTGAGCACTACCTCATGTGTAGGAGATCGATCAAGTAGTAAACATGGAGAGTCATGTATCGTATCCACGGGATAGTTGACCTGCAACATCAAAAGCATCAGTCTCTAAAGAGTAATAAATCGATGAAAAGCCACCACCTTTCGAAGGTGAAAGAATCGTTTTAAGGGTTTTAAAATAAACACGAAAGTAGTCCTAAAACAAGAATGGGGAAGTCGATACTAAGAATCCAATGAGAGGAGCATGTGTCGGTTGTGATTTCGTTATTGGTTTTGCAATCAATGAGTTTTAATATCTTTTCTATAACTCAAAGTTTCATCCGGCTAAGGTTTGAGAACGTCGGAAATATAACGATAAAGTGCAGAATATCGTGCCAAGAAGTAATCATGTATATTATCGATTTCATAAGGAAAATACGCACAAGTGCCCTCTCGGGTCACGATACGTCCGCTAGGTTCGCATCATGAATAAGTCTTACTCAGATCATATTCGATTCAAGTATGCCAACGTCTCCGAAGAACATACCCAAATAAATTATACGTAGAAACCGACAAAATACGTGATATATCATGCAATGTAGGGCGAAAAGACATCAAAATCAAAGTTTACATAGCCCTAACTACATTACAACCAACACATAATGGGACTAGCCACACATGGAGAGAAGAGAACTCATATTCATAAGCAAATACATGTTCAAAAGCTCAAATTACGTGTCAAATACGCAAAATACAAGGTAAAAGTTTAGATTTCTATCACCAAAACTCCTCCAATAAGCATTCGATCTTCTTCAACAATAGCCCTCTGCATCTGCTCCAAACCCCCCAAAAGTTATGCACGGATACGCCTTAGGAAGCTCAAAATACGCACAAAATATGCCCATGAACAAGCTGAATAACCCTCGGAATAGAGGCGTATTTATAGGGAAAATAAGGCGGTTGCAGATGCGAATTTTTTGCTCAAAACCCGCTCTGAACTCAAACCCGCGAGCAGCACAATTCTCCACCGTTGGATCTAGGAGGGATTGCCTGTGGCGCTGCCACGTGTCTTCGGATATGCTTCGCCTCACTGCTAAGTCCGACTCCATCTTGGATCCTTCGTACGCCGTCGTATGGATGATCGAATGGCTTCCGCTGCGCCACGTCACCCGAAGTTTTCGCCCGCATCCTCATCTGTTGAACGAATCCGACTCCGATGCGGATGCGTTTTGGGCTGTTGGATCTGCAATGAATGGATGCGATCGTGCCGCGTAGCTCCGCTTCAGTGCTCGTTGTATTAGAGCGGGCGGTGGATGGAAGCCACATGGCATTGTCGGAAGCGGGGCGTCGTATTTACTGCGTATTTCGGTCGTATTTTGGCCATGTTTCTTCATTTAAATGGTATTCTGTATTCAAAAATTCATAGAAATTAGCACAGATCTCAGAAAAAATATGAATAAATAGCCGTTAGAATCGTAAAATTGATATCTATGCAAAAAAATACGAGAATGCAGAAATAATCAGTTAAGTGATATTTTGTGCGTAGATCAAGAGTTTGCTTTAATAAATGATAATAATCTAAATATGATTGTATTTGAGATCAAATACACATCAAATACGCACAGAATGATACTCTAGATGAGGGGTTAAATATGCAATATTTACCATGAATCACACACCCAACTAGCGTTTTGCTAGTCTCTAGCAAAAAAGCGACTAAATCGAATGTTTTAGAAAAATATTAAATTCTATCAATTGTCTACGACTTGGCTCAATAATGCGTTTTCCATTAAGATATTTGCGACTAATATACGCAATTGTGAAAGAGATCAAATCCATGACATTTTCTCTTATCTAGTTTAAATACTTAACATACAAAGCATCGTTTTGCATGGGCCAAAGTATAACACGACATCAAGTCATAGTTTGTCATAGTTTTCTAATTTCCAAGGAATTGGCATCACTTAAAGATCGTCCGATTCGTGGGTGGAGTTTGCTTTATTTATTCACCATATCTTTCTTTCTTTTTCTTTTTTTAACTTAGAATGATCTATGTAACGAGTTTTCAGTTAATGAGTCCTAGGCCAGACGACCTTTGGGGATTAGGCTTAGAAGAGCCTCTCGAACCTAATAACTCGAATCATCTAAGTTTTTATTATCTCTTTTTTGTGTGAATGCACTTCTATCATCCATCTTTCGACGCGAATCTCCAATGTTTCCTGTGGCACGAAGACCCGGCTACTTAATAAAACTCAAGGGAACGATGCATTTTATTTTTTTCTGTTTTTCTTTCTTCTGTTTTTTCTTTTAAGCAATTCAACACCCATTCATTAGACTTACATTTTAGCATACATATAGCCAAATCCCTCTTCAATTCGAAAACTAATCCAATCAATCATGTACACTTTAAACTTATGCATCACAATTAACTTGCATGAAATAAATTCAAACTATTTCGAGATATCAATCATGCCAATAGAAATTTTTCATAAAAGATATTAATGATTAACTTCATGAAGGAAAACTAATTAATTCAAGCCATAAACAATTTTTAGAATGCCATTAATGCATAACCATCGGATGAAGTTACACTTTAAGAGGGGGTTGGATGATGAGTAATGGTGATTTATTCTTTTCTCTCCTTCTATTTAAACAAAAATCCTAAGATAAAAATCAGAAAATCCTAAAAAATCCTAGCAAAAAGTCTAATACACTCCCCCCAACTTAAAAACAAACATTGTCCTCAATGTTGAAAAAAGAATACTAGAGGCAAAATCCTAAAAAATAATAAAAAGTGAAATAAAAAACGAAAAATCTACTACTAATAAGAAAAGGAAAGAACACACCGGTTTAAGTGCCACCCGAAGGTGGGTCCGTAACATGGTTTTGCCTTCCTTGGTCCAAAGCTCCTGAAAGTGTTTCAGTCGTTGCCCATTGACTTTGAACTCGTTTCCGTTTTTCTCATTAACCACAATCACCGCTCCATGTGGAAAAACTTGTTTGACATGAAATGGGCCCGACCACTTGGAACGTAGCTTCCTTGGAAATAGATGCAATCTTGAATTGTAAAGAAGAACTTTGTCCCCAAGCTTGAATTCCTTCCTTAAGATTGTCTTGTCGTGCAAAGCATTCATTCGTTCTTTCGCCAGTTTCACATTTTCATATGCTTCCCTTAGTAGCTCTTCAAGCTCCAAAATCTGCAATTTTCGAGAAGCATTCGATGAGTCATCAAGAAGTTTGAAAGTGTTAATTGCCCAATAAGATTTATGTTCTAATTTAGTAGGGAGATGACAATTTTTTCCATAAACTAAACAGTAAGGAGACATCCCTAAATTTGTCTTATTTGCCGTCTTGTAGGTCCATAAAACTTCAGGCAAGCGAAGACTCCAATTTTTGCGCGTAGGGTTCACCGTTTTCTGAAGGATGTTCTTTATCTCCCTAGTTGCAAGTTCGGCTTGTCCATTCGTTTGGGGATGATATGGAGTTGAAACTTTATGCATCACCCCAAACTTCTTCATCAAATTTGCGAAGAGCCTATTGCAAAAATGGGAATCTCCATCACTAATAATAGCCTTTGGCACTCCAAAGCATGCGAAGATATTTTCTTTTAAAAAACTTTTACACGATGGATGCGTCATTAGACCTGTAAGGAATAGCCTCCACCCATTTGGACACATAATCAATTGCAACTAATATGAAAGCGTATCCAAATGAAAGTGGAAAAGGTCCCATAAAATCAAATCCCCCAACAGTCAAAGATTTCTATCTCTAGCATGTGATTTAATGGCATCATATTTCTTTTCGTTATTCTCCCAACTGTTGTCAACACACACATGATTTACAATGAGCATATGCATCTTTAAACAAGGTGGGTCAGAAAAATCCACTCTGTAAAATTTTTGCAACAGTTTTATGCGCTGAAAAATGTCCCCAACATATCCCATCATGGCAAAATTGTAAAACACTACCGATCTCATGATCGGGTATGCATCTCCTCACAATTTGGTCTCCACAATATTTAAAAAGGTAAGGGTCATCAAAGTAGAATGATTTTACATCATGTTTGAAATGTTTAAAATCAAGAGAGGACCAATGTGGTAGAGTTCTACATGTCACCAAATAATTGACTATGTCTGCATACCATGATAGAGTTGAGACGTCGAAAAGTTGCTCATCTGGGAAGGAATTTCTCAATGGTATATTTGATGACTCTGTGCCAATCGTCAATCTAGAAAGATGATCCGCTACATGATTCTCCACTCCTTTTTTGTCTCGGATAACAATGTTGAACTCCTGCAAAAGAAGAATCCATCATATAAGTCTAGGCTTTGCATCCTTTTTAGACAATAAATAATTGAGTGCAGAGTGGTCCGTATAGACGATTATATGCGATCCCAAAATGTAGCTCCTGAACTTGTCCAACATAAATACCACTGCAAGTAATTCCTTTTCAGTCGTCGTATAGTTTCTTTGAGTGTCGTTCATGGTTTTACTTGCATAGTAAATCACATAAGGAACTTTTTCTTTTTTTTGCCCAAGTATCGCCCCCACGTCATAATCACTCGCATCGCACATAATCTCGAAAGGAAGAGTCCAATCTGAAACCAGCAAAATAGGCGATGAAACAATTAAGGATTTCAGTTTTACAAATGAATCTCGACATTCTTGTGTCCAAATAAATTCAGTATTTGAAGTTAATAAATTGCAAAGAGATCGAGAGATAGCATTGAAATCCTTTATAAAGCGTCTATAAAATCCTGCATGAATCAAGAAGGAACGAATATCTTTGATGCTTTTTGGTGTTAGCAACTTCTCTATAACCATAACTTTTGCCCTGTCCAACTGAATAACTGCTTTAGAAACTAAGTGACCAAGTACTAAGCCTTTGGTGGGCATAAAGTGGCACTTTCCCCAATTGAGTAGCAAGTTCTTCTCCTGACACCTGCGTAAAACAAGTGCTAAGTTAGATAAACATTTTTCAAAATAAGTGCCATAGACAGAAAAATCATCCATAAATACTTCTATTATCTTTTCAACCATATCATTGAATATGCTCAACATGCAACGTTGACAAGTAGCAGGTGCATTGCATAATCCAAATGGTATCCTCTTAAATGCAAAAGTTCCAAAGGGACAAATGAATGTGGTTATCTTTTGTTTATCTGGAGCTATTTCTATCTGCTAATAACCCGAGTAGCCATCTAGAAAACAATAATATTCATTACCTGTCATGCTCTTTAAGATTTGATCTAGGAAAGGCAAAGGAAAGTGGTCTTTTCTTGTTTTTGGATTCAGCTTCCTATAATCAATGCACATTCTCCATCCAGTGGTGGTTCGCATATGCATGAGTTCATTGTTTTCATTTTTCACCCCAGTCAAACCTGATTTCTTTGGGACAACTTGGGTTGGACTAACCCACTTACTATCAGAAATTGGATAAATAATTTCAGCATCAAGCAATTTAAGAACTTCTCCCTTTACCACTTCTTTTAACGTCAGTTTCAACCGACGTTTCATTTCACGCGTAGGTTTGGCATCATCATCAAGATAAATGAGATGTGTACAAGTTAAGAGATTTATACCTTTGATGTCTACAATGGACCATCCAATGACCCCTTTATGTTCTGTAGGTACATCAAGTAATGAATGTTCATGTTCAAGTGTAAGTTTGGACGATATTGCCCACATGGAAAGTCTCATCTCTTCCAAGGAAGCATATTTTAGATAGTCTGGCAATGGCTTCAGCTCAAGCTTTGGATGCTCCACGTCAGAGGGTAATTATGGTGGCAATCCCACTGGCAAAGGTTCAAATCTTGGTGCCCATGTTTCCCTTGGTCTCTCGTGATTGCCATGCACAAAATAAGACCCATTAATATCATCGAAATTATAATTAATATAATTAGATTCGCATTCATACTCAGCCTCAAAATAGTCTTCAATCAAACTTTCAATCAAGCATACCTCTTCAACATTTTCAACACCCGACTCAGCCTCAAAATAGTCTTCAATCAAACTTTCAATCAAGCATACCTCTTCAACATTTTCAACACCCGTTGGCAACTTACATGATTTAAAAATATTTAATTCAAGTTTCATGTTACCAAACATTATCTTCACTGTCCATCCCTACAATTGATCATGGCGTTGCATGTAGCTAAGAATGGACGGCTCAAAATGATAGGAGTGGTGTTACTAGAAGATGGTCCTTGTATGTCCAGGACGATGAAATCCACGGGGTAATAGAACTTGTCCACATGAACCAAAGCATCTTCCACGCAACCCCTTGGACTTTCATTGATCTATTTGCCAACTGTAGCACCACAGACGTTGGTTTCAGCTCCCCCAGACCTAGTTGCAAGAAAACAGAGTAAGGCAAAATATTCACACTAGAACCCAAATCAAAGCATTTCCAAAGCTCTTAGTTCCTATAGTGCATGGAATAGTAGAAGAACATGGATCTTTATATTTGGGTGGAGTGTTATGTTGTACTATGGCACTTACCTGTTGCGTGAGGAAATCTTTCTTTTTTACATTAAGGGTCCGTTTCACATTGCATAAATCTTTCAAAAATTTAGCATATGTAGGCACTTGGTTTATCGCATCAAGGGAATCTTAATTTTTACCTGTTTGAAGATGTCCTTAATTTCTGCCTGATACTTATCTTTCAATGGTGGTGTAAGTCTCTATGGAAACGGAGCTGGAGGTGTATATGGTTCAAACTTTTTTCCTTTGACATCTCTTTCTAAGCTTTTCCCTCATCCTACAGCTTTTTTGGCACATGCTTATCCTTTCTCCTCTATTATTTGTTCATATTTAGGTGGTTCTAGTTTTTCTCTCTCTTCTGCTACGCAAAGTAGTTACCGCCTTGCATGGTTTTACGTTGTCACCTGAAAAAGAAGAAGAGAGATTTATGTTAGGATTTGCTACAGATTGAGCTGGTAAAGTACCTTTTTCAAAGATGCAGCAATTTTGGAAAAGTTTTCGTTAAGCTGTTGAAACTGTTGCTGAAATTGTTGTGGAAGCTGTTATTGAAATTGTTAATTTTGTTGATTCTGCATTTGCATCATTTGCTGAAGTACGGTGGCGATATCAGTGTTCTGCTCCTTTCCTTGAGAATTTGCATGATTCGGATGGTTGTAAGAAGTGGTCGTCTGTTGCACCGGCTGCTGTGGTCCTCATCTTAAATTTGGGTGATTTTTCCAAGTAGAGTTGAAAGTATTCGAATTGACTCCTTGATTTGACATCCAATTCACTTCAGTTTGAGGGTTCCTTACAGTCTCTTTCATAGCAGGGATCGTGAGGCAAATAGACGTGTCATGAATTGGCTTCTCACGTATGGTGCAAAATGGTTCAGCTTCGACTGCTTTCACCGCTCTCAAATCCAGGCCTTGAAGCCTCTGCGTTAGTAATGGGTCCACCTGTGCTCTCAATGCATCGTTTGGCCTTAATGAGTGCATGCCTCCTCTAGATGGTGGAATTGGCTCTGATCTTTCAAACTCTGAAGTTTATTCTCATCTCCTTGCATGCTTTGCTACGGTCTCCATGTAGTTGCATGCATCCATTGGAGTCTTCTGAAAGAACTCGCCGTTGCACATCATCTCCACATATTGCCTTGTATGCGGCTGTAGTCCATCATAAAAGAATCCAATAGCACGGCCTTGTCGTATACATGGTGTTGGTAAGCGATCAAAAGGTTCTTGAATTTCTCACATGCTTGGTCATGTCTCATTATCCCTCTGCAAGGACATGATTTGTCGCTTTAAGGCGTCGGTCCTCTGCAAAGAAAAGAATTTTTTTACAGTTTGTTATTGTAACCAAGTAGAGATAGATCTAGGTGGTAATGAATTTAACCAATGTTTTGCTTTATCTTTCAGAGAGAATGGAAATAATGTTAGGTAAACAGAATCAGGACTAATTTTTCCATCTAACTGTGTCGAGCATACTTCCTCAAAAGATCTGATATGCAAATAAGGATTATCGTTTTCTATGTCATGGTAAGATGGTAAGAGCTGGATTACTACTGGTTTTTGATTAAAGTTATGAGCATCAGCAGGTAAAACTATGCATGAATCAGACAACACTCTAGATGGCATATAAATATCCAATAAAGTTCTTTCTTGTGCAGGAGGTGTAATAAGCGTTTCTTGATCATGGGTCGCCATATTTTCAGTTCGTACTAATCTATGTGAAGTAGGCGATCTATGCCACATAAACTAGCAGAAAAATTAATATATACCCAAAAATGTACCTAAGAACGTGCCAAGGCAGAATTACCTGCGCACGCCCCCTCTGTTCGGTGTTTGTAAGTATTTTTTTTGAATTTTTTTTGCAGTAGGTAGATATACTTGTTAAGTAGCCCCCCCACAAAATATCAGGTCAATCCAACACCGTTTGAGCATCCGTTCATCGATTTCAAAGACGTTGCGCAAAACTGTCCAGAATTCTGGACAGTTTTGCGCAACGTCTTTGAAATCGATGAACGGAGGCTCAAACGGTGTTGGATTGACCTGATATTTTGTGGGGGGCTACATAACAAGTATATCTACCTACTGCAAAAAAATTCAAAAAAATACTTACAAACACCGAACAGAGGGGGCGTGCGCAGGTAATTCTGCCTGCGCACGTTCTCAGGCACATTTCCCTCATATATATATCATTTTCGCACGGATCGCAAACACCGAACAGAGGGGGCGTGCGCATGTAATTCTACCTGCGCACGTTCTTAGGTACATTTTTTGCTATATATATATATATATATATATATATATATATATATATATATATATATATGCAAGAAGCGATTACATGGATGGGCTTCTTCTTCACTCTCTATTTTTGGGCGCATTGAGTTAGTTCGATCTGTTATCTACGGCATGGTATCTTTTTGGCTGCAGGCTTTCCATATTCCCAAAACAGTGATAAATTCTATAAACGCATTATGTAGGAGATTCATATGGGGGAAAGCATCTTTTTTGGGGATGTAAGGATGTTTGTAGGCCCAAAGCAGAGGGAGGGGTTGGTCTCCGCCCCTAGCTGATCTGATTATAGCTCATGGGATTCGATTGACCTGGCGCCTTCTCACACATGAGGGGCTGTAGGCCAACTACGTGAGGAGACAGTATCTCACTGGGGCGGGTTTTTCAGAGAAAAAAGTCTTCCTATCCATTCCGGAACTTGGAAGTTTATTCTTTACTGTCGTAAGTACTCACAGAATATCATTGGGAGGAGCGTGAGAGATGGCCGATCTACCCTATTTTGGTATGATAGTTGGCTTCCTTGTGGACCCCTGTATAACTCCTATGAGGTGCCTGAGGGGGAAGAGGGGAGAAGAGTCTGTGATTACTGGGAAAGGGTGAGCTGGGTGGATGATGGGAGGACCCAGCCTATCATGCCGCTCCTATCTCAGGTTAGGCTCTCTTTAGGCAAGGATTGTTGGGTGTGGAAGCCGGGGCGTTCGTGCACTTTGAGGAATGTTTGGGATGGGATGCGAACTAGACACCCCAGGTTCCCTTACTACAGTGTTTGGTTTAAAGGCCATAATCCTAAGATGGCGATTACCCTACTTCGTGGTATTCACTGCAAGCTTCTCACTCGGGATGTCCTGACTAGTTGGAGTATTGATACCCCCACAGATTGTGAGCTGTGCAGGGATGGTATGGAAGAGAGTGTGGATCACATCTTTTTTGAATGCAGATACTCGAGGTACATTCTTTGCAGAAGCCTGGCCAGATTGGGCATAGTGGAGCAGGGGCCCTATACGCTTCTTGAGGTTTGTGAGTTACTTAATACCAGATTTAGGAGCAGTGACAGTCTGGGTACGCTGGCCAAGGCAGTCTTAGCTGCGATTGTTTGACACATCTGGAGAGAGCGTAATAGGAGGATATTTGAGGGGGCTACCTCTCCTGCAGACCGTATACTTGTAGATATTACTGCTGACATCAGGATTATCCTTAGATCCTCAGGATTATCCTTAGATCCATAAACAGGGAGCTAGCGTCTGACATTAGGCCCCTTAACAATTGGGGGATTACACAGGTGACTGGAGTGTGATTTTTAGAGCATTCCTCTTTTGCTTTGTGGGTGTTTTTATATAGAGGGCTCTAAATAAGGGCAGGGTGGTAGTAATTGAGGATGACGTTGCTTGTGCCCTATCTCCTCTTTACTTGCTCCCCTGGACCTGTTTAGGCCCATGTACATTTTCTAATTCAATCTAGATACTCGTTTACTCTTCAATATATATATATATATATATATATATATATATATATATATATATATATATATATATATATATATATATATGGGGCAAATGTGCCTGAGAACGTGCGCAGGTAGAAATACCTGCGCACGCCCCCTCTGTTCGGGGTTTCTAAATATTTTTTTTGAAATTTTTTTTTTGCAGTAGCTAGATATACTTGTTATGAAGCTCCCCACAAAATTTCAGGTCAATCCGACACCGTTTGAGCCTCCGTTCATCGATTTCAAAAACGTTGCGCAAAACTGTCCAGAATTTGGACAGTTTTGCGCAACGTTTTTGAAATCGATGAACGGAGGCTCAAACGGTGTCGGATTGACCTGAAATTTTGTGAGGAGCTTCATAACAAGTATATCTAGCTACTGCAAAAAAAAAATTCGAAAAAAAAAACTTACAAACACCGAACAGAGGGGGCGTGCGCAGGTAATTCTACCTGCGCACGTTCTTAGGTACATTTTTTTGTATATATATATATATATATTAACTTTCTCTATTCCAATTCATGCGTAACCGAACTAATAGATTTTAATATTAAATAATTTTCTTTATGTATAACAACTTGGAATTTTAATATTACTGATCACCAAATTATATGAAAGTTTGTTTAAAAAAGCTAGGTAGCATGGTGCTTTAACTATGGAGTCGTGCTGGCATATGGTGCTTTAACTATGGAGTCGTGCTGGCATATGGAGTCATGTTGGCATAGTTCAAAGGTGCATCAAGAGATATAGTTGCTTTAAAGATGATGAAGATCACGCATGTGTTGAAGATTCAGCAACGAAGAGTGTCATTTTAGTTTTTCAGTTGGTTTTAAGTGTTTTAATAAGTGACACACGTCGTGCACATACACATGTTGGGCTTTTGGAGATTTTTATTGTTTTCTTTATTATTTAGTTGCGCATGTTAAGCATGTAACGTAGGATTATAATAATCATGCACTCGGAACTTTTAAGTCAGTCAGTTAATGAATAAGAATAAGTTGATTATTTCAGGAGCAATCTCAGAAGATTCAGCAACGAAGAGTGTCATTTTAGTTTTTCAGTTGGTTTTAAGTGTTTTAATAAGTGACACACGTCGTTAAGCATGTAACATGTTAGGATTATATAATAATCATGCACTCGGAACTTTTAAGTCAGTCAGTTAATGAATAAGAATAAGTTGATTATTTCAGGAGCAATCTCAGAAGGTTCGTACGAAACCCTAGATCTCTTAAAAATCTCCATGCACGTATGGTGTTTGTAATAGGGTGGCAAAATGAGCCCGACCCGACCCGACCCGAACCCGGCATCCTTAACCGGGTATGGGTAGGGGCCAATCCGGGTCAAGTAGGAAACGGGTTGACCCGACCCGACCCGGATAAAATCCGGGTCGGGTATGGGTTTGGCATGTTAACCCGGATGACCCGAATTCGACCCGTTTTACTTTCTCTCTTTATAAAATTTATATAATAACTTCAATACATAGTTGCAATGAGAGTTGTGCTTATACGATTTGAATTGTTGTCTTCTTCTTTAAGAGGTGTTGAATTCAATTCACTTTACATACAATTTTTTTGTTAATTTTATTACTTTCGTTAATAAAATGGTAACGTTAATTATACTTCCTTGCTATCATCAGTGTGGTTTAAGCGACGAGCTACTGGAAATTATGCAACACCTAATAAATTGTCGATGGCTCTTAATAAATAGCTGGATATCGAAAAAGTGGCAGTAGTGTATAAGTCAAATCTTAACTCGACGGGTTAACCCAAACCCGACCCGGATTCAATCCGGGTTGGGTTAGGGTTTACCCCTATCCGGGTCAGGTCAAATCTGACCCGACCCGAACCCGATCCCACCCGACCCGTTTGCCACCCCTAGTTTGTAACTGGGGGTGTGAGGCTCTTGAGCGTAAGGTCCAAAAGTTAACCTTTAGTTATTTCTAATCTATTAATTTTTTACCCTTGTTCATCCTCAAATCCATTAGATACTTAATTTTTTTTCAAATCCTACCATCATGGGAACTTAGATCTAGCGTCGATGGTCATTCCTTATTAGAGCAGAGCATATTAGAATCCATCCCAAAAAACCTATTAGGTCCTTTTAATAAAGAAAAAAAACCATTTCATAAACCCTAGCCGCCATCTTTCCCTTCAGATGTAGATTTTAGGTTTAGAGAAAATATCAAGAAGAGGACAAAATCAGATAAATAATAAATAAAAATAAAAAGAATCCTAAACTTATAACCCTAGCTGCTGGTCTTCATTTTAGAATTTGAGGGAACAAATTCCAAAAAAATAAGGAAAATTCCAAAATCCTACTGTCCATCTCATCTTCATCTTCCTCCGAACCTATCACTTGAGCTCTAAACCTAACCTTTCGTCATCAACATCAACATCATCGTCGTCAATATTAGACATGTACATCATCGCCTCCTAGCCCCAGCCTTATCATCGTCATGGCCACATCAGATCGGAATCAAACCTATCAATGTCTTTAACTTTCGATCACCATCGTCTCTATAATTAGCATCCTCTTCCTCAATAACTTTATTATCGTCACACAATCGATGCTGTAACTTCCGTCTACCTCAGATCTGCTATACTTATCGCCCTTAACATCCTCAACGGAGCTTCCATTATCATCTTATAGTCGCATCACCATCACCTCCATGTCAAGACTCCGACATCCTCAACTTCCATTCCAGCTCATACGACTTCACCCTTGTATCCTCATGCCACAACTATCACTGACTGCAATTTCTAAAACCGCCAACTTCTTCACCCTCTGCCCAACTGCTTTGTCCGTCGTCGATCTGTCTTTGACTTGTTGTCGCCTGCATCGCTATTGCACATGTATGATCTGTCACCGCTTCATCGATGACACCCTTGACTCTGACCTTCCACCATTAACTCATCCTAACACATCTTTTGAGGAGATTTGTTGTAGCTGCTTTAAAATTGGTTTGAATCTGAATACAAATAAAATAGAGACAGCATACTTGCCATAACTGTGATCCAATTGGACTTCAGAGACCTAACCCAATTTGACCAAGTTGAAATTTGAGTTGATTGAGCTAAGTTGCAGTTAAGCTGAACCTGGCAGTGAAACACTGTTCATCAGCTTGTTCAAGCTGTTACTGCTCATCAGATCTTGATTTGAGCTGAATTTTGAGCTGACCCCAATTTGGGTGGGGTTGAAGCCAGTTTGAGCTTGATTTGCGAGCCATCTGTGAGCTAGATTGAGCCATTTCCATATTTTGAGCTATATTGAAGGATTTCAGGCTATTTAGGTGTTTGCTTTCATATCTTTTTATGATGAATCATATCCCTTAGAAGATTGTTACTTATCTAGCAGTTAGCGATTTAGATTCAGAGCCGTCCTAATTTTTGAAGGATCCAATTGCCGTTATAGCTATAAAGAATGTCAGCCATTTATTATTGATTTTTTCTATTGCTGCAAGATAACTAATAAAAGAAAGTGATTGTATCTCTAACGCAGCCCTGAAGGTGTCTTATCTTGGTGGAGAAAGTGATCAAAGTCTTCTCAACAAGGGTCGAAAATGAAGGTTGACTTTCGACATTGATACCTCCTTAGATTGCCACCCAACATATATTTGACTCAATCATCAATAACTTCAAAGCCTGAGAAAGAGCCATAAGAAGCTTTAAGAGAAAAGCATCAAACGTTTTCAAAGCCTTTCAAGCTTCATTAGAATTGGACGGAAAAGAAGCACAACAAATGCCTAAATTGGAGCCATAACTTGCGTTGGAGCTTGTGCCTGAGCTCAAGCCCCAGCCTAAGTTGATGCCACAATGTGAGCCAACACCCGCAGAGTCAAGAATTGAACTAAAGCCTACAGAAACAAAATTACGATTATAATTGGAGTGAGAGTCAGACCTAGAGCTTGAACTTGAGCCCAACATGTTGATTTTGTATTAGAGCACATTAAGTTTGTGATGATAGCAATGTTCCAAATATCGGTCCGATATCCGCAATATCGGCCGCAAATGCGGTTTTTTTGAGGTGTCCGCTACCGATTTAAGCCTTCAATATCGGTTTCCGATATTGAACCCAATTGCAGCTTAGTATCAAATATTGGGTGATATTTCGATCGTTACTACGGTTTCAAATATTATTCGATATTCGTTATTTTACCTAATAGGTCTTCGTTGGATCAGATTCAATTAATTAATTGGATATAACCCGATAACACCCTAAAGCATTGAAATACTTTTTACCCTAATTTTATTCATGTTTCAGCCCTAATTTTGCTCTGCCATATCGTTTTACTCTCGAAACAACTCAACAACTATCTTTTTATTAGGTTGACATTAAAGTATATGATAACGTATCTTAACTATATAGTCAATATTGTATCTTTAAAGATCAAAACTTTAAGATCTTATAATATGTTTTAAGTAATATTAGCTGCTACAAATAGAGTATATAAATATTGACTAGCATATTCTCTTTTGGTTTTACTAATCTAAAAATGAGTTCTTGCATTGTTTTTGTTCTGGCATTTAACGTATTGAGATAAGTATACCCTAAAAACACTTTAATGTGCGTTTATATAGTTTATATATAATTAGATATACGCATGTCATGCACATGATATCTATTTTTAGCATCTGACATGATACTCCGATATTTTGTCAATATCCCTAATATATCTCCGCTATCCGCTATCCGCTATCATATTTTTAAAGCCGATACGAGACTGATATTCGAAATTTAAAACACTGGATGATAGAACACTTACCAGGCAACAGGTTTTGTGTTTTTAGCTATTTCCTTGCTGCTTTTGAAATTTTCAACCTAAGTTGACCGTTTAAGATTGTTGATTTTATACTTTTTCGAAACTTAAGGTCAAGTTTTCTCAAACAAGGAGAGATTTGATGTAGGATAATGATGCATTAAGAGATACATTTGCTTTTAAGTTGAAGAATATTGTGGCTTTGCCAAAGATCTAGCAAATATTTGGTGTAGGATAATGATTGCTTTGTGCACGTGTTATTTCTAGTTTCAATATTTAGTAATTGGTTGAGCATGCCAATAAGAATCTAATGATAATAGTGATCTCTTGAGATGGCTGCTGGGTCTCAAAATGTCGACGTGTTATGTATCCTATCAAATTAAATGCTACAAGATGTATTCTGAACAATGTCTTCAGTTTACATTGCCTTGACTTCCTCAATATGGAACTCCACCCCCTTTTTAAAGAAATCCCTTACCATATGATCTTCTCAAATTGCTATGTGGAACTCGCTTTATTCTTTTGTTAAAGAGTTTAACTTTTTGCATTGTTTATCTTATTCGTTGAGCTGTACACTATCAGTTGCTTCCATTAGCCCATGATCTACTTCCAGGAATAGCAGAAAATGATGAATACATATAGTCGATATATAGATGTTTAATTAATTTACTTTGGGTTTGCGTGGATCCTTTTGAGCTATATTTGCATTCTATCCTTGCAATTGAAATTTCATACCGTAAAAGCAAAGCCTGTTAAAACCCTTCCAGTGACTCCCTTATCGGTGTTATGCAGTGTGTTCCTGCCTGGTTCGTGAAAGAACATCTTCCACAGGAAAACGCCGTGCTGACGGTTTGGGATCCGTCTGGCAGGCCGTGGAAGGTCAATTACATCTCCTACAACTCGCATGGTGCTCTCAGCGGTGGTTGGGGCAAGCTCTCTTACGCCAATAATCTCGAAAAGTATGATGCCTGCGTGTTTGAGCTTATTCAGAAGGATCATCTTAAGGTGCACATCTATAGGGTGGTGGAGGAGACTACACCTTTGATTCGCCGCCGCCGCCGAAACTCCAATAACTAACAGCGAATGTACGCCAATAATTCGGAATAAAAAGCGGGTTACAAGATGGGAGTACTTCGTCATGGCAGGGGAGAAGGGCTCACCATCAATTGTTTTGCCATGAATAATAATAACATCAAGGTTGCATATTCTGGCATGTACAATTCCATTGATTCATGTACACTTCCATTGATTCTGTCTATTTTCATAACAGCGAAAAACGCTTCAAAGCTCTTAATGTTTCTGAGCTTGTAAGCTATCATTTGCAATGAGATTCGTATCGTGTAACTTGGATATGTTCTTTAAGAAAAGCTATCTTGTTCGGCAATCATGTTAACATTGTTGTTGTTTGCCTTTTTAGATGGTCATTTTGAACAATATTGTTTACTTGATGTGGGATAACTTGCGGTTTATTGTCTTCAGAGGCTTCTTATGCAAACACGTGTGTCAACATTTATAGCGACGGCCTGCGACGACGAATCCTGATAGCACATGGACAACTAGGATCTCGGATGCCAGGTTGAATGCGTTCAGTTGGTAGTTGGTTGATATCGCTGTCGTATTCATTGATCAGGCTCTCGTTGTGACTTCTTTCATTGCTCGTGTTTTGAGGTTCTTTTAGTTTTGAAGCCTTCTTTATTTCCTCTAGTTAGTTCGCTGTTGACCGCTTTATGCTCCTATCTTCATCTGGCTCTGGTGGGCACTTTGATGATCTTGTTATCTTGATTTCATTTGGGTCCATGTGTCTTCTTGATGATGCGGTCACTTTGATGCTTCTCAGCTGATGGGTTTGCTCTGATTTTGCCCTTGGGCTTCCTTGCCACCATCGTTGAGAGTGTGGGGTTGATCTTGGAGCCGGCGGATCATCCATTCACTTGGGGCCTGTTCTTTTCCGTGAGAATGGGTCCGGCGGATCATCCATTCACTTGGGGCCTGTTCTTTTCCGTGAGAATGGGTGAGAAAGTGGCCCCGGGCCACTGTTCATTACACTATTACGCCACTGGTTACCACTTTCTCGTTCAACTTTCTCATTTCGTGTTCGTGTTCATTTCGTTCCATCCTATTTTCGTCGAGAATTGCATATGTGGCTCGTCAAATTCTCTCGAGCGGAATCTTCGCATTTTCCGGCGATTTTGGCTTGGATTCTCTATTTCGTGGGTCCCACGTGCTCTGCTCACCTCTCATCACCGCTGCAACCTCCTCGCATTTTTTTCTATCATGCCTTACGATTTTTTACATATGAATGGGGGAGTCATTGTTCCCCTATGTTCACCACATCACACTCACCACTTTCTTCCTCCAACTTTCCAAACAACATTCTTAACAAAAAACACAAGAAAGTTGTGTGAGACCCACAAAACTTTAACAAAACAACTTTCCAACCCACTTTCCCCCAAAAAAACACACACAAAACCCAACTTTCCTCTCATCCAGATTCCAACACAAACACTATTCACAACTTTCTCAAAAACCCATTCTCACAAAAAAGAACAGGCCCTTAGTCGACACTCAAAAAGTTAACTATTCATCAAAAACTTGGACATGGTTAGAGACATCATCATAAAGCCATATGTTGGTTTAATATAAGGTTTGTACAAGCTTTGCATTGGAGGCAATGCATCATGGATACATGGCAGGAGATTCACGTTGGCTATTGAAGTGGCACACTACATGGCTTGATGATGATCAAATATTATGCTTGCACTAATGTATTTTTGTGCAGTTGTTAGGAGATGTTCATCTTAAAGCCTTGACACATTTGTTCAAGAATGGATGACAATGACGTGGACACTATCAACATCAATCGAGTGGAACAACGTTATATTTAATTTATTGATGTATTTTTTCTTTTCTTGTCATAAATCATTGTAAAGCCTTGAAAATACACCTACACCCACACACACACACACAGTTAAAACCAGAGGATAAAGACTAAGAATCATTATGAACACAACCCATATTAAAACCCTTGTTTTCCAACTCAAAACTGTACTTCTAGAAGACCAATAATTGATCGATGTTGGTTTGTAGTCTGTTAGCGTATCAGAGTATCACAGCCCTGATAACTCAGACATTAGTCGACTGACTAAAATTGCTAGTCGACTAATACATTTCAGAAACTCGGATTAGTTTTTCAGAAACTCGGATTAGTTTTTCATAGCTCAGTTTAGTGGTCTAACAGAAGCTATTAGTCAACTAATAATTTTTATTAGTCAGCTAATAGACTTCACTAGTCGACTAACAGTGCATTCCAGTCCAGTTTTTCTGAGAACCATTAGTGGACCAATAGATCTTGTTAGTCGACTAATAATATTAACGTTGGTATGTTGATAATAATATCACCGTTGGTTATGTTTGTTGGATCATGTGGATGGCAAACAACACTAGAAGGGGGTTGAATAGTGTTGTACAAAATAAACTTTTTCGTTCTTAATAGATTAACACAATTCAAAGCCTTCTAATGTTGCTTAAGAAACCAAGTAGAGTGATCTACGCTTGGTTCTTAATCAACTTAATCAATCTTCAAAATCAAGTCAGAGATAAATATCTTCTGGTAGTCGACTCCCTATGAACAGTAGTCGACTCCCAGAGGGAAATTAAGCACAGCTCAGTTAATTAAATATTCGATGAAGATATATATAAGATTACACAGAAATACAGATACAAAAACTGATCTTTGCAGTATATTATAAATGAGTTACAAGAATAATATTCAACAAACAAATGAACAAAGAATTATAATAATAACAAAGTAAATGAGAATTGCTTGCAGAGATAAATAATCAAACACAGATAAGCAAACACAGACACAAGGATTTTTATCCTGGTTCCCCACAACCTTGGGTACGTCCAGTCCCCGACCAATCAGGTACGAGATTTCCACTATCTACCTTGGCAAATACAAGCACCTAACTTCACTTGTTAGGATTTCCAACAACCTAGCCTTAACCAGGATTTCCAACCGTAACACCTAGACTTGTCTAGGGTTTCCAACAACACCCTTACAACAAAGGGCAAACACAAAGAGAAAAGCGATATCCAACTCACCACAATAGTTTGGTGGAGATTGGATTTACACCCAAATTCTATAGCCAACAGTAATAGGCAACTATGTGTATTAGTGGCTTGATAGAATGAGATTTTAGATCACACAAATATACGAATGAAGTCTTTGTGATCTAAATCAAATGTTTTTCAAAATCCTTTTAAATAAAATCAGAGGGTAAGTAATATGGATTTTGAAAACAAATAGCCAAATAAAAATTCGATCTTCAGAAAATAATATCTCAAAGAAATACAAGATCAACAATGTAAAAACAGATTTGGCTAATAGAAAATGAGAGCTGAGAATTTGAGAACTTTTAGAACTTTTAGAACTTTTACGCAAGAGAATTTTGATTTCAAGTATGTTTATTTTCTCTCAAAGAAATAGTCCTCTATTTGTAGGTGAAAATGAAGAATTCAAAATTCAAATTCATTTGACTTTTGCCCCGAAAATCATGGGAACAATAAATTAGAGATATGTCAAAAAGTTAGGTCAAACGTCGAATTTTGACAGCTGGTAGTCGACTCCCTGGGATTGGTAGCCGACTCCCAGTGTGTTTCAGGAGAAAATAATTCTCAGCTGGTAGTCGACTCCCACTCCTTGGTAGTCGACTCCCAGAGGAGTTTCTTCTGAGACACGGCTAGTAAAACATGTAGTTAGCTCCAGGGTGTAATGGAGTTTCACTACGAAAGTGCAAAGCGATTAGCAAAAGCTCTCAATAACTTTGAAAGTTATTTAAAAAGTATTTTAAAATGTTTAACTTCGAAATCATTTGTGTGTGTGTGTGTTGTCTATACATTTGGCTTTAACGTAACCCTAAGAAGGACACAACTCACACACTGTAGACTAGGACACATCTTCGGAAGCTTGATCAACTGATGATGCTGTAGATGTGAGCTTCTCTTGAGCTTCTGTTCCATTTGAGATTTGGGCTTCATCATCGATCTAGCAACGTTCGTCCTTGTCTATTGAGCGTAGATTGCGCTTCTCTGGAGTATGCATAAAGCATTTCATTTGTCGCACAACCTGCACACTTAGTCGTAGTGTAGTTAGTACACTAAGCTTCATTTGGTGTGCTCATCATCAAAATCACTTGGGTGGAATTCAATTTCCATCAAAGTTAACCTTTAGAAACTAGTCATTAACTAGTCGTTTGAAGGTGTTATTTTATAATTTCCTTTGATATTTTTCCCTTCCATAAATATGTGATTATTCACAGATGTTAAAACATGAAATAGAAGAAGAAAAATTAAAATTTTGGCCAAAATAGCCGTTGATTTATTATATTCTTTTTTAGTCCAAAGAAGAAGAAAAGTGCTATTTCTATTCTCCATTTTCCCTATCCGATAGAATAGAAATCCCTCTCCATAGCTTCTTCTATATTCACAAGCACGTAAATTCAAGGCTATATGAGACTTGCATCTTTTTCTCTCTACAAGGATTTTACCTCGCTTGCTTGAGATGGTTTTCCTCTTGGGTTGAAAGGTGATACGACTATTTTAACCGGGCTCGAAGGAGCCAAGTCAACCACGACCAGTCAAACAGCCTACTGAGGCTTAGAGCTCAGGCCCAAAGATCTCGCGGGCGGGTCGCTCTTCTCCACCTAAGACGAAGGCCCAAAAGACTGCCCATTATCCGTAGTGGAGGAAATCACTCTCCAAATTGAGGGAGCACTGATGTGTCCATATTTTACATCATTTTCATATCATATTTCCATCGCATTGCATATCATCTCCGTGGCCAAATCCCACATTTTACTGCGATTTTGGTATTTCTGACGATATTTCGAGTTTCGTAGTATATTTTGAGTTTTCAGGGATTTTGGAGCGATTTGGACCCCCGCCTGGGTATGGACACATCCGACTTGCTCATGAGCCCGTTGGCGGGGCTCTGGAGGAGTTCGTCGCATTCTCGGAGCTGTTGGAGGAGAGAAGGAGGAGAAGAAGGAGAAAGAAGAAGGAGACAGAGAGAGAAGCAGCTGCCACATCAGTTTCCCAGAAAATGCTCAGCCCGAGCAGCTGCAGCTCGGGCCGAGCCATGACATGTTGGAGAAGCTTCAGATACGGCCGACTGGAGCCGAGCAGCTCATCTGCTCTGCCAGACAGCACGCCCTAAGTCGCCCCCGAGTACACCCCGAGCAGCCGACCGAGTCATCCATCCTGAGCCCGAGCAGCATGCGACCCGGCCCGAAACACTACCCGAGCAGCTCCGACTCGGGCATTTTTGAGGGTGGTATGAGGGTAAGTAAAAGCCCAACCAATATCCCAGTAAGGTAATATATCCGTTGTGATTAAAAATAATCTGGACTGCGGTTGGATAATCAGGTTTGGATTATGACCATTTTAAGAGGATATATGGATGAGTACTCTAAGGTACATCATCAGCCATATGTAGGGAGTGTGTGAGTCCACTTTTATCCCTCAAATACTCTCAAGAGGCCTAAAGGTCTCATTCTTCTAAGGATGATATATCATCTTAAATTCGTTTGAGGGAGTGAAGAGAGTCAATGGCATCCTCATTTTAGGAGTATTCAGGATGACAAATCATTCACAGTAAAATAAAATGTGTAAAAAGCATGAAATCAATAATAAATATTGTGGTGATGCATTTAAACACATGTATACTGCAAGAGAATACTACTGATAATTTTGTTAGTGCAACAAGTTTCATAGTATGATGTATGCTTTAGAAAACATACGTCCACAATTATGCTCATTTAGACATATGTTATGACAACAGATCAAATTTGTTTTTAAAGTTTATTTATCCTCGGGGAGTAGCTAAATATACATACGGTCAATTTGACTTTCGTCGTTTAGACTAGATATATATTTTTATATGGCATAGATTAATGCCCATTCATATTGCAAAAAGCAGTATGGGTCTGATCAGAACTTCTGGTCTGATATTGGGTTGCCATTGCATACTCCATGTCGAGGTATATCATATCTTCCCTTTCTCATTTTATTCAAGACTTCCACTGTTTTCAGTCTTCCTCATTGACATTTATAAGGAAGAATGAATATTGGTCTTACGAAGTAGCAATATTCAAGGGAAATGAGTTAGTTTCTATATTTCCACTTTTCTAATTTATGAGAGACTTTTTAAAAGTCTATTTGAATGCTTAAGTATGGTCTACATGCCATATTTATTGAGTCATTCAAGTATTGTGTGGATATAGAATCATGCTCAAGTCAAAACAAATACGTGGCTACGAAGTTTATAATTTCTCATTTATCTATTAAGACACGACTTCGGGCGTACGCTTAAAATTAAGGCTAGATTAAAGAATCATACCTTGTAAAGTGAGATTACTCTAAAAGAGTTTAGCTGTGTTATGACAACTGCTGGTGTCAATTTTGGTTTATGTAAACTATAGATTTAAGAGATCTATTTACCGCAAATGCGTATCTCTAAAAGAAATCGCATAAATTTTTTTCGTATAATCCATCATATTTGTTAATTTTTATTTTATTAGGGTGAAAGGGTGTTTACTTTTGATTTGATTTTGAACTTCAGGTTCATTTTGTCAAAGTGGACATGATGTTAAACTTTTTGAAATCATGATTGGTTTGTTGTCATAAAATTTCGTCATATCATGAGCATGAATATGAGCTTGGGATGATCATATAAGAGTGCAAAATGCAACAATTAATGATTTATCATACACATAATATGAAGTTTGTAAGCTAAAAGTTATGCTCAATAAAATAGTTGAAAGAAGCTAAATTATCATTGCAAATAAATCAAGCATGTGAGCTAAAGAATGTATGCTCAGCTAACATGAATTGAAACATATACACATGTTATTTATATTCTGCAGGTATATAAATAATTTCATCTCAGACATATATTTATGCTACAGGCATTATAAATATATCATATAGATTTTAGCATGCTAAATAAAATGTTCATCGCAGAACATTAAATATGCGACATGCATATAATTTTCTACGCATGCATTTATAGTGTTTAAGTGGAAATTCATGCTAGAGGCAACAAAAATATACAACATCACATCGCAGAGAAATGCAGCAGGCGTTTAATTTCATTGTAGATAATAAATCAACACAAGTAATTAATCATCATAGGCATTTTATAATGGAAATGAAAATTTTTCGTTTAATAATTATTGGACCACTGGGCAACGTCATACACCGTTAGGTTAGTTAACTGACGGCAGAGCGGTCTGAGGATCTTCCTAATTATTAAACGTATAATTATCAATTAATCCAAAAAATGCGATGATTTATAAAGCATGTAATTAATCAGATTTTAACGAAGAAAAACTTAATTAAATCTGAAAAAGAACTTGTAAAAACGAAGTTTTTGGGGAAAACCCCAGTTTGGGTGTTTGGAGGCGATCATTCATGCAGGCTCGTGCGGGCGGAAGGCATTTGCGACGTAGGGACCGCCGCTTCGGGCGACTAGAGTTTTGCCGCGTGCGTCGCTGCTTCGGGCGGCTAGGGTTTCGCCGTGCGCGCCGCCACTACGGGCAGCTAGGGTGATTTTGCCGCGCGCGCCGCCGCTACAGGCGGCTAGGGGGGTTTTGCCACTGCCGCGTCGGGCGGCAGCGGCACGACGCCGCTTCTGGCGGCGGGGAGATCGCGATGGGGGAGGGGGTTTCGTACGTTCGTGGCTTCTGGCTGCGTGGCGACAAAAAAATCCCATCTAGGGTTTGAAGATTTGGGGAAGAAGATCATAAAAATAGGATTTTTATTTTAAAAAGAACTATTTTTAGTCTTCAAAACAACGTTTTTTATCGTAAAAATTTGATTTTTAGAGATAAAAACGTCCATTTATCATTTAAAAGGTTGATTTATCATGTAGATCTGAGATTAAAAATTTGATCTTTTACCAACCAAACAATGATCCAATCGTATGCACATAAAAATTTAGATCTAGGGGATAAAAATTACCTCTAGATCCTACCCGCCGGATCTAGCGACATTCGGTGAAGGAAGCCCGTTCGCGTCGCGTTCGTTCGTCGGCAAAGGTTTGGCTCAGCTTCGAGCGTGCTGATAACGTGTTGTAAACTTGACGGCTACGGAACCCCGTAGCCCTATATTTATAGTAATAGGGTTACATAATGGGTGGATACCCAATACACAGATGGGCCTCCAAAAGCCCGTTTATAACAGGTCCCAATTTTTAAGGAAAAAAATTTAAGTTCAAAGCCGTAGATAGAATTTCTGATCACAAGAGATGTACGTCTCATTATCGGGATACTACAAGCAACAGCTCAACACAACGTGCATCAACCTTGATAATTACAAAATTTGATATTCTTTTACTTTTTGTATCGATTTATTCTTAAAGATTGTATAATTTTTTTTAAACTTTATTTTTACATTAGGGTGATTTGTGCGGATTATTGGGAGATGGTAATTCATGGTTGGAAAAAATCAGGTTAGCATATTGACAATAAAACATCATATTGTTCAGGGTTGAGCAATACTGATGGGTATCGAATCTTACAGGATTGTAATGGTTTTGCTTTCTGATCATAATAAGTGTAGGATGCATGTCCACTAAGCAACACACTAGAGGGGTGGTGAATAGTGTATTGGCAATTAAAATGCTAATTAAAATAAATTAGACAATGCATAATAATAATTGCAACACAACAAAAACAATAAGAGAATACAATCTCAAACACGGTATGGATCTGGGTTTGGATCCATACACCGGCGATCCTACCCCGGTGCCACTCTCATAAACCCGGGCTATGGATTTCCACTAATGCTTCCTAAACCGGGGCACCAAACTCAAACCGAGTATAATCCCTAAACCGGGATACCGAGGAGTAAACCTTCCAAGGTTACAAAGGAGTACCCCCTCCTAAGTGTGGAGTAAACCATCCAAGTGGAGTAAGACTGTCATGCCCCGCTTCCCAATATACTAGGAAGCGAGACAAGACAAGTCCGCTCGTAGCTACACCAAAAAAGGGTGTATTTTTTCCCCTCCTTTGAAGCATCCATGATAAGCGTCTGGCAATTCACGATGTGCAGAATCACAATTTAGCAACACATGTAATAAGTAACTTATTACAATCCAAAGCCACATAAATCGTTAGGTTAATACAACCAAATCGAATGTCTCAAATAGCAAGAAGATAAATGGGGCCTTATGACCCTTACAAACCAAATCCTTGCAACAATAGCAATACATATGAAAACAACACAAATAACACCCTTTTAATCCTTGGGAAAATCATGTCTTTCCAGGAACTCGTCTGACCCAGGAGCAGTGTCCGCAAACTCACCCTCGGGTTTTGACAGACATTGCATTAAGAAAACAAATACAATGACTGTCAGTGAGAATTCTCGTGTAGGTTCCCAAGCATCCGTTTCATTAACAACTATTCAGGTTTAGCAATGGAATAATGTATTCTACTAACAGGAAATGAACTTGACATCATAATATCAAGGAAATGATAATACTAACAAGCAATAAGATCATGTTGATTCATAATTAAGTTAAAGAACTTACTAACATGGTAATACAGAAAATCTAATAAATGCTAGAAGGCACATGAGGAGTAAGCTAATTACGATCAATAATGGCATGGTAGTCAAGAGAATGATATATTTATTTATGCATTTTTGTCGATGTCATGTCAATGAAATGTTAGAGACTTAAACTATAGCGTGACACATGTCCGAGGGCACATTGCACTTTTCTATTCCTTTGGCGTCATCCTTACCTCAGGGGTGCTCACTCAGGTAACAATAAACCCGCCTACACGTCTGAAGGTGGTGACACTAAATCAATAACCCCACCCACTGATGTTGGAAGGTAGTGACACTAAGCACGATGAAATGACCCATTACTTTAACGCCCTCAGTTCAATGAGTTACCCACCTCAAATGTCTTATCCTAATTATCATGTTAATGTCAACATCGGTGTTTAATCCTTATAATGGTTGCATTCTTTCGATATGGTGATAGTGGCACCCAGTCCATTCTTCCTTTCTTTAAAATTTCAGCTGGGCGCCAAGGGAAATGTTTTGCGCACCTATCGTTTTGCTCTAAGCACACAAGGAAATTGGTTTGTGCGTCTAAGGGAAAATTTTCTGAGCTTCTAATTCTTTTTTTTTTCAAAAATGTAATCCATAAATTACTAAGCCTAAAACACTTGTCATTAAAATTTTATCAATTATCAAAATTTACATGCCACTAAAACTTTTTCTTCTTTACTATAAACATCGGGCACTAGATTTCCCAACGTTTTTAGTGAAGCGCCGGAAAAGTCCAGCATTAACCAACGTTTTTAGTAAGATGCTGGAAAAAGTCCAGCATTTGCCAGCATTTTGTAGTAAAACGCCGGGAAAAGCCTAACATTTGTCTGCGCCCTTATAAACGCTGGGAAAAGTCCAACATTTGTCGGCGTTTATATAAATGCCGGTAAATGTCGAAACACCAATAGACATTTACCAGCGTTTCTTTAAAACGTCGGTATAAAAACGTTGGCAAAAGTCAAATTTTTAGTAGTGGATGTCACTCAATCTATTCTTCCATTTATTCGGTTGCATTCATTCTTTAACAAACTTGTCAATTTAGCGTTTGCATGAACATTAGACAAGGGTCAATATGAACGTTAAACTACATTCATTAAATATGTTAAATTGTACAAGCTAGCAACTTACAAACCATCATTAGACTAACACAAGGAAGCATCATGATAACCAACTTCAATCTATCATTTCATGTGATTATCTACTAACAATGAGTTAACATTTCATGTCATTAACTACTAACACTAAACTAGCATTAACCACTAATTTTGAGCTATCATTTCATGTCATTAGCTACTAGAAAATAGGCTAGCATTTCATGCCATCAACTACTAACATTAAGCGAGTATTAATTACTAAATTGGCTGGAGTTATCATTTCATGTGTTTAACTACTAACAATAAGCTAAAATTCTATGTCATTAGCTACTAACATTAAGCTCGCCTTAACCGCAATTTTTGAGATGACATTTCATGTGTTTAACTACAAAGAATGGGCTAACTTTTTAGGTCATAAACGACTAGCATTAAGCTAGCATTAACAACTAATTTTGGATTAACATGCAAGCTAACATATCTTTAAGTTTTAAACTAACAATGAAACTAACATAGGTCAATCATAATCATAAGTTTAAATGAGAGAAGGTTGTAAGGACCGTCTACCTTGCAATACTAACAACACACACACTAAAGGGGGAGGGGGTGAATAGTGTAATGGCAATAATTGTGTAATTAAAAATTAAACTTGCAAATGCGGAATAATAAGTGCAAGAGGAAATTAATACACACAATCAAGCAAATACAAACGCAAGAGATTTTACCATGGTTCCCCAACTTGGGTCATCCAGCCACACCAATATTCACTATGATCCTACACAATGTAGTGAATACAATCCTTACACAAGGGATACCATACATAAGGGATTTGAACTCTCACAAAGAGAGAAACAAACTTCCACAAAGAGAGTAACAAACTCCCACAAAGAGAGTTATGGTTTCGATCACAAAGATGAAATAAATAGACTCTTACCTATGCCTTGATGAGATGAACTTACTCAATGTTGAATGCAAGACATGGAAGAGGATCTCCAAGTGTTGAGATGAGCTTTGATTGCACTTGGATGATTTCCCTATGAGCTAGCTTTAATGCATGAAGAGGAATATGCTCAAGAGAGGGAAATAAGAGAATTAGGATTGGCTTATCGATTTGCTATAATATTCAATGGTGATCAAGAGTTCTAATAGAACTAAGGTATCTCATATATATATATATATATGAAGCTAAGAAAACAACTCAAACCCAAGCAAAAAGCCAAAAGAAAGAATTCTGCAATGGCTAGATATTGGCAGAAATCGACTTGGACATGCACCTGTAGAACAAAGGTAAGGTAACTGATCAACGGCTAGATTTTCACAAACGGCTATAATCTGAGCCAGGATAAGCGACTGTAGAAGACTACATAGGCGCCTGTACAACTGTGTAAACGCCTGTAAACACTTCGTCAGGCGACTGTCACATGTGATGGAATGGAGCAAAGAAATATTAACTTACGCACTTGTGCATTTAGACGAATGATGAACACAATCCAGGCGCCTGAGGATTGACATGCGACTGTAAACTCTACATCAGTCGACTGACACACAAGATGGAGTGATGCACAAAATTGACAAGTTACGCACTTTGGCACATAGGCAATTGATGAACAATGTCCACGCGCTTGATGGTTGGCAGGCACCTATCTTTTTTACTTCAGTTGCCTGCACCAAAAGCTCAAGTAAGAGTCAAGAAAATATTGACTTGAGCTGTGCAGATCAGCCGCATGTAGAAGGCTGGCTAGGCGTCTGGTGAACCACCAGTCACCTGTTCTGATTTCAGCAGGTGCCTGAAGGAAGGCCAGAGACTCCAATCAGAGTTCATGGCATGGAGAACCTATTGGGTTGGATTCTATGATGATCCTAAGGTTCTTTAAGATGGTTGATGCATATGCATGAATGAATGAGACCAACTAATCAAGGCATTACAAATTCCTAGACTAAAAAAGCCAGTAATAGGAATTACATGTTTTATAATTTGCTTCTCCTAGAGTCTAAGACCTCAAGCATGAGTAGCATTGATCTCCACATCATCTTCCAAGCTTTGGCACTACTTGATGAGCTTCCTTTCATCAAGTTCCAAGCTTTATCAATGCTCCTCTTGATGTCCATCCTTGCACCAAGCTTTTAGTCTCCAAAATGCTATTCTTTAATTGTTAAACATGAGACTAAAACATTGAGAGTCATTAGCAACAACATAATGTTGTGATTATCATCAAAACAATATTGGTCTAAAACACCAATACCTAACAAAGGTTATGTAAGCTATCACAAGTATTAGGTTTTAGCTAACATGGAAGCTATCACAATAAGCTATCTTTATCACTAAACTAACAACATCATAATTAACAATATTTAACATTGAACATTTAGTTTAGAAAAACCCTAATCTAGGGTTAAAGTGATTTTACATCATCATGGTTACTTTCATGTCCATACACTAACTACTTATACCAACATTATCATGTCGCTAACATTATCATTAACATACTAATGATATCATAACCTACTAACATTCTTATCTAAGTTTAATTGTACCAAATAATATTTCTAGAATAGGGATGTAGGGAACCTACTTCTTACGTGTTCGACGTCATCGTACGATGCTGTGAGAGAGTGAGGAAGAAGATCCAGCCTCACGTTGTTCGCCAGAGGAGGGAGGAGGAAGGCTGACGCGTGCTCGTGCTCGTCGTTGCTCGAAGTTGCGAGAGGAGGGGGCTGTCGGTCGGAGGGGGCATGGTTTTGCCGAAGGGGAGGAAGGCTGTCGCCCCCTGGCTGGCTGGAACAGGGAGGCTCGGCCCTCTGTTTTTGATGGCCAGCACAGGGGGATTTGGCCCCCTGTTTTGCTGCTGCCGGTTAGAAAAGAGGTGGGGAGAGGGGGAGAGGGGGAAGGGGGAGAGAGAGAAGAAGTTGGGTTTTGGGTTTGATGGGAAATGGAGGGAAGAAGAAGAAGAAGAAGAAGAAGAAGAAGAAGTTGACGGGTTCTCTCATTCATTGTTTTGCTCTGTGTGTGTGTGTGTGTGTGTGTGTGTGTGTGTGTGTGTGTGTGTGTGTGTGTGTGATGTATGCGTGAGTGTGTGAATGTGTGTGTTTTTGAAATGAAGATGCCACACATATAGGTTTATTATTTGATTTGGTAGTGAATTAATTAGGATAAGTGAGTGAGTGAGTGAGAGATGGAGATCCACGAAATGTGGATCTTGATAACTAGGGGGTAGATCTAGGGGTTAAAAGGTAATTAGTTACTAGGAAATGGTAAATAGTAAAAGTAATTAGCAATTAGGAAAGGGTGTTTAATAATGTAGTTAAGGAAATTATAACTAATAGAATTTAGAGGTTAAGTTAGGTTAAATTTACTCTTAGGGGGTTTGAAAAATTATTTAAAAATATGAAAAATATAGAAAATACAAGAATGTGCCCAAAATATTCATTGATAAATATAGGCCGTTACAAAGTCCCCCATAATGCTCTCACAACCCGATAGCTAAATTTCACAAAGAAGTGAAACGAAATACAATCTTACATATGCCTTGAATAGATCTTACTGATGTGTGTGTTAAGTCATGGAAGATTGAAAAGTCAAGTGCGTGATGAAGAGCTTGTTGAACTTGGAAAACTTTCACTCTTAATGCAAGATCAACTCATTACACTTTAACCAAGCGAAAGAAAGAATGATTGAAAAAAATGCTCTTGGATTTTTGGCTCTAAAAATGAGTTCTATCTCATAAGCATTTGTGCCAAAAATGCAGCACAAATGGGTCTTAAATAAGTCCCCAAAACTACACAGAATCCAAGAAAACCAACACAAAAAATCCGCAGTCTAACGACTATAAACGGACAGAAAATCTAGTTATCAGATGACTGGTGAAGTGTTCCCAGATGGCTGATCAACTGATCAGACGTCTGAGAACATAACATCAGACGACTGACAGAAGAGATGGACAGATGAAAAGTGAAGTCCAATTTTCAAGCAACCAGTCGTCTGAAGCACACTTGTCAGACGGCTGCTGCACTGTTCAATCATCATATAAGCATACTTCAGACTGCTGTGGATTGTGGGTGAGAAAAACAGAGAGCACATGAAAAATAACTCACCCTGTGCAATCTTCTGAAGTTCATCATACAGACGTCTTAGACACTGTTTAGATGTCTAGTCTTTAAACTTCAGACAGCTTACAAATAGCTATATCAAGTAAACTAAAAGCTGACATGCCAGACGTCTGGTGAGACTTTGCCAGACGTCTGAACCTGCTCTAAATACATTATAAAGAGTGTTTTGAGCATTGGATCAAATGTGGTGGGTTCTAGATGATTTCGAAGATACCCTAAGATGGAAATGATGCATATGAGTATGTGTGTGCAGCTATTCAAGGCTTAATGATTTGGGGGTAAATATTGCATATTTTACCCCTCAATTAGTGCCATTCTGTGTGTATATGGTGTGTATTTAGCTTCTAATATGGTCATATTTAGATTATTCTTAATTATTAGAAGAACATCCTTATCATATGCACAAAATACGAATTCATTGAGTATTTCTATCATTCTCATAGTTTTCATGTGTAGATCTCGATCTTACGATTCCAACGGCTATTTATTCATATTTTTCTGAGATCTGCGCTAGTTTCTATGAATTTTTGAATGCAGAATACCAATTAAATGATGAAATATGTTCGAAATACGGCCGAATATGTCTGAAATACGAATGCAATACGGTACAAATACACGCTGCATCTCATGGTGGGCCACGTGGCAAAACAGCAGACGTCGGATTCTGATCCGACGGTCCAAATGCGAAATCAAGATCTATATGGCCTGGGCTTTATACCAGACATGTGGTGCCCATCTATATGTTCCCCGCCTTCATCCAACACCAGCGAGATGATATGCTCCTATTTTACATGATTTATCGCATATTTTCATGACACATTTCACCCCCAAATCCCCATTTTATACGCTTTTACACTATTATTTGGAACAATATGACTTTTGGAGCGTTTATGCACATTTCAAGGATTTGGAGCGATATTGGAGCAATTTGGAGTCAATGAGACGATCGACGACGTGAGAGCACCAAGAAGACTCGTGATGACATGCTTAAGGTGCCAAAGAAGAAGACTAGAGGAAGAAAGGAGGAAGAGAAAGAGAAAGGAGAAGCCAAGAAGCAACCGAGTCAGTTTCCCAGTCGACTCAACCGAGTAGCAACAGCTACTCGACCGAGCTGACACGCAGAGTTCGCAAGGAAACGGCTACACCCTACTCGACTGAGTAGGGTGGCTACTCGGTCAAGCTGAACTAATTTCCAGAGAAGCATATTGAAGCTAAAGCAGCAACCTACTATAGCTCGACCAAGCACGAAGGCTACTCGGTCGAGTAAGGCACGCGCCCAGATTTTCAGACAGCCTCTCACTCTTTTGAGATCTTCTATCTTTCTAGTTGGCAAAGTATGTTTCTCATATTTTTTTATGGATAGTAGACTTCATGACGGTTCCAACGCCCCTAAGAACGTGTCAATCGGAGGTCAGATGAAATCTAGGAAATTTTTGCAAGTTGACGTTGCAGTGCTGATATCTGTACTTGACCCGAGCAGCTCACCTACTCAACCCGAGTCGCACAAAAACAGAGCGGTGATTCTGAGCTTTTCCCCAGTACCCTGCAGCTCGACCGAGCAGGGGGCTACTCGACCAAGTAGGGGGCTACTCGACCAAGCACGCTGGGGCCTAGAACTTTAGTTGCAGCCAGAATTGATCTTGGGCACAAATTTCAGAGGGTTTCTTAGGTTATTTGCTAGGTTTTTGAGGGGACTGTATATAGGGATTGTAGCCGTTATTAGGAGGGAGTTTTTTTGGAGGTTAGATCTTATTTTCTTTGGAGCTCTTGGAGACTTTTTTAGGAGTTAGGCTTTGCCCTAGGCCCCTCCCTTGTATCAATATAAGTATTTTTGTTCTCTTTAATTCTATTTTTTAGTTCTTCTTATTGATTTCTTATTGAATATCTCTTTGATGCATACAATGAAGTTTTCTATCGTTCTTATATCTATTGCTATGATGCATGAGTAGTCTTTTCTAGGGCTAATGGATTGGCCCATGGATTTTAGGATTGAGATGCAAAGTTACGATTTTTAGGTTTATTGGAATAAAAGGGAAGTATTTTAGTTGATCTTGCAAAGTTTGTAGGAGAACTCGTACTGAGATCATGCCCACGGTCGGTGGAATCGATTGGCTTAAGGAGTATCCTACAGGCTTAATTAGGGAGTTAGTGGATTCAATTGGGACTCGTGACCATGCCCGGCTCATGTCTTGATGGGATCCACCGACGAACTATATTACTAATTGATGACTACCGTTATTGCATCAATAAGAGCCACCAAAATACATGTCGAAGCTCTGTCCATGTCTGGCGTGAGTGGAGATCATTCTGTCTACGAGAGTGGCATGAATATTGTCGATCATTAATGCACGTGTCGTGTGCGCCTACGGGTTAATGCAATACGATAGATTCATGGTGCTTAGAACCATGAATTACACATCTTAGATGCGACAATCCCTATATCACCAATACAACGTAAGAGTCTTAACCAAGCATCGACGTCCGACGATCCTAGTGGTGAGTCCTAACGCCCTAGTTTTTTCTCTTTTCTTTCTTTCTTTGTGTGGAGTCCTTTGTTTGCGACATTGAGTGACACGACTTTCGCATCCATCACCATTACGACACTCCACAATCCACATCCACCAATAAATCTGCAAGTCTAACTCAACCTAGGAGTAGATAGGTATTATAACACCGCTTCCACGTGTTCGATACCCGCTCACCGCTATACCGTGGCTTGCAGTAAACGACATCGTTTCGGAGTTAATTCCGGGCCAATCAAGTTTATGGCGCCATTGTCGGGGAGGCGTTTCGCCATATTATCTATTTACCACAATTAGGTTGATTAGACTGCGTAAAAAAACAAAAAAACAAAAAAAACAAAAAAGAGATAGATTTTTTCTCACCACCTGCTATTATTATTATCTTTATCTCTCTTTGTACCACTAACGTCTTCTCCAGGTTATTTACTTTGCTTGATTAGGTACAGTTGATGCAGCGATGGTTCTTCTAAAGATGATGCGACCGGGTTCTATACGATCCTTCATATATCTCGTTGCTACATTCAATCAGGCTGATGGAGAGTCTTTCAGGGAAGCCTTTTACAGGTTCGACGAAATGTTAGGAATGTTCCAGATGGAGTCAGACTATGTATGGGATGGTTCCAAGCTATTTTCTCTCTTCACTAGAGGATTGCAGGGACCCTCATTGGAGTTCTTAAGGAGGATGCATGTGACAACCTTCGAGGATCTGAGATATGCAGCAACCTTAGAAAGCTTATTGGACACAGATCGATATTCGGGCTCATTAGCCGCCGGGGCAGGTGATCCAGAAGATTGTGAGTTCGTTAATTTTATTATGAATCGTGTGTCTGCTGTAGGTACCATTGAGGAGGATATTCATATTCAGTTTGGCTGAGGTATTATGTGCTTCGATATTGCCACTATTGACGAGACATCGACACCTAGCACTGTAGAGCCAGCTCATGCCATCGTCGCCTCCCCTTGCTATCCACATGAGTCAGAGCAGCCTACACCAGCAGAGGATATTATTGAGGAGGTCGTGCCTATAGTAGCAGAGCAGACCATCGAGGAGGACGTGACTTGGGACGATGACATCTGCACACAGATGGAGCCCGAATTGTGCCCCCCTCCATTCGAGCTACCAGACCATCCCCACCTTCTTCAGAGGCTGAGCATCCCTTAGAGGACCATCCACCAAAGCTTACAGCTCCCACTCAGGAAGATCTCTTTACCCCTTCGTTTCTTACATTTGATTCCCCTCCGGTGTATGATGTTTTTTATGATTCAGATTTTGATGACTCATTGCGCCTTTTGCAGGATTCACATACATATGATCAAGAGGTACGATGGGACGTATACAAGGAGGAGAGCGAGGAGTTAGCACCCATGGATGCTATTGAATATGATCAGGAGGTGCACTGGGATGAGTCTGACAATGATGAAGAGTTGCCTGATGAGACCCACACTTATATGCCACAGTTACCTGAAGAACCTGAGGCGAACTACGAGGAGTTGGTTAATGTGGTGCACAAGAGTAGAGATCTATTTCCAGGAAAGTGTTGTCAACCATCTTTAATTTTAAATACTTATGTTGATGACCCCTCTTTGGAATACATTTATTTTGGGGAAGAATTATCCACATCAAATTGATGCGGCTTATCTCT
This sequence comes from Scilla litardierei, assembly GCA_030789695.1. Lineage (NCBI taxonomy): Eukaryota > Viridiplantae > Streptophyta > Magnoliopsida > Asparagales > Asparagaceae > Scilla > Scilla litardierei. Next base: position 746,901,782 of record CM061142.1, read on the forward strand.
TGCAGGGTACAGGTGGAGTCCTTGGAGAGATGCTGGGAGCCACATTGCTAGAATCTGATGGAGTCCGTGGACACACACGTCTGGCGAAGCCACAGAAGGAGCAGTTGGAGCAATTGACTACACCGGCAAAGATACTGGATCCGTCTTTTTCTATATGTGATATCAATCCAGTAGTGTAGTATTTTATTCTTTAAATAAACACGAATCCTCTCGACAGCGAGAGGACCGTATAGATTTGCTTGATTAGTTTGTTTAGAATAAATATCACCTCATATGACGGTAACAATAATCTTTTACACCCCAAACCTATTATATATATTAATTGCCATCTTCACATTTTGATATGTCTCACCATTTTGCTCACCACCATCGAGCATTTCTTTCAAGTAAAACCTTACTTTCTTATTCGCTTTACTTGATCTCGCTTAGCGAAGTCGTGACATTTTTGATCACGTCATTTGAATAAGACTGTTTGGTATAAGCTTAGGTGAGGGCGCTCTCATGCATCATTGCATGTGCATGTAGTTGCATCAGGATTTCATTTCATTCATTTCATCATTTTTCATTCACCCCCTTATATTTATCATTGTTCCTCATAATTACCTTTTATAATCACATTGAGGACAGTATGATGTTTAACCTTGGGGGAGTGCATTTCCATGCCATTTAGTTGCATTAGTTGTATTTTTACTTTATTTTTTGTATTTTTAGGATTTTTCAAATTTTTGCATCATCTTTTCAATTTTTCCATCTTATTTTCATTTTATGTGTGTTCATGCATCATATTGTATGCTTGTTTTTCTTTTTTCCTTCTTCTCTTTTGTATTTATTTCTTATTCTCGTTTCCTTCTTTTGCTAGATTTGTTCCTTATGATGATATCTCTTATTGCTTTAGTAGCCATCACGATGCTTATATCTCTTGCCAGGCTATTTGGAGTATTTCAGCATCCTGCTATCTGTGTGCTTGCTTATATGTTCTTTTGATGACTCCTCTAGGTGAATGCATGATACTAATTGAAGCTGAATGTATGCAATAGTATTTAGTATGCTTATGTTGGGCATGCACCAAGATTCACGCATCATTTGTATATCTTAAGCATCTGTATTATTGTCTTATTCACCTTATGTTGCATGCCTGATATGATTGTACGCTTTACCTCTTGACTTCACTATCTATTGAGATGATTAAAAATTTCCATGCTTACATATGAGTTTTAATTGAGGTATTATCTTATTAAACTGTTTGTGCACATCTTATGAGTGAACCGAGCGTTGCATCATTTCCTTCTCCACATATATCTTTTTATTCTCTATATGTCACTTGAGTTCACCTCTCAAAGCTACTTATACTGCATCCATTCCCAAAAATCACATACAAAAGAAAAGCTTGCTCCAAAAAGTCCAAAAAGCCAAAAAAGGAGCCAAAAACCAAAAATACAAATCATATAACTCCTACAAAAATCCAAAAAGAAAAATAAGAACCAAAAAGAAAAAGAAAAATATTTATATATCTCATTATTGGAGCCACAAAAATACATTGGAAAACCAAGGCAAAAATTCTATTTTCTCATATCCTTTTCCTTTAGATGTGATGCCTCAAGCTAAGCTTGAGGGGGGTGAATTCATTTGACCATAAAAGTGAGTACGCCATTAGAGTGGAGAGGTGCACGAATAGGGAAGTTTGATAATGCTAAAACTTAGCAAAATACTTTAGTTATGTAGATTTCTTATGATTCGATATAAATATGTGGATGCCATGATTTATTCCATTCTCCATTGCATGCTTGGTGTGATTCTTGTATGCTTCATTTATAACTTTTAATTGAAAAGTGCATCGCCAATGATATGTATATTAAATTCTATGAATTGCGTGAAGTGGATATGAGTTGATCGCATGAATTTAGAGAGTCCCTTTTGTTGTTCTTGAAAGCTTGCAAGTATCATGTTTAAGTAAGATATGAAATCTTTATAGCATGTGATTCGTATTTTCCGAGTGATCGTGATGTGTAGCTTATGGCTTGGGATCTGAGAGAATAATCTAGCGACCCCTTCCACTTCGTATTCTTTTTCATTTTTCTTTACCTCCCGGTGAGCTTCGTATTCGTCTTCCTCGAGGACGAGTAAGAGATAAACTTGGGGGATTTTGATATGCTTCTGTTTTAGATGATTTATCGTATATTTTCATGACACATTTCACCCCCCAAATCCCCATTTTAAACGCTTTTACACTATTATTTGGAATAATATAACTTTCAGAGCGTTTATGCCCATTTCAAGGATTTGGAGCGATATTGGAGCAATTTGGAGTCAATGAGACGATCGGCGACATGAGAGCACCAAGAAGACTCATGATGACATGCTTGAGGTGCCAAAGAAGAAGACTAGAGGAAGAAAGGAGAAAGAGAAAGAGAAAGGAGAAGCCAAGAAGCAACCGAGTCAGTTTCCCAGGCGACTCGACCGAGTAGCAACAGCTACTCGGCCAAACTGACACGTAGAGTTCGCAAGGAAACAGCTACACCCTACTCGACCAAGTAGGGTGGCTACTCGGTCGAGCTGAACCAATTTCCAGAGAAGTATATTGAAGCTAAAGCAGCAACCCACTGTAGCTCGACCAAGCACGAAGGCTACTCGATCAAGTAAGGCAAGCGCCCAGATTATCAGACAGCCTCTCACTCTTTTGAGATCTGTTATCATTCCAGTTGACAAAGTATTTTTCTCATATTTTTATGGATAGTAGACTTCATGACGGTTCCAACGCTGCCAAGAATGTATCAATCAGAGGTTGGATGGAATCTGGGAAATTTCTGTAAGTTGACACTGCAGTGCTAAAATCTGTACTCGACCCGAGCAGCAAGGCTACTCAACCGGCTACTCGACCGAGAAGCTCACCTACTCGACCGAGCAGCTCACTTACTCGACTCGAGTCGCACAAAAATAGAGCGGTGATTCTGAGCTTTTCCCTAGGACCCTGTAGCTCGACCGAGTAGGGGGGCTACTCGACCGAGCACGCTGGGGCCCAGAACTTAAGTTGCAGCCAGAATTGATCTTGGGCATAAATTTCTGAGGGTTTCTTAGGTTATTTGCTAGGGTTTTGAGGGGACTATATATAGGGATGTAGCTGTCATTAAGAGGGAGTTTTTTTGGAGGTTAGATCTTATTTTCTTTGGAGTTCTTGGAGACTTTTTTAGAAGTTAGGCTATGACCTAGGCCCCTCCATTGTATCAAGATAAGTATTTTTGTTCTCTTTTATTCTATTTTTTAGTTCTTCTTATTGATTGCTTATTGAATATCTCTTTGATACATGCAATGAAGTTTTCTATCATTCTTATATCTATTGCTATGATGCATGAGTAGTCTTTTCTAGGGCTAATGGATTGGCCCATGGATTTTAGGATTGAGATGCAAAGTTAGGATTTTTAGATTGTATTGGAATTTTAGTTGATCTTGCAAAGCTTGTAGGAGAACTCGTACTGAGATCATGCCCACGGTCGGTGAAATCAATTGGCTTAAGGAGTATCCTATAAGCTTAATTAGGGAGTTAGTGGATTCAATTGGGACTCGTGACCATGCCCAGCTCATGTCTTAATGGGATCCACCGACGAACAATATTACTAATTGACGGCTACCGTCATTGCGTTAATAAGAGCTACAAAAATATACGTCGAAGATCTGTCCATGTCCGACGTGAGTAGAGATCATTCTGTCCACGAGAGTGGCGTGAATATTGTCGATTCTTAATGCATGTGTCGTGTGCGCCTACGGGTTAATGCGATATGATAGATTCATGGTGCTTAGAACCATGAATTCCACATCTTAGATGCGACAATCACTATAAACCCAATGCAATGTAAGAGTCTTAACCAACCTTCGACGTCCGACGATCCTAGTGGTGAGTCCTAACGCCCTAGTCTTTTCTCTTTTCTTTCTTTCTTTGTGTGGAGTCCTTTGTTTGCGACATCGAGTGGCACGACTTTTGCATCCATCACCATTACGACACTCCACAATCCACATCCACCAGTAAATCTGCAAGTCTAACTCAACCTAGGAGTAGATAGGTAGTATAGCACTGCTTCCACGTGTTCGATACCCGCTCATCGCTATACCGTGCGCTTGCGATAAACGACATCGTTTCGGAGTTAATTTCGGGCCGATCACGAGCAGAGGGAGACGTGGCCTATTCTGAGCCGCCAAATGCAGATCCAATTGATCACTGTAAATCTCGATAGCATTTGCGGAGCGCCTTCATCTTTCCATATGGCAGCATCCCATTCATCCCCGCCCAAATCTAGCAACAGCTGCTGTGGGTGACACGACGTTGTATTAACCGTTGGATCACCTGATCCAATGGACGAGATCGAGGCCAAGGCGGATTCGGGGTTGAGATGCGAAGCGGGCGAAAACAGGATTCGGGAGGACACGTGGCGACTCCAGATTAAACCACGCTACGATCCGATGGCTGTAATTTGCAGCGTCTGTGGTTTTGGGTTTAGATCGAATTTTGAATGCGGGGTTGGACCCGCTAAGCCCCCAAAACTGAAATGCTTATATATAAGCGTATTTTTAAGGTTTTGGGGTATTCTTTGCGTATTTTGAGCTCTAGAGAGCGTATTTGGCCGTGAGTTTTGGAGGCCCTGGAGACAAAGGTAGGTGCTATCATCTGAAGGAGATCTAGGGTCTATTTGGAGAGAATTGGTGATATTTTTCATATCTTTTGCCTTATATTTTAAATATTTGGCTTGTATTTGGAGTATTCTTCACATATTTTAAGCTTTTGAACATGTATTTGTCTATGAATATGAGTTCTATTCTCCCCATGCGTGGCTAATCTCCATATGGGTTGGTTGTGATGTAGTTATGGTGTTGAAATCTTTGATTTTGATATCTTTTCGTCCTATATTCATGTTATAATCATGTATTTTGTTGTTTTCTATGTATAACTTATTTGAGAATGTTAATCGGAGACGTGTGCATGCTTGAATGGAATATGATCTGAGTAAGAATTATTCGTAAGGCGATCCGAGAGGATGTATCGTGACCCGAGAGAGCACTTGTGCATATTTTCTTCATGAAATCGATATTATACGTAGTTACTCTTTGGAACATTTTATGTGCTTTATCGCCATACTTTCCGATGCTCTCATGCCCTAGCAAGATGAAACGTTGAGTTATAGAAAAGATATTAATACTCATTGATTGCATATACCCTAACGAAATCACAACCAATGCATACTGTCCATATTAATACACTAGTATCGAATTCGTCGAAATTATCGTAGGATTCTCTTTTAGTATTTTAAACCCTCGACACCATTACTTTTATACCTGAAAGGTGGTTGGATATTATTGTTTTAGTACTCTTTATAAACTAAAATTCGTGGTTTTGCAGGTCAGTTGTCATGTGGATACGATACCTGGACTCACCATGATTATTACTTGTTCGATCTCCTACACTTGGGAGTAGCGCTCACATCTTTTGAGACGAGTCAAGTTTTTGGTGCCTTTTACCGGGGACAACGATATTTGTGATCTACGATTTCAATTTGTACAGAGGAATATTCGGTGAGATCATTCCATCTTATAGCTTAGGACTTTCATTAGTTTATTTTGTTTTCTTTATATTAAAAAAATAAATCAAAAGAGGGCTTTATGGAATTCTATGGCACAGATTATTGGTATGATGCAGAGTACGGTGTTGCACACAAGCATAGGATGGAGAAGCTCAAGATCGTTAATTTCAATCAGCAAGACTATGAAACGTTCTATCAGGCCTGGAGGAGTTCACAGACTTACTATTGGTTTATCCGCATCATGGGTACACAAAGAAAAAGCTTATGGAGTCATTCTTATTTGGACTACGACCAAAGCTGCAGGAATTTTTGGGAGTCATGACGCCGATAGAGGCATGGAAGTACACGGAGTCCCTGCAAGAGAATGATAGGATCATTAATGGGACTTCAAAAAGTGTGCCAACAGAGCCTTCTTATGACGACACTGGAGCATGCCTTGAGAGCAAAGCGTAGACGAACCCTTGCAACCCTTGAAAGAGGATATCCAACTGCTCATTCAAACACAGGAGGCTAAATCTCTAGAATTTCATCAAAATTTCCTTACACGGAGTCATCAAATTTAACAAATAATTGAAAATCTTACTTTGATGGCTACTTGTTTAGAATAAAATAATCCTTTTGAAAATAAACTTCAAACATCTAATATGGTTTTATCTTCTACTACAAGTATACAGAGCGAGCCATGTCACGATGAAAGCACAAATCTAAATATTAACATGGCAGAAAGTGTGTGCAAAGAAGGAGAGGACGAGCAAGCAATTTTGGATGAACAAGAGGAGGAGGTAACAAGGGACTTGCGTTTAGAGATTATCGATATGGAGCCCGAACCACTCTTTCCCCAGTTTTTTTTTCAAAATCCTTCATTCCTCTTCCCCATGATTGAGCATCATACTGAGAGTAGTGCAATTCTTTCAGGGAGTAGTCATCAACATGTTTACATAATTTTACATATTTTGATGACTACATTTGGAATGCGTTAATTGAGAATAATTTTAAACCAAATTGGACTTCCCATTAAGCTTGGGGCGAGGACGCGGCAGGTCCGCATGTGCAAGTAGGAGGAGGTACTTTTGCCTTTCTTTCCTCCTTGACTTAACACAATAAGCATCTGTGTGAAATACCACAGGTTCTTACTTGCATTACTAATAAAACACTGATAAGTAAAATATTATTACAATCTCCAACGTCTCAACGGAATTGCAACAAATGGAGAAAATAAGAGTAGGTCTTATGACCCGTACAACAAATGACAATGGTGGTTCACTAGTCAACAACTCTTGGTCCATTGGTTCAGCTATCTCAACTAGTCCTCATGGTGCTATAGCTCGAGATCTGACATACATCCAAAAACATGAATGGAAGTCAGCAAGGGTCTGCAAGTAGAGGTAGGAAACCCAAGGCAAGATATACAAATTTATACTAGATTTAAGAGGCATTAATACATCCAATGAGATAACGACAAAAGTTTAAACATGCTGATTATAAAATGAAATAAAGTAAAATACTCCTATTATGCAGTTCTAAGCAAAAGTAAGGTGAGCAGTTATGACATGGTAGTTATAACGAATTAAAAGTAAGCACTATAAACATGGAAATCCTTATGTGTGAGCAAGTGACAACGATTATTACAATTACAATGCTATGCTTTTTATCATGCATAGGGTTCTCGCCTTTAGGTCGTGATGAGTGAGTCGTTCTTCTTACGGGGGCCTACCGTGATTGGCGCTAACCCACCGTATGGGTGGTGCCCTTGAAGAAAGTACCCTTTCATATGCCTAGTGGCCGCTCAACCCTAACCCCACCCAAAAATGTTGTGCTGGACACGAGCTAGGCGCTAAACCGACATATACTGGAACACGAGCCAGACTAGTCATATGTGACCCTACTGGAACACGAGCCAGACAAGTCAACAAGACTGACGGAGTAGCCATATTACAAGCACGAATTTATGAATTCAAGCATTTGTCAACTCACATGACATCACGAATTCATGATTTTTCCTTCGAGGCGCACGATTTCACGATGTCACACATTTGTTGATTATTCCAAGACGTGCAGCAATTTAATAATGTCATCATGTATTTTTATACAACATTTTCCATGATTGCAAGAGTGTTGAACAACATTTACAATAGTTTAACAAAAGTGCTGAATATAAGAATTTAACGAACATGTCACGGAAACTAATTTTCTTTGCTATTGTTCTAAACTAAGGCATATCAAATTGTATGTCGTTGGGTCACATTTTTAGTCACGGACGCCATGGTAGTAATTTCATGCGTCATTTCACGTGTAGATTTTGAGTTATACAACTTTACATGCAAAAGACCAAATGAGTATCTACCTTCAAAAATTCAATATAAATTGTACACTTGCCTGATTTCAGCGACTTTGGTGTCGTTGGGTTCGTCTTGACAGGTACTATGTAATGGTACGTCTGGTTCTCTGTTTTGGTCAAACACATCACTGAATTAGATTCATTGCAAGATAATCAAAATGTCAAGTTAATTCCTGAATTGGGTTCGTCTGATTGTATTGGGTTCTCTGGTTAGGGTGATGTTTATATTGTATTATAACATTCTTTTATTAACATGGTATGCCTTATTTTACACTAATATTAGTACCCTAACATTATTTAACCATCATTAACATGCTGAAATTAATACTAGCCAGTTAATTTATAAATTAATACTAACAACCTATTAACTAACCTAATACCAGCTAATGATAGGGTTAACATTTCATTAAATCGTCCCACCTACTCTACTTATAACCATAATATCCTCTTACCTACTCTCTCTCTCTCTCTCTAACTCTCCCTTCTCTTATTCTTTAACCTGTTAACTCTATCTCTCTCTTATTCTTTCTTTCTTTATTTCTATTACAGGCTGTCACTCTCCTCTCTTCATTTCTTTCTTTTCTTTTCTTTTTCATTTTAGTTGCAACAAGACGCTCACGCAAGGGGGAGCTCGGAAACTCACGCAAAGGGAGGAGGGCGCTGGCCGGCGGCAGTCTCCGGCGGCTGTGTGCGGTGGCTTCCCCGGGCGGCGGCACGGCAGCACGGCGACCAGGCGGCGCGGCTGTGCACGAGGGTGGCGCGCTTCGGTAGCGTAGCAGCGCAGCAGTTCCCTCCGGCAGCGGGCGGTGCACGCGTGGGGATCGGGGCCTGTCAGAGGTTGGTGGCCGCGGCTTCTTGGCGGCGGCACGCGCAAGGGTGCTGGGGGCTGGTCGGGAAAGAGGAGGAAGGAGGAATGGGTTTGAAAAATCTGAAATGTTATTTGAATTTGAAATTTGTTTTTAGATCTGAGATTATACCTTTTTTATTTCTGATTTCAAAATCAGTTTGAGTTTTTGTTTGGGAAAATGATTTTTGGTAAGAAATGATTTGGGGCTTATTTATTTGAGGGGCTTGAGAAATTTGATAGAGGATTTGGGCTGATTTGGTGGTGGATTGTTTCTGGTTGATTTGGTGAACTGGTTTGCAGAATGATTTTGCAGGGGAGAAGACGTTGCTGCCTTAAGAGGATTAGCAGGGGGCTAGGTTTCTCATTAGTCAAATAGGTAAGGTTTTTGAATAGGATGGGAAATTAATGTTAACTTTTGACTAATTTGAGGGGGAGGAACCTGACTCATATAAACGTGTGTGTTTTGATTTAAAAAGAGAATTAATTATTTTGTTGACTTAAACAAGGGGGATGCATCAGGTTAACGAAACGTGTTTCTTCCTCCAACCTTTTTATAAAAATTATAATGTGAAAGATAAGTTGTATTAAGCTAAGAGATTAAAGGATTAAAGTAATTAAGTAATTAAGTAAAATTAAATGTAATTAGTAAAACAAATGAATTAAAGTAATTAGTAACTTTTAGAAGTGATTAGCAAAGTGTAATTAGTAAGATAATTAAGTTAAAGTATTTAGTTAAACTTTATGGTTAATTAATTATGATATGGTGAAAACGAAAAACAGAGACGCGCTCGAGTCAACGCGTAACAAAGAAAGTACGGACGAAAGATTATCCGGACGACAGAAATGAAATACCGGTACGTACGATCTAAAACACGTCTAAAAATACAGGCAGTTACATTCTACCCACCTTAAGAAAAATTACGTCCTCGGAATTCTTATCAATTAACAAGTATGGATAACGCTCTCGTATTTCATCTTCTCTCTCCCAGGTGGACTCTCCTGGCGAGTCATGTCGCCACTCTAACAAGATCGACAGTCATGTTCCGAAGTGTCTTCTGACGCCTGTTAAAAATCTGCACTGGCGACTGGTCATGTTTGGTTTACGGTTTGTTAAAAAGGAAACATTTGTTCTTAATGAATTTGATTAGGGGAAATTAAGGCTAATTTTATTAAGGGATGTTTTTTTGAAAAGAAGACATTGATAGAGGAGGAAATTGGGGGGTTAGGTGGCTATGCACAACAATGGCCTTAGTCGTCTATAGGCAAGCAAAATAGCTAGCGACGGCTACCAGCGATGTGCAAGGACAAGGGTGAGAAAATAATAAAATACAAATATGTATATACACTCATAACTACAACCCCAATATTCTAACACACTGGTTGTTAAACCCATAACCTCAAACAAGTGTTCCTAAAATTAATCATCACTTCTCGTCTTGTCACTGAATAGTGTTACAACTATAAGCATATCCTGAACTTAAATATAGGTCCAATACTTCCCCTTTCTTTTCGATTTCTATCTCATAATTCTTGCCTTAAACAATTAATACTTTAAACAAGGCAACCTCGGAAGGGAAAATACCAACTATCCTCAACCAATACTTCTTACAAATTTTCTCACTCCTTCGCTCATTATTGCTATTAAGACAGTAACATCTTCTCGGGGGTCTTTAATGTATGATATCCTCTATACCCAAGTTCTCCAAAAAAAATCTACATTCTCATAGGTTGTCTCATCCGTAATGTATCATCCCTTGCTCATTGTATAACCTAACTTGTAGTACTATAATTGTGACATCATCTAACTTCAACCTTATTCTTATATTAAGCAATTGATACAACGATGCTTTACCAATTACTGATATATGACAATAAGTACCAATGCGCCTAGTATACATCACCATCTACCATCAACATTTATCATGCTCCCAACTCATTCTTCATCGTGACAACTCATAAGTTTAAACACCTTAATTAACAAACTATTAAATCACATCTCATCATTTCTTATTGTATCTTATCCTAAGCAACTTAGATCAATTTACCCAAATATCCATTCGTATCAACATATCATATCATTTCCGACGTCTCCATCACCCCATCCGTACGATGACGTCTTGTTACTTTTCATACTCTACTAATCATCATCGTCATCATAAATCATGTAATATTTACAAAGTTACTCTCAGCTGCTACTAATATGAATTCCAAATCCGTAATGTACTCGTCTTCCTATGCACCATTCATAGTATGGAATCCTATTGAATCCATTATGTATGGGTATATCCAAATGTGAAATATAATTCTTAAACACATCATTCTATCTATCATATTGTAAACAATCAATACAACTACACCTTACATCATCTCAAACTACTCCTATTCGTAATTATAATCCCCTAATAATAATAATCATATCTAACATTCTATCAACATAATGCATAACAAAATTCAACATTGCTGATGATAGAAATAAAGGTAGAGGAAAATATTTTAAAAGGGGTTATAACGCAAATTTAAAACTAATCTCGCTAAAGTGATAATAAGTAAATAGATGCACTAATGTGGTAACCAAGAGATAGTGTAGGATACAGAGTTGTATGATGTAACGAATCAAGTTTGCGACGAATGGGTTCAGGTGAGGCAAGGATATGGAGTTAGCTTGATCAGGTGGCATAGAGATGGTTATGAATGATTAAATGGGAGAATGGAGGTATGTGTAAAAATGTGACAATATCCCCATAACGTATAAAAGGATTGTGAGTATGTGGTATAAGTTAAAACGGTAGATAAGCAATAGTCGAAAGAGTCATGGGTATAGAGATGTAGTGTTTGTTTCGTAAATGGAGATAGATTTTTACAAAAAATTTAAAATATGAACACGATGAATGCAGAACTGATAACCCGAGGTAGTTGGAGTTCTACTTAGTAGTTTAAATTTGTATATGATTGGTTGTTTTGAAATCCGTTGTAGTATCGTAAGAAAGAAAATGCTACACATAATCATAATTCACGTCCTTGCGATCCAGCAGACACGGCCAGGGAAGTGACTAAGCCAGGATCACTTACCCCCAGTCTAGCTAGGATGATCCAATAAACTTAGCTAAGCACATTGACCAGATCATGGTCCATTGAAGGAAACTTATCATTTATATGTGTGCCATCAACAAAAAGGTTTTTTTATTAACAACTAATTAATCCTATCAACTAGTTGAATCCTAAAAATTCAAAATTTTAGGTTTTGTCAATGACTTTTTATTAAGTCTTTATCAACTTTACGGTTTTATTCATATCGAAGATAACTATCAACGAAGGAGGTTATTAGCGCAAGTAACTCCAAGGAATGGAACACGAGTTCCTAGACAAGGGTTAAGAGTTCAAAGGAGATGATGATAATCAAGGAAGACCTAATGAGGATGATAATAAGGACGCTTCACCCGTATATCCAATACATGTGAACACTTGAGACATCCTGTACTCGAGTGGAAAGGAAGTATGGTTTAAAGATAAAGATCTCCATATATAGAAAGTAAAATATGTGTGTAAGGATGGTATAGATTAGAAATCATTATAATAAAGTGAATAAAAATTTTCAGCGAAGGAAACTCAAAATCAAAGAATAAATTTAAGTCAGTTGAAAAATATGAGGCCTATGTATATATATTAAAGATTTTTAAAGAAGTTAAACCGGGCGAGGAATTCCATAAAAGGGATATCGACAGTAGAATCAGTATAATAATGTGGGTGATTCAAAAGGGTAATGATGGCTGTCAGGAAGATCACGTGGGTCGAGAACAAGAATTAGAATAGGATGATCAAATGTGAGTATGTGTAGGAAATGACTTGTGAAAATGCTACATAGATTCCTAAGGTCATAAAGTGGAATATAAAATGAAGGGAGATTAAAAATCAAGAATATACTGATTTGGTTGACTAAGGGCCAGGAACCTTAGGACTAGGATTTTCTAATGAATTTGATCGATGTAGAAAATTATAGGGAAGGTGTTGTTTGAGAGTCAAGATTGTAATATTATCTATGCTGTTTTAAAGTATTTTACATGAGCATAGACCTGTATGGGCCACCACTAAAACATGTCACGCCCCGCTTCCCATTAAGCTTGGGGCGAGGATGCGGCAGGTCCGCATGTGCAAGTAAGGAGGAGGTACTTTTGCTTTTCTTTCCTCCTTGACTTAACACAACAAGTGTTTGTGTGAAATACCGCATGTTCTTGCTTGCATTACTCAAAAACAACACATACAAGTAAAATATTATTACAATCTCAAACGTCTCAACGGAATTGCAACAAATGGAGAAAAGAAGAGTAGGTCTTATGACCCGTACAACAAATGAAAATGGTGGTTCACTAGTCAACAACTCTTAGTCCACTGGTTCAGCTATCTCAATTAGTCTTCATGGTGCTATAGCTCGGGATCTGACATACATCCAAAAACATGAATGTATGTCAGCAAGGGTCTGCAAGTAGAGGTCAGAAACCAAAGGCAAGATATACAAATTTATACTGGATTTAAGAGGCATTAATAAATTCAACAAGATAACGACAAAAGTTTAAACATGTTGATTATAAAATGAAATAAAGTAAAATACTCCTATCATGCAGTTCTAAGCAAAAGTAAGGTGAGCAGTTATGATATGGCAATTATAACGAATTAAAAGTAAGCATTATAAACATGGCAATCCTAATGTGCGAGCAAGTGACAACGATTATTACAATTACAATGCAATGCTTTTTATCATGCATAGGGTTCTCGCCTTTAGGTCGTGATGAGTGAGTCGCCCTTCTCACGGGGGCATACCGTGATTGGCGCTAACCCACCGCATAGGTGGTGCCCTTGAAGAGATTACCCTTTCATACGCCTAGTGGCCGCTCAACCCTAACCCCACCCAAAAATGTTGTACTGGACAAGAGCCAGGCGCTAAACCGACATATACTGGAACACGAGCCAGACTAGTCATATGTGACCCTACTGGAACACGAGCCAGACTAGTCACACATGACCGACGGAGTAGCCATATTACAAGCACGAATTTATGAATTCAAGCATTTGTCAACTCACATGACATCACGAAGTCACGATTTCACCTTCGAGGCGCACGATATCATGATGTCACACATTTGTTAATTATTCCAAGACATGCATCAATTTAATAATGTCATCATGTATTTTTATACAACATTTTCTATGATTGCAAGAGTGTTGAACAACATTTACAATAGTTTAACAAAAGTGCTGAATATAAGAATTTAATGAACATGTCACGGAAACTAATTTTCATTGCTATTGTTCTAAACTAAGGTATATCAAGTTATATGCCGTTGGGTCACATTTTTAGTCACGGACGTCATGGTAGTAATTTCATGCGTCATTTTACGTGTAGATTTTGAGTTATACAACTTTACATGTAAAAGACCAAATGCGTATCTACCTTCAAAAATTCAATATAAATTGTACACTTGCCTGATTTCAGCGATTGTGGTGTCATTGGGTTCGTCTTGACGGGTACTACGTAATGGTACGTATGGCTCTCTGTTTTGGTGAAACACATCACTGAATTAGATTCATTGCAAGATAATCAAAATGTGAAGTTAATTCCTGAATTGGGTTCGTCTGATTTTATTGGGTTCTCTGGTTAGGGTGATGTTTATATTGTATTATAATATTCTTTTATTAACATGGTAAGCCTTATTTTACACTAATATTAGTACCCTATCATTATTTAACAATCATTAACATGCTGAAATTAATACTAGCCAGTTAATTTATAAATTAATACTAACAACCTATTAACTAACCTAATACCAGCTAATGATAGGGTTAAGATTTCATTAAATCGTCCCACCTACTCTACTTATAGCCATAATATCCTCTTACCTACTCTCTCTCTCTCTCTCTCTCTCTCTCTCTCTAATTCTCTCTTCTCTTATTCTTTAACCTATTAACTCTATCTCTCTCTTATTCTTTCTTTCTTTATTTCTATTATAGGCTGTCACTCTCCTCTCTTCATTTCTTTCTTTTCTTTTCTTTTTCATTTTAGTTGCAGCAAGAAGCTCACGCAAGGGGGAGCTCGGAAACTCACGCAAGGGAGGAGGGCGCTGGCCGGCGGCAATCTCCGACGGCTGTGGGCGATGGCTTCCCGGGCGGAAATACGACGGCACGGCGACCAGGCGGGGCGGTTGCACACAAGGGTGGCACGCTCCGGCTGCATAGCAGTGCAGCAGTTCCCTCCGGCAGCGGGCGACGTGCGCGTGGGGATCGGGGCCTATCGGAGGTTGGTGGTCGCGGCTTCTCGGCGGCGACGCGCGTAAGGGTGCTGGAGGCTGGTCGAGAAAGAGGAGGAAGGAGGAATGGGTTTGAAAAATCTGAAATGTTATTTGAATCTGAAATTTGTTTTTAGATCTGAGATTATCCCTTCTTGATTTCTGATTTCAAAATCAGTTTGAGTTTTTGTTTGGGAAAATGATTTTTGGGAAGAAATGATTTGGGGTTGATTTGTTTGAGGGGCTTAAGAAATTTGATAGAGGATTCGGGCTGATTTGGTGGTGGATTGTTTCTGGTTGATTTGGTGAACTGGTTTGCAGAATGATTTTGCAGGGAGAAGACGTTGCTACCTTAAGAGGATTAGCATGGGGGACAACGCTTCTCATTAGTCAAATAGGTTAGGTTTTTGATTAGGATGGGAAATTAATGTTAACTTTTGACTAATTTGAGGGGGAGGAACCTGACTCATATAAACGTGTTTGTTTTGATTTAAAAAGAGAATTAATTATTGTGTTGACTTAAACAAGGGGGATGCATCAGGTTAACGAAACATGTTTCTTCCTCCAACCTTTTTATAAAAATTATAATGTGAAAGATAAGTTGTATTAAGCTAGGAGATTAAAGGATTAAAGTAATTAAGTAATTAAGTAAAATTAAATGTAATTAGTAAAATAAATGAATTAAAGTAATTAGTAACTTTTAGAAGTGATTAGCAAAGTATAATTAGTAAGATAATTAAGTTAAAGTATTTAGTTAAACTTGATGGTTAATTAATTATGATACAGTGAAAACGAAAAATGGAGACACGCTCGCGTCGACGTGTAACAAAGAAAGTACGGACGAAAGATTATCCGGACGACAGAAATGAAATACTGGTACGTACGATCTAAAACACGTCTAAAAATACAGGCCGTTACAATTAACATGCCAGAAAGTGTGTGCAAAGAAGGAGAGGACGAGCAAGTAATTTTGGATGAACAGGAGGAGGAGATAACAAAGGACTTGCGTTTAGAGAATATCGATATGGAGCTCGAACCACTCTTTCCCCCAGTTTTTTTTCCAAAATCCTTCATTCCTCTTCCCCATGATTAAGCATCATACTGAGACTAGTGCAATTCTTTCAGGGAGTAGTCATCAACATGTTTTACATAATTTTACATATTTTGATGACTACATTTGGAGTGCGTTTATAGAGAATAATTTTAAACTAAATTGGACTGACATAACTCATCTCTTGCAGGACATATGTAAACAATTTATAGAGGTGCTTGGAGTTGTATTATTGGGGTCCAACTTAGCTAGTGGAGAAAGATTACTCGTCGAGGAGCGCAAGGAGCAGATATGACAACTTCCTCCACCATTAAAGATCCGTGATCCGCCATTTGACCATGGTGTATTATTTCCATTAGTGTAGATTTTTATATATGCTTTTTAGGATGTTTGCTTTTGAATAAACTCGTACCCTTTTCGACATTGAGGACAATGTCCATCTTTAGTTGGGGGGAGTGTATGAGACCTTAGGATTTTTGTTTAAAAATAAAATCAATCACCAATTCTAATCTTTTAATACTCCTTCACAAACCACTTTATCGGATGATTATGCATTGATCGAATTCTTGAAATTGTTTATGGCTTGAATTAATTATTTTTCTCTTCATGGAATTAATCAGTAATATGCCGCCTATGAAAATTTTCAATAGCCATGGTTAATATCTCGAAATAGTTTGAATTTATCGCATGCATGCTATTGTGATACATAAGCGTAAGTAGACATGATTTATTAGAATAGTCTTCAAGTTGAAGAGGAATTTGGCCTTTATTACTAAAGTTCATGTCCGATGAATGTGTATTGTATTTCTTCCACATAAAAAATAAAAAGAAAAAACATGGAGAAAATAAAAGTTAGATGATTCGAGTTATTAGGTTCGAGTGGCTTTTCTAAGCCTAATGCCCGAAGGTCGTCTAACTTAGGAGTCATTAACTAAAAGCTCGTTACATGAATCACTCTAAGTCAACAAAGATACAATAAAAACTTAGATGGTTGGAGTTATTAGGTTCGAGGGGCTCTTCTAAGCCTAATGCCCGAAGGTCGTCTGGCCTAGGACTAGGAGTCATTAACTGAAAGCTCGTTAAATGGATCATTCTATGTTATAAAAGAAAGAAAAAGAAAAAAAAAGAAAGGTATGGTGAATAAAGGAAGCAAACTCAATACTCATGAATCGAATGATTTTTATGCGATGCCAATTCCTTGGAAATAAAATACCTATGAAATGAGGCCGTGTTAAATTAGAGAAAATATCATGTGATTGATCTTCTTCATGGATTGTGTATATTAATGGTCAAAATCATGTTGGAAGCCGTATTGTTGAGCCACTCCATAAACGATCAATAGACTTTATTATTTTTATTATGCATCTGATTTAATCGCTCTTTTTGCTAGGGACTAGCAAATCACTAGTTGGGGGGTGTGATTCGGTGGTAAATATTGCATATTTAACCCCTCAATTAGTGCCATTCTGTGTGTATATGGTGCATATTTAGCTTCTAATATGGTTGTATTTAGATTATTCTTAATTATTAGAACATCCTTATCCTATGCACAAAATATGAATTTATTGAGTATTTCTATCATTCTCATATTTTTCATGTATTAATCTCGATCTTACAATTCCAACGGCTCTCTATTCATATTTTTTTGAGATCTGTGCTAATTTCAATAAATTTTTGAATGCAGAATACCAATTAAATGATGAAATACGTTCGAAATACGACCGAAATACGAACGATATGGCACAAATACGCACCGCATCTCATGGCGGGCCACGTGGCAAAACAACAGCCGTCAGATTCTGATTTGACGGTCCAAACGTGAAGATGAGATCTATATGGACTAGGCTTTATACCGGACACGCAGCGCCCATCTAGGCATTCCTTGCCTTCATCCAAGCCGACGAGCAGAGGGTGACGCGTCCTATTCTGAGTCGCCAGATGCAGATCCAACGGTTCACTGTAAATCTCGATATCGTTTGCAGAGCGCCTTTATCTTGCCAAGTTGCAGCATCTCATTCACCCCCCCCCCCAAATCTAGCAGCAGCTGTTGTGGGTGATGCAGCACAGTGTTGACCGTTGGATCACCTGATCCAACAGACGAGATCGAGGCCAAGGCAGATTCGGAGTTGAGATGCGGAGCAGGCAAAAACAGGATTTGGGAGGATAGGTGGCACCTCCAGATTAAATCGCGTCGCGATCCAACGGCTGCAATTTCCAACGGCTGTGGTTTTGGGGTTAGATCGGATTTTGAATGCGGGTTTGGACCCGCTACGCCCCCAAACCCGTAATGCTTATATATAAGCGTATTTTTTAGGGTTTTGGCGATATTCTTTGAGTATTCTGAGCTCTAGAGAGCATATTTGGCCATGAGTTTTGGAGGCCCTAGAGACAGAGGCATGAGCTATCATCTGAAGGAGATCTATGGTCTATTTGGAGAGAATTGGTGATATTTTTCCTATGTTTATTTTGAATATTTGGCTTGTATTTGTAGTATTCTTCACGTATTTTGAGATTTTGAACATGTATTTGTCTAAGAATATGAGTTCTAATCTCCCCATGTGTGGCTAATCTACATATGTGTTGGTTGTGATGTAGTTAGGGTGTTGTAATCTTTGATTTCGATATCTTTTTGCCTTATATTCATGTTATAATCATGTATTTTGTCGTTTTCTACGTATAACTTATTTGAGTATGTTAATCGGAGATGTGTGCATGCTTGAATGGACTATGATCTGAGTAAGACTTATTCGTGATGCGATTCGAGAGGATGTATCGTGATCCGAGAGGGCACTTGTGCGTATTTTCTTCATGAAATCGATATTATACGTGGGTACTCTTTGGCAGGTTTTTATGTGCTTTATCGCCATACTTTTAGACGTTCTCATGCCCTAGCCGGATGAAATATTGAGTTATAGAAAATATATTAATACTCATTGATTGCATATACACTAACGAAATCACAACCAATGCATACTCTCCATATTGGTACCTTAGTATCGAATTCGCTGTAATTATCGCAGGATTCTCTTTTAGTATTTTAAACCCTCGACGCCATTACTTTAATATCTGAAAGGTGTTTGGATATTATCGTTTTAGTACTCTTTATAAACTGAAATTCGTGGTTTTACAGGCCAGTTGTCCCCTAGATACGATACCTGGACTCACCAGGATTATTACTTGTTCGATCTCCTACACTTGGGAGTAGCGTTCACATCTTTTGAGATGAGTCACTTAACAAATATTCTATAAAAAAGGCAAAATACATGAAGGTTAAATATAAAATTACACTTGAATAAAATAGTCTTCATGCAAAGCGTAGCTCCATAGCCTTGAACCATCATCCAACAACTATTGCTTTGTCTCGTCATCAATTTAGTCAATTATAATTCTGATACTAAAACATGTAGAGTCATTAGCAACTACATAATGTGATGATGATCATCAAAACAATAATGAGCTAATTGACCAATATCCAATAGTAAGTGGGGAGGAACATATGTAAATCTCGTGTTCTTTATTTTCACCTATGTAAGGTCTGTGGTATATTAGAATTAATTACCATAGTAAACTTATTTACTATTTGTCACGCCCCGCTTTCCATTATACTTGGGAGTGAGGACACGAGCGGGTCCGTATGTGCAAGTAAGGAGGAGGCACCTTTTCTTTTCTTGCCTCCTTGGCTTAACACAATAAGCGTCTGTGTGAAAACTTGCAGGTTCTTGCATGCATACTTAAAAACAACGCAGATAATAATTATTATTACACTCTCAATCGTCACAGAAATGAAATACAACAATAAGAAAAGGAAAAAGGACCTTATGGCTCTTACAACACAGGATACTTAAAGCTGATACAATGGATCTACAAGCAAAAGCAGCCTAAGAGCATCTTCCTGGAAAAGTCTTGCATCTAGGGGACCACACTAGCTGGAACTAGGATCTGCAAAAATGTCCTCAGAACCTGACGGACATTGCAATAAACACAAATACAATGCCCGTCAGTGAGGGTTACTCATGTATGTTCCCAAGCATTGGTCTCATTTAAACAATTAAAAGAATATAGCAGGCAATGGCATTGTTTACTAATAGAATAAAAACATGTGAGCATAGTAGAGTGTAGTGCACAAGTAAAGCATGATGAGCATGGCAATTATACATAAGCATACTAAGAGAGAGACTAGCAGATTACACAATTTATGACAGCAATCAACAGTACAGTTATGAACATGGCAGTTCTAGTAAAAGTGAAAACATGGTAATTTTATTTAACAGATGAAACATGGCAGACTATTTAAAAGAAACAACATCGGTTCTATAAGTTGACATGCTCGGCATCTGTTCAATAGTATGTTTAAGTGCGTTTCTAAGGTTCACGTCGTTAGGCGGTAAGCAAGTGAATCTACCTTCAAGTGCCCCTGAAGGTAACTGGTTTACTTCCGACTAGTGCCCGCGAACCCAACCCCACCCACGTGTACTTCCTGGATCACGAGCCAGGATGCTAAACCGTCATATACTGGAACACGAGCCAGACTAGTCACATGTGACCCTACTGGAACACGAGCCAGACTAGTCACATGTGACCGACGAGAATAGCCAACTATGAGCCGACGTCATGCATGTCTATGAGCCAACGACATGTAACATCTAGTAGCCAACAGTATGTAACATCTAGTAGAGCCAACGGCATGTATCATTCTAGTAGCCAACGACATGTATCATTCTTTGATTATCAAGTTCATTCATGTGTCTAGCATGCATTTCTAGCAGTTAATTTGCAGGAGTAATAAGCATGGCGTAAAGCAGTTTAAATAAAGTAACATTTAACAACATGTAGGAAAAAGCACGCTTGCATCTCAGAATATCTCAGTTTAAACAATTAAATGCAGCGGTTATAAAACATGTAAAAATGTACACTTGCATTAATACATGTTAATTTATTTAGATGAAAAGATGTGGGGAACCTACTATACGATGCGTAGATCTGAAGAGGATGTGGGTATTGGGTGTCCAAATGATCGTAGCGTAAGGCACGATTTATCTGCGTCATAAAAATTCGTGATATCAGACTAATCGTTTTATGCTAACAGAATTTTTATAAACTAATACTAATGCTAATTAATCTATTAACAGAACATTTTAATATTACTAACTTATTAATCGTGTATATAATTAGGCAATAATATAAACTTAAACTAGTTAATAAAATTTTCTTTTGAAACTTAATAACTTAAAACTTAATATATAAAATAACCCTAACAAATTAAACTTAATATAATTTTAATGACTTTTAAAACTTAATAACTTTCAACTTAACCAAGTAAACACACTACCCAAATTAAACCCATATGAATCCAAACCCCATTAAGCAATTTAATAATATCATCACTTATTTATATACAACATTTTCAATGATTACGAGAGTGTCGAACAACATTTATAATAATTTAACAACAGTGTTGAACATAAGAATTTAACGAACATGTCACGGAAACTAACTTTCCTTGCTATTGTTCAAAACTAAGGTATATCAAGTTATATGTCGTTGGGTCACATTTTTAGTCAAGAACATCATGGTAGTAATTTCATGCGTCATTTCACGTGTAGATTTTGAGTTATACAACTTTACATGCAAAAGACCAAATGAGCACCTAACTTCAAAAATTCACTATAAATTGTACACTTGCCTGATTTCAGCGATTTTGGTGTCGTTGGATTCGTCTGATTTTATTGGGTTCTCTGGCTAGGGTGATGTTTATATTGATTATACTAACATGATAAGCCTTATTTTATTCAAATATTGTTATCCTAATATTGTTTACAACTACTAACATGCTTAAATTAACACTAACAAATTAATTTTCAAATTAATACTAACATCCCATTAATTTCATTCTTACCATAAGTTAAAGATAGGTTAACACCATATTAAATACTACCACCAACCTATACCTATAGCAATAATACCTCTAACATATATTAATATATATATCCCCCCTTATCTTTTAACCATATAACCCTCTCTCTCTCCCCCTGTCTTTAACTCTCTCTCTCTTTTATCTATATCTCTATTTAACTCTTTCTTAACTCTCTGTGTCCTCTTTCTCTCTTCATTTCTTTATTTCTTTCTTTGTTTTTTTTTGTTTGCAACAGCAGGTGGAGTTCACACATCAGGGGAGAAGGGCTTACACACGCGCTCAAGGGAGGATGGAGGTACGGCACACGGCGAAAGGAAGGCCGACGGACGGCACCGCGATCCGACGGCTGCTGGCGGTGCAGACGCCGCACTCCGGCACAGCGGCGGTGGTGGCTTCCTCTGGTAGCAGACGGCGTGGCCTTCGACGTTCGTACGGCACGCGGGGCGGCCCCGCACGGCAGTCGACGGCGCGCGGGCCAGGGCACAGTGGAGCTCCGACGATGGCTGGCCTTGCGTGTGTGGAGGAGAGAGGGGAAGGAGGAAAGTGTTGTTTGATTTTGAAATTTGTTTAGGATCTGAAGTTAGTTTTCAGTTTGAGTTTGTTTGGGAAAAAGATTTTTGGGAAGAAATGATTTGGGGCTGATTTATTTGAGGGGCTTGAGAAATTGGGTTTGATTTGTTTCTGGTTTGGGGAAGAAACTGATGGAGGATTTTGAGCTGATTTTGAAGTGGTTTTGTGTTGCTGGTTTGTGTTATGGAATTGCAGAATTGTTTTGCAGGGGGGGAGACGTTGCCTTTAGAAGAAATTTGGCAGGGGACGGATTTAATTAGGTTAGGTTTTGGATTAAGACTGAATTAATTTTTTTGTTGACTTAAGCAATGTGGGATGGGGTATCTGTGTGTTTGCCATGAGGGGGAAGGGATTGATATAGGGAAGTATGTGTATGAATTATATGAGGGGTTGCGACAGAATTTTCTAAACGTACATGAAATGAACACAAAATTTAATTGGGGAAGTTGGGAATAAAAGGGTTGTTGGGGAGATGTTGGAGGGTGGTTGCCGACAGTAAGGGATTAATTAAGTTAGGTAAAGTAAACAAGTAAAGATTAGGAGGTAAACGTAAATAGTAAAAACGTGTAAAAACGTAATTAGTAAGATGATTAAAAATACGAAATTATTATTTTGTCCCTAAAAATAAATGTCTCTAAAAATTACGAAAATAATACCACGGGTTCGTATCGTTGTGAAGATCACGAATACGAAGTCCGTTTTAAGATTTGAACGACGAAAAATAGTAAGGAAAAATCATTTAGTTATTATTGAAATCGTTTGAAATAATCTTCTTTATGGAAAAACGTGCACTAAGAAAACTGGCATTACACTATTACATATGGTAAATAAGAAATAATTAATATACTGGTCTGTGGTAAATTAGAAATAAATTACCGTGCTAAAATTAATTTACCGTTATTAAAATTTTAAAAAACTTATTCACCCATACTGAAGGGTTTTGGCAGACCCTTAGGGCTCGGATCTACGTCGGACGGACAACAAAGGGAAAATATGCACAGCGTAAAAACATAAACATGCTAAACATTTTAGCGAGCCCTAAGGCGAGCCAGAACCTCGCCAAGATCTATGCCAACTTAGGGTGGATCTGACCACAGCAAGAAGGATCTAGCATACTACAACATTATTAAAAATTATTCTAAAAAGCTACTAAATTACATACCCGAAATCTTGGCCTTGGGACAGGTAAGATGGACCGCACTACCTTCTTACGCTCCTTGTAGCCGAGCCGTTTTGTGCCTTCGAACCGATCTACCCGAGCTGTCTCCAAGCCGATCACTTGCCGAAGAAGTTTCACTTGAGCAGACCCGCATCAAAGATGTCTGGATCCGATCCAAACCTCGTAGTCTTGCTAAGACCCGACGGGAGGATAGGAAGAGAAAGAGGAGAGGAATTTAAGTTCAAGATCGAGCGTGCTCAAAAATCAGGAGCTTCTCGAATCGATCGCTTGGTGTGTTTTTCAACGAAGAGAGTGCACCCCTATTTATATAGGGAGTCGGCTTCTCTCTTTTCGTCACGAGCAATGTGGGACAAAACTAAAATAAAAGAGAATTGGTTTGAGTTAATGAAGTTAGTAAGCCTTTCACAAAGGCCAACTTCTGTAATGCCATGCTAAGCTATTGCACAAGTACTAGAGGGGGGGTAAATAGTACTTTAAAATAGTTAAGAGGATAATTCCTAATTATCTTGCAATCTCTACCAAAAATGCGGAAATGCGGAAATGTAAATATTAGACAACAAAGACAAACAATCGCAAACAAGCAATTTAACGGGTTCGGATCCACCCAAGTCTCCCCGACTTGTTCCCGATGATCCTACGTCCCAAACACCCGGACCCCCTCCGGATACTAGAGTTAGAAACCTCTAACCCTAGATTTGCACTATGAAATTCTTGTAGATAAACCTCTACAAGACCAAATCATACACAAAGTAATTGTGACTCCCACAACCCGGGATCACAAACACACTCTCACAACCGAGAGTAAAACTTACAATATGAAAGTAAATGAAATAGAAATTCTTACCGACAAAATCCTATGCCTTGAGTAAAACTTACGATTTAGGGCAAAACGGATTTTGGGGAAGATGAAGAGGCACCAAACCCTAGCTCCAAGATGTAGATCAGCGATGGAGAGCTATGAGGTTGTTGGTGACCTAGAATCAAGCACTTGGCTTGGAAGGCTCACAATCAATGAATCTCTCTTTTGAAATAAGAGTGAGGGAGAGATTCTTGAATGGAATGAAAGAGCTTTGAATGAGATTGAATGCTTTCTCTTTGATCTCTAAAGTTCTCTTAATATCAGCCTTGAGTGCAATGAATGCAGCACTCCAAGTATATATAGGATAGAGGAGAGAGAGAGAGAGAAAATCGTGGCATTTAATGCTCCAACGGCTCTATTCTGAACCAAACTAGTCGGTCAAAGAAGGTTGACTGACCGACTAGTTCATCAACTAGTCGGTCGATCAAACAGCATGAACCGACTAATGATAGAACAGCCAAAAGAATAAGTTCAGACTGAAGGGAACTAGTCGGTCCAAGAAGAGTTACTGACCGACTAGTTTCACAACTAGTCGGTCGGAGACTCAACTGAGACCGACTAAGAGATAAAACTGAAAGTCTGAACACAAACTGATTTAGTCGGTCCAAGAACAAATGTTGACCGACTAGTTCATCAACTAGTCGGTCGACAAACGTTCTTTGACCGACTAACGATAAACAGTAAGTAGGCATGTACAGTAGAAGCTCAACTAGTCGGTCCAAGAAGAAACACTGACCGACTAGTTCACAAACTAGTCGGTCGGTGAACATTCTTTGACCGACTAACTGTAAACAGTAAGTGAGCTAGAATTGAAGGAGGTAAACTAGTTGGTCCAAGAAGCTTTTCCGACCGACTAGATCACCATCTAGTCGGTTGGTTCTTCTTCTTGAACCAACTAACATGCACAAGAAGTCGCGAATCGAAGCACGAAGCTTCGGGAAAGTTCGTATGGACTTCTACTAAGATCCTAGCTCTAAGATATGAGCGTTATGAAGATTAAAACGTAAGACCTACTCAAGGCTTAACATTCTACGATACGAAGCTAAAAGACTATAAATAAAACTTGACGAACCGTCTTCAAAAGCTTCAATCGAATCTTCATGACTTCAATAATGGTCCGTAAGCTTCAACGAAGCTTTAGGCATACGATCACACGTATTGAGAAGTCTCGAGACGTCGCTTGGGATGTTCATATGAATTTGGCGACGATCTCCATAACTGCGCTCACAAAGAGTTAGTTCACGATATATTTATGTTTGCTCATCATCCAAAACCAAATCCGGGGAGTCCAATACTCAACATTCTCCCCCTTTTTGGTGATGACAAACCAACATAAATAATAATAAAAAATAATGATTCAAATGAAATTTACTTACTCCCCCTGCATTGATGACATGTTAATTCCATATTCAATAATATTTATAAGCATCAAGCAGACGAGTAAAGTATAAAATGTAAATCCAATTATCGAAATTTAGGATTTGAAATCCATTTTTATATCTTAACTCCACCTGAATCTAACATATCAATTTAGATTCTTGGAAAATGCTTTAAATTATCATTTAGCACATGTCATTATTATATCTCTTCCCCTTTGGCATTAGCAAAAAGAGCGGGAGGAGATCAACGACAACAACAATGGCTTCAAATAAGAGCACGGGAGTCGTAGAATACGACCACGGTCCAAATGACACCAAAGTAAAATACGAAATAAATCAAAGCGTGTCAATGGGACCAAAGTCGAAAATCGAAAAATAAAATCATCAAAACTCAAATCAATTTTACGGATTGAGTTATGAAATATACTCTCCAATATCAACATTCTTGGTTAATTTAGTGCATGGAAAACAATTCTATGTTTCCATAGAAGAAATTTCTATTAAACCAAGTTATTATCGTCGAACGACGGAATCAAACATCAGAGACATAAAAAAATATAATGTGCGCAAGAGAATGAAATGTCAACATCGATGTATATATAAATATGTGAATCATGAGTACATCAAGATCATACATCGTCAACATACATAAACGATCCTCAGATCGAAGCACAAAAGACAACATCACTATATCACAACATATATCAGAGTATCACAAAACATACAAAAATCTCAAAACATCATATGAGATACATCAAGATACATCCAAAAATATCAAAACATCATAACCACCCACACTATCCTACCCAACTCTCTCAAAGTAGATCTATCATCCAAAGTGCACTAGGAGAGTCCTCAGAGAAGCTCAGGAGGCAGCGGGAGGATCTGCAGCAGCAGCAGGCTCTGCAGCATGAGTGGTCACTGGGTCGGTAGGTGTGTCAACAGGAGCAGCTGGAGTGGTAATCCCTGGCATGACAGGAGTGGTCTCGGGAGCAGCAACAGAAGAAGCATCCACCGGAGGAACGGTGGAAGCAGGTGTGCTCTCGGGATCAACGACAGATGAAGCAGCAGCACCAGAAGTAGTAGCAGCAACAGGAGTACCCTCAGGGGCAAGAGCAGCAGCAGCACGAGCAAGCTCCAGAATCTCATCATCATCTAACTCCTCCTCGTCAGAAACTGACGGAGGGATCTCAATCCCCAAATGAGAAGCGATGCGAGCGAGGATCTCCTCAGTCCGAGTATAACGAGACTCCACACGTTTGATCGAACGTGCGAGGTCAGCAAGAGTAGGAGAGGGAGCAGCTGAGGCTGAAGCAGAGGCTGAAGCAGACGGGGTCGTCCTCTGAACATGACGAAGCACCGCAAGAGACTTCTTGACGGCTGTCGCATTCAGAGGGGGACCGAGGGGACGCTCATCGGCAGGAGGGAGAGTGACACGAAAGTGACGGAATACGAGAGTCAACAAGCACGGATATGGGATATGCGTAGATTTCGTGGACTTTCAGATACACTCGAAAGAATCCATCTTATCGAGTATGATCCTAGCCCAGTTAATCTCGCTCCCCATGAAAATGGCGTATATGAGTTTCAGGAATGGCTGGGATGGCAAGGAGGATGAGCCGTACTTAGGAAGTAAGCACGACTTCAGAATTAGGTTAAGCACCCAAGCATTCGTCTTAAAGGACTTAGAAGGCACGCCAATCATGGCGGGGGGAATCTCATGAAAGATTTCGGCGAGCATCACCTGATCAAGCTCAGAGATGTCGTCGACAGAAATATCAGACGGAAGAAGGCCAGACGAGGAGACACCTAACAACTCTCCTAAGATTTCTGCCGTGAGGACTATCGGAGTCCCCAAGACAGTAGTCTCAATCGAGTGGGTCTCATCGTACTGACCACGAACCATATTGGCATAGAAGAGCTTCACAAGGCGAGGGTATGGGTGTGGATTCGCCTTAGGGTCATATCGAAGATAATCAATAAGACCGCTAGACGAAAGGAGATCAGCTAGGCCTGGGAAGTCTGAAAACTGTACGAAATGCTCCAATAGCAGTGGACAGTGTTCGATACGGTTGTAAGCAGTGAGACACATAGGGTCATCACGACACAACGAGATATCGATGCCACCAACCGGCATCGGAGCCTTTCCCTTAGGCTTACGTGTGCTAGAGCGGGGTCGAGAGCTAGACGTAGGTTCCCTAGGAGGGGGTGTAGGATCCCTATGGGTCTCGGTCTCGGGTATATACTCGTTGTCGGAATCCGAAGCACCGGGTGGAGTGGGAGCACGAAAAGACACTGGCTTGGGCTTGGGCTGAGATTGGGCTCGGGGCTTCGCTGTCGCCGTCCTCTTACGCTTAAGAGGAGGCGAAGACGAAGAGGGAAGAGTGGATTTCGATCGGCGTTAAGGTGGGGTTCGTTTGGGTTGCGGGGGGTCCGACGGAGGTGAATCGACGGTCATAGGCGAAGGACCAGTGGGATCGATCGGAATACGTGTTTTTGCCATAATCGAAGCAAGACACGACGCAATCAAACGAGAAACCCTAGGCCACAAACCCTAGAAACAGAAAACGAGATAAATCCTAACCATAGGAGCTGAAATCTAGCCCTAGACGGCTAGAAGAGGGAGGAGAATCACCTAGGGAGGAAGATCGACGGCGGCGACGGTAGGGATGGCCGGAAAGTGGCCGGAGGGAGGAAGTCGAAGGGGGGCTCGGGGTTTTAGTTGAGTGAGGGAGGAATTTCGATCGACTAAAGGGAGATCAAGTCGGTTAAGAGAGCTTTAAGTCAATTGGAAGTCGAAAAGACGCAACTGTCCCCGTTGCAATTAGTCGGTCACAGTTCAAGCACTGACCGACTAGATGACGATCTAGTCGGTTGGTCAATGAGCTTGAACCGACTAGTTGCAAACAGTAGCAGAAGCCAAAATACTGAGCAGAATTAGTCGGTCTAAGCTCATTCACTGACCGACTAGAACTGAATCTAGTCGGTCGGCCAATGAACTTGGACCGACTAAGAGAGTCCAAAATTTTGAAAATTGAAATTTTTGATTTCTCTCCTAATCGCACTTCGACGAAACATCGTAAACCTCTCATTAATCATTATACTACCCCATTAAATATTGAAAATCTTAAATTTGACGGTTATGAACAAATCGAGCGAAAATTCCGAAAATTCAACGAAAAATCCAGAAAATTCCAATACATCAAGCATGTGCAAATATAAACGAAATTGATAGCATGCAAGATTATTGATAACATATGAATCCTAAATCTCGGATTCACCCATAATCCCCAATTGTCGACGTAACCGCACAAAGGAGTCTTCCTTTAGGGGTTTCGTGAAAATATCGGCGATTTGCTTCTGGGTTTCAACGTACACTAATATGATGTCCTTTTTAGCAACATGATCATCTAAGAAATGGTGTCGGACATCTATGTGTTTAGAACGGGAATGGTGTACCGGATTCTTAGAGAGACAAATTGCACTTTGGTTGTCCACCATGATAGGGCAAGTATCACAGTTTATACCAAAGTCTTTAAGTGTGTGTCTCATCCAAAGAACTTGAGCACACGCAGCACCGGCGTCAATATATTCCGCCTCAATGGTTGAAAGTGATATGGAATTCTGCTTCTTGGAAAACCAAGAGACAAGATAATTTTCTATAAAATGGCAAGTGCCACTAGTACTTTTCCTGTCGGATTTGCATCCCGCATAATCTGGATCACTATATGAGATTAACTCATAAGTGCTAGATTTTAGATAAAGTAATCCAAAATCAAGTGTGTAACTTAAATAACGGAAAATACGTTTTACCGCTACTAAGTGAGATTCCTTAGGTTGAGACTGATAATGAGCACATACACATATGGCAAACATAATATCGGGCCTACTTGCGGTAAGATATAGTAAACTACCTATCATACCTCGATATAGACGAATGTCTACATCTTTACCGCCCGTATCCTTATCAAGATGCGTAGTAGTGCTCATTGGAGTCTTCTTCCCGGAGGCATTCTCCATTCCAAATCGTTTAAGCAACTCCACCGTGTACTTCGTTTGGTGGATGAAGATTGCATCGTTCATTTGGCGAATTTGGAGACCTAAGAAATATTTGAGCTCACCCATGTGGCTCATCTCAAATTGATCCTTCATCACATTAGAAAACTCTTCGCAAAGAGTGAAGTTAGTAGCACCGAATATGATATCATCAACATAAATTTGAACTAAAATTATATCATTATTCGAACACTTAACAAATAATGTGGAATCAACTTCTCCGATTTTAAAACCCAAATCCAAAAGAAAATTCTTTAAACGGTCATACCAAGCTCGAGGAGCTTGTCTCAAACCGTAAAGTGCTTTCTTAAGTTTGAAAACGTGATTTGGAAATTTTTCATTAATAAAACCTGGAGGTTGAGAAACGTAAACTTCCTCAACAACATCTCCGTTTAAAAATGCACTTTTAACATCCATTTGAAATATTTAAAATCCTTATGGCATGCAAAAGACAATAATAATCTAATAGATTCTAATCTAGCTACCGGAGCAAAGGATTCTTCGAAATCAATACCTTCCTCTTGTCAGTAGCCTTGAGCTACTAACCGAGCTTTGTTCCGGACGACGATTTGGTTTTCGTCGGTCTTGTTCTTGAAGATCCACTTTGTCCCAATGACGGTGTGGTTCTTCGATGGCAATGGAACAAGCTCCCAAACCTTATTCCTCTCGAATTGAATGAGTTCCTCCTCCATGGCTAAGATCCAAGCACCATCTTCGCACGCTTCATTAATATTCTTTGGCTCTATCGAGGAGGCAAAGGCACAATGAGCGAAGTAGTCCACTTGCGATCTCGTCTTGACACTATCATGGATATTGCCAATGACTTGCTCATGAGGATGGTCACGAACGGTATGAAGCCGTTTGGGAATTCCCTGATCACTAGGAACATTCTCAAAAACTTCATTAGTTGGGTTAGTTTCAATAGAATCAATAGAATTAGAATTAGAATTACCAATAGAATCACATAAGACATCCATAGAGTCATCATCATTAGTAATTCTAGTTGGAACAAAACCTTCATTAAATGAAACATGAAGTGATTCCTCGATCGTTAAGGTTCGTTTGTTGTATATCCGGTAGGCTTTGCTACGTGAGGAATATCCAACAAATATCCCCTCATCAGATCTCGGATCGAATTTGTCCAAACTACCGTACATGTTTTTAATAAAACATGTTGCACCGAAAACACGAAAATGTTTAACTTGAGGCAACCTACCAAACAACAATTCATAACAAGTTTGTTTAGTGTCAGGCCTCAAAAGTATCCTATTAAACACATAGCAAGCGGTATGTACCGCTTCCGCCCAAAATTGATGGCCAAGTTGGCTATCATCAAGCATAGTGCGGGCACATTCCACTAGCGTCCTATTCTTTCTCTCAACAACACCATTTTGAGGATGTGCGCGAGTGAATGAAAAATTGTGTGTAATACCAACTTCATCACAAAACGTTGAGAAAGACTCATTCTCAAATTCCCCTCCATGATCACTACGAATAGTGACAATGGTGGTTCCGATGAGATTTTGTACTTTCTTAACAAAAATTGTGAAGTTTTCAAAAGCTTCATTTTTATTACTTAAGGAAAATACCCAAGTAAACCTAGAAAAGTCATCAACGATGACAAGTCCATATCGTACATTTCCTAATGAAGCAACTTTAGTTGGCCCAAATAAATCTAGATGTAATAGCTCTAGTGGCCGCTTAGAAGAAATGCTTTTCTTAGGTTTAAAAGACGATTTTGGAAGCTTGCCTCGTTGACACGAGTCACAAAAGCTTTTCTTTTGAAAGACAAGCTTAGGGAAGCCTCTAATAGAATTTAACTTGGAAAGCTTAAATAGTGTTCCAAAGTTCACATGACCAAAATGTCGATGCCATAAGTGTTGTTCACTTGTGTTGGCAATGAGACATTGTTCATGTGATCTTAGAAGATCTAGGATATATATATCCTTATGGCGTGTGCCGGAAAACAATACATCATTAGTAAGTTTATTCAAAATATGGCACATTTCTTTCGCAAAGCTAACTTTGTAACCTTTGTCACAAAGTTGGCTTATTGAAATAAGATTGTGGTTTAATCCTTTAACAAGGTAAACATCACATATAAGTGGTTTAGAAGGATTACCCACTTTGCCAACACCTATGATGGTTCCGCTCTCGTTGCCTCCAAAGACTACGCGGTTTCCATTTGCAATGGGCACCACTCCGGAGAGCAATTGAGCGTCACCCGTCATGTGTTTTGAACACCCTCTATCGAGTATCTAATTATTCTTGGAGCCAAATTTGGATTTGTTGCTCCGTTTCTTTTTCCTTTCCTTGAGTACCTAAAGATAGACAATATCGTATCATGGTACCCAAGGTCATTGGGTCCAAAAGATTAGACATTTGGAAGCCAAGTCCAATTGGACTTAGACTTCCCCACATAATTATCACTATGCACAACATTCATGAAATACGAATTCATATAAACTTGTTTTTCATTCATGCTTGTGTCCTTTGGGCTCCAAATAGTGAAAATCTTGGGAGCCTTAATCCTATTGGGAGCATACATGCGTTGTTGATTTCTACGTGATGCATGTCGTGGATAGGCATAAGGAACATGATGAAATGGTGCATGTGGATAATTATTCATACGATGATGTGGGTGAACATATGCATGTGGAGGAACACGTGCGTGAGGGTGTCTCACATGGTGTGCACGTGCCCGTGGATGTGGTGCATAAAAATCATCATATGTGTGAGCATGTGGAGTAGGATGTGTGTTCCTACGTGGCATGGTATTTGTGTACATATAAGCATGACCCTTCTTTGGAGGTCCACCCAAAGTGGGTTTCTTTCCAAAAGAGGATGTGTACGAGGTGGAAGCACCATTTGTAGTTGAACTACCAATAGAGTGTTTGCTCCCACTCGTTGAGGCATCGGAAGTTGGCCTAATAAAGGTAGTAGACGACTTGGATGAATTTCCCATCTTATACCCCAAGCCAATGTGGTGATTGGCTGGATGTAAGTCATTTAGGATATTATCCAAATGGCCCTTACCCTTATTGAATTCATTGATTCGGCTTAATGTGCACTCATATTTCTCGGTGAGAGAACGCATAGAAGCATCCAAAGTGGATACTTGCGATGTGAGCACATAAACACGAGATTTGAGATTCTCATTCTCAATACTCAAAGTCGAGTTTTGAGAAGTCAAATCCGCTATCTTGTGTTCCTCCGGATCCTCAATGCTAACATGTTCAAGTTGAGACTTGAGATTTACAATCTCATTTTTCAACTCTTCAACAACGGTGTCTTTGTTGGTGATGATAGTTTTAGGCGAGGTTTGGATGCTAGCTAAATCATCTTTTACTTTAGTATATCTATTTACTAATTTAGTGTATTTAGACCATAATTGCTCATTAGCATTTCTAAGGTCATCCATGGTTACCTCATCGCCTTCATTGTCGCTATCATCGGAGGATGAATCTTTATCTTGCTCCTCTCGAGCCATGAAGCACATGTGTGCTTGCTCCACTTGCTCATCATCCGACTCTCCTCTTGAGGAATCCTCGGAGTCGGTGAATGTCCCGACAAGCCCCTTTTTGTACCCTTTCTTGTACTTCTTGGACCTATCGAACTTCGACGCCTTCCACTTCTCCTTTTGCTTATTTTGAGGACACTCCGCTTTCATGTGTCCTGGCTTGTTGCATTTGAAACACAAAGGAGAGGAGGCGTTAGTAGAACTAAACTTCGATTTGTTTTTGAAGTTACCTTTCCGGAAGAACCGGTTGAAGTTCTTTGCCATGAGTGCCATGGACTCCAAGTCCAACTCGTCTTCCGAGTTTTCATCATCGGTCGATGTGGAAGTTGATGGAGCGGCCTTGAAAGCAATAGCCTTCTTCTTTGGCTCGTCTTGCTTTAGGTAGGACTTCATCTTGTCCTGCAACTTCAACTTGCTATCCTTGCATACCTCATATGACATTAAGGTACCCATTAGTTGAACAACGGTATAAGTTTTCATGTCATTACCTTCCTCGATGGCGAAGGTCCGTTTCTCCCAACAAGAAGGAAGTCCATCGATGATCTTCGAGACTTTCTCCTTTTGGGTGTAGGTCTTACCGAGAGCCTCCAACTCGTTTGTGATGTTGACGAAGAGAGCATAGTACTCCTTCATCTTCTCACCCTGTAGCATATGAAATAACTCGTAATCTTTATTAACTACAATGAGTTTAGAGTCTCTTACCCTACTTGTCCCTTCATGCAAGATGAGGAGGGAGTTCCATATTTGATATGCACTCTTACATGTGCATATCTTATTGAAATCCTCGGGCTCCAAAGCACATTGCAAGGCGTTCATTGCCTTGGCATTGCTTACCTCCGCGGCGATCTCCGTGGGAGTCCACTTCTCGAAATCTTCTTCGGCGGGCTCGACATACTCCTTCATTGTGGTCCTCCATAGTGAAGCACTCCGGAGGAAAGTTTCCATCCGGCATTTCTAGTACCCGTAGTTGGTACCATTGAAGAAGGGAGGCCTCGTTGAGGAGTGTCCTTCCATTACCGAAGAAGCTCCTACATGGTTCTTGAAGGTGCTATAATCGGAAGGTGGACGAACGGTCTTGTTGTCGTTGGCAGACATAGCTATAGACTTGGCTCTGATACCAGATGTAATGCCCTGCTAAGCTACTGCACAAGTACTAGAGGGGGGGTGAATAGTACTTTAAAATAGTTAAGAGGATAATTCCTAATTATCTTGCAATCTCTACCAAAAATGCGATTAGACCGGGAGATCCCGTCATCTAGGCAACCTTTCCGACGCGTTTATTCCTATTAAATGTAGTCGTAAATAATTTACAAAACATTTAATCTGGTTTGCATCATATGCAAAATTTGTCCCCTATTAAATTTAACTCGCAACTAACTTGTGAACTCAAAATTCCATTTCATCAAATGAATTCCTCTTAACGTTCTTTCTATTACTAAGGCGTGGAGACTACTCGGTGTGAGACCCTACAGCCTGACCCACTACAGGTTAGGGCTCAAAACCCCTAGACGACGGTAACCACGAGCAGCAGACGTCGTCATGTTTCAGAATCATACTTACGTGATCGACCCAATGACGAACGTGTCGCTGGGATCACTCTGACTGTGTTAGTGATAAAATCTGCAGTTTTAGTCCCTTAGTCAACACTGTGTTTCTACAAGGCCTAGGGTATGGTTTACCGTCAACCCTAATAACAAGCATAGGTCAGTACACAGCGGTCTTTGTTGAATTTACGTTGTACATCCTACAATGCAACCCGGCCGACGATTAACATAAAGACCGTACTGATCCAGTGACACCAACTTCCCTTTAACGGAAGAGACGAATCCCATCTCAGTCATCTACTTTCCTCGTGAGCCTCAAGTGTCACCCAACCTAAGATTTTTCAGCAGGCCGAGCCTCGAAGCTAGATTATTGATCTAAGTGACACTATCCATTTAAAGGTTTGTACTGATGACTTCAGGCCTAAAGGACCAACTAGCCTATCATCACTCTAGAGTTTTTATTAATAGTCTAGTTAAAGCTTAACCATTTAATAACTCTAAGTTGGTCATTCAGTGAACTCATTCTCTAATGAGCACATGTGTCCCGTCTCCGACTTCGCCAAGTCGAATGACTATGAGATCATCATTACCCTAAGGTAAGACAAAGACACAATGGTTTAACCGACGTGTCGATATCCTATTCTCGACACATCTATGACCATGAACCGTTTAAGACTTCAGTATCTAATCGATCACTAACTACTCATAATCGAGATCTACATCTGGATACGTAGTGACCTGACTAGAAGTCTAAGGAAATTATCTGAGTATTAGATTCTATGAATTTATACTTAGGATAATTGATACCATATAATTATCTAAACGAGATGATTATCTAAGGATAAATGCTTCAAGGGCATACGTCTTCATACATCTCCCAATTGCATTTAGGCTATTTATCTCGGTATCTCATACCGCTATAGCATATCAGTCACACTGGACATTCATAAGTCAAACCTAAGAATGGTTTCGCTAACGTGTATCTATTTTGCTTTTTAATGGAGTCTAATATATTCATCACTTGATCAGACCAGGTTGATCCTTTCGAAATTGTTTTTGGATCCTATCTAACAATTTTCCCTTTTGTATGGATAGAAATTTAGCTCATACAATATGATGTAGTCTTAGTCGTTTCTAAAAGTCAGTCATGGCTCATTCCAACTATTTTTGTGTCAATTATGTCTCGTACATAAGTGACACCCTAAGTCTCTATATGCTAGACATGATCAAAACTATTTTGATCTAATGTCACATATAAATGATTTAAGAAGTTGGAAACCTTTTACTTAGTCCTAGACGGAATTAAGTTATGCCAGCTCCCACTGACTTTGAGAACTATCTAGTTAAACACTTCGACTTAAGTCTCTAAATCATATTTAGAATATTTATTAAGTGTAACCCTTTTAGAAGTGCTGAATAGGAACATACCGGTATCAGGTGAGTTTGACGAATGGGTCATATCAAGACACGTTTATAGGAGTCTTGATGCTGACTTACTCAGTCAAACATCCTACACTGCACTTTCCTTCTACTACATTTAATCTTTTTTTCCTAAAGTATCAAAGGTAGTTTGATTAAGAATTAATCTTAACTTGTGTGTAATTTTGGATCATATCCAATTATATGCTCCTCAAACCTACATTTAACTTTAGATTGGCTATAATATATTGTCAACTCTAAAACAATCAAATTGAGTCAGAAGCTTCGCATGACAACTCAAGGATTTATGCATATCAACACAGACATCTATATCCACAACAATCAACCACTCACGACAAATTTCAATTTTAACAAAGCATATTTACAAGATATTATTAAAAAATGGATTCATTAAAATGAATCGGACTTTGTTTATCAAAATATAAACTTTGAGCGATTAACACTCAATCATTGTTTTAAACCAAGCATCGATACATTTTATTCAAAATAAGAAAAATATCGATCGCTTCATCTTCATATCTTCCGAAGTCGTTGTACGTCCCAGCAGCAACGATTACTCCGATGCCGACCGTCCATGGAGCTTCTTCCATCCTCTGCTTCGCTATCAGCCACCTGTATACAATACGCAGATGTCTTAGTATCGCATACCAAGTAACAAAGCATTTATGGAAATTTTATGCTTTATTAAAAAGGAATTTTTGTATCTGAGGTAGAGGCGTCAGTATGGCCCTTTTTCTTTTCTGCAAGGTACACCTTGCAGTTCCTCTTCCAGTGGCCTATCTTGTGGCAGTGAAAGCATTCGGATTTTGACAAAGCCTTCTTTTTCTTCTTCCCCTTCTTCACATTGGCTGGTTGTGGGACCTGCCTTTTCTTACCTTTGCCTTTCGGTTGGTCTGAAGAAGCAGAGCCAACAACCAACACAGTTGGTTTCTTCTCGATCTCCTCAAACTGCCTAAGTATATTGAGGAGACCAGGAAGATCCGTTTCAATACGGTTCATGATGAAACCAGTAATGAATTGTTTGAAGTCTGGGGTTAAAGATTTAAGGATGATGTCCATGGCCATCTCATTGTCGAGGACAAAACCCAACTGGGCAGCATCTTCCACGTATCCGATCATCTTAATGACATGATCTTGTACGGGGCCCGTCTCCATTTTAGTGCCCCAGAGGTTGTTCGTGGCTTCAAACTTGGCAGCTCTTGATAGCTTGCCGTACAACTCCTCTGCATTCAGAAGCATGCTTTGAACATCCAAATGTTTGTGCTTCTTTTTTAGGTCGTTGTTCATTGAAGCCAGAGTAAGGCACCTGGCCTTCTTGGCATCCCTCTGGTACAGCTTATAGGCTTCCTTTTATTCGTGGGTTGCATATTCGTCAGGCTTCTCTGGAGCGTCCTCGAACATCACGTATCCTATCCCAGCTAGTGATAGGACTAACTTAATATTCCTTAGCCAATCTTTATAGTTGGTCCGTCAAGCACGTTCTTTTCTATCATGTACTTAAGACCCGAATCCATTCTGCATTTAAATAGATATTAAATTAGTATATGTTCGGTGTATAGTTTAAATGGTTTTTATTAAACTATATTCTCCCACTAAGTTTAAGAATTAAAGCCACAATAATAAACAATTTATTATATAAAATATTTGTGGAAGAGGGATCCGATTATCCCGAGTCTGACAACCTTGATTGTAGCTCAATAAGTTGTCCGACTCTGTAGTCGATAGATGAACTCTTCATCAATCATATAAAATATGTTTCCCCGTGAGTTTTACCCCTAGTCAATTTTGATCATGAGTGTGCTCATCCAAATCACAATGACTAACCTAGTTAGACCCTTGTTTTTGCGTCCAGCCTGACTTACGCCGACGCTCGGTGTATGCACGACACGTCGGTTCGGGTCAAGACTAAACTTACATTAATGACTCAACTTACGCCAGCGCTCAGTGTATTCACGACACCACGGTTTGGGTTGGAGTCTAGAATACATCATTCGCTCAACCTACGCCGGTGCTTGGTGTATTCACGAGACGACGATTTGGGTCAAGTCAAGATCTCGTCATATGTATTTAAGAAGTCGGTTTCTATAAGGTTGACATGTCACGGCTTGAGTGTAGCTCAACAACTGGATCATGGGTCCTACAGTTACCAATTCCTAAAACAAGGAGGGTTAAGATTTATCTTGAACAAGATTATTATCGTATTCAAAAGATTCACCGTGGCAAATAGCCATAGTGCTTTATTTATAAAATTACCTAGGTATTCCAAAAGTCTTGGATACCAAAAGTTTCCACCACATTAAGAGTGGTGGAGTAATGTGTGGATAAGTGTTGGGGAGGCCAAAGGCCTCCCCCCCCACTCACAACAATAATGACTTAAATTTTAAGATCAGTAGGTTTATTTAAGAAAGATTATCATTGTTACAAAATTCTAATTAGCTTAATTGAAAATTAATCTCATTAGGATCCTACCATTTATGGTAAAGGAATGGCCATAATTGATTTAAAAAACAACAGGAGGATGTGCCTTGAGTTCACGAAACAACCTTCAAGAAGGCGCAACTTATTAACAAAGATGGAGATATACATTGGCAAAGTTTATGATAAAATGGGAAAAAAAAAACTTAGGCACTCAAGTTAGTAGTGTTGGTTGATATTCAGAAAGAGAGGCAAGAAAATAAATTTTGTTTCTGGAAAGAGTAACGATCATCGGACTTTGGATCTGCAGTGCAGACCAAGAATCCTCGTTCCTCGAAGAATTTAAAAAAAATTAAAACCACAAAAATTTTAGCCACCGTATATTTTATTCACGGCATGGATTGTGCCACGTCACTGTATCTGATGAGTTGTGTCAACTCATCACAACTTTTTTGATATTGGTCCATTCTTGATTTCTAAAAGTTTACACCTGTGACCCACCATGTCAAGTGTTGTTTATCTATATCTTCCCCCCAAAATTTTAATAGACATTTTATTTCGCTTCATCTATATTAATATTCAAGAAAAACTTTCCTAAGGAATTCTCGCAACGTGACATGCGACAGCTTAAGAGTTTATTTAGTATGCATGTCTCGAAGCCCATTTAAGCCAAAAGATATGGCCCGGCCTAATGGGATCGAGGCACATTTAGGAAAGTTGATATTTGCTCCAACTCAATTACAGTTGGTTGATATCAACTTCGGACTTTTAAGGCTTTATTATGGATGCAAATACAAAAATACTATTCGACTACCCTTTACATCCTTATTATAATTGAGGGCAGATTTTGAATTTGTCCTATTTGGCAATGTCACATCGCTACATGGGTCAACCTCCTTAAACCCAAAACCCAAGAAACCCAAAACTCCACCCAACCCCCCAAAACACACCCAAACTCAAAACACCCAAAATCACATCCACAATCAAAAAAAAAATCAAAAGCCCCAAGACAAATACACACACTCAAACCCACTCTTCTCGTTTTTGCCCATTTTTGCACTCATAGAAACACCCGTGCGGGTCTCACGTCCTAAATGTGTGGTTTGGTTTTTGGGGAGTGTCCGTGCACAAAGGTGCACAGGTTATTTCTAGTACTCTCATAATCAACATGCACATGTACGGGGAGATTTACCATAGCAATACCTTAATTGTTGTCATATACAACCCAAGTGCTAACTTATGAGTCACATGGGTTTGTTGGATCGAAATAAACCTTGTAGGAAGACATATGCCCTTGAGGCATTTATCCTTAGATAATAATCTCGTTCAGATAATTATATAGTATCAATTATCCGAAGTATAAATTCGTAGAATCTAATACTCAGATAATTTCCTTAGACTTATAGTCAGGTCACTACGTATCCAGATGTAGATCCCGATTATGAGTAGTTAGTGATCGATTAGATACTTAAGTCTTAAACGGTTCATGGTCATAGATGTGTCGAGAATAGGATATCGACACGTCCGTTAGACCATTGTGTCTTTGTCTTACCTTAGGGTAATGATGATCTCATAGTCATTCGGCTTGGCTAAGTCGGAGACGGGACACATGTGCTCATTAGAGAATGAGTTCACTGAACGATCAACTTAGAGTTATTAAATGGTTAAGCTTTAACTAGACTGTCAATAAAAACTCTAGAGTGATGATAGGCTTGTACTGGTCCTTTAGGCCTGAAGTCATCAGTACAAACCCGTAAATGGATAGTGTCACTTAGATCTATAATCTAGCTTCGAGGCTCGGCCTGCTGAAAGATCTTAGGTTGGGTGACACTTGAAGCTCACGAGGAAAGTAGATGACTGAGATGGGATTCGTCTCTTCCGTTAAAGGGAAGTTGGTGTTACTGGATCAGTACAGTCTTTATGTTAATCCTCGGTCGGGATGCGTTGTAGGATGTACAACGTAAATACAACAAAGACCGTTGTATACTGCCTTATGCTGGCTATTAGGGTTGACGGTAAACCAAACCCAAGGCCATGCATAGACACAGTGTTGACGAAGGGACCAAAACTGCAGATTTCATCACTGACACAGTCAGAGTGATCCCAGCGACACGTTCGTCATTGGGTCGATCACGTAAGAATGATTCTGAAACAGGGACGACGCCTGCTGCTCGTGGTTACCGTTGTCTAGGGGTTTTGAGCCCCAACCTATAGTAGGGTCAGGCTGTAGCGTCTCACACCGAGTAGTATCCATGTCTTAGTAATAGGAAGAACGTTAAGAGAAATTCATTCGATGAAATGGAATTTTAAGTTCACAAGTTAGTTGCGAGTTCAATTTAATAGGGGACAAATTTTGCATATGATACAAACCAGATTAAATGTTTCGTAAATTGTCTACGACTCTATTTAATAGGAATAAACGCGTTGGAAAGGTTGCCTGGATGACGGGATCGTCCCGGTCTAATCGCAGGATCAAACCGCGTCGAAAACGGAGCTCAAACGAGCACATGACCACAAAAACAGTCAAAGGCAAGATTGGATTAGACCCACTTGGGTAAGCGA
This sequence comes from Scilla litardierei, assembly GCA_030789695.1. Classification (NCBI taxonomy): domain Eukaryota; kingdom Viridiplantae; phylum Streptophyta; class Magnoliopsida; order Asparagales; family Asparagaceae; genus Scilla; species Scilla litardierei. Next base: position 746,943,302 of record CM061142.1, read on the forward strand.
GTCCACCCGCAAGGAGAAAGGACGCGGCCCGCTGAACCAGCGGTGCACCCGCTGTTCAGCGGGCCACCCGCCGCCCCGGGTGCGCCCAATGTGGGCGTGCCCATATGGCTTGGTTGGCGCGCCTACTAAGCTTAGCGAGCGCGCCCGCAACTTAAGTTAATTAGGGTTTTTGAAACCCTTTTGATGGCTATGAAAATTGACTTTTTGTCCATCTTTGGGCAATTGTTTGAGGGGTCAAACGAAGTCGGAATTCGTCGCCGTTCATTCCTACGCGTTCACTATTCGAAGCCCTTCGAAATGATATCTTATATCGTCTCTAAAGCTCAATGGTGTGGGAGCATTGATTGGTTGAAGTTGGCCATTATGAAAGGCTTACTAACTTCATTAACTCAAACTAATTCTCTTTTATTTTAGTTTTGTCCTACATTGCTCGTGACGAAAAGAGAGGAGCCGACTCCCTATATAAATAGGGGTGCACTCTCTTCGTTGAAAAACACACCAAGCGATCGATTCGAGAAGCTCCTGATTTTTGAGCACGCTCGATCGTGAACTTAAATTCCTCTCCTCTTTCTCTTCCTATCCTCCCGTCGGGTCCTAGTAAGACCACGAGGAGGTTTGGATCGCATTCAGACATCTTTAATGCGGGTATGCTCAAGTGAAACTTTCTTCGGCAAGTTATCGGCTTGGAGGCGGCTCGGGTAGATCGGTTCGAAGCCGCAAGACGGCTCGGCTACACGGAGCGTAAGAAGGTGGTAATGTACATCTTGCCTGTCCCATGGCCAAGATTCCGGGTATGTAATTAAGTAGCTTTTTAGAATAATTTTTAATAATGTCGCAGTAGACTAAATCCTTCTTGCGGTGGTCAGATCCACCCCAAGTTGGCATAGATCTTGGCGATGTTCTGACTCGCCTTAGGCTTGTAGGATCCTGCCCAAAAAACAGAGTTAGGATCGATAATATGAAGTTTAGACTTACGCTTGCGTACGCGGCACGGTAGTCTACGAACTTCGCCTTCGGATTCGCCACGACGGATCGAGTCTACTCACGAACGGAGTAAGGCTACTAATCCACAATCTAAATCTCTATTTTAGATTAAGAACTTGGATGGAGGGAGAGGAAATATTTCTGCAGAGCTTCGCTATGAAGAAGATGCATGCATGAATTTCATGCAAAAATGTGTTAGGAAAATGGCTACCCTTGGGTTTTATTTATAGCCCCCAAGGTAGTTATTTTAGGGTAAGTTGTTCCTTTGGAACAACTTAATTAAGGTGTACCATGATACATGGCACATTATAAGCTTAAGTTGTACCATATGCATGGTACAACATAAGCTTAAGATATTCCCCCTTTATTAGCCATATGTCTCATGCACTTATGCATATATAATGCGACTTTCCCGCTCATCCAGAGATCCTCTCCGCAAGGGAACAGATTCCCTTTGCACACGACTTCGTGTACGCGACGTTCGAGGTCCGTAATCCCTCGTACATCCCCCACAAGGGTGTACAAACGTCTTCCATATCCAACATCTCCCACTCACACTTGAGGGGATTGTAAGAGAACGTCTTTCCCTTAGTTCTTTCATCTATCATACCGAGAAATAGACCGTGCGACCGTCATGCGCGTAGAGTCTGTTGTTGTGCACTTGTTAGAGATACACAACGACCTCGAAGGTGCAAAGTTGAGTAGTTCAACGCATGCTTTACCCTAGATTATTTCTTCACATTTCTTGTACTTTATATTCAACAATTGAATCCCATCTGGATTACAATTGGCTGGCCAGCTTTGAATCATTAAAGTCCAAATGCGAATATGAAATCAATCTTCCTCTTCTTGCGAACCTTATGATCTTGACTTGATTCGCTTTTCTAACGTGCCCCGCCGAGCCGAATTACCATAGCCCATTAGTAACACGCTAAGATAGCGATCATCTCGTCAAATCTAAAGGAACCAATTGGAGTCCTTGAGGGTAAGAGTTAAGACCCGTATGGCCTTTGAGTCTCACATAATAGCAAACACTATTGCTACTAACTCAGTGGTCGAAATGCATACGTGGTATGAACACGTATTACAACATCACTCCTTTCCCAGGGAGAGTATGTCTTGATGTTGTACGGATGAAAGATCAGACACCACAGTGCCTATCTTTTGAGTCCCCTTACTACTCAGGAAATATTCCCGGACTCTCATCCTGCATAAGACAGATATGATTAAAAAATCCAATGAGATCTTTATATCCTTGTGATACAGATCTCAGATCTTTTGTAAGCATCCATATGATGCAGATCTTTCATTCGACTATCTTGTTAAAGTCACGACTCTAAATCATTCGTCTAATGATTTTGACTTTAAACTAGTCTCATCTCTATCTTATCCATCTGATAAGATAAGGCGGTTGCTCATGTGAGAGAGCCAACCTTAATCTGTCCGACATACACACAATTCAGCTGAGATTTCAAAAATGTACACAAACATTTCTTAAGAAATTCATATGCAATGTTGGAAAAAGAACTTATTCTTTTATTAATTTTGATCATTTCTTGGACATGGGAATATATATTTGGTACAACTCAGCCCATACGCAATCATTGAGATGATAAGTGTTTATAAAACACATTTCTGGGGATCGCTTTCGTAAGCTGATCCTCTATCATCTCATGCGTAGATATGTACCTTATGTCTACCTTCTTGGTTTTATCATAGTCTTTTGCAAATCTGCAGTTCCTTTAAGATACTGCATTATCCTCTTAACCGCTTTCCAGTGTTCTTGCCCTGGGTTGGATTGGTAACAGTTTACCATTTCCAACGGCAAAACAGATGTCCAGTCTCGTACACACCATAGTGTACATAAGACTATCAACTGCACTGGAATATGGAACTTTTTCCATAATTTCCTTTTCCTTTTGGTTCTTTGGACATGATTCCAGATATAAATTATCGCATATGCTTATATGAATATCAATGGACTTGTAGTCCTGCATATTAAATCGTTCTAGAACCTTCTTTATATAAGTCTCCTGTGAAAGAGAAAGAAGTTTCTTCGAACGACTCCTTGAAATCTTAACTCCAAGGATATATGCGGCTTTTCCTATACCTTTCATCTAAAATACTGATGAAAGCCAAGCCTTGATACTCATCACAAAGCCCTTGTCATTTCTGGCTATTAAAATGTCATCTACATATAGAGACATAATAACATGCTTGCTTTTAATCCTCTTGATATATACGTAGTTATCTTTATCAAGTATGGAAAATCCATTTGATAAGACAACCTTTTGAAATCGTATATACCCTTGCCTCGAGGATTGTTTAAGACCATATATGGATTTACGAAGTTTACAAACCTTATGTTTGTTTCCTTCTTTTACAAACCCTGTTGGTTGTTCCATATAGATCTCCTCGTCCAATTCTCCATTGAGAAAGGCAGTCTTTACATCCATTTGATGTAATTTGAGGTATAAGCAAGCTACTAATGCCAGAATCATGCGAATCAAGGTAAAACGCACAACAGGTGAGAAGTTTTCTTCGTAGTCTATCCCTTCCTGTTGCGTAAAACCTTTCGCGACAAGGCGAGCTTTATATCTATCTATAGAGCCATCAGCCTTATGCTTGATCTCGAGAACCCATTTGTTCCCAATTGCTCTATGTCCTCTGGGTGAGTTAACTAAGTCCCAGACTTGGTTAACTTTCATGGATTTCAATTCCTCCTTCATCGCTTCCATCCATTTGTCTTTTGCAGGGCATGATGCGGCATATTTGAGATTCTTCAAGTCCTTGTTGACTCGAATTTAGATCAATTCTAATATCACTCCCACTTGAAATGTTGTTAGAATTGCTCCCACTTGGATCATTATTCCCGTATGGAATAGGATAATCGTCATTCGTATAATCCATTGGTGAAGGTTAAAAAGAATTTTCGTTTTCACCAAGAATTTCTCCCACTCGAATGAGGTAATCCTTTTTGATCATAAATCTCAAAATAGGGATAAGTCCTGACTTATCTCGCCCTGTCTTGGAAACTCGTTTTCCAAGAAAGTGACATCCCTCGACTCAAACTCAATTAGCACACCATTGTCTTCCTGACTAACAAAAACATAACCTTTGGAGTTTTATGCGTATCGTTTAAAGATACATTTCCTTCTCCTTGGCCCAAGTTTGCCATACTTATGGGAGGAAATATGTGCGTTGAATGCACAAACTCAAGGTAAAAATGTTTAAGTCAGGAGACCTTTGGTTCCACAACTCATAAGGAGTGGAGCTAACTGATTTCGAGGGTACGCGGTTTAAAATGAAAATGGTTGTCAATAATGCATCACCCCAAAAGGTGATTGGCAAGTTAGCTTGTGCCATCATTGAACGGACCATTTTTCATTAAAGTCCTATACCTGCAACACCAATTTGTTGAGGAGTATAAGGCATAGTTACCTGATTTACTATGCCTTTTTCATCACAAAGTTCCTTTAAACTTGTTGATTGATATTCACCGCCCCTATCGGTTCGCACGACCTTAATCTTGCGATCTAATTGATTCTCCACTAAACTCATATAGTTTTTAAAGCAGGTTTAGTGCTTTCAATTTTGTGGGATATCAAATAGATATGACCGAACCGGGTGAAATCATCAATAAAAGTGATGAAATAGGACTTCCCGCGTCTTGTCTTGACATTCATTGGACCACATATGTCCGAATGGATAAGCTGTATTGGAACCTCGGCCCTTGTGCCGGTTCCAAACGGCTTGCGACAAGATTTCCTCACAAGGCAATGTTCGCAGGTCGACATTTCAACCTTTGAAACATTGGATAGAAGGCCACGTTTGGCAAGTCTATCCATACGCTTTGGTCCAATATGACCAAGCCTTGTGTGCCAACAAATTATATTAGACTCATTAGTCAAAGAATTTGTCACAAGGAAATTTTCATTATATGAGGAATTTATACATTGTACTTATTACAATAAATCCTTTGAAATACAAACCCAGTACCAATAAAGGAATTATTACAAAAATAGGTCCATATTACAAACATGAAGGAACCAACTATTAACCAAGACCCATTAAATTGACCACAGTATTAATATTCCTTTGAATATATGGAATGAAGAGAACATCATAAAGTAGGAGAATGTGGCCGTTGTCCAAGTCTAGCTTGCAATTCCCAACGCCTTTCTTTACAACACGTGTGTTGTTTCCTACATTGATCCACTTCATTCCTTGAGTATCCGGTGATACTCCACGAAGGACCGTCTGTCCTTTGCTATGTGGTCGGTGGCACCTGAATCAATTATCCCAAAATAGATTAGATTCCACAAGAAATAGTGAACTAGAAACACATATGTAACTAGTATTACAAGTTACCTCGTCACTTCCACTCGTACACGAACGAGCATAGTGACCGAGCTTGTTACACTTGAAGCACTTGATCCTTTTCAAGTCTTTCTTCTTGTGCCATTTCTTGTGCCCACCCTTATGTTTGGGTTCCTTGGTGGACTCAGGTTGCTTATTACGTTCATTAGAAGACTTCGAACGATCTTTACGTTTCTTTCCCCCGTGTGAGGAACTAGCAACCATGTGCACTTCTGCACTTGGCTTGGCAGCCGCAAGCCGCTCTTCCTCTAATTCGAGGTGCTTGGAAACATCGTTGAAGGTCTTGATGCTCTCATTATGAGTGAGATGCATCTTCATCTGATCCCACCCATTTGGTAGGGAACGTATGACTGCTTGGATTTGTTGCTCATCTGTGAGCACATGACCTGCGTCCTTTAACTCCGAGATAAGGTTCGCCATATGTCGCAGATGTTTCCCTATTGAATGATCTGGACGTTTCTTATATGTATCGAACCTTATAGTTAAGGCGCGAAGTTTGGACACCGATGTGCCACCGAACTTCTCCTCTAGCTTGGACCATATGTCCATGGCTAGGTCATGTTCTCGGAAGATGCGCATTATGTCATCAGCCATACTGCTTAATAACGTAATGCGCGCTATCTTTATTCTTCCGAGACCAAGCATCAAAAGCTTCCTTGTCTCTTCGGTGTTGGGCCGTAGTGCCCAACTCGAGTTCAATCATTACATTCTTTAGAGTTTCGAGCACTTCTTGCTCCTCTAAAACGTATTGTATCTTAATGGACCAAAGTTTGTAATTATCGCCGTTGAGTTTTTCATCTTTGTTTAACTCAGCGACGATATTCTTTGAAGCGAAAGACATTTTACTTTTAAAATGCTGCAAAAGACACAAAACCGAAGGTTCGATCAAAAACATTGCATAAAAAATTCTTAAAATATAACTCCCACTTGAAATGATAATAGAGTATCCCATTTGGATAGTTCTAAAAATTCAAATTCCACTTGGAATTATATTATATTTGATAAGTTACTTTCGCAAAATATTGAAGATGTTGTTCTAGAATCGAAAAGGTCTCTATGATTCCAATCACCATCTAGAACAACTTTCAATATTCCCCCATCACTTATCAAACAATAGTACTCTTATAGTACTAGCAGCGGAAAACGAGTATTTGATAAGTTACTTTCGAAAAATATTGAAGATGTTATTCTAGAATCGGAAAGGTCACTACGTTTCCAATCACCATCTAGAGTAACTTTTAATATTTCTCCCTCACTTTATCAAATGTTAGTACTCTTATAGTACTTTGCAGCGGAAAAGCGTTTTTGAAAACGTATTTTTCAAAACGAATTTAAAATACATTGGCTAATCTCCGTAGAGTAGAGCACAACGTCATAAGTTCATTGGCTAATCTCCGTGGAGTAGAGCACAATGACATGGCTAATCTCGCATGAAGTAGAGCATTACGGCTAATCTTCAAGGAGTAGAGCACAATTACATAAGTACATTGGCTAATCTCCGTAGAGTAGAGCACAATGACTTGGCTAATCTCGCATGAAGTAGAGCACTATGGCTAGTCTTCAAGGAGTAGAGCCCAAGTTAAAAAAAACTTCATTAAAATGTTAGTCCCGTATGAACTAGTCGGCACTGTGGTTAGCCCCGTATGGGCTAATCGACACATTCGAGTTTGACCAATGCCCTTTGTCACCCCGTATGGGTCAGTTGACAAATTTGCAGTCGACCCGGACCTTCTGCCAGATTGGTCGACCAAAAACACAAAATTGGTCGACCAATATTCGAACTGCAACTTCTCCCGGCCAGGGCCTCTGCCCTGGCCGGTGCTTGGCCAAGGGCCGGCCAGGGCCTCTGCCCTGGCCGGCCAGGGGCCCTGGCCCCCTCGGCCAGGGCCGGCCAGGCCCTAGTCTCTGCCAGGGCCTGCCGGCCAGGCCCTGGCCTCTGCCAGGGCCTGCCGGCCAGGCCACTGGCCGGGGCCAGGGCTCCTGCCCTGGCCTCGGCCAGGCCCTGGCCTGAGGCCAGGGCGCCGGCCCTGGCCTCTGCCAGGGCCGGCAGGCCGCTGGCCGGGGCCAGGGCTCCTGCCCTGGCCTCGGCCAGGCCCTGGCCTGAGGCCAGGGCACCGGCCCTGGCCTCTGCCAGGGCCGGCAGGCCGGCCCTTGCCACTGCCAGGGCCGGCCTGGCCGGCAGGCCCTTGGCCAAGGCCGGCCACTGCCGGCCTGGCCTTGGCCGGCCACTGCCGGCCTGGCCTTGGCCGGTCATGGCTTGGCCATGGCCGGCCATGGCCAAGGCCATTCGGCGTTGGCCGGCCATGGCCCCTTTGGCCATGGCCGGCCACCCCCTTGAATGGGGTTACCGCACTCATTCCTCCCCCTTGATGGGGTGGTCGCCGGTGGTTATTGGCCGTAGCCAACCCCCTCCGCATGAGGAGAGGGGGTGCATGGCCTTCATGGCCCATTTGGCCATGGTGCACATGCACCAAATTTTCCTCTTACCCGATGGAAATAACTTCCATCATCTTCCTCGATGAAGCACCCGTTCGTCGAAGAAATTAGTTATCTCTTAATGGCCGTGTGCCAAAAATGAATAACGTACTACATGAACGGTCGGTTCTTCCCGTCACGGAGAGTTCCTACCATATCCGTAATGATAGGAGACCCTAACGTGAAAAGAACAACCGCTGCGTTCTCTCCGTCACGAAGCGTTCCTACTATATCCGTAATAGTAGGAGACCCATCCGTGAAAAAGACAACGACTCGTTCGTAGTTTCGACGGGGCGGTGGATTGACCGGGGCGAACCCATATGGCTCTGATACCAATGTAGGATCCTGTCCAAAAAAAACAGAGTTAGGATCGATAATATGAAGTTTAGACTTACGCTTGCGTACGCGGCACGGTAGTCTACGAACTTCGCCTTCGGATTCGCCACGACGGATCGAGTCTACTCACGAACGGAGTAAGGCTACTAATCCACAATCTAAATCTCTATTTTAGATTAAGAACTTGGATGGAGGGAGAGGAAATATTTCTGCAGAGCTTCGCTATGAAGAAGATGCATGCATGAATTTCATGCAAAAATGTGTTAGGAAAATGGCTACCCTTGGGTTTTATTTATAGCCCCCAAGGTAGTTATTTTAGGGTAAGTTGTTCCTTTGAAACAACTTAATTAAGGTGTACCATGATACATGGCACATTATAAGCTTAAGTTGTACCATATGCATGGTACAACATAAGCTTAAGATATTCCCCCTTTATTAGCCATATGTCGCATGCACTTATGCATATATAATGCGACTTTCCCGCTCATCCAGAGATCCTCTCCGCAAGGGAACAGATTCCCTTTGCACACGACTTCGTGTACGCGACGTTCGAGGTCCGTAATCCCTCGTACATCCCCCACAAGGGTGTACAAACGTCTTCCATATCTAACAAGGCTCGCTAAAATGTTTAGTATTTTTCTGTTTTTCCGCTGTGCATATTTTCCCTCTGTTGTTCGGCCGACGTAGGACGTGCACAGATCTGAGCCCTAAGGGTCTGCCAAAACCCTTCAGTGGTATCAGAGCATAGGTTTGCTTGATCTTAAGCCTGCGACTTTATTTTAAATTATTAAATTGCTTACTTTTGAACATATATATTTTAACCTTATCTGATAATGTTAAAAAAATTAGTTTCAACATTTTTAAAAATTGTTTTAAAATGTTTTAAAGCGTATGTAACTTTAAAAAAATTTTAATTTCATGATATGTTATTAAAATTTGATTTCTTATGATTACATAAATTTTTAAAGATTGTTTTATGTGATAATATAATCTTAAAAATGTTTTAATTAGTTTTAACTTTTTTTTGTTTTAAAAATGTTTTAAAGCGTATGTAACTTTAAGAAATTTTTAATTTCATGAGTGTTATTAAAATTTGATTTCTTATGATTACATAAAGTTTTAAAGATTGTTTTATGTGATAATATAATCTTAAAATGTGATAATGATTTTAAATGCTTAGGTTTAAAATTAAAAATTATTTGATAATCTTTATGAAACCTATTTTTTTATGAGATAAAAAGTTTTTAGTTTTTAGAATCATATCTTTCAATTTAAATGTTAAATTTTAAGATTGGCAAGTCAATTGTTTATTTGGTTGATATTTTTAGCTTGCATGTTCTCTTTATATGTCACATAGTTGAACTTTATTTTATGTGATAAAATGTTAGTTGATGTTAATGGACTTGATGTATAATTTGAATTATTCATGAACCCTTTAGGATAGCCATTAATTCATTAAAAATTTATAAGATGAATTTTTAATATGTGACATGCTATGTTTTAATGAACACTAACAACATTTAAACCTAATTCCCGATTAAGGTAGTCCTCCCTAATTGACGATTATTATTTTAATCGTTTCAATTATAATTCTGATTAAATGACTACTTTTAAAATGTTGTAATTGATTTATTAAAATCCTAATAAAGATTAGGGTCGCACAATGGACGAACAAACCTTATAATTGATAAGGATCTAATAAAAGTTGTTAAACAAATCCATAAAATTTCGAATTTTAAGGATCCACTAGTTGATAAGGATTAATTAGTGTTAGTAAAAGCTTTTAGTTGATAGACGAACATAAGATTGATAAGTCTCCTTCAATGAATCATGATGTCGGTCAATGTGCTTGGCTAAGTTTGCTGGATCACCCTAGCTAGACTAGGGGTTAAGTGGTCCTGACTTAGTCAATTCCCTGACCGCGTCCGCTGGACCGCAAGGAGTCGAATCATGACTGTGTAAGTCTATCGACTATACCTAAGTCCAAAATCCTTCACTACGTTATCAGCACGAAAAGCTCTTATTTTTTTGAGCTTTTTCATCCCGTCTCCCCTCAAAAATCCATCCTCTACACGTGAAGGAATCTCTTGTTGCGGATACGTTGCGGCGATCCTCTTGGACGTATTAGGAGCGTGGATTTTTATCTCTACGGATCTTCTATTTTTAACGATCGTCCCTAGATTTTTAATCTAGAGGTAATGCTTTTCGATCCCGTAGATGGTTACAAACAAAAATTAGATTTAGCTACGATTTTTCACAGCCTATTTTTGGCTTGTTTCAAATCTGCTATATACAATATCAAAATTTTATATTAAAAAACTCTTTTGAGATTCCCCCCGAAGGGGAGCTCTGCCCTTCGTCATCACACCCCCCCCCCTCGTCGACGGCGGGGGGTTTTGCCCCCGACACCCCCCAAAGGGGGGGTCTTCCGATCACCGCCCCCCAGACGGGGGGCCCTACTCCGGTGCCGACCCCCCCAGGCGGGGGGGGTTCCGTCACCGCCCCTCCCCCCACGGGGGGGATTTCTGTCCAGAGCCCCCCCAGATGGGGGGCCTTTCCGTCGCCCCCCAGCCGAGGGGGGCCTTCCCGTCGCCGCCGCCCCCTCGGTGGGGGGGATTTCTGTCCAGAGCCCCCCCAGATGGGGGGCCTTCCCGTCGACACCCCCCAGACGGAGGGGGCCTTCCCGTCGCCGCCCCCCCCACGGGGGGTGGGGGGTTCTGATTTTCACCCCCCAAGCAGCGGGGGGGGCCTTGCCCGGCGCCCCCCCAGGGGGGCCTGACGATTTTCCCCCCAGCAGCGGGGGGTGGGGGGGCTGACTTAGGGCTGACCGACGGCGGGAGGGGGGAATCTTGCTAAACACTCTGTAAAAGGGATTTGAGGGGACAGACTTAGGGTTGGGGGTTTTTGGCATTCCACAGCCCAAAAATGGGCTTAAGGGCTATATTCTGTTTAATTTCAATAAATCAGATAGCCTGCTTGTTGGGCCTGCAGCCCACTTGTAACCATGATAATAGATTCTATGTGTCTGCAGCCCCATTTAGCTTAATCATTATTTATGCCTACCAAAATTGGGCCTGAAGCCCAGTAATTCTAATTGCAATCTTCAATGTGTTAATTATAAATTTGATTCTGGGCCTGAAGCCCAAATATTGATAACTTTTTAATTTGGCTTATTGGGCTAGAAGCCAAGTTAATTCAATTGCTATAATTAATTTGTTAATTTTTGGCAAATGGGCCTGCAGCCCAAATATAAATAATATATTAAAATGATTAATTTTTGTGGGCCTGCAGCCCCATTCAAAATATTAATTTATTTTAATTCTTTGTTATGAGCCTGTCGCGTCATATTGCTAAAATTATAACACTCTTGCATTATTATTAATTTATGGAATATTAGGATTTTTTCAAAATATAATTATCTTAAGAATCCGGCGACCGCTCTGTCGTTAGTCAACTAACCTAACGGTGTATGACGTCTCTCCGTGGTCCGAGAGATTATTATATTTTATAGTCTCTTTTTCCATATTATATATGCATGTATTATATAAACTGCGTGGTTGCTTCTTTTGTGCCTGTAGCATATTATAAACTGTGTGGTTGTTTATATAAGCTAAAATGTGATTTTTGGGATCGGCCAGTTTGATACCTTTTAAATTCCATGCAATTTTATTTTCTTTTTGAGAGAATTTGTAAGTGAGGATTAAATGTATTAATGCCAAAGACCAGTGTACCGAGATATGAAGACGGAGTTTATATTTTTCAATTGACAGGGACAACTTCTTGGTTTCTAAATTGTATTTTTCTTTTCTTTATGGACTGTATATTTGGACTTTGGACTTTGTACGTTTTTGGGTATCTGGCTGATCGCCACATTTTACTTATTTTATTTTTTATGCGTGAATTTCAATTTTAATTAATTCATGCTTGTTTTAAATTGCATAGATAAATGGCAAAATTGGCAAGCGTCGATTTCGAGGTCCTTGATGCTGCAGGGAAAAATTACCTGAGTTGGCGAGTGGACTTGAAGTTCCACTTGCGTTTAATGGCCCTCCTTTACTCAATTTTGGCTCCTTCATCGGCCCCAGCAGTGGCCAATACTTCTGCTACATCTAGCAGCAGTACTCCTACCACTGTCTCCGATGTGGATAAGGCGAAAGCCATTATCTACATTAGGAAACATATAGATCGGACCTTAAAGGCCAAATAGGCCGAATACCTAACGGTAGAGGACCCAATAGAGCTGTGGACAACGCTGGAGGCACGGTATAAACATCAAATTGATGTAATATTACCGCGTGCCAGTTATGAGTGGGAAAACCTCAGACTTCAGGACTATAAGTCCGTCGCTGAGTATAATTCTGCACTTCATAATATCACCTCACGCCTGAAGTTGTGCGGTGAAGAAGTGACAGAACAACGCATGTTGGAAAAGACATTTACCTCGTTTCACGAGAAAGATGCAATCCTCATGCAGCAGTATCGTGAACGTAACTTCACGAAATTCTCCGATTTGATCTCTTGCCTCCTTAGGGCAGAGCAGAATCGAGATTTACTGCTCGCTACTCATAATTTACGTCTAGCTGGCACTGCCCCTATCCCTGAAGCCCACCACGTTTCTCCCCAAAAAGTGGAAAAACAAGAAGAAGGCTAAAAATAACAAAGGGAAAGCTGTAATGAAGCAACCACGAGGAACAGTACCCCAGACAAACAAAAACAACAAAAAAAGAGAAACTTTACATGGAAGCGAAAGAACCTTGACCAAGTGTCACTTCCTAAGAAGAACTGGGAGGATAAATGCCATAGATGCGGCATGACTGGCGATTGGTCCAGAAACTGCCGCACTCCTCGCCACCTCCAGAAACTATATCAGGCGAGCCAAAAGTCTCTGCCTGAAACAAACTTGGTGGCTGTTCAGCCACCAACGATGTTTACTGCAAAAGACTTCGAGAACGACGACCTGCTCAATTAAGCTTCATCTTTTATCTATGCATTTAAAAATTCCATGTAACTTCATATTTTGTTTGCTTTAGTACGAACTTTTATTTTTGAATGTCATTTACATTTACTGAAATAAAATTTCGTTTTTGCTTATATAGATGAAGTATGAGTGCCTAGTGGACAGTGCCTCGACGCACACAATCCTTCGCGAACATTGCTATTTTAATAGCATAAATAAATATGACGGTCCTGTATCACAATTTCAGGACTGTCCCAAATTATCGAAGGATCTGGTGAAGCAATTATATTGCTCCCAAATAACACAAGACTTCAAATAAAAAATGCATTATTCTCTCCTAAATCAAATAGAAATCTCGTAAGTTTCAAGGATTTTTGTTTAAACAGATATCACTTAGAAACCAGAGATGAAAATAAGGTTGAATATCTGTATGTAACTCGTCAAAAAGATGACCAGAAGATCATCTGGGAGCGATTCAAGGGACTCCCATCGGGTCTCTACCATACATACATTCAACCAATAGAAGCCAATATGACTGAGCACCAGACGTGCCCATCACTGCCAGAGTTCCAACTCTGGCACAACAGACTTGGTCACCCTGGATCAGCAATGATGCGACGCATCATTACTGAATCACGTGGACATAAATTGAAGAATCTGAAGTCTCTTCATAAGGGTAATTTCCTTGTCCCCCTTGTTTCAAGGAAAAACTTATAACGAGACCCGCCCTCCTGAAAGTGGGATTAGAGTCTATGGCTTCCTTGAGAGAATTCATGGTGACATTTGCAGGCCTATTCACCCCGCAAGTGGCCCATTTCGGTACTTCATGGTACTGATTGATGCATCAACTAAATGGTCTTATGTGTGCCTCTTGTCCACCCGCAACCTAGTTTTTCCAAAGCTATTGGCACAAATAACAAGGTTGCGGGCTCATTTCCCCGATAACCATATCAAGAAACTACGTCTTGATAATGCGGGCGAATTTACTTCACAAGTCTTCGAAGACTATCGCCGGACAACGGGTATTGAAGTTGAACATCATGTAGCACATGTTCACACCCAGAACGGATTAGCCGAGTCCCTTATAAAGAGACTCCAATGGATTGCACGTCCATTGCTTATGCAATCCCAGTTGCCGGTGGATGCTTGGGGGCATGCTATTTTACATGCCGCATCACTTATTAGGATAAGACCCTCTGGGGGTCATACATTATCCCCGATGCAACTTGCATATGGCGCACCTCCGGATATCTCTCATTTGAGAGTGTTTGGTTGTGCGGTATATGTCCCAATAGCACCACCTCAGAGGACCAAAATGGGTCCTCAGCGTCGTCTAGGTATCTATATTGGGTTTGATTTGCCCTCTATTATCAGATACCTTGAACCCCTCATGGGGGACGCATTCAAGGCACGTTTTGCTGACTGTGAATTTGATGAGAAAATTTTTCCTAAACTAGGCACACAGTCTAAGAAGGCTGAAGCTACTAAGACCATTAGTTGGGACCATAAGTCTTTGTACCTATATGATCTGGGTACTAATCTGTGTGAAGATGAGATCCTGAAGATCCTTCACATTCAGAATATAATACATCTTTTGCCGGATAAGTTCACGGATAACTAGAAGATTGTCCGTTCACATGTCTCTGCTGCTAATACGCCAGCTAGGATTGACATCCCCAAATATGGACGTAATCCACCAGCAGCAGAATTGGCAGTACCTCAATTGAAAAGAGGACTTCCACTAGGTTCAAAAGATAAAGTTCCTCGAAAGAGGAAGACTCCTGAAGATAATAAGATTATCCCTCCACAGGATGCTGAGCTCAGACCAGCTACTTCTTCCCTCCTTATTTCCCCTGTAGAGGAAACAATAGGAGAAACGTCAATAAATTTTGTACGTACTGGAGAGGTACTGGACAGACATAGCACAGTCGACGACGACGATTTTGCGTTCGATATTGCCGTTCACGTCATTGAATATGACGATGACGTCGAAACACGATCTCTAGCAGAATGTAAACGCAGAGATGATTGGCCAAAGTGGGACGAGGCAATAAGAGTAGAGCTGGACTCACTCTTGAAACACAAAGTCTTTGGACCAGTAGTCCAAACTGTTGGATCTGGATCCTAGCCTAAGGGGGGGTGAATAGGCTAATAAAAAATAATTCGTGCAACCCACGAATAAGCACACGCAGTTATAGCACAACCAGAGTAATGAAAAGCAGACACAGAGTACACAACAGATTTACCCTGGTTCGGTCGTCCCAACGACCTACTCCAGCCCCCAAAGCAGAACTAGTATTGAATAGCGCAATAGGTACAAAACCACAAGTTAGAGCACGCTCAGAGCACCCTCTATGTCTCTACACTCGCCAGGCTCTCAGTACCACACACACAGTGTTTTCTCTCACTATCAATCCTAGTAAAGCTTTCTACCAGCTAGTCCCAAACTAGCTGGGTCCCACTTGTCTAGTCCCAACTAGACAAGTCCCAAAATAGTCACAGAGAAGGTAAAGTTTCCCCTACGAAGATCTAACACAATTAATACACAAAATAATAAAGTATTGAGTTTAGAAAGCTCAGATTGTGTAGCAGCGATGTCTTCGTCAATAAACACGGGTCAGATCTGAATCTGACGTGATGTAGTCGTCTCGTCGTCGGCAACTCAAGTTGCGGCCTTGGTTCTCTCTTTTTAATGTGTGCAAAGCAATCCCCTGTATTAATAAGCTCTGCCTTGGAAATGACGGAGGGAATTGAAGTTTGCTTGCTGACTTGGATATCTACCTTTGAATCCCTTTTTAAATTCAATTAGCCTTATAGCCTTGACAACTCAGCCTTCTAGGCACATGGCCTTTGTACTTGGGTACCTGCAAGTAATAAGAGTAAGGTTAAGAACTCAAATCAAGTCAAGTAGAGAAATTCATCTTTCTGGTTGTCTTCTACGGCATCAGTTCTTGGCCCAAAAAAAAGGTCGATCAGCAATGGATCGGGCTTTGAGATGTTGCGGTCGGCACTTGGTTTGGCGTGGATGTCGCTGGAGCACTCTCGGTCGGCAAGGCTATGTGCTTGGTCTGGAGTCCGGTCGACAAGCAGTGAGGTGCTTGTAGTCGGCAGCTAGTTGGGCATAGGTCGGCTAGCAAATAGGCCCACAGATGAAGCGGTCAACAGGAGCTCTGTCGTTTGTACTTCTCCACTAAAAATCTGTTTTGTTTTGCTTTTGATGTACATCCGCATGGAGTTTATGATTAATTCTTTTTCTTTTGTTTGTTGATGAATCTCCCACTTGATGCGTTGGGGCCTTTCTCTCCTCCGAGTTAATTTGATGATGTCAGCCCTGCGTCAGTTGATGTTGCGACCTTCGTGTTGCCACCGATTGTTTGAAGGGATCACGACATGGTGGTGTCTTGGCATGCAACAAGGTGGTTCGCAACGGAAATATCATGGATCTTAGCTTCTAGGAGAGAACTCGGCTGCCTAGTTGTAGACTGAACTTTTCTTCACCCTGCTCTGGAGCTTGTTAACTTGTTGCACTTGGAAACGAATTAATGAATGTATTATGGGCACATGCAACCTGCGACAACCAAGAGCTAAGAAAAAACAACAAGAGAGTTAATAATAAAGAAAGTGCTTCTCTCTCTCTCTCTCTGTGATTGGTGGTGGCCTATTTAATTTTATGCATGAAAAAAATAACTCTTTGGTTGCAACTTAAAAGATTACGCACAAAGAGGATGATTGCCTTGCATGCACACACAAAGAAATGTTGCACAACAATATTACGCACACAAAGAAAATATTACTATAAGGCATGAAATAATATCAAGGGGGAATTAAAAAATTCGGCCACTGGGCAAGGAGGTCACGGCCTGAAAAAAAAAATCGCTTCCGTGTGTTTTTGGCCGCGCGCGTTTTCAACCCTAGAGGATGGGTTTTTATAGGATGATGATAGGGTGATGAGGTTACGGGGAATCCTATTTTGAATAGGGGATTAGAGATTTGGTTCTATCACTTTGCACCACAAATAGGAGATTTGATTTGATCAAATTGGGATTTGATAGCAATTCAAATTGAATATGAAATTGAAATTAATCTCTAATTGATTTGAGCATATCCCAAATAGATTCCATCTCTCTCCTCATTGACCAAGTCAAATCTTCTTTGTGCACACACATTCCCTTTCTCCCAATTTGCTATACGAATAGCAATTCCGCCAAAAGGTGAAAATATACTGTTTCGCCAATCCTGAAACACACTAGCACACACATTAGATATCACGACACGTTTGTCATCATCAAACCAAGAGGTCCTAGATCGTTGCGTCCAACACAAACACCAGTAGGTGTAAAGCCTGTGAGATATAAGTGGGTTTTCATAAGAAAAAGAAATGAAAATAATGTGATCGTTCGCTATAAGGCACGCCTTGTAGCCCAGGGTTTTTCCCAAAGATCTGGAATTGATTACGAAGATACATATTCCCCGGTCATGGATTCGATCACATTCCAATTTTTAATAAGCCTAACTTCTCTGGAAGGCCTAGAAATGCAGCTCATGGACGTTGTGACTGCATATCTATATGACGATATAGATAAAAATATCTATATGAGACTTCCGGATGGGTTTAAACTACCCCCAGAGATGAAAGAGATACCACAGGACGTATTCTCTGTAAGGCTGCATAGATCATTATATGGTCTAAAGCAATCGGGCAAAATGTGGTATAACAGACTTAGTGATTTCCTTGCACAGCAAGGATTCACGAATAATGAAGTCTGCCCGTGTATCTTTATCAAAAGAACGGGAACATGATTCGTCATCATAGCAGTATATGTTGATGACTTAAATCTCATAGGATCTCCTGCAGAGATCAATGAGATATCTGAAAGCCTAAAACATACTTTTGAAATGAAAGACCTAGGCAAAACAAAGTATTGTCTTGGCTTACTGATTGAACACCTAAGAGGTGGAATCCTATTACACCAATCTAATTATACAAAGAAACTTCTACGTAAGTTTCATATGGATAAATGTCATCCTTTAGGTACTCCTATGGTCGTCAGATCACTAGATGTACATAAGGACCCCTTCCGGCCTCTGGAAGAGGGGGAGGAGATACTGGGTCCTGAAGTACCCTACCTCAGTGCCATTGGAGCACTTCTATATCTGGCTAACTGTACGCGTCCCGATATAGCGTTTACAGTTAATCTCCTAGCCAGACACAGTGCAGCGCCTACAAAGCGCCACTGGAACGGAGTAAAGCATCTTCTGCGATACCTCCAGGGTTCAATTGATCTGGGACTTTACTACCAGAGAGGTGCCTCCCCCCAATTGTTTGGTTATGCCGATGCAGGTTATCTTTCAGATCCGCACACGGCAAAATCACAGACAGGTTTTGTGTTTACCTACGGAGGTACTGCTATCTCCTGGAGATCGGTAAAGCAAACCACAACTGCTACGTCATCCAACCATTCAGAGCTCATTGCGATCCATGAAGCAAGCAGAGAGTGTTATTGGCTACGATCCGTCGTCCACCACATTCTTCAATCCACTGGCCTGAAGACCGGTGATTTGGAGCCTACTGTCCTGTTTGAAGACAACGATGCGTGCATTGCTCAACTTCAAAAGGGCTACATCAAGGGCGACAGGACGAAGCACATATCTCCCAAGTTTTTCTGGACACACGAGCTAAAGAAGGACAAGCAGATTGAAGTTCAGCAGATCCAGTCCTGCAACAACTTAGCTGATCTTTTTACCAAATCTTTACCAAAATGTATTTTTGTAAAACTTGTAAAAGGAATCGGTATGAGACAACTGAAAGACCTACAAGCCTGAAGCTTGTACGGATGAGGGGGAGTAACCTGTGTGTTGCACTCTTTTCCCTTAAGCTGTTGGTTTTTCCCACTGGGTTTTCCGCAGCTAAGGTTTTAACGAGGCAAACACGATTACTCAGGATCCAGAAGTATCCACCCCTTTTTAGCCTTATACGCTAAGACCAAAGTAATGGATGGATAAGGGGGAGTGTTGTGAGTGTGGGGGGAGGCCTTTGGCCTCCCCACCACTTATCCATCCATTACTCCACCACTCTTAATGTGGTGGAGACTTTTGGTATCCAAGACTTTTGGAATACCTAGGGAATTTTATAAATAAAGCACCATGGCTATTTTCCATGGGGAATCTTCTCCAAAATCCTTCAATAATTATACATTTTTTTAAAAAAAATTCAAGATTAATCTAAGGTAGTGATATTTTAAGTTTAATTTATATAATAGGTAAACCCAAGAAACTCCTCATGTATTATATCTCCATTGTAAAAAAGAAATGCTATTTGCACCTCAAAAAGTGAGGTGCATATAGGTTTTAATGCCATTTTTTGCTAATTTTGGAAAGAATGGAACTTGATTGGAAGTGCTGATGTGATAAATTCACTTTTTTGGGATAAAAAAGTTAATTGCACCTCAGTATCTGAGGTGCATAGAGCACAGCTCTAGTAAAAATACCCACTACACTATATCTCTGTCATTAGGTTGTTTGAGTATCAATCAACTTTTCAGTTCAGAATTAATTTACACGAGTTCAGTAAACGAGTTCAAACGAATGATATACAAGTATTGGACACGTGAATATCATGTCACGCTGCTTGAGCTAACCTACTCCGAGCTTAATTCACACGAGTTTAGTTTATGATATTTTCTCTGTCTCTTGTGCTAATTAGTACCATCTTTGCAGTTAATTATTTTTAAAATTTAAAATTTTGTTGTAAACCATGGCGGCTACGGAACCCCGTAGCCATGTATTTATAGTAATAGGGTTACATAATGGGTGGATACCCACTAACGGGTTGGGCCTCCAAAGCCCGTTTATAACACTTCCCCTTATCCATCCATTGTTGTAAGCCGTGATGAACGCTTCCGGGTTCATAGAGCTTATCTGATCATGGGTCTATGGATACTTCTGGATCCCAAGTTTAAGTATACTTGCCTCGTTAAAACCTTTGCCAAGGAAAACCCAGTGGGAAAAACCAATGGCTAGGGGAAAAGAGTACAAGTCTCTGTAACTTCCACTGATCGATGGATATCACTAGAGGTGGATACTTCTGGATCCTAAGTTAGGGATAACTGCCTCGTTAAAACCTTTAGCTATGGAAAACCCAATGGGAAAAACCAATAGCCAAGGAAAAAGAGTACAGTTTCCGTAACTTCCCATGATTAGTGGGAGTATTTAGGTGGTGGATACTTCTGGATCCAGAGTCAATGAGGTTGCCTCGTTAAAACCTTTAGCTATGGAAAACCCAGTGGGAAAAACCAATAGCCAAGGGAAAAGAGTACAACACTAGATTTGACTCCCCCTGATCTGTACAAGCTGCAGGCTTGCAGATCTCCTAGGCAACTATACATCAATCTCTTACAGTGTTCCGATACAAAGTACAAGGCATCGCTCACCTATACAAGACATCGCTCATCTATACAAGTATCGCTCATCTATGGCAGTTACTGAATCTGAGTGATCTCTTCTGAGGAGGAGTGGTCTGCAGACTCGGTAGGTAGCATCACGTCTCTGACCAGTCTTCACTGTGTCTGCGAGGTACTGCAGGACCTGGCTGTGCGTACTTATGATTTGCTTCTTGGATTGATGAGCCTCTCGGGATGGTGGGATTGATGTTGCCTTGGAAGTATGCTTTGCTGGTCTCCAGGAGTTGGTCGCTTCTTGGTTGCAGTCATCGCGATGATCTGTAACCTGTATCTGCAAACACATTTAACATGTTGTATGATCCTTGACCCTTGGAGATAGCGCAGAATCTACATATCTCTGGTCCAGTGGTGCGCTGCAGGCACTGCACTGTATCTGGTTAAAGTGTTTACTGCCAGATAAAGGAGTGTACAAAAGACATTTGAGTAAGGCACTTCAGGACCTAGGATATCCTTCCCCTCTTCCAGCGAACGGAAGGGGTCTTAATGTGCATCCATACAACCAATAGGTGTATTGGTGGATTGCAATTTTCCATGTTTCTTCATCGACTGGATGATAATTTCATCTTCTGGATGGTAATTCATCTGCTGGATGATTATTCATCTTCTGGATGATTATTCATCTTCGGGATGATGGTTTTATCTTCAGGATGATTATTCATCTTCGGGATGATGGTTTCATCTTCGGGATGATTATTCATCTTCAGGATGAAGGTTTCATCTTCAGGATGATAATTCATCTTCAGGATGATAATTCATCTTCAGGATGATTATTCATAAGGGTATGTTGTCACATCATCCATAGCAACATAGCCTAAAATTATCTTTGCTAATCGCATGGGTTTCGCAATCATGACCAGGGAGCCTGATGCATCAGTTTGATTAATTTTGTAAGTGAGTTAAACTCATCTTACATGGTTACTTCCTGGTTTCTGCGAAATAAACCTCTAAGGCTATAACGTTTTGCTTATAGCATACGATTTTATTTATTTATACAATACTCGGTAGCCCACAGGTTTGATATCTTTTGATATCAGAACTTCAGGTCCAAACACTTCTCATTTCATAAGTGAGTCCAGCTCAACTTATTATTGCCTCGTTCCACGTAATTTGGCCAAATTTCTGCGTTTGCTTCAGGAAACGGAGATTGTGAACGATATCAATGGCAAAATGAAATGTGAGTAATTGTCGACAAGTGTGTTTTATCCAAATACCTCTCCGTGTACGTACATTATTCAATTTATTCCAGATTTATCTCTTCCGGAGGTTCTGAAAAGGGAGAGGATATGGAGATGAGCTCACTTTCCTGTGGTGGTATTGTTTTAGGGTCTCGTGGTATGTCCTCTCATCCATTGAGGATATCCACTTCTACTACTGGTAGATTGCATCCATTATAGTTGGTATGTCAATCCTAGCTGGATTTTTAGTAGCAGGGATGTGTGAATTTGACAATATTTATATTGTCAATAGCTATGTCTGATAACTGTTTAACAGTTTCATAAGTGTGGATCGTCAGGATCTCATCACTATTCATGATAATCAGATCATAGGTATTAATGTTTTAAATGGTCCATAGTGGTGATATGGGAATGTAAACTCATCATGACTCCATCGATAAGATGTGCACTAAACGCTTCCCCCGTTAGGGGTTCTCGGAAACTGTTTATATGAGGTGATCAGGCTCATATAAATAGTTTCTAAGGAGGCGTTCTGATGGTTTGCATGTTCCCATATGGTCACCTACAACTGGATTTCTAGTGGATAAGTAATCCGTTTAAATCATTTTAATGATTTATATATAACCCATTTCTGGGTGTGAACACAAAGCTTCAGGGTGTTCAATTTTCTTCCAGTTGTTAAATTGATTTTCCAGTGTTATCCCAAGAATCCGTAATAAGCTCGACTTCAATGAAGTTGAGCATAGAACTAGGGATATGAACCCGTCAAGGCTCCATCTATAAGATGTGCTCTAATGCCTCCCCCGTTTGGGGATCTCGGAACATATTCATCTAGGAGGGTTAGTCCCGATGAATAAGTTTCACTGCGGCATTTTTGAGGGTGGTATGAGGGTAAGTAAAAGCCCAACCAATATCCTAGTAATGTAATATGTCCGTTGTGATTAATAATAATCTGGACTGCGGTTGGATAACAAGGTTTTGATTATGACCATTTTAAGAGGATATATAGATGAGTACTCTAAGGTACATCATCAGCCATATGTAGGGAGTGTGTGAGTCCACTTTTATCCCTCAAATACTCTCAAGAGGCCTAAAGGTCTCATTCTTCTAATGATAGTATATCATCTTAAATTCGTTTGAGGAAGTGAGGAGAGTCAATGTCCACGTGAATGGAGATGATCTCGTAATCATTTTTCCCTTTTGAATGGGATAATGAGAGTTTCACCCTTTTTTGAAGAATTTTCGGGTTCGTCTGGTTAATGATGTCTTGCATCATCAATCCAGGGTGACATCGATCCAAAGTTGGTCGATTCTGGACACTTTTGGTGTTCCAGATTAATTCCTCTGTTCGAATTTATGTGGGACTTTTGAACGTCCATTAAAATGCTCAAGTTAATTTTGTCCGGTAATAGGTGAACTCTGTTCAAACTGTGAAAGATTACATCTTCACAATGACTATTATGCGGATCATAGTTGGATAAAGCTTCAGGCTTTATTGGTTTCTTGAGTCATTAGGGATTTCATTTTGACGAATAACCTTTGAAACTTTATAAGTTTCAGAGAGTACATGGCATCCTCATTTTAGGAGTATTCAGGATGACAAATCATTTACAGTAAAATATAATGCGTGAAAGGCACATATATACTGCAAGAGAATACTACTAATAATTATTTTAGAGCAACAAGTTTCATAGTATGATGTGGGTTCTATAAAATATAAGTCCACAATTGTGCTCATTTTAGACTCATATTATGACAACAGGTCAAATTTATTTTCAAAATTTATGTGTCCTCGGGAAGTAGCGAATTATACATACAGTCAATTTGACTTTCGTCGTTTAGACTAGATATGTATATATTTTTATATGGCATACGTTAATGCCCATTAATTTTGTAAAAAGCATTATGGGTCTTGTCAGAACTTCTGGTCTGATATTGGGTTGCCATTGCATACTCCATATCGAGGTACATCATATCTTCCCTTTCTCATTTTTATTCAAGACTTCCCCTGTTTTCAGTCGTCCTTATTGTCGTTTATAAGGAAGAATGTTTATTGGTCTTACAAAGTAGACTTATACAAGGGAAATGAGTTAGTTTCTATATTTCCACTTTTCTAGTTTATGATAGACTTTTAAAAGTCTACTTGAAAACTCAAGTATGGACTTCAGGCCATTTTTATTGAGTCATTCAAGTATTGTGTGGATATAGAATCATACTCTAGGGGAAACAATTACGTGGGTACGAATTTTATAATTTCTCACTTATCTATTAAGCCACGACTTCGGGCGTATGCTTAAAACATAAGGTTAGATTCAAGAATCATACCTTGTAAAGTGAGATTACTCAAAAGAGTTTGGCGGTGTTATGACAACTGCTGGTGTCAATATTGGTTTATACAAACCGTAGATTTGAGAGATCTATTTACCGCGAAATGCGTATTTCTAAAAGAAGACGCATAAATGTTTTTCGTATAATCCATCGTACTTGTTAATATTTATTAGTGTGAAAGGGTGTTGACTTTTGATTTGATTTTGAACTTCAGGTTCGTTTTGGTTTTGAACTCCAGGTTCATTTTGTCAACTAGGATATGATGTTAAACTTTTTGAAATCATTATTGGTTTGTTGTCATAAAATATCGTCATGTCATGAACGCATCATACATATAATATAAATCTAGTAAGCTAAAAAATTGTGCTCAATTAACCAAAATTGGAATAAGTATGATGTATACACATGCTATTTATATGCTGCAGGCATTTAAAAAAAAATCTCATCGCAGACATACAGTTTTGCTACAGGCATTAAACTATGTCATTAGTGATTTTAGCATGCTAAGAAAAATGTACATCACAGAATCATTAAATATGCGGCAGGCATATAATTATCTACACATGCATTTAATCATCACAGAAATTTTATGATGGAAATGAAAATCTTTCGTTTAATAATTATTGGACCACTGGGCAACGCCATACACCGTTAGGTTAGTTAACTAACGGCAGAGCGGTCACAAGATCTTCCTAATTATTAAGCGTGTAATAATCAGATAATCCGAATAAAGTGTGATGATTTATAAAGCATTAATCAGATTATAGCGAAGGAAAATCGAATTTAAATCTGAAAATCGTTTGAAAATAGTGAATTTTCGGGGTGAAACCCTAGTTAGGGTATTTGGTCGCGCGGATTGCCGCTTCAGGCGGCTAGGGTTTCTGGGCATGAGCGCGCACCGGGGGGGGGGGGGCCCGATACGAGCGGCTGCCGGGGGGTTGGGGCCCGCCGCTGCGGGCGGCGGGGCCCGCCGCTGCGGGCGGCGGGGCCCGCCGCTGCGGGCGGTGGGGTTGGGGGCCCGCCGCTGCCGGCGGCGGGATCGGCCCGCCGTGTCAGCGGCGGGGTCATCCGTCGCTGCCGACGGCGGGATCTGCCCGCCGCTGGGGCGACGGGATCTGCCCGCCGCTGCCGGCGGCGGGGACGGCCCGCCGCTGGAGCGGGGGGGTCTGCCCGCCGCGGCCAGCGGGGGGGTCAGCCCGCCGCTGCCGGCGGCGGGGACGACCCGCCGCTGGGGCGGCGGGATCAGCCCGCCGCTGGGGCGGCGGGGACGACCCGCCGCTGGGGCGACAGGATCTGCCCGCCGCTGCCGGCGGCGGGGTAGCCCGCCGCAGCGAGCGGCGGCGATAACCGCGCGCCGCAGCGAGCGGCGGCGGCGGTGGCGCGGGATTGGGGGGGTCACGTGACGGCTTCCGGCCGCGTAGCGACGAAAAATCCCATCTAGGGTTTCAAGATTTGGGGAAGAAGATCATAAAAATAGGATTTTTATTTAAAAAGAACTATTTTTAGTCTTCAAAACAACGTTTTTCATCGTAAAAATTTGATTTTTGGTTATAAAAACGTCGATTTATCATTGAAAAATTGATTTAGCATGTAGATTTAAGTTAAAACTCCGATCTAAATTAATCAAAAATAGATCTAAGCATGTAGATCTAATCATATGCGCATAAACGTTTAGATCTAGAGAGAAAATTACCTCTAGATCCTACCCGCCGGATCTAGCGACGTTCGGTGAAGGAAGCCCGTTCGCGTCGCGTTCGTCCGTCGGCAGGGGTTCGGCTCAGCCTCGAGCGTGCTGATAACGTGTTGTAAACCATGGCGGCTACGGAACCCCGTAGCCCTGTATTTATAGTAATAGAGTTACATAATGGGTGGATACCCACTAACGGGTTGGGCATCCAAAGCCCGTTTATAACAAATTTAAAATTTTTTATTTTTCCCGACGCATTTAAGGCCTTAACTGCTGGTTATGTCTCACAAGTCAGAATCGGTTGACATAATTTGATTGAGATATCTACCAAGAATCCGCACGCGCGAGTCACGTGCCAAAACGGCAAGCAAATACTGTGTATATACTACTACATGAAGAACGAAAACAGAGAGAGAGAGAGAGAGAGAGATGGAGACGCCTCTTCTTAGTACAAGGAGAAGAGGGGCGGTGAGCGGATTCGTGGGTGAGCTTAAGGATGAAGGGAGGCGCCTGGGCTACATAGCAGGGCCGATGGGGGCGGTGTCCCTGGCCCAGTATCTGGTACAGGTGATCTCCAACATGATGGTGGGCCACCTCGGGGAGCTCGCCCTCTGCAGCGCCGCCATCGCCACCTCTCTCACCACCGTCACCGGATTCAGCCTCCTCGTAAGCCAAGCTCCCCTCCATCCCCGGCTAATTTCCTTTTTTATGAGCATCAATAATTTAGTTTAATTTCTGGGCATGTATTTATTTCTTGCTGTAAGTTTTAGTTTTGCGGAGCATGGTAACGAGAGGCAATGGCTGCAGTGGGTTGTCTGACCGTGGAGGTGAATGTCGGGTGGTGACGGTCAAACGGGTGAGGTTGAGATGGAGGTTGATGATGATGGTTTTGACTAATTTTCATCTTACCTCATTGCTGTCATTGTCATCTTATAGCCTCAAGACAAAGTATCATGGATTAGGATCAATCTCCTTCGGACGGCCTCCTAGGATAGACCAAAGAAAATTACACTCGAGTGATTATTGTATATGACACTTTGACCGAGGACCCCCGACGGTGGGGACCCACTGAGCTGGACAAGTGAGGCTCGACATAGATCGTCAGCAATCCCCAAAGACCGTGCAACCCCGACTTAAGGGGTCAGTCCAACCTGACCTCGATCAAGCAACCCAGAGCATCACGACCATTGCAAGGTCGGCTCCTCAGTAGGGACGACCACGTGAGGTCGGCTCCCTCAGCAACACTGCAGGGACAGCCTCCGTGAGTTCGGCCCCCTCAACAGCACGGCCCTATCAGGACGACCTCCGCGAGATCGTCCCCTTGTCAATAGCCCTCCATGAAGAGAACATCGGCACCCGAATAGTCCCTTCAAAACTGCGGCCCGAGCACTCGTCTGCCTGGCAGGATTAGCCCGTGGGACCACAACGACGCGACTTCAGGCGGATGTGCCGCACCCCTACAGGTCGTTGTCAACGGATCCATTCAAAACATACCTAATGACCAGTTTTATCAGAAGGGCATGCGTTTCACTTTGCCTGGGGTTGCACAGCAGCTTTATCAGAGGGCAGTGCATTCCACTTTGCCTAGGGATGCACGACCAGCTTTATTAGGGAAGTACTAATGACGGGCACGATCTATGTCACGACAGACCCTCTGATAGGTTTGTTACAAAGCGATGTGGTGACCTGCTAACGTGGTGTAACCGCCTCTCGATCCTATAAAACCGATGGGGCACCCCTACATCAGGGACACTATCTCTTATTGGCTAAATGTAACGCACCAGGTTCGGGTGCCGTTACATTTTCAAGTAATATACATGTCATGCAGATACCAGTGAAAACAATATAGAGATAGAACAAGAAATATTGTAAAATGGAAATACGGATTTATTAATCATTCAACGAGGGTACAATGTCTAATGCAAAAAAGGAAATTATAATCTCTCGACTTCATACAATTAAAAATAATAATTAATAAAATTGCATAATACTCTCATACTAAGTCCTGACGCTCAAAACTCCACGTTCTCCACTAGAATTTAGACTCATCGTACTGTGGTGCCTCCTTGTAAACCTGTTCGTCATCTAGCGGAGATAACATAAATTGTACCATTACTAAGTAAAGTAAATTAAATCTATACTAAACATTCAGTTAATCTATTATGCAGGAAGTAACAGACACACACCTGAAAAGCTACAAACAGAGACGTAGTAAGCTACATGCAGTCTAGCAATGGGTAAAGAGGTCTACAGTTAATTTAACAGTGGTGTTGTGACTTATAATGGAGAGCACGATGTGCAACCTAAAGTCCACAATAGACCATGAGGTGCGACCCCATGCCGAGTCTAAGAACAAAGAAATATGAGGACTCAGTATTCTTATGACAAGAAGACATGAAAAGAGGATCATCCCAGATACGGGCCAAAAGCATGTCTTTAATCGCTCCCGTGCGCTCTCAATTATATGTTTTCCAAAAACCCCATGAGTTATGTCAAGTGTGTAGTTCTAGTTTTAATTTATGTAAAGTGTCATGTACTGTAGCAGTTGTCTGTGGTGCTCTAGTTTCACGTTAATAGTTCAGAAATGTCCATGTTTCTGGCCCCTAAATTACGTAGTTAAGATTCTATGCATCGATCCAATATTTTATTTGTAGCATGTCAAAAGTAACAAGTTATAAACAGTTTTATCAGGATCGTGCATAGTCCTTAACTAACACAATTTAAGTCGGTACAGTAACAATTCAATGTTCCAGCCATACAATATAGCCAAATTCATATTTCAGATGCAATTATTTGTTTAATAGTTAATTTCAGTATTCAGCATAAAACTAATAATATTCAAAAACAATTTAAAACCAACGATTTTAAAATACATACATAAAAGAAATTAGGACATGTTGACGCATATGATTAGATTCGACAACCCATCATCATCTATAACCTGCCTGCTTGGTGGGGGATTTGCTACGATAACTGAATAAACCTACACATCAAACGCAAAAAGCCCAAGACTTAACTGTCCCAGCAACCCCATAGAAAAGCCCTACAGAACTGTGCCAGCAAACCCACAGAAAACACAAGACAGTTCCAGCAAGCCCGCAGAAAATCTCAACAGAGCAGTCACAACAAGCCCACTGAAAACACAACATGACACAGACGAACATAACTCAACTGACGACAATATTCTCCCCAACGGTCAGTGTAGGATTGAAAAGAAAACAACTAAAGTAAACGGAGGAGACAACAGAGTGGGTCGCCGAGGAGTCTCGAGTTACCGGAGTATTACGTTATCGAGGAAAAACTCCTCAACAATTCTCAACATCATCTCTCAAACCCCAAACAGCAAGAATTAAAATAAAGCATCGGCGAGGATTGCCGGAACCCTAAAGAATAGTGCCAGAATCTGGTGGAAGGCGGAGGTGGCCTGCTTATGGCTTCCACTCGATTAGACTACTTTCACTCTGGTCTTCAATGCCAAGTTCTTTCTACCACAGACGAAGATGGAGTTACAAAATAAGTTCATTAATTTGAAGCAATACTCGATGACGGTAGATAAGTACGATGCTGAATTTTTTATGCTCTACAGATGTATAGTTCGACACACGGCAATGATTTATACATTATACATGCTTTTCTAATGATTTATTATTGCATGTTCGCTCCAGATATGGTTGGACTCTTTTGAGTCGAGCCATGCATTTCCAACAAGTACTGAACATAGAAATTCGGGGGAAATTGATCTCGGTGCACTTGACACGCATCTTACGGTACTGTCATCGGTTCGGAAACACGAGTATGTAGAGAGAGAAGCTGATCAAGAGCAACTACTAGCTGCACGTCCGAAATGACCACATCCAGTGACTTCTGCAGGACCTAATTGACAACTCACTGCCCCCACTAGATAATTGCATCGACCCTTACAGTTGACTTAATTAAAGAGTCTGGCACCGCATCAGTAACCACGACGATCTGCCCCAATATGTCATTAGTACAACAAGCCTAGGCACATCAAGCCAAAATGCTGACTCTACCTGAAGGTGCCTAATCTGCATAGCAAAGGAACACAATGCCAGAGACTATACTTAGAGGGGATAGAGACCAGTGGACCCAACACTGACTACTTCACCAACCACTTTACCAACTCCAGCAGGAAACACACATTGTATGCCCCCACTTCCACCCAGCAGACAGTATTCTAGCAGGCGAGGCCTAACGCTCCACCACCCAGACGTCAGACTTTTACCATGACCACAGTGGATGCTACAGTAGGAGATTCGAGAGATGGAGATAAATGTGGTACTACCTAGATTGACTTCTTCGTTGATTAACCTTCAGATACAGTCGATATTAGTCGACAAGATTAATGCACACATGCATGTGATGCGAAGCTTCAGCAGATCAGAAACTTGGAATTGGCAGGACAGAGTCCGAAATTCAAGATACATATGGATGGATCCTCGAGATACGTCATCAGACTGTGTGCTGTAAGGAGATATCAGAGAAGAACTGTTAAAGAAAGCTCACGGTTCTCCGTACTTCATTCACCCAGGCAGGACCAAAATGTATAATTATTTGAGATAACACTACTCGTGGAATGGGATGAAGAGGAGCATTGCTCGTATTGTATGCCAGCAGGTGAAGGCTGAACACCATCGCGTTGCTGGGAGGTTACAACCATTACCTATTGCCGAGTGAAAATGGCAGCACATCATGATGGACTTCGTGACTGGTCTACCCAAAAATAAGAAGCAGAATGATGTCACTTGGGTGATTGTTGATCGGTTAATCAAGTCGTCACATTTTATCCATTACAGAGTTGGCCAGTCTACATAGACTCTTGCTAAGAAGTGTATGGAAGAGATTGTGAGATTGCACTGGTTGTTGTGAGCATAGTTTTATAGTTTCAAACGTGGATACTCGTTTTACGTCACTTCTAGGAAAGTTTGTAGAAGTTGGATACACACTTGAACTTTAGTACGACGTATCATTCTCAGACGGATGGGCAATCAGAGTCACGATACAGATTCTAGAAGACATGATGTATGCTTCTATTCTAGACTTCAAGGGTCGTGGAATGATCACATACACCTCGTCGAGTTTGCATACAAAACAACCATCGTGCCAGTATTGGTATGTCGTCATTTGTGCCACTATATGAGAGGAAGTACCGGTCACCATTAAGTTGGGATGATTTTGGTGGTCGAGAGTTGTTTGGACCCCAGATGACAGTTGATATAGTACGGACTATTGGGGAGAAGCTGTAGCCGGCACAGGACAATACACACATTAGACGGATTCGAAGCATCGACATTTAAAGTTTCAGTCAGGAGACCATGTCTTTTTGAAGATCTCCCCCAACAGAGTATTTGGTTTGGCCATAGAGGGAAGCTTATCCCACGTTATATTGGGCCCTTCAACGTGCTTGAGCGTGTGGGAGAGTGACGTACAAGCTTGCATTGCCTCCATTTTTAGAAGGTGTGCATATTGTATTTCATAAATCCCAGCTGCGAAAGTATGTGGGGGTCCTGATATATGTGGTTGACCATGTGGGGGTCCTGATATATGTGGTTGACCATTCAGAGCTTACATTACGACCAGATTTGAGCTATGAGCAACAGCCCGTGAGGATTATCAATCATCGACAGAGAGATCTAAGGAACAAAACTGTTAACTTGGTTAAGGTGATGTGGCATCGTGATTCACAAGGTGAGGCTACCTGGGAGTGAGAGTAGGAAATAAAAAAACGACATCCATATTTATTTGCCGACTCTTGATCATTTTAAATTCTGAGGACGGAATTCTTTGAAGGTGCGTAAGATGTAATGGTCCATATTTTTCTTTGAGAATTTTGTGGATTTATTTTAATTATTTCTCTCTTTTCTTTCTTTCTTTCTTTTCCTTTACTATTCTCCCTTTTCTTTTTTTATTTTTTCTTGGCCCAAAACCGCAAAGCCTATAGCCTCGGCACAATTATTTTCCAACCACCCACTTTTCTCTTTCTTTTATTTTTCTTTTGCTTTCCCTTTTTCCCTTCGTTCTTAACCACTGGCCAAAGCCTAGCGTCCCTTTTTTTGCTCTCTCTCTCTCTCCATAGACGAACCCGCAAGCAGCAAACACTGTCGCCTTTCAACAACTCATGAAACCCTAGCTTAAACAAAACCGATCGGAACCGACCATCGTTTTAAGAGTTCCTCTTGGATTGGGGTTCTTATTCTCTTACGGTTTCTCTCTTTTCTCTCTATTTAAGGACTTTGAGTCCTAAGGTTTAATTATGTGAAAATTTCTTCTTTTCTTCAAATTTCTCACTACAGCTTGAGGTTTTCTGATTTAGGGCTTTGCTAGATTTTGTGGATTCTTTGCGTAACTTTGGTGCACTATAGATTCGAATTTTGCTAAATTTTCAGTTATTTATTTTGCTGGAATCTTGTTTGATGTTGGGTTCGATTGGAGATGATGATTCATGGGTTTGTTTTGAAGGGTCTTCTTCCCTCTGATGACTGTTATTTTGGCACCTGAACCTGGAGCGTTATACTAAATCAACCCTAGCATTTATTCTCTAACACCATCACAAAACCCTAGTGGTGGCTATACACAGCCATCACTCCTTCCTTCATACGCTTGATACTGACTTAAACATCAGAGGCGAACCGAAGGGCCACTCCTTCGTTTTCTCTGAGGTGTTTTCTATCCGTTTCAGGCAGTGACGAATGAGTCTCCCTCAGCCCGATAAAACCATGCCTGAGCTCTCTGTTGCGTGAATACTCATTTCAGCATACGCACCCGAGCTTCGTAAGATTCAAGACATCACCAGTTGGTGCTTGATGAAGGGACTTGTCACAACTCTCGTCACAAAAGCTCTTATCCCAGTAACCTCTCTAGCATCTCCATCATCGTCATCTTCCTCTTCATCTCCTTCTCCTTCATCAACAGTTGGCGCTAGAGGAAGGGCATTGTAACAATTCTCGTCGCAAAAGCTCTTATCCCGGCAACCTCTCCATCATCTCCATCATCGTCATATT
The DNA here is from genome assembly GCA_030789695.1 of Scilla litardierei. Taxonomy (NCBI): domain Eukaryota; kingdom Viridiplantae; phylum Streptophyta; class Magnoliopsida; order Asparagales; family Asparagaceae; genus Scilla; species Scilla litardierei. Next base: position 746,976,103 of record CM061142.1, read on the forward strand.
CCTCTTCATCTCCTTCTCATGCGTTGTCGTCTTCCCCATCTTCCTCCATGCCAAAGGAAAGGAAGGTCATAAGGGTGAGACCAACGACGCTTCTAAAATACGTTCTACGAAAGATGGCCAAACCCCCGGAGGCCCCTCCACAGACCTCTGCCGCCCACATGGCATCTCATGCTGCTCCTACAACGGCTACCAATCGCTTGTAATGCAACTTTGCAAGATACATGAGGCTCAAGCTTGTGTGACCAAGAGCAGTGAGTTCTTTTAAGAGATGGTCCTCGGCTTGATCCGAACAAGGTCCAATGCACTGGCGGGTTCCAACCATGGTGTACCCCTATCCAACAAGGAGTGTGTGTGGAGGAGGTGGACGGTAAAGAGATGCGTGTCTCTAGTAGCACGAAAGGATCAAGTAGTGATGACCAAGCATACTGCAAGAACAAGGTAAATGCCATCGTCAGCCGGTGTGCAAGAGTCCCTCACACGCTCCAAGCGAAGATTCACATTCCCACATACAGGCACGGATGGACGTGTCTGACTCTAAGTAGAAGCATGATGCAAAGCGAGCACCTCGGGATCCCTCCGCAGAAGATCAGATCGTCGACCTGCAGTGATAGATTGACCGACTGCTGAGAAAACATCGACCCTTTAGAAGATGTAAGCTTCCTCTCCAATTCACCATTCACCTCCACCATACTTAACAAATAGTATTCGCATAAGTAGGCCCCGTCTTCTATGGATGATGTCCCGAGATATACTGGTTTCGGCGATCTAGTTGAGCATATGAAGACCTGCACAGAATACATGGGGACAAGAGGCCACTCTCTAGCTCTTATGTGTAAGGCGGCTACCTAGCTGGGGTGGTCCGGCAGTGGTTTAGGAATCTTTTAAGGGGGTTGGTTAACTCTTTTGCTGACCTCCAGAAGAAGTTTCTCTCATGCCTAAAAGGTGACGAGGAAATACCCCAAGCCACTGGCCTCCATCAAAGGACCCGAAGAGTCTAACCGAGCTTTCCTAACCCGCTTCACTAAGACTCATATGGCGATTGACGTCTGCCCCGATAACATTGCCAAGATGACTCTTTAGGCAGGCTTCCGAGATGAGTCTGACATGAAGTTTGTGATTTGCAAACACAGATCCATGTCCTGCGCTTACCTCGTAGGCCGGATCAACAAGTACATAGCAGCAGAGGAGGCCTGCATGTGATCGACTACCAACCATGTGTCTTCTCGCAAGAAGGCAGGCCTCAAGCACACCCTTTCCAACAAGTGCCTCAGACCCGAGAAATGCTTCGATCGAGCTGAGCACCCTCGGACAGACGACATGAGACCCAGACCCCAAGGCATCGATCTGTAGTGCTCTGACGGCCACACCGTCAAAGATACTATCAAGAGTGGTGAAGCAGTTCGATCCCTTGTGTCCCCTGATAGATAACCACATAGTAGACATGACCAAATACAGCAACTTCCACAAAGGGTACAGTCACGACATCGATGACTGCAAGATTCTCAAGGATCGGATGGAGCGCCTCATCCAGAGGGGACAACTCTGGGAGTTTAAAGCTCCAGAGTATGGCTGAGCTGAAGGATCCCAAAACAATGGCAAAGGCGTCATCATCCCATCCGGTACGATCGACCTCATCTTTAGCCATATCACTATGGTCGACTGCAACATGGCTTAAATGTCTAACCGGGTACAAAAGAACCTCGCTCACCGGTACGCTTGCCTCCGGTTGACCTTGACTCTAACATCACTGAGAGGGCCTTAAAGTAGCTCAGGCTATCGAGAAGCCTCTGCTTTTTACAGAGGATTATGCGAGAAAAATTCATCAACCCCTCAATGATGCCATTCGGGTTAACCTCCTAATTTCCAATTACACGGTCCAATGCATCCTGATCGACAACGGGAGCTCTGTTGATATCCTTTATATGGACATGTTCCAAAAGCTGAGGATACTCAATGATATCTTGCAGCCTATCCACACCAATCTTTTTGGATTCACATGGGCTCAGGCGGTCTCAGAGGGGATGGTCTCCTTCTAAGTAGAGTTCGACATGACGCCATGCCACCAGGTTCGCAACATCAACTTCCACATAGTCAATTACCCCGGTGCCTTCAACGCTATCAAAGGGCGATCGACTCTCAATGCGATGCGAGCAGTGTCATCCACCTATCATCTAATGGTTAAGTTTCCCACTATGCATGGAGTTGGAGTGCTCAAAGGAGTTCAGTCAGAAGCTAGGGAGTGCATGCTGCTATCCCACAAGATGGCTACCTCTCTCCCAGTGCAGATCTCCAATAACACTGCACAATTAATCATGTACCAATGCCGACCTCACTAAGGCACAACATTTAGAAATGTACGCATTTTTAATTCAATGAAAGGACATCTCTTTCTGAGCTCCAAAGAGTGTGCCTTATCTTTGTCTAGCCCCTGGTCTAGGCTGGGGCCCTCGTTGGCGAGACTCCTCAGAGGGTCCCTACGAATATTTTTGTTGTTAAGGCCTCAAGGACCCCAACGTCGACCTCTTGCATTCAATCCCACGAGGTCATGTCACGTCCAAACTCCGCTGGCGAGGCTCCCTCAAGGGCCCCATCTTCGACCTTCGGTATTCAATCCTGTACGGTTATGCCACGTCCAAACTTTGCTGGCAAGGGGCTCCATCTTCAACCTCTGGCATTCGATCCCGCAAGGTCATGTCACGTTCAAACTCTGCTGGCGAGGTCGAGGACCCTAGCTCTGACATCTGACTTTCGACTTTGGTGATGCCCCGTCTAAACTCCTTTGGTGAGGCTCCCTCAAGGGCCCCATCTTCGACCTCTGGCATTCGAGCCCGCGAGGTCATGTCACGTCCAAACTCTGTTGGTGAGGCTCTCTCGAGGGCCTCAGTTCCGACCTCTGGCATTCGACTTCGGTTATGCCATGTCCAAACTCCGCTGTTGAGGCTCCCTCGAGGCCCTAGCTTCGACCTCTGGCATTCAACCTGCGAGGTCATGCCACGTCCAAACTCTGTTGACGTGGCTCCCTCGAAGGCCCTAGCTTTGACCTGTAGCATTTGACTATGGTCATGTCACGTCCAAGCTCTGCTGGTGAGGTTCCTTCAAGGACCCCAGCTCCGACTGCTTGCATTTGACTCCGGTCATGTCACATCCAAACTTTGTTGGCGAGGCTCCTTCGAGGTCCTAGCTCCGACATCTGGCATTCGACTCCGGTCATACCACATCCAAACTCTACTGGTGAGGCTCTCTCGAGGGTCCAGCTCTGACATCTAGCATTCGATTTATGAGGTCATGCTAAGTTCAAACCATGCCACTAGCTACGCTGGGGCCAGAGTTGGCACATCCTGTGGCTACAGCTCTGACCTCCGGCCGACCCCTAGTTGTTCTACGTGCAAACTCAGTTAGCGAGGTTCCCTTGAGGGCCCCAGCTTTGACCTTTAGCATTTGACCCCGTGAGACCATGCTACGTTTAAACCAAGCGGCCAACCCAGGCCGAGGCATACGTCGGTCCGATTTCAACAACTCAGTGTGGGTAAGCAGCACTCGGTTTAAGTCATGTTGCCCTCGGCATAGTCCCACCCCAGGCTAGGGCTATGATGTCACAACTCCAAACTCTTGGCTCAGTCGGTGTTTTGTTCTAATCGTGAAGCGTGACAATCTGACCTTTGGATCTACCATAGAGATCGCAGGTGTAGGTGTACAAGTCTGGAGCTTCAGACTCTCACTCACTCCAGAGACGAATGAGCCGAAATATACTAAGTAGGTCACGCTTACTAGGTGGTGCCCGGTGATACGCTGTGACTTCAGTGTTAGTCTCTTGAGTTCGAGTTCGAATACACCATCAACACAATAGAACCGAAGAGAAGATATAAGTGGAGGTTCGTTGGATAAAAGGAGTAAGGATGTATAAATTTTTTTCCAAACCACCTTCCTGCTTGGAGAGAGATCCACTAGACTATGGTGCTTCCTCCAAAATTCGTCCACCATAGCATCGAAAGACGAGGTCGTCTGTTGCATGCTGCTCAACACAGTGCTACCTTCAGCAAAGACCCCAGCTCAAGCTGGGCCCTGCTAGCTCGTCCTAGTGGGGCGAGCAACTCTAACGCTTAGCATCTGGCCTAGGCCATGCTAATTCTCAAACTCTCAAACTAGGCCGGAGCATCTGCTGGCGAGACTCCTCCGGGGCACCAGAGCAAACTTCTGATGTTGAGGCCGCAAGGCCCCAATACTAACCTTCGTTGGCGGGGCTCCCCGAGAGCCTACGGACTGATCCTTGGCATTCGACTCTGGTCATGACATGGCCAAACAGACCTCTGGCAATTGACTCCGGTCAAGCCACGTCCAAATTGTCAAACAACACTCGAATATAGTCGTGTCGAGCTTAACCCCGGCTCAGAATGAGCCCCGCTTGTCCGACCTTAGTGCCCAATGTTGCCAAATACTCCATCTGTCATCCGACATTTGTTTAATCTTTTCCAGGCATCAAAGGAAGACCCCGACCAGGTAGAACTTTGCCATGTCCATCAATTATGGAAATGTCTTGCATCAACGATTGGTGCGGAGTCACGCTATTCTATTAAAGCCCCCAATTCAGGCTGGGACCCCCACTGGTACCTTCTCAAAAATCCCAACTCGGGCATCACTGCCTACCTAGCCTGACTACAGAGTCCGGAACCAAGTCTGACACTCAGTGAAAAAGTTCGGAGCAGCAGACCTCTCACTCAAAAGACCAATGGGCACATTATTAATACACCGCACACAATGATGCTGGTTTCGGTTTTAGTCTCATGAGCTCGAGTCTGGCACACGAGACAAAACACAACGACAAGACAATGTCAAACAATCGGGACACGTTCAAGAAACAAAACACAACGACAAGACAATGTCAAACAATCAGGCAAGTTCAACATAGTTCGATGATCAGAACTTTTTTAGTTGGGCAAAAGTTGTCGAAATTCATTTCGACAGAATTACAAAAGGTTTCATGTCGTTACACATGGTGTACAACCAAAATTTTACATCTCCTTCCCAGGAATAGCCTCTTCCGCAGCAGGTTCTGCTTCATTTTTTAGGCTCCATCCCATCTCTGAGGTCTGCAGTACCTCCAGTGGCAACATCAGAAGTACTAGCAGCTATAGCAGCAGAGGCCACCTCCACCTCCACCAAGGAGAGCATGCTAGCATGGGCAGGGTATGTCCTCGAGAAGCCATTCCTCACGTATCGCACCCTGGCCTTGAAAGCGACCTCGCCTCGGGCTTCCACCTTCACCACTTCAGCAAAGGTGAGCCTTAACGGTCTGGGCAGCCTCCTCCTTCAGCCTATCCTCCTCATCAGCTTCCTGCAGGAAGTCCCTCGCCTTCATTAGCTCCACATCCTTCAGGAGGTCAGTTACCAAAGCCAGGAGATCTCTTCACTCAAATATTAGGAGATCTCTTCACTCAAATATTCAGCTCGATCCTTGTAGAGGCAGAGACTGAAAATATCGACACAACTCTGCACAACAAGAAAAGTTAGAACAACTTTGAATAACAGACACTAGCAAGTATAGGGGACATATCTAACTTATGCGTTGGAGGGCTCGGGCGAACCCCTCAATCTCCAGCTCATGTTGACCGGCGACTGCTCTCCCAGTCTCCCACAGCATGAAATCAAACGTCCATATACCCAGGGGCTCGGCAGCTTCCCTGGTCTCACACTTGGGTAGCGACGCTCAGTTTGCCGCCCCACTATGAGACATCAAGCCTCCACCGGGCTGGGAGGCCTCCACCAGATTAGGAGGCCTCCACCTGTCCCGCCTCAAGGGGTGGTGGACCTGATGCCTGTGCTGGGTCTGCCGACCGGATCTTCTTCTTCAATGGCACAGGGGACATCCCTTCATCCGACGTCCCCTTCTGCAAGCGTTCAGCCAAGGCGGGCGTGGGCTTCGATCTCTTCATCTTAGTCGGTACGAACCACCCGGGGATGCGGCTCACCCTCAATGACGGGCCGATTGATAAACGGAATGCAGAACCCGAGCACCACCACGGTGGGGCCACCGCCTCCCCGTCACTGATTCAACCCTGTCCGGCTTCTTGGGCCCAGACTATGGTCACTTTCTACGCTCATATATGTCCCCACTGTAGACTACGCGCTCTTCGATGGCAATGATGGCCATAGCTCAGAGGATGCATGATGGGAATCGATGTAGTAGGTGTTGTAAGACATGGCTTTGTTGCAGAGAAAAGAGAGGGAGAAGAAGACAATGAAGTGAAGTGTAAGTTCAAACAACTGCGTGCTTTTTTCTCCTTTTAAACCTACTCTGGACGAGAATCAGCAGGAAACACTCGTGACCGTCCGATTCTCTATGACCGTCCAGTTTCACATAATCAACACCAGTGAATCGAACTTCATCACGTCATCAGACCGTTCCTTCAGGTTCGAGCCAGCCTCTTTGGGTCCTAAGGCATGATACGAAGTGTTGCCCCTATCAACTTCCTCGTGACGGCAGCCACAACATCACGCCATCATGAGGCGCATTTGGTAAAAAGAATAATCTTCTCCTTTGATCCGGGGTAATCCCTTTGCCTAGGTACCGCCCACCACATTAAACTTCGCATTCTTCAAAGCAGATCAGACTGTCTAGATTAGGATTTGTGTCACCCTCCCCCTTGATTTTGTCTCCTCGCCCATACGCTCCCGACCTCATGGTTGTACCTCAGGTCATTGTAGATGACACTTCGATTAGGGTCCCCAGGCGATGGGGCCTGCATAAGATGGACACGTAAGACTCGACATGAACCATCGGAAAATCCTTGAACACCTCACAACCCTGACTTAAGGGGTCAGTCCAACCTGACACAGACAAGCAACATATCTTAACAGGAACGACCCCCCGCGAGGTTGACTCGCTCAGCAGCACGGCTCAATAAAGACGACCTCCGCAAGGTTGGCTCCCTCAGCTGCATAGCTTACCAGGGACAACCTATACGAGGTCGGCCCTCTCAGCAGCACATCCTAATCAGGACGACCTTTGTAAGATCGTCCCTTCATTAATTGCCTTCTATGAAGACAACCTTGGCACTCGAGTCGTCACTTTAACTTTGTGGCTTGAGCACTTGCCTGCCTGGCAGGATCAGCCTATGCGATCACATCGACACGTCCTTGGGCGAATGGACCGCACCACCTCCAGGTCATTGTCAACGGATCCATCCAAAACGTACATAACATTGAGCTTTATTAGAGGGGCATGCGTTCCACTTTGTCAGGGGGCGCGCTGCCAGTTTTATTAGAGGGGCATGTGTTCCACTTTGTCAGGGGGCGCGCTGCCAGTTTTATCAGAGGGACGTGTAGCCAGCTTTGCCGAGGGTGCATGACTAGCTTTGTTAGGGGATCAATTACGACAGACACGACCAATGTCACAACAAACCCTATGACAGGTTTGTTTCGAAGGGGCGTGAGGACCTTTTGCCATGGCGTAACCACCTTCTGATCCTAAAACCCCGATGGAGCACCCATGCAGCAGGGGCGCTATCTCTTATTGATAATCAAACCTAGCATTTCTATCCCTAACGATATCACAAAACCTTAATGATGGCTACACATCAATCACTCCCTCCTTTCTTCCATTGATACTGACTTAAGCATCAGAGGTGAATTGAATGGCCACCACATCTCTTTTATAAGACGCATTTTCTATCTGTTTTAGGCAGCAACGAAAGAGTCTCCCTTGGGCTCTATGTTGCATGAATACTCATTATGGTAGCTGCACCAAGCTTTGCGAGATTAAAAGCATCGACAATTATTGTTCAAATTTGTAGCTATTCAATGATTAGTTCCAAAATTAAAATTCATGTTCCATCTAAATTGGATTTTTAGAAATAAAGAATAATTAAGGTGGATGTTGGGGTTATCTTCAAATGCTATTGTTTCCCTCCTAAGTTGAAGATAGAAGTTGAGAAACGACACACACACACACACACACACACACACATCAAAATTATTTCTTGGCTCATGAATCTTGTCAACGAATTGGGTTTATGGGGCATTTTGAGACATTCTTATAAGAGTTGTGTATTTTGATTTGGTAGGTGATCAATAAAATTGGAGAAAATTCATTGTTCAAATCTTATGTTTCTTTTTCTTATTTGAATTTTGTTTTTATTATAACAAATGTGTATTAGAGCGGAGGTAATGGGTTTATATTCAAACTTTTGACATGGAGACTGAGGTAGAGCTCAATCAACGATTGATAAAAGTAAGAAGAAGAAAATGGAAACGAAAAAGAAGAAATTGCTGAGAAGTTAAAGTTACTACAGATTTCTAGTGAGAAGTTAAAGTTACTACAGATTGCTAGTGATCTGATGTTCTTTGGTTTTTTGGTTAATGTCAAGTTATTATGTGAATGGTGGACTTGATCGAGTTGATGGATCACAAAACAAAGAAGTTACCTTCTGAGTTATTGATTGATCACAAAGCAAGGATGTTGGTGATGCTTTTCAAAGACTGACTACCACGAAGAAGGGAAGGTGGGTGTGATTGTTTCTAAGGTACCAGTGAAGTCTTAAGTCGGATTATGAAGAAATTTTGGTTTAAGGTGGAGTAGATTTCTGCTAACGTTGAAGTTATTTATAATTTTTCGAAGGTCCTAGCTTGAGATACTGTCTTTAGATGTAAATGATATATTTTGAGTTAAGGTGGAGATTATTTGGGTATGGCTTAAAATATAATTTGAGTCCTAACTGAGTTCGGTTTCTTTTTTATGTTTTCCTTTTGCGTGGGTTCTTTGTTGTTTAAGAATCTAACTTGGGCTACAAGTATGAATAGGAGTTCAATTTGATTTAAGAGTTTTGGTTGGTTTAAATAAAGGGTTTTAGATCCAATTGAGTCATTGGTTCTTATAAGAATTTTCGAAGGTCCTAGCTTAAGATACATTTGTTTTCTTTAGATGTATATGATTTATTTTGAGTTAAGGTGGAGATTATAAGGGTATTACTTAAAATATAATTTGAGTCCTAACTGAATTCGAATTCTTTTTTATGTTTTCCTTTTGTGTGAGGTCTTTGTTGTTTAAGAGTCTAACTTGGGCTACAAGTATGAATAGTAGTTCAATTTGATTCAATTGTTTTTGATTGGTTTAAATAAAGGGGTTTAGATCCAATTGAGTGATTGGTTCTTATAAGAATTTGTAATGGTTTCATTAGGTATTTTTAGATATTCTTGTGAGATTTATTTGTTTTGATTTGATGTGTGATAAATAAAATTGAAGAAAATTCATCTTCTAAATCTTATAGTCTGTTTTCTTGTTTGATTTTACTTTTATCTTAACAAAATGTTCTCCTAGAAAAGGTCAATTACACAAGAGAAGGATGGGCGTTTGATCATTGGATCCTTTTCAAACTCGAGGTATACATGTGAAAAAATAGACATGAAGTCTGCTTTGGGCTTTTGTATGTGAGGGGTAATTAAGTTACATGTAGAAGTAAGAAGCAAAATGATGTATCTTATTCCAGTGTTGAAGCAGGGCATAGAACTATGGCTAACACTGCCTATGAGATCCTGTGGTTGAAGACTTATACTGTGTGAACTTGATTTTCACGAAGATTGCCTATGCCTGCCATCATGCAGTACCTTATGTTGTTTTTGATTCAAATCGACTGGAAAGTTTTTCCCAGGCTGCTCGGTCGAGCAGAGCAGCAGGCTGCTCGGACCGTCGCCTCGAAAAACGAAGAGCTGGGATGTTTTGCCTTGAAGAGGCTACTGTCATACTCGGCCCGAGTAGCTTGTCTACTCGACCGAGTGGACTTGACTCGACCTTGGAGCACGACCGAGTCGATCGAGTCGGATATGCTCGCTTCTCCGTGCTCGACCGAGCAGGCGGTTGACTCGATCGAGCTGCTTGGGCCCGCGCGCAACATTCGACGGCCTGGATGCTGTTTCTCTCCGTTCGTTTGAGTTTGTATTTAACCTATCTATGTTTTAGATTAGGTTAAGCCGTTATCTTGAGTTTGCAAGCCTCTATTGAGTTTTGAGAGCCTCTTGCTACCCCATTGGAGATTGGAGAGAGTTTTAGGGTTTGTGTTTTGGAGAGAAAGGTTTGATTTTTCCTTCTCTTCTTCTTCCATTGATTTCTTCCTCTTGAGTGGATTCGTGAGGGCTTGTTCCGTTGACAAGTTATTACTCACGCGTGAGGGAGCGTTTTGTAACCCTAATTGTTTGGATCTCTCTACTAGTGGAATCGTTTCGGATTGGATTGCTGTACATAGGTTGTTTACAACCCAACCAGGGTACATTCTTTTGTGTCTACGATTGATTTATTTGTTGATGTGTTTCGTTTGCTACTTTCTATTGCAAGGTCATTTGGGATTTTGTTGGGTCTTTGAGATTAGATTTTTGCTAGCCCAATTTTCCTGATCAGTTTATTAGGGTTGGTTTCCGCATTGATCTCAAGGCGTTTCAGATTTCCACCATAATAAGTGGTATCGGAGCTTGTGGTTTTTATTGCAAGGGAAGTTAATGGCGAAGGAAAGATAGTGTCTTTGGCAACTTTGAGCATTGAGAAGTTCACCGGCCAGAATGATTTTCGGATTTGGCAGACGAATGTGAAGAATGTTCTTATGCAGACGGAGTGTTACCAGATCGTATTCGATGTCTCGAATATCGATAAGGAGGTGACTGCATCCGCTAGGACGGAGATGGAGACGAAGGCGTACAACGCAATTCAGTTGTCATTATCAGATAATGTTCTGAGGGAAGTCCCGGATGAGACGACGATATCTGATATGTGGAAGAAGCTTGAGGGACTCTATAATGAAGAAATCATTCACGAGTCGCCTATATTTGCTTCAGCAGCTGTATACTCTCAAGATGATGTCTGGTTCAATGGTGAAGGATCACATGGATGAATTGAACAGGATTGTGCTAGAGTTACGTGGTATGGATGTGAAGATTGGAGATGAGCAGCAAGCGGTTATCTTGTTGTGTTCATTGCCGGCAGAGTATAATCAGTTTGTTCGGTCAATGATTTACAACCGAACTACTCTCACTGTGGAAGAGGTAAAGGCGGCGCTTCACACGGAGCAACCATGTGGCAAAGTTCAAGGTAGAGATCATGTGAGGAACCGCGAGGAGGCATTGCATGTGAGGGGTAGACAGGAAAGGAGAGGAGGCTTCAGGAAGAATAATGACCACTCCAAGGCGAGACACTTGCAGGACAGATTTGCGAACATCACATGCTATAATTGCCACAAGAAGAGTCATTATTCGAATCATTGTCCTATCAAGAATAGGAAGAAAGGAAAGGAAACCGAGAAGGATTCCGGTTCGGCATCTTTGGGAATTGATGGTGAGCAGGTTCATGATGAAGGTAGAGATACCGAGATTTTTGCTACGGGGATTGCAGGCGATGCCATATGGCATGGCGCATGGAAAGTGGATGCTCGTATCATATGACTCCTCATAGGAGTTGGTTCTCGATATACCGTTCCAAGCAAGATGGAGGCTCAATCCTCATGGAAAACAATGCAGTGTGTAGAACCGCGGGTATTGGAACCGTTCGGATAAAGATGCATGACGGCATAGTGCGTACACTTGCCGATGTCAGGCATGTCCCAGATCTGCGGAAGAGCCTAATCTCCATAGGCATTTTGGACAATGCCGGATGTAAGTCGGTCTTTGAAAAAGACCAACTTCGTGTTTCGAAAGTAGCCATGGTTGTGATGAAGGGAAGGAAGGTTAGAAACTTATATGCCCTTCAAGGTACTACAATTGAAGGTGAAGCAAACATAAGCACTACGAGCGCAGTTTTCGGAGATTCAGCCAAGTTATGGCATTATCGTTTGGGTCATTCATGTGACAAGACGCTTGATGTACTCCGAAGAAGAAAAATGATTGAAGCCTCAAATGAGAGTGTAGAATTCTGCGAATCCTGTGTGTACGGTAAGAAGACAAAGCTGTAGTTTAACACGGTGAAGTATACTAGCAAAGGACCACTTGACTATGTACACACCGATGTGTGGGGACCGTGCCCAGAGCCGTCAAGAGGGGGAGCTAAGTATTTTGTCTTGTTTATTGATGACTACTCTCGCAAAGTTTGGATGTACCTAATGAAGTCAAAGGATCAAACCTTTGATATGTTTAGAGAGTGGAAGACCAAGGTGGAGAAGCAAACCGGAAGGCACGTGAAGGTGCTTAGATCTGACAATGGAGGTGAGTTTACCTCGAGGGAGTTTAGAAATTTCTGCAAACTCCATGGAATCCGCAAACACTTTAGCACACTTGGTGATCCGCAGTCGAATGGTGTGGTGGAGCGGATGAATAGAACATTGTTGGAGAGAGTGCGGTGTTTGAGGCACTCAGCCGGTTTGGGGACGGAATTCTGGGGAGAGATACTCTCAACTGCTGTGCACATTGTGAATATAGTTCCTTCAATAGCGATTGGCTATAAGATCACTGAGGAGATGTGTAGTGGTAAAGCTGATGATTATTCGTACTTGCGCATCGTGGGTTGCCCGGCATATGTGCATGAGAGGGGTGACAAGTTGGTTCCAAGAGCAAAGAAGTGTCTTTCATGGATATGTCCACGACGTCATGGGATGTCGTTTGTGGGATTCAGAGGGTCAGAAAGCGATAGTGAGCAGACATGTCACTTTTGATGAGGATGCAATGCTCAGGGCGGAGCATTCTCACTCAAAAGGGGACACGTCTGCAGAGGTGATTTCACCGGAGAGAGTTAGTCTTCCGGTCCAGCCCACTCAGCGACCAGGCAAAGAGTTGATGGTCGATGCTCCAGTTGAGGGAGATGATGAGGTCCATGCTGAGGACCATGTGCAGACACCCGGTACATCTCAGGTACGCGTTAACACTTATGCAGGTGATGATGGAACGCGGAGATCGAAGAGGGTGAAGAAAGCGCCAGAAAGATTAGGTTCATGGGATTATGCCAGATATTCTTTCAATGATATGGCGTCTTATGCACTCAACCTAGGGCACGAGGAGCCAGCGACATATGGTGGAGCCATAGTCTTAGTAGATGCCGCTTAGTGGCAAGGAGCTATGGAGGGGGAGATGGAATCCCTTCACCGGAACGACAATTGGGATTTGGTGCCATTACCTAGCAAGAAGCATGCTATTGGTTGTCGTTGAATATACAAGGTCAAGGAAAGCTCAACTCAAGAAGGGAACAATGTCACGTACAAGGCAAGGTTGGTTGCCAATGGATTTGCATAACGGAAGGGTGAACAGTACAACGAAATATTTTCACTGGTGGTGCAACACACGTCCATTCGTGTGTTATTGGCGCTAGTTGCTAGCATGGACATGGAGTTGGAGCAACTCGAGTGAAGGCCGCCTTTCTGCATGGAGACCTTGATGAGGAAATTTATATGCAGCAGCCTGAGGGGTTCAGAGTTGAAGGGAAACAGATCTTGGTGTGCAGGTTGAAGAAATCGTTGTACGGGTTGAAGTAGTCACCCAGGCAGTGGTACAAACGGTTCGATAGCTTCATGATGGGAGTATGCTTCGAGAGGAGCATTAAGGACCAATGTGTGTATGTTCGCACACTTGAGAATGGCTTGAAGTTTTACTTGTTACTCTATGTGGACGACATGCTAATTGCTTCTAATAGCATGACGGAGGTGAAGAAGCTGAAGGAGAAGCTAGGACAAGAATTCGACATGAAGAATTTGGGGCCGCCAAGAAGATTCTCGGAATGGAGATTGTTCGAGATCGGAAGAAGTATGAGCTTAGATTGTCACAGAAGGGGTATATTCAGAAGGTACTAGCCCGATTTGGAATGGATAGTGCAAAGCCCGTGATGACATTTTTGGGAGCTCATTTTCAGCTGTCGGCGAGTCAGTTGCCAAGCACCGATGAGGAGAAGACTTACATGTCTCAGGTGCTATATGCGAGTGCAGTAGGAAGTTTGATGTATGCGATGGTTTGCACGCGTTCAGATATTGCACAGGCCGTGGGAGTGGTTAGTAGGTATATGGCTAATCTTGGCAAGGAGCATTGGCAGGCCGTCAAGTGGATTCTGAGATATCTGCGAGGCACAACGAATGTCGAGATCCTCTATAGGAGAGGAGACGGAAAGGTGCTGACAGGTTACTGCGATAGCGACTACGAGGTGATAGAGACAGGCGGCGATCTACCACGGGGTATGTGTTTAGTTTGGGCACTGCCGCAGTATCGTGGAGGTCGGTCTTACAGTCTGTGGTTGCGCTATCAACCATAGAGGCCGAGTTGATTGCAGCGGTAGAAGCTGTGAAGGAGGTCACGTATTTGAGGAGTCTGCTGAGAGATTTGGGGGTGCCGCAGAGTTCGTCACGTGTGCATTGTGACAGCCAGAGTGCCATTAATCTGGCGAAGCACCAAGCATACAGTTCGAGGACGAAGCACATTGATGTGCGCGATTCCTTTCTTGAGTTGGAGAAGAAGGAGATAGAGCTTCAGAAGATCTCGACTGATTTGAACCCCGCAGATATGTTTACCAAGCCAGTTCCCGCAGTCAAGCTCCAGGTTTGCTTGGAGCTGATTTCTTTGTTGGCTTAGGTGGCGCCAGAGGGCGCAATTTCCGAGACGATGATGATTCTAGAGAGAGGATCATGGCGCGCAGCGTGGAGATGCAGGAGTCATTGGTGATGAGATTTGAATCAAGGTAGAGTGTTGTTTTTTTGATTCAAATCGACTGGAAAGTTTTTCCCAGGCTGCTCGGTCGAGCAGCAAGCTGCTCTGACCTAGCAGTCCGTCGCCTCGAAAAACAGAGAGCTGGGATGTTTTGCCTTGAAGAGGCTACTATCATACTCGGCCCGAGTAGCTTGTCTACTCGACCGAGTAGCCTTGACTCGACCTTGGAGCACGACCGAGTCGATCGAGTCAGATATGCTCGCTTCTCCGTGCTCGACCGAGCAGGCGGTTGACTCGGTCGAGCTGCTTGGGCCCGCGCACAGCATTCGACGGCCTGGATGTTGTTTCTCTCCGTTCGTTTGAGTTTGTATTTAACTTATCTATGTTTTAGATTAGGTTAAGCCGTCATCTTGAGTTTGCAAGCCTCTATTAAGTTTTGAGAGCCTCTTGCTAACCCATTGGAGATTGGAGAGAGTTTTAGGGTTTGTGTTTTGGAGAGAAAGGTTTGATTTTTTCCTTGTCTTCTTCTTCCATTGATTTCTTCCTCTTCAGTGGATTCGCGAGGGCTTGTTCCGTTGACAAGTTATTACTCACGTGTAAGGAAGCGTTTTGTAACCCTAATTGTTTGGATCTCTCTACTAGTGGAATCGTCTCGGATTAGATTGTTGGACGTAGGTTGTTTACAACCGAACCAGGGTAAATTCTTTTGTGTCTGCAATTAATTTATTTGTTAATGTGATTCGTTTGCTACTTTCTATTGCAAGGTCATTTGGGATTTTGTTGGGTCTTTGAGATTAGATTTTTGCTAGCCCAATATTCCTGATCAGTTTATTAGGGTTAGTTTTCGCATTGATCTCAAGGCGTTTCGGATTTCCACCCCAACACCTTACATAGTTAATAATCAAGTTTTACATGGGAGGACCACTGATATTGAGACGGATTGTCATTCCACTTGGGATGCTGTCAGAAAAAAATGATTTGCCCTTCCTTCAATAGATCATCAAACCAGTTAGTATTTGCTTTTAGTAAATCTGTTTCTCATAAATGTGTTTTCTTCTGTGTGTAACAAGCTGGGTATGATAGATATCTTGCTTAAGCTTGAATGGAGTACCTTTATGTTTTGAGTATGTGTGTGTATGATCCTTAGTTGTAAACCCATACATGTTATTAGTCTGTATACAGTACAATAAGCTAGAGTGGAGGATTATCTTTCCCTATAACCAAATTATTCTATTATCTCCATATTTTATAAAATTTAGTTTCTGTCAATCCTGATATTATTAGGTAATTAAAAGTTCTGAATAGAACTAATGCGAAGCCTGCAATGCAACCTCCGTATGTACTTGGAATTGGGTAGTCCATGTCAAATTCAATCCCTGCCCCTCATCGTATCCTAATTACTAAGAAACGAAATTCCATGCAAACTCCAGTCTTCCATATCTCACCTAACTTTTTTGTTGATTTTGGACACAGCAAAATGAATACCATAATGACACAGTCACACTTGCCGGGGCGCGCACACACACATGTCACACATGTGCACATGCACCTACTGCCAACACCCAATTAATCAGAATTAGCACAAGCACTTAAACAAGATCATGTTATATACTTCAAAAACCTTTAAAAATACAACATAATGACTTTGGCTATTACTAGTGACATATTTTGACAAAATTATTTCTCACTTGAAGGATATGTCATGTAGGTCGGGGTGAAAGGGTCAAAGTATTAGTTTTTCTTTAAGCTGTAAGGTTGATGGAGCTGTGTCCTTAGGAGGGTCTCCTTCTCGGTCCATTGAGCATTGTTCCACATTATCGTGCTAAAAAAGTAAAGTTCTAGCTAGATGATCAAATGGCTGGATTAAGAAATTAGTGAGTCTAAAATGAATTAATTTGCTTACTTGTGCATGCCCACCCACACTAAAAAATACAAAAAAAAAACAAAGCAAAAAACTTTACAGTACTAGTTGTTTAACTGACCATGACATGTCTCACATGATAAACAGCTCGGATTAGCTGGTGGATTGGAGACTTTATGCGGGCAAGACTATGGAGCACAGCAATACGAAAAACTTGGAATCCATACATATAGAGCCATATTCTCTCTTATACTAGTTTGCATTCCAATCTCTTTCATATGGGTTTTCATGGGAAAGCTGCTCTCATTTATAGGCCAAGATCCTCTAATCTCATTTGAGGCCGGGAAGTACGCGGCCTGGATGATCCCTGGTCTGTTCGCCTATGCAACAGCTCAACCTATGATCAAGTTCCTTCAGGCTCAAAGCCTAATTCTTCCATTGATTCTCTGCTCCGGTTTAACTCTCTGCCTGCACATTCCTCTTTGTTGGGTTTTAGTTTTCAAGTCTGGATTGGGCAGTGTTGGTGCAGCTTTATCAATAAGTATGTCATATTGGTTGAATGTGCTTATACTTGGATTGTACATCAAGTACTCAAAATCATGCAAGAAGACACGCATACCAATTTCAAAGGAAGTATTTAATGCGATCAATGAGTTCCTGAGGATAGCTCTTCCTTCTGCTGTCATGATGTGGTAATCATTATAATTTACTTTTCATATTTTTAAGTTACCAAATAAATGCTAACATGTTTATATTTGTACTGACCATAGTCTAGAGTGGTGGTCCTTTGAGCTACTAATCTTGCTTTCCGGATTCTTACCCAATGCAAAGCTTGAAACCTCAGTGCTTTCAATATGGTAAGAAAGAAATTCTGTTCAGTTATCTTGTGGAAGTATTGCTTAGACATTTCTCAGAATTTGTTTTGCAAGTTGTTTCTCATAAGTTTGCATCTGTATTTATGCAATTCGAAACTTGAAAAATGTTTCCTTGTACACAAAATGATAACATCCATATCGAAATTGATGAGCGTATAGTTAAATTTTAACTATCGATTATTCTATAAATTCTTTTTAGATTTGTACCATGTCATTTTCTTGTCAGTAGTGTGCTGCTTATTGAATTTCTTTATATGTATATTGTGGATTTTTTTGAGTCCTACTTGCTGGTATACTAATTAATATGGATGAAGGGTTTGGCCGGTACGCCCCCAGTATCGGCCGTATCGTTTCGGTTTCAGAGGCAAACGAAATTGAAACGGCCATATGAACTAGGTTGCGGCCGGAACGGCGCCGTTCCGGCCGAAACCCATAATAAAATTGAAAAAAAATTAAAAACATACGAAATTCACAAATAAATTCAAAAAATTTAACTCAAAAAATTTCTTTCCCCGTCGTCGTCTTCGTCGTCGAGTCAGAGAACCCCCAGTCCTGCGTTGTCATTGAGTCGAAGAGCTTCGGCATCTTCGTCGTCTCCACCTGCATCGTCACTGCCTTTGTTTTGTTTTCACCCTTCGTTTTGTTTTCCGTTGAATCGGCCGGGGGGCGAGAGCGAGGGAGAGCCCTAAAAACTAAATAAATATAGGCTGAAGGCTCTGGAAGACTGGGAGCTTCACGTGGTGGACTGGGAGCTTCACGTGGTGGTTTGGGAGCTCACGTGGGTGGGGCCGGTGGGCTGCTACCCATTCAACACATTTTGCGGCCTGTTCTTTTGCTTGAAAGTGAAAGTTGGGAAAGTTGGAGAGTTGTGGAATCTGAGGAGAGAGAAAATAGTTTTGTGTTCTTTTGTGTGGAAAGTTGTATGGAAAGTGGAGTTGAGAAAGTAATGTGGGGTCCACCCAACTTTCTTGTGTTCTTTTGGTGGAAGAAAGTTGGATCGAAAAAGTGGGATTGTGGAGTGTGGTGTTATTAGGTGAGTATAGGGTAACGGTTACCCCCAACTAATTTAGATGTAAATTGTGAAATAAAACCCAAGTTAACTCATTGACAAAAAATACAAGAATGCAGCAATATTGCCATGAGTCCCAGGCATGCAATAGATACACAAATAGCTTGGACATTCAGAAATAAATCCCACGTTATTTCATAGCCAAAAAATCCAAGCATGCAGCAAATATTGACAAGCACCCAGGCATGCCACAGATACACAATTGGCCAGATACACAATTGGCCTGACAATCTAAAGTAAAACCCATGGTATAGCAGTGTCAAAAAATCCAATGATGCAGTCTGGTCATTATGAATTAAAAACTAAGTCAACTCATAGCCAAAAAATCCCAGCCTGCAGCAATATTGACATGTAAACAGTCATGCAACAGATACACAAATGGCATGAACATTATGAAATAAAACCCCAAGTTAAATCATTGCCAAAAAAGCATGCAGCAATATTGCCAAGCTCCCATGCATGCCACAGATACACAACTGACATGGAAAGTCTGTTATAATATAGGAAGTCATCAAAATGACAAAAAATCCAAGCTTTCACCAATATTGCAATGACTTTTGGAGATCAACATATACACAAATGGGGTGGAAATTCTGAAATAAAACCCAAGTTATGTCATTGCCAAATAATCCATGCATGCAGCAATATTGCTAAGCACACAGACATGCCACATATACACAAAAGGCAAGGACATTATGAAATAAAAACCAAGTCAGCTCATTGCTAAAAAATCCAAGCTTCCAACAATAATGACATACACACATCCATGAAACATAGATACAAAATGGTAAGACAATCTTAAATAAACCCACAAGTAGCAACAAGAAAAAAGTTCGCACCGACAGAAAGATTACAACCCAATTCAGTCGTGCTTGTTAAACAACATCAGTAAAATACTAAAAACTAGACCTAGGAGAGAAAACAAAACAAACTTAAGTGAGTTGTACTCGGATATCATGTTGAGTATTGGACTTCTCCATACTTGGTGTTAATGATGAGCAAACATAAATACTTGTGACTAATCCCCTATTTTGCAGTTAATCCATTGCCTAAGCTTACTATGAAGATCAACTAGCAATGGATGACTTACAAGCATGATTGAAGGCAAATGATATGAATTGGATGATCGTAGATTGATGATTAAAGCTCCGTAAAGACTTCAAGCTCATACGATGGAAAGAAGAGATTATTCGTCAATGTAATTTTTCTTTTATCTCTTCTAGTATGTAGCTTAGAAGTAGAACTATGATGGAGCACTCACACACATCTACTTTCGGTCATAGGACATCTCTAGACCTTTGTCCTTTGATCTCAATTCAATTCTCTTTTGTTTGTGCTAGGATTGGTCATAACAGCTGACTGCTTAACAGTTTACAGTCGCCTGTCTCAAAAACAGTCGACTGTGTTTTGTTCTACAGTCGCCTGTTATGCACAGACTATTTCAATGCAGTCTTTGGGTCCTCTCTGATTATCTCGCACAGGCTACTGTTGAATGTTTATCAGGTGCCTGTCTTAGCGACAGTCGACTGTGAATGGTTCATCAGTCGCCTGTCTCTCCTTGCCCAAACTCTGTTTGATCCGATTTCTACGGCCTGTCGACTTATGCTGTATATACAGTCGACTGTCTATTAGATCAGTCGACTGTTTATACTGCAACAGCCGTCTGTCTGTAAGTCTATTCTTTGACTCAGCTCTCTGGAAATTTCTCCTGTCTGTGACAATCGTCTGTTTAATGATATACAGTCGCCTGTTCTGATTGACAGTCGACTGTGTTCCTTGCATCAGTTATCTGTTCTGTATCTTGTGAGATTTCCAGTATTTCATCTAACTTACTCTTCTCTCGGCCAGTCGCCTGTCGAAGAATGTACAGTCGCATGTTAGTTTTACAGACGACTGTCTTGGCTTCATCAGTCGACTGTCCACGTGGTAAGTTACCGTTATGAATTCTCACCTACCCTTGCTGACTGTGCAACAGTCGACTGTGGTTTGTTCAACAGTCGACTGTCGCGAGTTCAGATTATATCCGTTGATATTTTTCTCACGGATTTCGATTGGTTTTTTTTGCCTAAACTGTTTTGTGGATTTGAGAAAGCTATAAATAGAGCTTCTACTGTTTCATTGGAAGGTTACTCATTCATTGCAAAATCCTTCAAGCTTTCGTTTTCCAAAGATCAAAGCTTTCAAATCCAAAACCCTAAGTATTTCCAAATCTTGTTCTCTTGCTCTCTAACCTAGAACCAAAGATTGATCCTCTAGGCATTTGGTGCAGTAAAGAGAAATGGCTTTTCTCCTATCTTCCAAGAGAGTTCTTCAACACACATCACACTTCTTCTTCAAGTTCTACTTCAAGGCATATGTGATTGTAAGTGTTGCTTTCAGATTTCATAACTTCATTATTTGAATTGTGCTCTCGGTTGTGAGAGTGGTTTTTGCTTGCTCCCTGGTTGTGGGAGTCAAGGACATCGATTGTTCGATTGAACTTGTAGGGTTGCTACAAGTGGGTTTTTAAGGAAACCTCAAGTTAGGGTTCTAACTTGAGTATCCGGTGGTATCCGGGTGGTAGGGACGTAGTATTACCGGGAACAAGTCGGGAGTTGACTTGGGTAATCCGAACCCTTGAAACATAGCTGCGTTTGCGTGTGTTTCTCTTTGGGTTGTTTTTCTATTCCGCACTATTTGTTGGATTGCATTTTATTTGGCGTAAATTCCTTTTAAATTTGCATAAACACTATTCAACCACCTTCTAGTGTTTTCCCTATAGACAGGGTCCTTACATATCATGCTATCCATTTTCTCCTTGTTTATCTCTGAATGGCCTACGACCGTAGCTAACCGACCCTCAATCTCAACCAACCTCCTCTTATTCGGTGAGCTTGCAGGGCTTTCACCTATTGCTCCTCTGTTATTCGCTTCCATTAAATGATGGATAATAAATGTTGCCCATTCACCGTGAGGGGGGTCCTTCCATTCGAAGAAATCGCATTTGTCCATACGAGACAGACAGCTCCAAAACCTCCTGCCTGGGTTTAAATGTGTCCATGAAGTCTTCCTCGGTACACTCAGACCACAGTGGCATATCTTGTAGTCTGCAGCATCCGTATCCAACTCAGGTACACGGTTCGTATCCCGAGGGCGGGAGCGAATAGACGAGGTGGAGCCTACACTCTTTTGTACCTGGACAAGCATAAAAAACACTTAGTATATACGCGTAATGTACCTAGAAAAGAAATGGAAACTTGATGTGAAAAGGGTGAGTTAAAGGCGTACATATGAAAATATAATACCGCCGGATGTCAACGTTGCCAGCAATCTTCAGTAATAATCAAAGTAAAAGACAAGTCAAAACCCAAATGCAAATACAAAACCGATCGCTATAAAATAGAATGAAAAAATATATATTTTTATAGCCCTCAGGAATTTATATTTATCATTTTTCCCAACTAGGTTGCTGGCGGTTGTTCCTTCATTATCTACCCAAGACAATTACACAACTTGGGTTTTATTTTCGAATGAACCCGATATACAATATAGGAACCATCCTGGCAGCCGTCCAATTAATTGTGAAATTAATAATGTATTTCAACCCATTCTTGTTACATCATTGGGCTATTAGAGAGAAAAAAAAATCCAAGAATGCAACATTATTGCCTTGCACCCAGGCATGTGATACGGCCGCACCCTCAGAGGCGGGCACGGGTCCAAGCGGGACCCAAGGCGGATGAGTCACTTACTATCGGAGGCGTCGAAGGGCAGATTAGTCTTTTGTTATGTTATTTTGTTCCTAGGTTTTTCTATTTATATCTAGGGTTAGCCGTCATGAGAGGCATGCTTATTGTGTGAAGAACATTCTAAGTGTCGATTGTGAGGGTTTTAGGCTTTGATCCGTTCATCAAAGTTAGGAGAGCGAGTTCCTCTCGAAAGGGCTCAATTTATCTTGCTATTAGTTCTTTTCTTTTCTCAAAAATCCAATAAAAATCTCATCTTTTCCAATTTTTATTCCTTTTCTTCGCTGATTTTCCCTTGATACGATCCAAATCGTATCAAATTGGTATCAGAGCGATAGATCCAATGGCGGAAGGTACGAGATTCAAGACGGAGATGGAGGCGCTGCGAAAGGAGATCCAGGAAGAGGTCAGCAAAAAGGTGGGAGCTTTGGAAGTCACGGTCGAGATGCTCTCCAATTCCCAAAAAGAGATGGAAGCCCGTTTGATGAAGAAGCACGAGGAGTCAGACGCCACTCAAGTTCAAATCTTGAAAATTCTTCAAAAACTTGAGGGGAAGGGAAAGCATGTGGAGATCGGAGGGGAAGAATCCGAGGCGGAGAATCATCATGCGAAGGCGGACGATCCGAAGTTGATGGCGAACACCTCCGGGGCACCTCCGGGAACCAAAATCACAAAGGAGAAGGAAGATCTAGGGTTCCGGGAGGAGTCGTGGGTGGAGGAAGTGCAGCGGGAGCGACGGCGACGCGAAGGAGATCCCCTAGGGTTTCTTGCGGAGGCGAAGGGACGCGGCATGCAAGGGAAAGGGAGGCTAGGGTTTTCGGACCCCATAGGAGAAGGCGGCTGGGGAGGGGGAAACCCTAACCCCCTCCCACGCAGGCCGCCAGGGCTCCGCGAGGGCTCGGGAGGCCTCGCGGCCCACTCCCGAGCCCACGCGGGCACCTGGGAGGGCCAGGCGGGTCCGCGCGAGGCGCTGGAAGGGCCGCGCGGCCCGCCTGGGCCCAACCAGGCCCCTGCCGGCCCTCCAGGGGGGCTTCGCAGCCTACCCTGGGGTCGGCTGGGCTCCGGCGGAAGGATTTGGGGCCCGGGGGGGCCCAGTAAACCCCCCGGGTCAGTTTTTTGGCCCTCCGGGTGGCGATCAGGGCCCCGCAAGAGGCTACCACGGGATTTTTGGGGGTACGGAGGAGGAGCGCCAGAGGTGGCCTATGGAGGAGTACGAGGAAAATTTTGGGGGCCCGCGAGGGTTTCCCGAAGAGACCTACGGCAGAGGCAGGACCGAGTACGGAGGCCATGGAGCTCAGGGAGGAGGACACCCGACCATGTACCCAGACAGGAGGATGGAGAAGTTGAAGATGCCCATTTTTGAGGGGGCAGACCCCGACGGGTGGATAGTGCGAGCGGAGCGGTATTTCCAGGTGATGCGGATCTCAGAGCGGGAGGTATTGGAGAACATCATCTGCTATCTGGAGGGACAGGCGCTGAGCTGGTATCGTTGGAGGATGTCCCGAGCCCCTTTTCGGACTTGGGAGGAGTTGTCAGCTTTCCTACTTGACCGTTTCCAGGCCAAACCGGGGGCGAATTTCTACGAGCAGTTGCTTGGACTACGGCAGGAGGGGACGGTGTTGGACTTCCTGGGGAAGTTCGAGGTGTTGGCAGGCGGGGTGAAGGGAGTGTCGGAAGACGTATTCTTGGGGGCATTTATGCGAGGGCTGAAGCCCTCGATACGAGCCGAGCTATGGATGCAAAGTCCCAGGGACCTAGAGCATGTGATTCGTCTGGCATTGCGGGCGGAGGAGAAGCAGGCGGAGGAGCGGAGGATCAGAGGGACTTGGGGGGCACCACAGCAGAGGGTCCCATCTACAGCCGCCGCCCCGAGACTACCGCCGGCCGCCTCAGCCGGAGCGGGGGAGAAGACAGGAGCAGCACGTCCTGCGGGACAAGGGCGGAGGATGACCGAGGCCGAGATGCGGGACAGGAGGGCCAGAGGGTTGTGCTTCCGTTGCGACGAGAAGTTCACCCCGGGCCATCGGTGCGCGAGCCGGTTGCTGCAGATCACTATCGAGCCGGACGAGGAGGAGTACATCGATCCAGAGGAGGCCGAGGAGGAGGTCGTCTCAGTAGAGCAGCCGGTGGAGCTGGAGCAAGCGCAGGTGTCACTCAACTCCGTGATGGGGTTCACACAGAACTCCACCATGAAGTTGGTGGGACAGGTCGGGGAGACAGCAGTTACGGTCTTGATTGATAGTGGGGCCACCCACAATTTTGTGTCCCTGCGAGTGGTGGAGCTGCTGGGGTTGCAGATGTCAGGTGGGAGGTTCACCGTACAGCTGGGGGATGGACGGTGCGAGGAGAGTACGGGGCTATGTCGAGGACTCTGCCTAGTCATTCAGGGGGTACAGATCGTGCAGGATTTTTTACCGTTCGAGTTGGGGAAGGTCGACTTCATCCTGGGAGTCCAGTGGTTGAAGACATTGGGGACCACGATGACCAACTGGAAACGGTTGAGAATGGAGTTCAAGGATGGCGAGCGGACGGTGGTGCTCCAGGGAGACCCGAGCTTGTGCTATGCATGGTAGCGTTCAGTGCCATGACTCGGGCTATTCGACGGGCGGGGCAGGGGTACTTGGTGGAGTTTCGGGGGATGACCACAGAGGCGGAGCCCGAGCCCGAGGAGGGGCCACCAGAGGTGCAGTCGGTGTTGGAGCAGTTCGCAGAGGTGTTCGAGATGCCACAGGGGTTACCTCCACCCCGGGACCACGAGCATGCGATCGTACTGAGGGATGGCGCACCCCCCGTCAGTGTTCGGCCTTACCGGTATCCCCACGTGCAGAAGGATGAGATCGAGCGGCAGGTCAGAGAGATGCTGCTAGCAGGAGTGATCCAGCCCAGCGTCAGCCCCTTCTCGAGCCCAGTTTTGCTAGTGAAGAAGAAGGACGGGAGCTGGCGTTTTTGTGTGGATTACCGAGCCCTGAATAAGGAAACTGTGCCCGACAAGTTTCCTATTCCGGTGATAGACGAGTTGCTCGACGAACTGCATGGGGCGAGGGTGTTTTCGAAGGTGGACCTGAAGTCCGGGTATCATCAGATCCGGATGCGAGCAGAGGACATCCCGAAGACGGCGTTCCGTACACACGAGGGCCACTACGAGTTCTTGGTGATGCCGTTTGGATTGACAAACGCCCCGTCTACTTTTCAGGCCTTGATGAACAAGGTGTTCCGCCCTTACCTGCGACGGTTCATCCTTGTGTTTTTGACGACATTTTGGTCTATAGCCGCACATTGGAGGAGCACACGGGGCATCTGGAGGTGGTTTTCAGGGAGTTGCAGGGGCACCAGTTATTCGCCAATCGGAAGAAGTGCTCGTTCGGGAGGAGTCAGATCGAGTACTTGGGGCACATTGTCTCAGGCGCAGGGGTGGCGGCCGACCGGGCGAAGATTGTGGCGATGTTAGAGTGGCCTCTACCACAGACACTGCGGGCATTGCGGGGCTTTTTGGGATTGACAGGGTATTACCGCAAGTTTGTGAAGGGATACAGCACCATTGCCTGGCCTCTGACGGAGCAACTGAAGAAGGACAGTTTTCGGTGGGGAGAAGAGGCGACTAAGGCTTTCGAAGCCTTGAAGACGGCGATGTCGACGGCGCCGGTCCTTGCTCTGCCAGACTTCAGCCAGCCATTTGTAGTAGAGACGGATGCTTCAGGGTATGGTCTTGGGGCGGTGCTGATGCAGGAGGGGCGGCCGATTGCATACTTCAGCCAGGTGTTGACCACGAGGGAGAGGCTGAAGTCAGTGTACGAGCGAGAGTTGATGGCTATAGTCTTCTCTATTCAGAAATGGCGGCCATATCTGTTGGGACGAACTTTTGTGGTGAGGACAGATCAGCGGGCTTTGAAGTATCTGTTAGAGCAGAGGTTGGTGGCAGAGGAGCACCAGAAGTTACTGTCGAAGCTGGTAGGATTTCAGTTCGATATTGAGTACAGACCGGGGCTGGAAAATAAGGCGGCGGATGCATTGTCCCGGCGAGATGAGGGGAGCCAGCTGCAGGCGATGACGATACCAGAGTGGAGAGGTTTGGACCAGCTGTCGCAGGAGGCGGAGGCAGATCCAGAGCTGCAGCGGATCAGGGAGAGTTTACAGGGTGGAGGTGACGGGGTGCCAGGTTACACGGTAGAAGGGGAAGGTTACTCTACCAGGGGAGGTTGGTGATTCCGCGGGGGTCTGCATCGATTCAGACTCTTTTCCAGGAGTTCCATGGGTCGGCGATCGGAGGGCATTCGGGCGTGCAGCAGACGTATATGCGGATGGCTCGGGAGGTATACTGGACGGGCATGCGGAAGGACATCGCGCGATTGGTGGCGGCTTGTGACGTCTGCCAACGTCACAAGTACATGGCGATGGCCCCGGCAGGACTGCTACAGCCTTTGGCATTGCCTGAGCAGGTGTGGGAGGAGGTGTCCATGGACTTCATAGACGGCTTGCCGCGTTCGGAGGGGTTCACCGTGATCTTGGTTGTGGTTGACCGACTGAGTAAGTATGCTCACTTCATTCCCTTGAAGCATCCTTACACAGCGGTATCGGTGGCGGGGGTTTTTGTGCGAGAGGTGGTGCGGCTGCACGGGTTTCCGAAATCTATAGTGTCCGACCGGGACAAGGTTTTCACTAGTCACTTCTGGGAGGAGTTGTTTCGAGTGCAGGGGACAGTGCTGAAGCGGAGCACCGCCTACCACCCGCAGACGGACGGTCAGACCGAGGTGGTCAACAGGAGTGTCGAGACCTACCTCAGATGTTTTGCTTCGGAGACACCCCGACAGTGGACCAGGTGGTTGGCGTGGGCGGAGTATTGGTACAATACATCCTTCCACTCGGCGGCAGGGACGACACCTTTCCGGATATTGTACGGTCGAGACCCCCCTTCCTTGGTTTACTATGGGCACCGGGCGACACCGGTTTCACAGGTGGAGGAGCAGATGGAGGAGAGGGATAGGATGTTGGAGGAGCTGCGGAGGCACCTGACACGTGCACAGCAGGTGATGAAGGCCAAGGCGGACGGACATCGGCGAGATGTGACTTTTCAGGTGGGGGACAGGGTCTACCTGAAGCTTCGACCTTACAGGCAGAAGTCTTTGGCCCACAGGAGGAACGAGAAGCTTGCGGCCCGTTACTATGGGCCTTTTGAGGTGGAGACTCGGATTGGAGAGGTTGCTTACAGGTTGAAGCTGCCGCCAGGGACAGCGATACATCCGGTGTTTCATGTTTCCCAGTTGCGTCGGGCGATTGGCGAGCATACTACATCCTCCACACTTCCTCCTACGCTCACAGATGATATGGAAGTGATGCTCGAGCCAGTTGATGTCCGGGCGGTACGGAGAGGTCCTGGGCGACGTCGGGAGGTCCTCATTTACTGGCAGGGGCTACCGGAGTGCGATGCGACATGGGAGCTGTATGAGGCGATACAGGAGCAGTACCCTGATTTCCACCTTGAGGACAAGGTGGCTCTTTTAGGGGCGGGTATTGATACGGCCGCACCCTCAGAGGCGGGCACGGGTCCAAGCGGGACCCAAGGCGGATGGGTCACTTACTATCGGAGGCGTCGAAGGGCAGATTAGTCTTTTGTTATGTTATTTTGTTCCTAGGTTTTTCTATTTATATCTAGGGTTAGCCGTCATGAGAGGCATGCTTATTGTGTGAAGAACATTCTAAGTGTCAATTGTGAGGGTTTTAGGCTTTGATCCGTTCATCAAAGTTAGGAGAGCGAGTTCCTCTCGAAAGGGCTCAATTTATCTTGCTATTAGTTCTTTTCTTTTCTCAAAAATCCAATAAAAATCTCATCTTTTCCAATTTTTATTCCTTTTCTTCGCTGATTTTCCCTTGATACGATCCAAATCGTATCAGCATGCCACATATACACAAATGGCATGTCCATTCTGAAATAAAACCAAAGTTATCTCATTGCCAAAAAAATCCAAGCATGCAGCATTATTGCCATGCACACAACAATGCCACATATACATAAATGGCTTGGACATTCTTAAATAAAACCCAACTCAACTCAATGCCAAAAAATCCCAGCTTTAATAAATATTTCCATGCACCCAGGCATGCAATAGGGACACAAATGGCATGTACATTATGAATTAAAACCCAAGTTATATTTGTGCCAAAAAATCCAATCATGCAGCATTATTGCCATGCACACAGGCAGGCCACAGATACACAAATGGATTGGACATTATGAAATAAATCACACATAATCTCATTGCCAAAAAATCATACGTGTCATCAATATTTTGCAAGAATGGTGAAATGAAAGAAAGTGCCTACATTGAGGCCAAGTTTGAGATTCCATTTGGTTTTCGTTTTCTCCGCAAAATGCGGGGATTGCAGCTGATTCCACTATTTTGGTCACATTTTTCTACATATACACAACTGGAATTGACATTCTTAAATAAAACCCCAGTCATCTCAAAGCCAAAAAAATCCAAGCATGAAGCAATATCGAAATGCACCTAGTCATGCAACAGATACACAACTGACATGGGCATTCTGAAATAAAACCCAAGTCATCTCAATGCCAAAAAATCCAAGCATGCAGCAATATTAACATACACCAACGCTTGCAACAGATACACAAATGGCATGGACATTTTGAAATAAAACCGAAGTCATCTCAATGCCAAAAAATCCAAGCATGCAGCAATATTGACGTGCACCCAGGCTTGCAACATATACGCATATCAAATAGAATGAAAAATTCTATTTTTATAGCCATCAGGAATTTATATTTATCATTTTTCCAACTAGGTTGCCGGCGGAATTCTATATTTATCATTTTCCCAACTAGCCCTCAGAAATAAGACCCAAGTTATCTCATTACCAAAAAATCCAAGAATGCAACAATATAGCCATGCACCCAGGCATGCCACGGAGACACAAATGGCATGAACATTCTGTAATAAAACCGATATACAATATAGGAACCATCCTGCCAACCTTCCAATTAATTGGGGAATTAAGAATGTATTTCAACGCATTCATGTTTTCATCATTGGGCTATTAGAGAGAAAAAATCCATGAATGCAGCAATACTGCCATGCATAAATGTCATGCCACAGATACACAAATGGCATGTACATTCTGAAATAAAACCCAAGTTATCTCAGCCAAAAAATCCAAGAATGCAACAACATAGCCATGCACCCAGGCATGCAACAGATACACAAATGGCATGAACAGTTTGTAATAAAAACCAACTCATCTCATTGCCAAAAAAATCCAAGCTTTCATTAATATTGCCATGCAGCCAGGCATGCAACAGATACACAAATGGCATGGACAGTATGAAATAAAGCCCAAGTCATCTCAATGCCAAAAAATCCAAGCATGCAGCATTAGACATGCAGCCAGGCATGCAACAGATGCACAAATGGTATTGGCATTCTGAAAGAAAACCCAAGTCGTCTCAATGCCAAAAAAATCCAATCATGCAGCATTATGGACATGCAGCCAGGCATGCAACAGGTACACAAATGACATGGACAATATGAAATAAAATCCAAGTCATGTCATTGCAAAAAAATCCAAGCATGCAGCAATATTGCCATTCACCCAGGCATTGAACATATACACAAATTGCATGGACATTCTGAAATAAACCCCAGTCATCTCAATACCAAAAAACCAAGCATTCAGCAATATTGACATGCAGCATGCAACATATACACAAATGGCATGGACATTCTGAAAGAAAACCCAAGTCATCTCAATGCCAAAAAATCTAAGCATGCCGCATTATGGACATGCAGCCAGGCATGCAACAGATACACAAATGACATGGACAGTTTGAAATAAAACCCAAGTCATGTCATTGCCAAAAAATCCAAGCATGCATCAATATTGCCATTCACCCAGGCATTGAACATATACACAAATGGCATGGACATTCTGAAATAAACCCCCAGTCATCTCAATGCCCAAAAAACCAAGCATTCAGCAATATTGACATGCAGCATGCAACATATACACAAATGGCATGGACATTTTGAAAGAAACCCCAAGCCATCTCAATGAAAAAAATCCAAGCATGCCGCATTATGGACATACACCCAGGCATGCAACAGATAAAAAATGGCATGGACGGTATGAAATAAAACACAAGTCATGTCATTGCCAAAAATCCAAGTATGCAGCAATATTACCATTCACCTAGGCATTGAACATATACACAAATGGCATGGACATTCTGAAATAAACTACCAGTCATCTCAATGCCAAAACAACCAAGCATTCAGCAATATTGACATGCAGTATGCAACATATACACAAATGGTATGAACATTCGGAAAGAAAACCCAAGGCATCTCAATGCCAAAAAATCCAAGCATGCAGCATTACTGACATGCACCCAGGCATACAACAGATACACAAATGACATGGACATTGTGTAATAATACACAAATGGAAACTCATTGCCATAAAAACATAGAAGCAAGCATGCAAGGGAAAAATTCATGACACATATATTGACGAGAATAATAGAAGTATAAACCAAGGTTTTAGGTTTCGGTCTCGGTCTCGGTATCGCTACTCCCAAAATTTAGGTTTCGGTATCGGTATCGCTCGTTTCGACGGTTTCGGAAGCAAGTTTCGGTTTCGTCCGTATCGCTAGTTTCGGCAGTTTCGTTTCGGGTATCGGTTTCGGTTTCAGAAATACTTAGATACTAAATATATAAATAAATGAATCAATTGAAGTTTGTCTTGTGCACCCACCATTTTACTTTGTGCACCTACCACTTATTTACAAGTTTGCCAAAAAATAGCTGAGTTTCTTTCCGCACCCATCGTTTTTGCTTTCGAACATACCACGTATTTACATGTTTGCCCCAAAAAATCTTTAGGAGGCAGCTATCACTTATTTTCAATCATGCCATTTCCTGTTTTTAAATACAGCCCACTTGTAAACTCATTTGAAAGCGAATGCAGTCACTCCCGTGACTAACTCCTCGTCTTTCGGGGCGGTGGGCTCTTCTTCTTTGGGGATGTGGGAGGGTGGGAGACAGGAGGTGGGAGAGCAGGAGGAAGAAGGGGAGGATGGGTAGGATGCGGGAGCCAGGAGGCGGGAGCTCAGGAGGGCGGGAGCCAGGAGTGCGGGAGGAGAGGTAAGTCTCTCTATCTCTCCTTTTTTTCTTCCTTTTTTTTCCTTTTTCTTCTTTTTCTTCTTGTTTTCTTCTTTTTTGATGTTGCTGGTAAAATAGTGAGTTTTTTTTTCCATTTTCCCCCTTCTTTGATGTTCTTCCTCTTCCCATTCCCCTCTTTTCTTCTCTTCTTTTAATTGGTTTCGGCCGGAACTGGTGGCCGTTCCGGCCGAAACCCGGCCGGAACGGCAAGGTTCCGGCCGAGAATAATAGAAGTATAAACCATCACCAACTACCCATACGAGTGCAAGAGACTTTGACATATTACAAGTTTTCATCATCATCTCTTAATCATCCACCTACCCCATATATTACACCAATCTCATAGGTTCCCTTATCTACCTTCATCTCCTTCATCTTCCTCTTCCACATCGTCAAGCTCAATTTCCTCGATGGGTAAATTGCAGAAAAATATCCTCACGTTTGGGCCATTTTTACGTAAATACCCTGACGTTTATTTTCATCAAAGTATATACCCAAACGTTTTCCGACGCTTTTAAGTTGATTCCTTTTTTAATTTTCCGTCCAAACGACAGAAATTTGGACAAATTTACCCCTGAATGTTCCTTTTATAAGTTAATACTCTCACATTTGGGCCTTTTATAAGTTAATACCATGAATTGGGTGTGTGTCCATTGGGGTGGGTGGGTGCATGGGTGTGAGGTGTGTGTGTGCGCGCGCGCATTGGGGGAGTGTGTGTGCACGGGGGTGGGTGTGTGTGCGTGCATGGGGAGGGTGTGTGTGCATGGGGGTGTGCGCGCGCATTGGGGGGTGTGTGTGCATGCGGGGTGGGTGTGTGTGCATGCATGGGGGTGGGTGTGTGCATGGGGTGTGTTGCATGGGGTGGGTGGGTGTGTGCATTGGGTGCGTGTGTGTGCATGGGTGTGTGGGTGTGTGCATTGGGGTGGGTTGGTGCATGGGGGGTGTGTGTGTGGGGTGGGTGGGTGGGTGCGTTGGGTGCGTGTGTGTGTGCATGGGTGTGTGGGTGTGTGCATTGGGGTGGGTTGGTGCATGTGGGTGGGTGTGCGCATTGGGTGGTGTGTGTGCATGGATGTGCGGGTGTGTGCATTGAGGGTGGGTTGGTGCATGGGGGTGGATGTGGGCATGGGGTGAGTGTGTGTATTGGGTGGATGTGTGTATTGGGGTGGGTTAGTGCATGTATGATCATCTACCTTATAGCGCCCAGATTGAGCCAATACTTCAACAGGTCACACACGCACATGCACCCACCCACCTCAAGCACACACACCCCATGCACGCACGCCCACCCCATGCACACAACCCACACACCCACGCACACACGCCCACCCCCACACAACCCCACCCCTACTCCGGCACACACTCACCCTAAGCACACACCCAGTATGCGCACAAACCCCATGCACACAACCCACCAACCCACACAGACATACCCACCCCACGCACACACACACCCAATGCCCACACCCACCCACCCTTAAGCACACACACCCCCACACACCCCATGCGCGCACACCCACCCCACGCGCACACCCTCCAACCACACCCACACACACCCCCATGCACACACACCCGCCATGCACACAACCCACCCACCCCCTGCGCACCCACCCACCCATGCACACACCCACCCACCCATGCACACACCCACCCCCCAAGCACACGCACTCATGCACAACCCACCCACCCACGCGCACACACGCCATGCACACACACCCCCGCCCCCAATGCACACACCCCACACACACAACTCACCCACCCCACGCATGAACGCACACTCACCCACCCCATTCAACATCCCACCACAGAGAGAGAGAGAGAGAGAGAGAGAGAGAGAGAGAGAGAGAGATTCAGTGTAGAGAGAGAGAGAATCTGTAGAGAGAGGAAAGAGAATCGGTAGAGAGAGATAGAGAGAGAGAGAATCGGTAGAGAGATATATATATATAGAATCGGTAGAAAGAGAGAATCGGTAGAGAGAGATTCGGTATAGAGAGAGAAAGAGAGAATTTGTTTAGAGAGGGAGAGGAGATAGAATCAGTAGAGAGAGAAAGAGAAAGAGAATCGGTAGAAAGAGAGAGAGAATCGGTAGTGAGAGAGAGAGAAGAGACCTCAGGGTATTTACGTAAAAATGGCCCAAACGTGAGGGTATTTACGTAAAAATGGCCCAAACGTGAAAGAGTGGGGCACAATGGTCCAATTTAACACAGTCAGCCCATTTTCCGTTACAGGGTATCAATTTGTCACGAAATGAACCTCAGGGTATTTACGTAAAAATGGCCCAAACGTGAGGGTATTTTTATGCAATTAACCGTTTCCTCGATTTGTCGCTTGATGTATCTCTTCCTTGCCGACTCTGGCATCCCCAAATACTTCCTCCCATCCTTCTCGAAGTCACTCGGCATTTCATACAATTTATCCAACTTAGCTACGGGATACTCTGTGTGTGCATAAACACTCTTACCAAGCTCCACAGTCTAGTGGGCGTGTGAGATCCGTATGGCATCGGCGACCTCAGTGAGCTTATCAACAAAGACATTGTATCCGTCGTTGTCAGCAAGTCCACATTTTCTACGCATTTTCTACGCGTTTTTTCCCCAAAGATGGAGGGGTAGCATGCTAGGACCCGCTGGGACAGGAACTAGAGAGCTAGACGTTGGGATGTTTTATTGGACATCGTTGTCCATTGATTCATGATCATGCGACGAAGGAGTTTCCTGATCACCGTTGCCTTCCATGTATGGGTCGCCAAAGGTTTCAAAACATCTTTCCTACAATCACCCCTTGCTCCATCATCGCCTATAATCAATTGAAAATCCTCAAACCACGGTATGGGTTTATTAATATAGTCTTTAGATCTAGGGTGTGCCTGCACGAATACACCAAGGGTTATTACTGAGGTAGTAACAAAAAATGTCATAGGCGATGATGTATGTTTGCGTAAATGTTGAATTTATTACCGCAACCCAGATTGCACACGTTTCAGGCTCCATTAATATCATCTTTCTATCTTCACACCCCCTACTTCACTTAACTGAAGGCACGTTGACACATCGGCGAGCCGCGTCCGCAGTCCTTTCATATGATTGCACACATTTTGGCTAGTGTACACCATGCCGAATTTCTAATTGATGTGTGCATCAGCAGCGTTGAAG
Source organism: Scilla litardierei (assembly GCA_030789695.1). Classification (NCBI taxonomy): domain Eukaryota; kingdom Viridiplantae; phylum Streptophyta; class Magnoliopsida; order Asparagales; family Asparagaceae; genus Scilla; species Scilla litardierei. The sequence goes on from CM061142.1 coordinate 747,010,547, forward strand.
GCATCCGCTTTGAAAGTCTTATCTGCTTTCATTCCTTGCTTTGCCTGCTCCGCAAGGAAAGGGATGAGGGCCAAATCATGCTCCCACGGCCATACTTTGTTCCCTGGCACCTTCTGTGCATACTGCTTCATTTTTTTCCGTGGGCTAGTAATCGATGCATCCTCCGAATCTTCTTGTCTACTCGACTTCCTTGAAGAATCACTCCCAACATTCGGGTCATTCACACTTTGCGATGACGTCCTGTTGAAAGCACTTTGTTGAGTCAGGCTTATAAAATGAGGGTTTCCACCCATACCGACCAGAACACCCCTGGACCATCCCACCCCCTTGGACCATCCCACCCTCTTGGTAGCTCCATCTCCCTTGGACCATCCCACCCCCCCTTAGGATTTGCATAAATCCATGGGGACTCCACATATGCATGGGCATGCTATACTGTGGGTATTGTGCAAATGGCATACTTGTGCCTCCACCATGGTTGCTCGGCGAATTATACTGAATCGGTCGACGGGCCGAAGTCTCATGACGACGTTCGTCGTCTACCCATTGGTTCACAAATGTTGGGTCATACATTAGAGGCATCGGATCACTCCCTTGACCTGGTTGAGATGCCCCATGCCTACAAAAGAATGACTTAATAGGGCAAATCTATAAATACAGATATCCATAATAATTGCACCCACATAAATCACATTGGGCTCTTATAGAAAGCAAACCTGTTGTTAACTCTTTATAAATAAAGCCAAAATGCACAATGTAACAAAACATACAGTTCAAGACCAATCCAAGACAAAATGGACAATGTAGCAGCAACCAACAAGGCCTATCCAAGCCATGCATGAATCCATACCCACATGCCCTCAGAGTATCCCCACATATATATGTCTTTGCTGATTTCTTGAATAATATCAAGCATACCATAGCAAGGACCCATCATATCATCATATGTACGATGACTCATTGTAAATGCGAAATTTACTTCATTGGGAAAAAATTTTAAATGGACCCGCAGTAATCATGGACTTAGCTTGCTTAGATGTCCTTGGATTGCTAAAACATTTTCGTATGTCAATTTTGCTGAAAGCTTGGATTTTTTTGGCAATGAGATGACTTGGGGTTTATTTCAGAATGTCCATGCCATTTGTGTATCTGTTACATGCATGTGTGCATGACAATATAGCTCCTCTACATAGACTGTGATCTAGGGTTTCATGAACCCTATAAGGGGCGAAAAATATTTCATTGCATACAACATGATACTGCAACCATCAACGCCATTCCAAGCCATGCATGAATCCTCAACCTATTGCCCTCAGAATATACCCATGCAAATTTATCATTGCTGATTTCTTGAAATATATCACCATATCAATGACCCAACATTTAATCAATATTTCTGATGCCTCAATTTCATTATGCTTGTTTCATCATCGTGCAAGTTCTTATATGGATCCGCATACAATTCAGGGTTCAGCTTGCTTGAATTGGGTTGGATTGCGAAGTCATGCATTGTATGCAATGCATCATAAAATTAAGGGCATGTTCTTTTGCAATAATGTGGAAGATAAAGTGCTACCTTAGCACTGTTTCATGCCACCGAAATCAGAAAAATAAGGGTCACATTTTTGAGTGATAGCAAACACTTATTATAGGGAGACATCCACATATTTGCGGAACATGTGTAGCAAAGAAATAAGTGTCAGCATGTTGCATACTGTAGAACCACCAGCAATCAAACATCACCATTGATACAACTGTTTTGGAGGAGCCCAAGAAGCAGAGACCCAAGGCCCGGCCATAGATGGGAAGCCCACGAGCGAGATTGGGCCCGCCCGTCGAGGCCCAGGGATAAAACTCGAAGCCGGACCAGTCTGTCCCAGGGGATGCACGGTCAGCTCGTGCTCCTCAGAAATAGCCGTTCCTTTGAATCAGCGGCCCCTTAATGACCATTAAGGGGCCCGTTGATAAACGCCTCCTCACGATGCACGAAAGTGCAGGGAATGAGGCGGATCGCGGGGGCATGAAGGGAGGCGGACGGAGGACGTGGATCAGCGGGTGGCAATCGTGGCAGAGACCCAATAAAAGGACGGGAGGACGACTAAGAAAGGGATCGAATCCCAAGTACCCAAATCTGAGGTATTCCATCAACGACTTTGGTTTCCGCCATTTCTCTCCCTCCCTCCTGCTCGTGCCGATGGTCAACGTATCGATCTCCTCTCGAGTCGTGCCTACCCGCTGAGTACTCCTCAGACCTTGATCTGACTTAGGCATCGGAGGGAATTTGGCCGGAACCAAGGTCCGGCCACCCTGACGAGTTTCTCCTCAGACCTATTTAGGAAGAAGCTGGCCGAGGCGCCGAGGCTACCCCTCAGCGCCCGACGACCACATTCGCTGCTAGCGGGTGTGACGATTGACCGATGACCGAGCACCGAGCGAAGCGCCGAGGCTGCCCCTCGACGGCCATCCAACCGAGGCCGAGCCCATCGAACAGAGCTGAGGCCTCCCCTCTGCTCCGTTACAGCCAAAGACCGACGCTCAACTCCGATTCCATCTCCGACCCATGCTGAGCGCATGTGAGCTTGGCGTGTCCAAGGGATCTCAACCGACCCCGTGACCACGTTGACCGTACAGTCATCGGTCAACGATTCAGTGGTGAGAAAACACCCGTAAACATCTGGCGCCGTCTGTGGGATCCAAAGCAAGCCCACATCGAACCACCGGAATGAAACCCATCTGCAATGGTGCGGGGTGCATGCCTCCCATCCAGGAGGAAGGAGATTACATTCCCCTTGAGAACCAGCTCAGCCACACCACCGAGGGGACAAGCGAGTCCCGATCGGTCACCCAGAAACAGCTCCGCACCTTCGTCCAGGAGACCAACGCCAACATCCAGACGTTGGTCGCGACAATTCAACAATTCGTCGGTAACACGTCCATCCAAGGAGATGGGGTGGATGAAGACCACTGTTGGGGAGGGGGTCACCAACCTATGCGGTCCGTCGTAGTCACCGACCACGGAAATGGGGTGCCCAACCTGGAGCGGCGATTCACCATGTCGGGCTTCAACCCAGCACGGTCCCCCACCCCCACCTCGTTTCGCGAGGGAAACAAGAGGGGCTTCGAGCAATCCGAGGGCGAGTCGGTGACCGCCTCGTCTAGACGATCAGGCTCGTCCAGGCACCGACGGGACGATCGCCGGGACTTGGGGGATCGGTCCCAGCGGAGCGGAAGTGCCCGTCGAGTGAAGCGGGACAGGCGAGAATACCGAAGCGAGAAAGGGGACGCACCCAGATCGAGCCCTGCCCCCAGTTTGGCGGGGGCACAAGGGACATCCAAGCCTGAACCTGCCCCCCCATTGTGACCAGACGATCACGAGATAAGCGAAGGGGGCGGCTGGGGGCGTTAATAGTGACCGATGTCCCCTAACCCGGAGGATAAGTGAGGCATGGGTGCCCTCAAGTTTCAAGGTGCCGACGTTGGAGAAGTACGACGGCACGGGCGATCCCACAGACCACGTGATGGACTACGAGGGGGTCATGGCGTTCCAGGGGCCTGATGACACCCTGCTCTGCAAGGGTTTCTATTCCACCCTCCGGAAAGCGGCGAGGACCTGGTTCTACAGCCTGCTCAACCACTCCATAGATAGCTTCGAGGAGCTTGCCCAGTTGTTCTGCAAGCAGTTCATGGCTGGACGACAGGTAAAGCCGGACTCAGAACTCTTATTCAATGTGGTGCAGGGTCCCGGAGAATTCCCGAGGCACTTCATGCGTCGCTTCAACACGGAACGACTGAACGTGGAGAGCTGTCCCGGGCTGGTCGTGAAGACAGCCCTGAAGAAAGGATTACGGCACCGGGGTCTGAAGAAATCATTACACAACGATCCTCCGAAGGACCTCGCCGAGGTCATGGTGCGGGCCGAGCGCTTCATGCTGACAGAAGAGGCCTTGGCCGTTGACGACGGAAGGACCAAGCGAGGATCCAAGCGCGACGAGAGTGAGCGCCGCGGCTCGGAGGAGCATCGACAGGAGAAGAAGGCCAGAGGAAAGCAGCGGAGGGAAGAACCGTGGCACACCCAGCTGAACGTTGCCTCGGACGTCATCCTCGCACACGCCTAGAAGGAGGGGCGCATGAACCGGCCTCCTCCGAGGATGAAGAGAGGTGGGAGAGACGAAGAGAAATATTGCAAATATCACAAGTACAACGGCCACGATACCGACGACTGCTGGCATCTGAAGAAAGACATAGAGAAGCTGGTGAGTCAGGGGCACTTGAAGAACTTCACCGACGATCCTGCTCCTGGGAAGGGGACATCCAGGCAGCCGGACAAGTGGAAGAATGTAAACGTAGTTCAGGCGACCATGCGCGTCATGGAGTGAGCGAACGGGACAAACACCCGCCACCTCGTCGGGGGAGGGTTATCCTGCCCTGACTCCCTCCATTTTTTGTTTTTTCCTCCAAATGTACTGGTCCATGGAAAGAAAGAAGGACCTCGTTGGTACAAACACAACCTCTTTTTTCCGCATTTAGCTGAATGGCTGTTTTAAGATGCGATAGAGAACTCGATCTCCTCTCCCAGAGGATTGCCTTCGCTCGACAGTCCAGAGGCAGGAAACCGAACCGATCGGCCGTAAGGCTAGGGGCAACTCCCCCAGCAGACCAATCTGTAAACCCGTCCGTGAGTCTGGGAGCAACTCCCCCAGCAGACGGGTTCTGCGGTCGGCCCTAAGCCAGAGAGCAACCCTCCGCAGGCCCACTGAACTGATCTGTCGTAAGGCTGGGGACAACTCCCCCAGCATGCCGATCTGTAAACTCGTCTGTGAGTCTGGGGGCAACTCCCCCAGCATACGGGTTCTGCGGTCGGCCCTAAGCCGGAGAGCAACCCTCTGCAGGCCCACCAAATCAATCGGCCGTAAGGCTGGGGTAACTCCCCAGCAGGCCGATCCTTGAAACCGCTTGTAAGGCTGGGGACAACTCCCCCAGCAGGCGGGGACATCGGTCGGTCGTAAGCCAAGGGATAGCTTCCCTCGCCAACCGAACGACCCGTCTGCTCGTAAGGCTAGGGGCAACTCCCCCAGCAGGTGGGGACATCGGTCGGTCGTAAGCCGAGAGATAGCTTCCCTCGCCAACTGAACGACCCGCCTGCTCGTAAGGCTGGGGACAACTCCCCCAGCAGGCGGGGACATCGATCGGTCGTAAGCCGAGGGATAGCTTCCCTCGCCAACCGAACGACCCGCCCGCTCGTAAGGCTGAGGGCAACTCCCCCAGCAGGCGGGGACATCGGTCGGTCGTAAGCCGAGGGATAGCTTCCCTCGCCAACCGAACGACCCGCCCGCTCGTAAGGCTGGGGGCAACTCCCCGAGCAGGCATGTACATCGATTGGTCGTAAGCCGATGGATAGTTTCCCTCGCCAACCGAACGACCCGCCCGCTCGTAAGGCTGGTGGCAACTCCCTCGTAGCAGGTGGGGACATCGGTCGGTTCTAAGCCAAGGGGCAGCCCCTTCGCCAACCGAATGATCAGTCCGCTCGTAAGGCTGGGGGCAACTCCCCCAGCAGGCGGGGACATCGGTTGGTCGTAAGACGAGGGATAGCTTCCCTCGCCAACCGAACGACCCGCCCGCTCGTAAGGCTGGGGGCAACTCCCCCAGCAGGCGGGGACATCGGTCGGTCGTAAGCCGAGGGATAGCTTCCCTCGCCAACCGAACGATCCGCCCGCTCGTAAGGCTGGAGGCGACTCCCCCAACAGACGGGGGACTCGGCTGGTCGTAAGCCGAGGGGCAACCCCACTCGTTGACCGACCGATCCGACTGACTGCGAGACTGGGAACAACCCAGCGCGTGCGAGGCGACTACCTAAGCGAACCGAGTATCGCGAATGGAGGAAAAACCATGGCGAAACAGACGATGGCGACAATAAGGTCCCGATCCAGGATGCCTACGGGTTCGAAATTCTGAAGACCCTTCGCCCTCGCCGCGAGCAATAAAGGGATGCCGGCAAAATATGGAAATCGCGACCAGATCAAAACACAATAAAGGATCAAAAAGACCGAGGATCCCTGCAAGGCGGAAAATCCCCAGCGACAAAGAAGCGGTATAAATAAAATTGTTCAAAATTACAAGCCAAAAGAGAAGGGGGAACACGATAACATAGGCCTAAGGCCCCAGGGCTCGGGAGGAAGCATCCTCTGGCATCTCGCCCTGCTCGGAGCGCAGGGATCGACGGGCGGGAGGGGCTGCCGGGCATGCTTCGCAAACTGCCGGAAGGAGTTTCGGACGACGTCAATGATCCGAACGGCAAGAAGGTCCTCGTAAGAGCTGAAGGCCTCCCTAAGGACCTCCGCGATCCTCGCCGCCAGGACCCCGTCGACGCCCCTCTCCACCTCGTCGACAAACCGGGTCATCTGACGTAGGTCCGCCAGCTCGCTCTGGAGATCACTCTTCTCCTGGCGAAATGCCTCTTCTGCCTCTCGGGCCGACCTCTGAACTTTGTCCAGCTCCCCCCGGAGGTCCATCACTTGAGCCGCAAGTTCGTCCACCTGGCGTCGGAGATGCCGAGCTTCCATGTGCACCTCTTGGACGGCCACCTCGACCGTCCCGGCCCTTGTTCGCTCCCAGGCAGCGGATTCCTCGAGCTCACTCGCCCGGGCCGCCCGACGCTGTGCCTCGACGGCCATCACAGTGGCCTGCAAAAAAGAAGGAGTTATATAGAGAAAGGTCAGGAGACAGGTCTGGGAATAGCAAAGCGGCCAAACTTGTTGAAGCTGCCAGACTAGGGAGTCCGACAGTGTGTCGGTGGGAGCTCTCTCCAGGAGGGATCGGTCCCTCGGGAGGACGGAGCCATGCGCCAACTGGTTGGCCACGGTCCGGTCGACGAATACCGAGTCACCGGAGGTAACCTCGGGGCCCGTCAAGACATTCGCCAACACACCGCCGACTCCCACCAGGGAAGGCTCGGCTGAGACGGTGGGAGTGACAACCAGGGTCAGCTGGAGAGTTTCGCCGGAGGCCGTCGGCACCTCGGAGGCCACCGGAGTGCGGGTCTCCCCACCCTCCTTCCTCCTTTTCCTCTCGCTGGGGCCGGCGGAGGTCGGGGGAGAACGCTTACGCCCCGCACCGCGACCGTCCACGGGCGCGCGAGGGGTCGGCTCGGCTCCCACGTCGCCTCCCTCGGCTTGGGCGGGGCGAGGGAGTTCGGCCCCCGGGGCCTCGTCCTCGGGGAGGTTCTCTGCGGCCAAGGGGGGAGGCGTCACCACAACCGTGTGCTCCACTCTCCCCACGGCAGGCTCGGCCTGACGCATCTCTTCGTCGACGGTGCGACGGGGCACCTGGCCCGATGGGTTCCCTCGGCTTCGGCTGGAACCCCTCCCGATGAGTTCGTTGACATTGTGGGTAAATTCGCGCCTGGCCACTGCAGAAGGAAAGAAGATCAAGGTAAGCGAGAGGGAAAACAGAAAGAAAGGAAGAGCCTACCGGGAGACCACAGAACGGTCTTGAGAAGCAGGTCGTCCAGCAGAGGCCAGATCGACCTCTCCTCTAGGGAAAGAGACGACAGCAGCCGAACAGCTGCTTGGTCAGCCTCGGAGAGGGTCAACGTCAAGTCGTATTGACATAACCCTCCCCATCCTGTCAAGATCTCGGCGTCCTCAGGAAAGACGACGAAGACATAGCTCGAGCTCCAGTCCCCCACCCAGCGGGGTAGACCGAGCAAACACTCCCTCCCCGCGCGGGCCCGGAGGTGCTGCCACGACCCTTGGCCGACCGTCTGAACTCGATAGTAATGAAAGAGGAGGGGAAGGGACGGCTCTAAGCTATGGATACGGCAGAGCATGATGAACCCGGTCAGCACCGCGACGGAGTATGGGGTCAACTGGCACAAGGACACCATTAGCAATTCCATAACCTGGATGATGAAGGGGTGAAGGGGGAAACGGAGGCCCAGGCGAAACATCTCAACATAAACGCCGACCTCGTTACTCCGCGGGAAGCAGATCCGCTCATCGTTGAAAGGAGTCCGAACGTCGTACGGATGATATAAATACTTCTACCGAATCTCCGCAGCCGCCAGGAAAGGGGCATTGGGCGGCGACTCGAGGACCGCCGGGGGACGTCGAATCTCTCGACGATCTGAGCCACGTCATCGCCGACGGGGTCCGTGAAAAGCTTCCTTTTCCCCTTGTCCTGAACAGGACGAGTCCCCAAAGGAACTCCAGGTCCCAAAGGTCGGACATTACTGGACTCGGGCGCCGGGGGGTCCCTTGATCCCGACGTCGAATTGCCTATTCTAAGCATAGCCATGGGGCAAAAGAAGAAAAGGAGGTTACCTTGAGAAGGAGCTGTAGGGAGGAAGACGACGGAAAGAGGGAGCTTGCAAAACCAAGATCAGAAGAGCGCGAAAGAATCGAAGCTTAGGAAGCCGGCGCCTTTATACGCAAAGCAATCAAGGAATTCAAATCGTCCGGAGAGGAACACGTGGCGGCATCAGAGGATCGGCGGCGCTTCGAAACCAGCACCAAGAGAAGATTAAGCATGCCGTATCATGATAACCCCCATTTAATGGGCATGCCTCGACTGACGCGCATGTCAAACCCCCTACAGTCACATCGTCCGAACCGAACCGGCTGAAACCGAACGGCTCGAACGATGGGGGCAATTGATACGACTGTTTTGGAGGAGCCCAAGAAGCAGAGACCCAAGGCCCGGCCATAGATGGGAAGCCCACGAGCGAGATTGGGCCCGCCCGTCGAGGCCCACGGATAAAATTCGAAGGCAGACCAGTCTGCCCCCGGGGATGCACGATCAGCTCGTGCTCCTCAGAAATAGCCGTTCCCTTGAATCCGCGGCCCCTTAATGACCATTAAGGGGCCCGTTGATAAACGCCTCCCCACGATGCACGAAAGTGCGGGGAAGGAGGCGGATCGCGGGGGCATGAAGGGAGGCGGACGGAGGACGTGGATCGGGGGGATGCAATCGTGGCAGAGACCCAATAAAAGGACGGGAGGACGACTAAGAAAGGGATCGAATCCCAGGTACCCAAATCTGAGGTATTCCATCAACGACTTTGGTTTCCGCCATTTCTCTCCCTCCCCCTGGTCGTGTCGAGGGTCAGTGTATCGATCTCCTCTCGAGTCGTGCCTACCCGTCGAGTACTCCTCAAACCTTGATCTGACTTAGGCATCGGAGTGGATTCGGCCGGAACCAAGGTCCGGCCACCCTGACGAGTTTCTCGTCTATTCAGGAAGAAGCTGGCCGAGACGTCGAGGCTACCCCTCAGCGCCCGACGACCACCCTCGCTGCTAGCGGGTGTGACGACCGACCGAAGACCGAGCACCGAGCGAAGCGCCGAGGCTGCCCCTCGACGCCCATCCAACCGAGGCCGAGCTCATCGAACAGAGCCGAGGCCTCCCCTCTGCTCAGTTACAGCCAAAGACCGACGCTCAACCCCGATTCCATCTCCGACTCACGCTGAGCGCACGTGAGCTTGGTTTGTCCAAGGGATCTCAACCGACCCCTTGACCATGTTGACCGTACAGTCATCGGTCAACGATTCAGTGGTGAGAAAACACCCGTAAACAACCATGAAGTAATTTCAGAAATTATACCTCTGTCGTAGATCACAAGCCCAAAGACAGAATAGGAATCTGTCTTCACCGACAGCAAGAAGCCTTGGACACTCACGACGATCCGTGACGAAGTGGATCTAGTTCGTCAACCCAAATAGGCTCCAGATATCTGAAATTCAGGTTAGAACATATTTCATTTTATCGCACAACTGCAGCATGCAACAGCGAAGGCAGCCGCAAAGGCAGAATCAAAGCCTAGGGCACAAGATCAGAAATTATACCTCAGTCGCAGTTCAGAAGCCAACAACCACAAGATCAGAAGCTTATGGCACTCCCGACGATCCGCCAAGAAGGGGATCACAGTCGGCAACCCAACAAAGCCTCTAGCAACAAAATCGAAGTGAAGATGGTCAAATATTGAGTGTGTTTTCTAAAAATTGCTTCATAATCCATCGAAGGAATAGGCAAATGAAGAAATTTTATCGATGTCGAAGATCACAAGCCACCAGCGACTAGATCTGAAGCCTAGGGCACTCCTGAACTCCCGAAGATCCGTATTAGAAGGGGGATCAAAGTCGGCAACCCAACAAAGGCGCACGCTTCAGAAAGAAGAGAAGACAACAAAATTTTTTGGGTTTTCGTAAACAACGACACCAGGAACCAGCGAAGGAAGAAGGAAGTGAGAGATGGATGGCAGCCCCGAGGGAAAGTGGGTGATTACACACCATGGGACCCACCTAATTGGTGGAATCCGCTACTTTCCCTGCATTTTGCGGAGAAAACGAAAACCCCTTGGAATTTCAATTTTGGACTCCACGTAGGCACTTTCTTTCATTTCGACTTTCAAGCAAAAGAACAAGAATTGAGAAAGTTGGTTGAGATTCTTGCCAAATAGTGCATGAACAGTGCTATCTTAGCACTTTCTCTCCCACTTTCAAGCAAAAGAACAGGCCCTAAACATAATTCATTTATTTACAAGTTTGTCATTATCTTTTACAATTTAATGACAAACTTGTAAATAAATGTAATATGTTAAACAAAATGTGCATGTGACTTGCAGCACTAAGCCACTAAATAAATCACCACTGAAGTGCAATATGTTTAGCAAATATACTAAAATAGTGTATGTGACTAGTAGTAAATAATGTTCATAGACTACGCAATAAAGTGATGTACTACGATTATTTTTTAGTGTCCAGATGCACTACGTAATATACTATTGCAATTGCAACCGTAGTCCATCAATTGTATTACTAAATATACTATCTACTATTAAATTATCAAATTCAACATTTGAGCAAAATGCAATATATTTACAAAGCGGTTATTTTTTGGAACTTTTTAAATAGTATTTAAGATATTAGTAGTAGATAGTATTTGATAGTAATCGATAATTTTTTAAGTATTTGAAACTATCGATACGGACGAAACGAAACTAACATGTGAAACCACCGAAGCAGGCGAAACTACCGAAGCGGGCGAAACCTAAATTTCCGGAAGAACGAAACTAAGAACGAAACCGTGACATCAGACTAATTATTTCACAGATTTAGCATATTGACTTGTTTGGTAGCCGAGGCTCCAATGCCTATTGAGAAATTGAAAAAAAGAAAGAAAAAATAAACTTTGTTCATTATAGGGACATGTTTGAGGCTACCTGTAATTTTGATTGGTTTAACATTGGCTTTATTGGATCAAAAACCCAAAGTGTATAAACTAATACATCTTATTTAAGTTTTAACTGGAATGCTTGCAAATTGCAACATCAGAGAGCTAATTATGTCGTGTTCTTTAGTGATTTATATTTAAAAATTGTGCTGACATTATGTTATGTTTTGTGTGCAGCCTCACTAGCGTTACATGTCTATTTAACATACCATATGGGCTTAGTGCCGCTGCAAGGTACACTTCCAAGCACAAGTGTTTCCATATATCTGTGCCCTCTCGTGCTCATCATTAAATCTTTGAATATGGAGGAAGCAAACACCAGAACCTTCATGCACCATGCAATAATGCTTTTTCCTTTTCCTTTTTCTTGCAGTCAATGGATCTATTAGAATTGACATAATGCAGTTAAATGCATAATTAACCACTTAAAGCACAAAGATGGCCTACCTAAAGAAAAGACGGTATTCCAGTTTCATGTTCCACTAAGTATGTTGATAACTATTCTCTTCTTAATGTCCAGTACACGAATAGCCAATGAATTGGGAGCTGGAAACCCAGAAGGAGCTCAACTAGCTGTGCGCGTTGTGATTTTCATGGCAGTTATGGAGGCTATTGCTGTTAGTCTAACCCTCTTTGCCCTTCATAGGTTTGTTGGTTATGCTTACAGCAATGAGAAAGAAGTTATAGATTATGTCGCGGAAATGGTTCCTCTTGTTTGCATCTCAGTGATCATGGATAGCCTACAAGGAGTCCTTTCTGGTTAGTTTTTTTTACTCCTAACTAAAATAAGGTTTCATCAATGTAGAAGCATGTAAGCAGGGTCTTCTTACCTAAGTTACATTTTTTTGCCAATTGTTGTCAATCAATAGGTATTGCCATAACAAACCTGTGTTGGTTGTTTGAACTCTTTTCCCTGGATGCTAACACAATAATCTTCCAATATTCAGACATGCCAGACATGGATATTATGGTATTTGTTTTTTGTGCTCTTATACAGTCAATATATACTTCTCTACATTAAGTTTGTTGCACTAAAGGGTGAGATAATGAGCAACCTTGTAATGGGATTGATCAAAGCATTTGATACCTTTATGATCTGCCACCAAAGGCATAATAAACACCAATTTATACACAATATACATTTACATGAAGGTGGATGCACCGTTAGGTGTGTTGGTGAATGTGGGACAAGCTAGATCTAAGGTTAAGGGATAGATATAGGGTTTATGTAGTGGTGGGAATTTGGGGATAGATATAGGGTTTATGTAGTGGTGGGAATTTGGGGATAGATCTAGGGTTTGATAGCTTTATGGACATATTAGAGCCTCGCACCCAGGTAGATCATATGAGAAGACGTAGTTGTAACTGTATAGAATGCTTAGTTGTAATTGTTTAGATTTTTTGTATTTTTTTACTTATTTCTCCCCACAGGGATTATGTTTAAATATGAAACAGATCAATGATAAACTGGATGGTTTCTCTTCTCCTTTAAATCAGTTGGTTATTTCATTATGGTATCAGAGCCAGCCTACATCTGCATTTTTTTCTTTCGATGGAGCCCATCCAACCTCAAATTCCCAATCTCCAAATTTCCATCGCTCATCACAACGCGATTCGACTTCACCAACTAAATCCTCTAGCGGTCACAGGTGGTCAGAGTTCTTAATGCCCACCGATTCTATGAATATCTTGATGGCATTGTACCTGCCCATCCTCCTACCATGGTGGATCCGACAGTCACCGAAGTGGAACCTCTTCCGCCTATTGCCAATCCGGAGTATGAGTCTTGGCTTCTTACAGACCAACATCTATGTATGTGTCTCTAAGCCACTCTCATCACCTCCGCTCTCGACATTGTTCTTGGCATGACGTCCTCTTAACTTCTCTAGACGAAGCTTAAGATCTGATATGTTGCTCTTTTTAAAGGACACATCGAAATTCTTCAGAATGATCTCAATGCACTTACCATGGAAGGTAAATCCATGATTGCCTCTACTTGGAATGGGCGAAGGTGCTTTATGATCATCTTCTTACGACTGGTCCCAACACAGTAACAATGAAGCAAATGTGCGTCAAACTCTAAATGGCCTTCCTCCCATTTATAGACCATTTCAGAGGTCACCCGTAACCATAGAAGACCATACTCGATCGAGAAACTCTGGAGCTACCTCCGGGCTGAGGAGGCAATTATAAAGTTGGATCATGTCGCTGTCTCCCACACTCCTACTGCGGCCCTATTTACCGACGCTAATTGCACCGTCGTCTCCGCTACAAATTCTGAACACCGAAGGGGTCACAGGCCTTGACCGAGTGCACACATTCAGTGAAGCAGATCCTATTTTCAACGCGGGTTACAACCCCATATTCAGACAACATCTGCCTCTTCGTGCAATCGAGATTTACGGGTTGAGGCCGAGGATCCACTGATCCTCCTCAGCATCTTCGCTCAGTTCTGCACACTCCATTGGGTGATCTAATCCCATATCAGGTTTGCGGCAAGCCGAATAATCATAATCTTGACTGCTTTCACCTTTCGGATCACATTCCAGTCGAGGCACACTTCTCACAACCGCCAACTTTGGAATTTGCCAAATGGTATTTGGACATCAGAGCTACAGACCACATTACTACTGATGCTACTTAGTTACAGACTCATGTTCCTTATAACGGTACCAAAAGAATCATGGTTAGCATTGGTCCAAGCACCATAATTGTCAACATTGGTCACTTTGTCCTTCCATCTTCATCGTCGTCATCTTCATTTCATCTAGTCAATGTTTTACATGTGCCTCATTTTTTCAGAAATTTACTTTACGTCTATAAATTCATTTGTGATAACAACTGTTCAATGCATTTTTCATTATCTGGGTTTGTCATACAGGATGCCAAAATGGATCGATCACTTCTTAGCATCCGAATAAAAATAGGCTTTATCCCATTCCATCCAGTACTCATGTCATGTCCATGTCGACGGCCCCGGTGGCACAACCACCTTGGTCATCCGGCTTCTGCTGTTGTTTTATATGTTGCTCGCAAGATGTCAATAAAAAATCCATTCCTCAAGTCATGTTCCCCGTGCTCCCTGAGCAATAGTCACAATTTACTATTTTCTTGTCAAACTCTCGAGCTAGTTCTTTGTTGTCTTTAATTCACTCATATTTGGGGGTTCTGCTGTCAACTAAAGGATTTAGGTATTATGTCAATTTTATGATGATTTTTCTGGCCATGTGTAGTTATATCCTTTAATTCACAAATCTGATGTACTTAGTGCCTTTCAACATTTTCAATCAATGGTTGAAAGACAATTTTAGTTCAAAATTAAAATTTCCCTTTTCATCGCTTTAGGATCATACATCAAACATCAGCCACATACACTCCTGAGCAAAATAGTGTTGTCGAATGGAAACACCATCAAATTATTGACACAACACTCTTTTCACTCTCGTTACTTCTTACATCCCTGTCATACTTCACTTTCTCTCCTGGCCCCACCACATGCCCTACACACCCATTCTAATCTCCCCACATCTAATCTGACGCCCCCATCCACCCTAGTCACCACAGCTTCCAACTCGACTCCTGCTCCACTACCACTTCTCTATTGGCTTCCCCAGCACCATCTTCCTCCTTCCGCGGCCTTCTCCTAATTTCCTCTCAGCCCATGTTTACAAGATCGATGGTTGGGACATTTAAGCCTCGCCAACCCTTGAATCTTCATGCACGTCTCTCTCCTGACGAGCCCAGCCAGAAGCTCTCATTGGGTATCGGCAATGAAGGCTGAGTATGATGCTTTGTTTCTTCAAGGTACATGGGATTTAGTACCGCTCCCCCCCAGGCGAACGTCATCGGCTCCAAGTGGGTTTATAGAATCAAGTCCAATCCAACTGAGTCTGTGGCTCGTTACAAAGCGTGCTTTGTCGCCAAGGGTTTTCACCAGAAGACTGGTTTTGACTACAGACATTCAGTCCTGTTGCCAAGCATGATCGATTCGACTCGTCATCACATTGGGGCTGCACTTTGGGTGACCAATTCGCCAATTGGATGTCTCAAATGTGTTCCTTCCTGGTTAGATTGATGAGGATTTCTACATGGAACAACCCTTGGGGTTTTGTGATCTGCTTTGGCCAAAGCATGTGTGTAAATTAAAAAAGATGATTTATGGACTCAAACAGTCTCCCAGACAATGGTATGTTTGCTTTTCTAATTTTCTCCGACAACATGGTTTTCATTCCAGTCATGCCGACACGTCTATCTTTGTGAAGCATCATGGTGTTCACATTGCAGTGGTGTTAGTCTATGTCGACGACATCCTTATCACATGTTCGTCCTCATATATCATCTAGTTTATTCATCTTCTTACCGGCGAGTTTTCTTTTAAGGAACTGGATGGTCTGCCATATTTCCTTAGTCTAGAGATACAACAGGACCCACACAGGACCCACATGGCTGCTTTCTTTATCAAAGCAAATACTTGGCAAATCTTCTTCAGAAAGTGGACTAGCCAAATGCAAGACCAGTTGGACCCTGTCTGCTCCAAAAATAAGCATGTCGCCAATGACCCTCTCATCACGGATGTGACTTATTATCGTAGTTTAGTCGAAACACTCCAATATCTTACGTTGACGCGGCTAGACATCGTATTCGATATAAATCAGATATGCCAACATCTTCATGCCCCCAGACAGTCGCAATGATAGCTATAAAACGCATCTTGTGTTATCTTACATATAAAACACATCTTGTGTTATCTTACAGCCACTCCAAGTCATGATTTGCTACTTCAGCGTTCTTCCCTCACTCTCCTTACCTTTTCTGATGCGGATTGGATGTGGGATCTCACAGATTGTCGTTCCATTGGTGGTTACTGTGTATTTTTGGGTAGATGTCCTCTCACATGGAGTGCAAAGAAACAGACTTCTGTGGCCCATAACTCTGCCGAATATAAATATCGGTCATTGGCGCTCACGGTAAAAGAATTAACTTGGATTGGGTTATTGTTAAAAGATCTTCGGATTTCACTTTGCGACAAGCCCATTATGTATCGGCTACCGCTCTCGTCGAATCCAGTTTTTCATTCTTGCACGAAGCACTTCGCTGTGGATTATCACTATATTCGTGAGCAAGTTCTGGGCGACCAAGTTCAAGTTAAATATGTTCTTCCTCATGATAATCGGATTGACATCTTTACTAAGAGTTTACCGTTGGTCAGATTTGAATTTCCTCGTGACAAACTACACGTCATTTCTGCCGCACAGGTGGAAGGGGGTATGAGAAGACTTAGTTGTAACTGTCTAGATTGCTTAGTTGTAATTATCTAGATTATTTATTTGTAACTGATTAAATTGTTTAGATATAACTGTTTAGATTAAGTTTAAATTGCTTAGTTGTAACTGTTCTAGATTGCTTAGTGCTAACTGTTTAGATTTCTTTTGTATTTTTTTTACTTATTTCTCCCCAAAGGGATCATGTATAAATATGAGATAGATCAATGATAAACTTGATGGTTTTTCCTCTCCTTTAAATCAATCGACTATTTCATTAGATCACTCATCAACCATCTACTCCTCACAAGCTTAATGAATTCTTTATGATTTCTTACAAGCCAGACATGGATTCATAAAATAATCAAGTCATGCTCTTTGCTTTGAAATTGTTCCATACATTCCTTCTTTATAGCCCAAGCCAACATGGCACGTGCAAAAACTTATAAAATCAAATAAAAACAAAAGAACCATGTGTGCAATAAAATGAACTAAATAAATCTAAGAAAATGATGCTTTTTGGCGAGTTTCGGCCCACTAGGGGCCTTTTTGCTATTTCAGAAAGTATGGTGGGTTTTCCGTAAATTGTCCAGTTCTGTAATTTTCTTTTATTTATAGTTAGGACCGGCTTGGGGGAGTTTATGCTGAAAATTGTGATTGTGAACCCTAGGCCAAGGTGCCGTCTTTGGAGAATTAGACTTTCTTCTCGAATAGAATGTTATGAGATCTCTCATCTCGAATCGGGGCTTATCTTGTGTTATTTCAGATCTGAAAACATTATAAAAATTCTTCTTTTCTCTTGTTTCCCCACTAAAACCCCTATTTTTCCACAAACAAGTCCTAGGATCTACCAAAGTGGTATCAAATCGGTCGATTCATGGTGAACACGAGGTCGAAAGATAAGGTCGAAGTGTTGGAAGAGAAATTGGCGAGGATTGAAGGCGAGATCTATGAAGCGATTAAGCAAAGCGTCGACGAGCAAAGGAGCGATTTTGATCGGAAGTTTGCGCTACTCATGAAGACCATGTAGACCTTGAATCAAAGGTTAGATGATTTGACGAAGAAGAAGGATCCCCAACAAGCCGAAACCCTAGATCTAGAGAAAAAGGCGAGGGCTTTAGCAAAGGGAAGGAGAAGATTGATCTGTTTCGTGAATGGATTCTTTCGGATGCAGATCTAGTGATGGATGATGAAGATTTCGACTTACACGAAGGCGAAGGGACACGACAGGAGATCCACGACATCCGGGAAAGCGAAGGATGTATTGAAGGAGCGCGACGAGGATAACCGAGGGACCGCATGCCCCGTCAAACTGCTAGGGCTTCCGCGCCCCCGGCTGTTCGCGAGGAGCCACGTGGTGCCCTGGCGGCTTGCCAGGACACCACCGAGCCCTGGCGAGCCTGCCAGGGCCCTCCGGTGAACAATCAGGCCCCTGCAGGTGCCCTAGCATCTCGCCAGGGGCCCGCCTGGGCATCCTGAGCCCCTGGTGGCCCGTCGAGCCCCCGATTGATGGAGGTGGGCCGCCGGTAACTTCTGGAGCCACCGATGGCCTTTTGGGGAGGCTCGGACAGCGAGACAACGACGACGGGGATTTGGTGGTCTCAGAATGATTGGGGAGCCGATTTCTACGACTGAGGGCCTCAAAAGCATGAGGCAGACTTGGGGGGTTATGATGGGTACTTGGAGGATGATCATGGGTACTACGAGGAGGGAGGAGGAGCTGATTGGGGAGGGGGAGCATGTAACAGGAGAGATGAAGGCACTTTATAGGGGGCTCCACGACATCTCCTATATCGACGACATGATTACCAGCAGGGGAGAGGAGCTCCAGGAGGGTTTTCTGCAGAGGACCAAGTCACGAAGCTGCAGATGCCCGTTTTCGAGGGAGAGGACCCAGATTCGTGGAGGCACAGGGTCGAGAGGTACTTTGAGATATCCATGGTACCAGATGAGTGGCTTAGGACAGTTGGGGTCTGCTTGGAAGGGGAGGCGTTGTCATGGTATCGATGGATGCAGTATGACCAGTCTTTCTGCACGTGGGAAGAGTTTACTGCGCTCTTGCTGGAGTGATTTAGGGAGGTACAGACTGGCAATGCATACGAGAGACTGTATGCTTTAAGACAGGATGGGCCAGTGAAGGAATTTATTAAGAAGTTTGAGATGATGGTGAGTCGGATCAGTGGGGTGTCGGGAGAGTCGTTGGAGGGAAATTTCATGAAGGGGTTGAAGCCGACTATCAGATCAGAGGTGACGTCACATAGACCGATGAGTTTGCTGGCTTGCATGAATCTAGCGAGGATTGTGGAGGACAGATTGGACCAAGAGATGATGGCACACAGAGCTTGGGGAGGATCTGTTTTCAAGGAACATGCGCCTAGAGGGGGACAGAAGGTGCCCACAGCCACATGAGGAGTACTAGTTAGCACGGAGAAGGGAGTAGAGCCACGACCTGGGGGCATACGCAGCAGATGACGGAGGCTGAGGTCCGTGATAAACGTGCCAAGGGTCTGTGTTTCAATTGCGACGTGAAGTTCTTTCTAAGGCATAGATGCGGTGACCGTGCAATACAGATTTTGATCGTGAATGATGAGGAGGAGAACATGATAATGCTGGAAGCTGGCGAGAAGTATCGAGAGCACTTGTATGTGGAGTAGCTCGTCTGTGCACTTCATGCACCACCTTGAGGACAATGTGGGTTTTCGAAGGAGGAGTAATGATGCGTTTTGGGGAGTTTTGGCCCACTAGGGGTATTTTTGCAATTTCAGAAAGTATGTGGAGGTTTTCGTAAATTGTCCTGTAATTTTCTTTTACTTATAGCTAGAGCCGGCTAGTGGTGAGTTTATGCTGAAAATTGTGATTGTAAACCCTAGGCCAAGGTGTCGTGTTTAGAGAATTAGACTTTCTTCTCGAATAGAAAGTTAGGAGATCTCCCCATCTTGAATCGGGGCTTATCTTGTGTTATTTCAGAAAACATTATAAAAATTTCTCTTTCTCTTGTTTCCCCTACTAAAAACCCTATTTTTTTAAACAAACAAATCCTAGGATTTACCCGAAAGCTAAGGCAAAATAGACTTAAACTGGTCCCCCATCATTCTCATTCTTTAGGAGACATTCGCCTTCAACGAGGATAATAAAAAGTATCTCAAGCCATCAGGTCAAACTAATTAAACTCCAGCTAGCAAATTCATGTCAGCTCATGTGATGAATAATGAGTCAAGTCATCAATGTTGAAATCTTGATAATGATCAAGCGTATGTGAATTTTGCAACTTACAAGCATCAGGATCTATCCTTCTCAGGGCTTGACATAAATCAAAACATAGGGCTCGACATAAATCAATACATAGGGCTCGACATAAATCAGTACATCAAGCACGTTGCTCTTTCATACTACTGGGATGGAACATCTATGAGAAAACTCTAGACAGCTCGTCCTTTTCAAGTACATTTTCCGGCAAGCTCCTTTATGATTCTTTAAAAGATTTGAGATTATTGTGAGTAGTTGCAACTTTATCACTTTCCTTATTATGCATTCCACTTGGATGATGTGTATAAATTAGGAATTTAAAAGATAGTGTTAAAGGGTTAGTTGATTATCTCGTTCTCATATTCTTGTTATGTATGTCTTCACATTTTAAAAAAATTATTTTTATATTCATCACTTTCCTATTGCCGGAGCATATATATCATATATACCTAGCTTGTTATAAATGAACTCGACTTGTAGATCCCAAAAGGGTTGTTAGTAAGCATGTTGGTCAACTAATTTGCTGAACAAATGTCGTATCTCAATCACTTTCTTCTCGATGTTTTATTGAACAATGTGATAGTTCAATATGCATAGTTCTCTCATGAAACTTGGACTGTTGGTAATATAGACGGCCACTTGATTGTCGCAGTATAGCCTCATATAAGTAGATATAGAGAGTTTAACAACTACTGAATCCACACTAACTTACAGGTGGTGTTTGCCATAACGCGATACTCAAAGTTGGCACTTGATCTAGAATTTACAAACTGCTTATTATTTTTTCATAACACGGTTATCTCCCACAATCACAATACTTTGTCATGGATCTACGATCAGATACTGAAATCCTGGCAATCTGATTATTTTTTAGTCTGAATTAAGACGACATTTACCAATAGCACGTTTGAAATATCTTAAAATCAGTATAACTGCATCCTAATATCATATTTAAAGATCAAACATGAACTAATTAATCACACTCACTGGATATGCAATGTCTGGCTTAGTCACGATAACATAGTTTAGCTTTCACACAATCCTCTTACATCTCATTAGGTTATGCAAGGGCTTTTTTTGAACCAGCATAAGCTTGAAGTTAGGATCTATAGATGTGGTAAGTGGTTTACACTTTACATCCTAGCGTTCTGGACTCTCTTAATATATTAAAAACATACTTACATTGTGATAAGTATGTACTTGTTCATGAGCATGCTATCTTAATATCCTAAAATTACCGAATATGATTAAGATATTTCACTTAAATTTCTATAGAATAAACTCCGTTAATCACTTGATAGCCTCAATATCATAACCAATAATAACGATGTCATCCATATATACTAAGAAATCTTTCTACCTTCATAGTATTGATAAAAGGTAGAATTATCACTATAACATTATCAGAGGCTAAAGTCCTTCACAACAGCTGCAAACTACCCCAACCAAACTTTTGAAGACTGCTTGAAACCATACATGACCATCTCAATTTGCATACGTTTTCAAACTCCTAAGCAACAATTCCTGGTGGTTGCTATATATATACCTCTTAATTAAGAATACTATTGAGAAAAATTTTCTTCACATCTAACCGATGCAGCACTACTGCTGAGAATTTGCAAATGAGATAAGAAGGCGGATGGATGTCATCTTGGCCACTGAGAAATATGTCCTGATAGTTAACGACATAAGTATGCAAATACCTCTTAGCACAAGGCATGTCTTCAACCAGATTAATGACCTATCTGGATTTAAATTGATAGGGTACACCTACTTATAACTGATTACCTTCTTATTTGTAGGACTATTAAGCAGATCCTAAGTTTCATTTTACTATAATGCTGTTATTTCTTCAAACATATCGTTTCGTCATCCTGAATGAGACATGACATCTAAAATATACTAAGAAATAGAATGAGAATCAACAGAAGAGATGAAGACATACTATTACTCAAATAATATGCAATCAAAATAGCATTACTGTTAACATTTTTAGGAATATTTCATATGGATCAAAAATGTTCTAGCAACCTTTAATAAGTGTCTATTTTTATGCTCTGCAATCCTATTCGTTTGTGGAATATAATAACATGAAAATTGATAAATAATTCTTGACTTAGATATAAAATTAACAAAGTATGCATTGAAATATTCTTTCGAATTATCACTTTGTAAAATTCGCAAACATACCAAATTGAGTTTGTAGTTCAGCACAGCACATCTTTAAAATATAGAGAACTTAAGATCTATTTTTCAACAGATAAAGCGTAGTTATAATGAGTAATCCTTAAAAGTTATAAAATATCAAAAATCAAGTTTATATTCAACATGATAAGGAACATATACATCGGAGTGAACAATTTTAAAAGGTGTACTAATATGATTATTGACATTAAGAGGTAAGCCACATGATGTTACTTCCCTAACTGACACGACTCACACTTTAACCTTGACAATTTATGAAATGCAAGGACTAACGATGCAAAATCTATAAGGATGGATATCCTAATCGACAGTAAATGATGAAAGGAGTGGGAAGGTGATATGATTTGCTTCTAAAAGATAACAAATCAGATTTAAGAGAAGAAAAGAATTATAAAGTGGAATTTATATTTGAAATATAAGATAGAACGATCCTTTTCTAGAGTGGATCTCTCCCTAACTTGTGTTGATGGAACAAGTTTAATCCCCCATGAACCCTAACAATATTTCTAATCAAATGATCGTTCTATCTTATATTTCAAATATAAATTCCACTTTATAATTCTTTTCTTCTCTTAAATCTGATTTGTTATCTTTTAGAAGCAAATCACATCATTTTGGTATCAGAGCATAGATCCGATGGCGACGTCAAGAAAGTTTGCATCTTTAGAGAAAGAATTGTGGATGGTGCTCGAGAGATGTGAAGACAGAATGAATCAAGCGATTGAGAAAGCCTTTATGCAGAATCACGAGAATTGGGCAAAGATCGATTGTCGCTACCATTCCCATGCGAAGACAAAGATAGATCTGAAGTGTACGGCTGTCGGCGATCCAGATCTGAAACCTTCATATCCAAATCTGAAACCTTCTTCAGATCCAGATCTGAAAATTTTTAAATCCAGATCTGAAATTTTTAGTACCAGATCTAGATGATTGGGGATCATTCCCGGCGACCTCCCTGCCACGGAGAGGTGCGTCGGCCACCGGAGGGGGGGTGGCCACCCCTCCGGTAGCCTTTTGGGGGCCAGCAAACCCCCAGGAGGAGCGACAAGTGCCGCCCGCCCCTCCAGGGGCTGCGACAGCCCCCATGGGGCATCGGCGGGGGACAGTCGACCCAAAATTTGGGCCGGCTGGCACCGCCGCCCCTGTGGGGGGCTTCGTCCAGCCAGCGCGTCCCTTTAGGGGGACGCCCGACCTGCAGGTGGGCCCGCTGCGCTTCGGCTGGGTCCGACAGCATCCTCCGACCTCTTCAGCGCCACCTGGGGCACAATATGGGGCCCGAACAGCTCATACACCATATTTTCAGCTATTGAAAGGGCCCGGAGGAGGATGCCAACAGCGCAACGACGAAGAACGATCATTTGAGATCATTTGAGTAGTATTCTTGTTAGGGTTCGTGGAGGATTATGCTTGTTCCATCAATATATGCTAGGGAGAGATCCACTCCAGAAGGGATCGTTCTATCGTAATATCAATTTCCTCTTTAAATTTCTTTTTTCTTCGTTAAATTCAGATTTGTTATCTTTTTAGAAGCAAATCGTATCATAAGGCAGGAGTACTCTACAGAGCCTATCTCCATGTCCAAGTAATACAGTCATCTTGATTTATGTCTCGTGTTAATCTTCTTTTTTATAATCTCTTGAAAGATATAATGATGAAGATAGAAGGTTACTGAAAAATTCAAAGAACTCCTCAACTGATTAACAAATAGCAAATTAAATGAGAACTTTGAAAGGTATAAATAGAGAAAGATGACATGTATTGACTAAGCAAGCACATTGAGGATATAGAAGCATCAATCAATATCCATGTCTGATTTCTAAATGTAGGATTGAATGATGATAATATAACTGAATCACCAATCATATAATCAGTAATCAGATGCGGGTGAATCTATAATCTAAGTTTTGAGAAAGGATGATGTTAGACAAGTAGATTGATTACATATCTCTATCAATATAGCTACAAAAGAAAAAGGTATTATCCGAACATCCCGGAACTTTTGAAACAATCAAATATGTTCCACTTATCGGCTGTTATGTCGATACTTCTTGATGTAGATGAGTTCTCTTGGGAAAGTCATGGTGCAAAGGAGGCACTTCATCACCTGGATCTATATTTAAAGCGCTACAGTATGGCTGCCTGATCATAACACACAAATAGCAAATTGTTGTCTGATCAGCTGCTACATGGCCATTAACATCATGCGTTGGAGGAGCTATCTTTATGGATTGCTAATAAGGAGAAGAAGCTTTGTTAGAAGAGTGGGGAACATTGGTTCTCCCTGGGGGACAAGAATTTTACTCCATCATGAACTACATGTATTCTTATAGTAATCTGATACATTTATATGATTATAATGGGAAGTATTTGAAAAGTCCGCAAATATTTGGCAGAAAGCCCTAGTGTTCAATAAACCGATTGCATTTTTTAAGAGCCGCTTAATCAATGATTGCTCACTTATTGTGCATGAGCTTGTTCATTATTTCAACAAGCCGTTTGGGATAATGGTATTTATCAAATTTGAAACACAACCCCATACAAATAAGCAAAACACTGTCTCATATATCGATATGGGTATTGTGTTGGAAATAGATACAAAAACCAATAATCTGGTTGGAAAGGACCCTTCATATTATGTCATGTATTATAAGTTTATAGCCAATGTTTGAAATCTCGGCCGATACCGATACATATCACAATATCATATCAGATTTCAAGCATGCTGATATAATCTATTAAAAATTGGTCAATACCGTCGATGCTAACTTATGGCAATTAATATAAAAGGATATACAAGGTTTGAATTACTAAATTTGAAAATCTATTTATTTCATATAACGGTCGAAAAAAACTCATTTAACAATCAAAGTGAAAGCTGGAGATATTACCTTGTTAATTGAGCGGGTTAGGAAAGAAAGAACATAATGTCATAAATGATAGAGATAATGTATCAATTGATGAAGCACTTATTAAAGATGAAGATCTAGCTTCAATTCACAACTATGTTGAGCTAAGGCAACAAATATGTAAAGGTCGATATTTACTATATGTAGTGTTTTGGGAAATTGGTGATTAGCTTCTAAATGAGCTAACCCCTCATATATATAATATCCCCTGATTTGCTTTACACACACACCCTACTACAAATAACACTCAATACTCCTCCTCAAGATGAGCAAAAGATATTTATCATGCCCATCTTGTTACAAGCATCCTCTACTCCTTTAGAGTTTAACCCCTTTGTGAGGCAATCTGCTAATTGCTGTCCAAAGGTAATATAGGAGATCTCCAACTGCTTTTTATCCAGTCTCTCTTTAATGAAGAACCTGTCAATCTCTATGTGCTTTGTTCTATCATGTTGCACTGGGTTGTTGGCAATATTAATTGCTGACTTGTTATCACACAACAACCGCAATGGTCCCTCTCTCAGCAGGTGTAGCTCATGTAGGAGTGATCTCAACCAGATCATCTCACAGGTACTAAGCACCATAGCACGATACTCTGCCTCTGCAGTGGAACGAGCCACCAAATCCTGCTTCTTGCTGCGCCAAGAGACCAAATTGCCCCCAACAAACACACAGTAGCCCGAGGTCGATCTCCTATCATCTAGGCAACTTGCCCAATCTGCATCACAGTAGCCTGTCACATTCATGTGACCATGACTACCAAATAATATGCCTTTTCCTGGACTATTCTTCAGATACCTCAGTATCCTGAAGACTGCCTCCATATGTCCAGTCCTAAGATCATGCATGTACCTACTTACCACACTGATAGCATAGGCAATGTCAGGTCTAGTATGGCATAAGTAGATGAGGCGTCCAACAAGTCTCTGGTACCTCTCTTTGTCCATTGGCTCCCCTGATTGTGAATGCAACCTATGATTCTGATCAATAGGAGTAACTGCTGGACGACACCCCAACATACCAGTCTCTGTCAGAAGATCCAGTGCATACTTTCTCTGTGAGAGAACTATACCCTTCCTGGACCTGGCAATCTCCAGTCCAAGGAAGTATCCCAACTGTCCAAGGTCCTTGACCTCAAATTCTCTCGCCAACCTCACCTTCAAGTGAGAGATTCCCTCTTCATCATCTCCAGTGATAATGATATCATCAACATACACAGCCAAAAGAGTGATCCGTTGCCCTGAATGTCTATAGAATACAGTATGATCACCATTACTCTGCTTGTAGCCCATGGTGATGACTGCACGCCTGAACCTGTCAAACCATGCCCTTGGAGATTGCTTCAGCCCATACAAGGACTTGTCCAGTCTACACACCTTTCCCATCGTCTGTTGTGTGCCAAAACCAGGTGGAACCTCCATGTATACCTCCTCCTGTAAGTCTCCATGCAAGAAGGCATTCTTTACATCCAACTGATGCAATTTCCATCCAAAATTCGCTGCACAGGATATCAGTACTCTCACAGTACTCATCTTTACCACTGGGGCAAATGTCTCATCATAATCAATCCCATAAGTCTGACTGTAGCCCTTGGCAACCAGCCTCGCCTTGTACCTGTCCACCTTCCCTTCTGCAGTTTGCTTTACTGTGAATACCCACTTGCAGCCCACAGCCTTCTTCCCTGCTGGAAGTGAGACAAGTCTCCATGTCTTGTTCTTCTCCAATGCCTCAAGTTCTTCGAGCATTGCTTTCTTCCACTGGGGATGTTGCTTTGCCACTCGCCAATCACTTGGTATAGGGATAGACTGTAAGGATGCAATGATAGCCCTATATGCAGGTGTAAGAGAGGCGTAGGAGACATGATTAGCAATATCAGTCTCATATCCATACCGTACAGGAGGCCTGCCGGCATTGATACGAGGCTCCCTACGAGATGCAAGTGGAAGATCTAAACTAGAGGAAGGCAAAGAAAGGTTACCATCCGTGGTAGGAGAGGAAGGCAGTAAGGAGGTCGGGACTCGAGCAGGCGTGATAGACTGATCAATCTCGACATGGGGCAGTGGAGCTAGTGGTTCTTCAGTGGGGAAGATGTCGCCTTGTTGTTCTCCATCGCCATGACTATCCTTCTGTCTCCTGCTATATTTCCTGCCATACAGCCTGTCTTCCTCCTCTTCCATCAAGGTCCTTTCTTCCTCCCTGCTATCAGGACCAGTACCAGTAGGCCTGACAGAGCACGGTATAAGTCCAACCACTACCCTCCGTCATCAGTCTCCCCCTCTCGACCAACTCCTCCTGTGCTTGGAGAGGCCCCAGCATCAAATACTGATGTAGAATCTGTCAGTCCTCCATAAAACGGTTCAGTCTCCCTGAACGTCACATCCATGCTCACAAACAGCCTCCTTTCTGAGGGACTCCAGCACCTGTAGCCTTTCTGATTTGAAGGATACCCAACAAATATGCATTTAATTGCCTGAGCATCCAGCTTCCCCACAGAGGGTCTATGATCCCTCACAAAGCACGTGCATCCGAACACTTTTGGTGGAACTACAAAAGAGTTCTTTCCCATAAGAATCTCACATGGAGACTTCATACCAAGGATCCGTGAAGGCATCCTGTTGATAAGATATGTGGCTGTCATCACTGCTTCACTCCACAATATCTTAGGTACATTCATGGTGAGCATGAGTGACCTAGTTACCTCCAACAAGTGTCTATTCTTCCTTTCGGCAACTCCGTTCTGTTGGGGGGTGTTGGGACAAGTGGTTTGATGAGTTATCCCACTCTCAGATAGGTAGGATGCAAACTCCCTGTTTACATACTCTGTCCCATTATCCGTTCTCAAGACACGGATCTTGGCCTCATACATATTCCTGACACTTCTATGGAAGTCCTGGAAACACTTCAGCGCTTCACCTTTGTTTTTCATCATATAAAGCCATGTCATCCGAGAATGACAATCTATGAAGGTGATAAACCACCTGAACCCACTCACTGAAGTCACTGGGCATGGCCCCCAAACATCTGAGTGAATAAGATGAAATTTCTCTACACTCCTCATCCCTACACTAGGATATGACGTCCTAGTGTGTTTCCCAAATTCACATGCATCACATTTTAAATTCATTTCATTCACTCTATTCAAAATATCGGGATACATTTTACTCAAAGTATCAAAAGGTAAGTGTCCCAACTGACAATGCAACAAAAGTACATCCCTTTCCTTCTCTCCACAAACGACAGCCAGTGCAGCATCCCCACTAGCTCTGTCAAGATACCACAGTCCATCACGCCTGACGCCAGTCCCAAGCCTCCTCCCAGTCTTCCTTTCCTGCAACACACAATAAGTGGAGTCAAAAGTGATGCTACAATCGAGATCATCAACAATGGAGCCAACAGATAAGAGGTTGACTGGAAATGATGGGACGTGAAGGACTGAAGAGAGGCGTATAGAGGGAGTGCACTGAATAGTACCAATCCCTCTAATGGGTTGGGACGTGCCATCAGCTGTCTGAACGGTTTCATGTATGGTATGTGGTTTATATGTGGAAAATTGTCTATATGCTCCTGACACATGACTAGATGCACCTGAGTCAATAATCCACTCTATATGATCTCTACATGAAAGGGCTAATCGGTTACCTGAGCCTGTGTGAGCGAAGTGGGCAAAGTTACCGAATGGCGAGGCAATGTCCCCAGTCTGGTCTGCATGACTCTCCGAGCTCTCAGTAGTAGACCTGGACTGTCTCCGCTGCTCTAGATCTGACGCCTCAGCTGGCGTGGCCTCAATCATCACTGTCTCCTATCGTCCATCAGCTGTGGCAAAGTTGGCCCGTGGGCCGCCGCGACCTCGTCCATGGCCTCCACGGCCCCAACGACCTCCTCCTCTGCCTCCTGTGCCACGTCCACGTCCACTGCCCTTCTGTGGGCAGTTGAAGCTCAGGTGCCCCTTCACCCCACATGTGTAGCACTCACGATCCTCGCTCACTACTGCCACTGCCGGTACAGCCAGTGCAGCCCGAGTGACCTGAGTACCCTCATCCTTCATAACCCTCAGTCTGGTCTCCTCCTGTGCCATTGCAGCTATGGCCTCCTCCAGGGATGGGATGGATGATATGTGACACATACTCGCCCTCCTGACCTCAAAGTCTCCATTCAGGTTCCTCAGAAAGTGTGTCACACGCCTACGCTCCACCCACTTCCTGTGTATCGCAGCGCTCCTAGGATCAGGCAGATCAATAGGGTCATAGTGATCTAACTCTGACCAAAGCCTCTTTAACTCCGCAGAGTAGGCTAGAATAGTCATCTCCCACTGCTTCAAAGTGTCGACCTTGCCCTGAACCTCCATCATGAGCATCACATTCCCTGCTCCAGAGTACATTTTTTCCACCATACTCCATATCCCCGCAGCACTCTCTATGGCCTCCACCATACCAGCAATGGGTGGAACCATCGATGTCATCAACCAAGCAGCCACCAGTGAGTTGGTGGTGCTCCAGACTTTCCAATCATCCACATCCTTGTCCAGCGGTTCCTTGCACGAACCCAGAACGACGCCTTCTAACCCCTTCGATCTCAGAATGAGAAGCACCCTCCTGGACCAACTGAGGTAATTCTTCGTCCCTTCCAATTTCACATCATTGGGCATCAATTCCAGCTTCTGCACGGGACGAGAAGGCGTCGATCCACTCGAGGATCCCAACTCCTTCGAAGCAAGCAGCTTCGTTATCTCTCCGATGAAGGCCTTCATGTCCGCTGAAGTAAGATTGTCCCCCATCTCTCCTCAGATCCGCAGATCTCTCCTCTCTTCCTCCTTAGATCCGCAGATCTACTTCTCTTCTTCTTCTTCTAGGGCATACCCTAACCGTAAATCTATGGAGTCATCTTCATGGCTCGACCATAGATCTAGGGTTAGGGTTTTTGTGGATTCTCCTTAGTAGCAAACGAGAATCAGCAGCGGCAGCGGACAGCAAGGCAGGTGGCGGAGGCGGCTGCGCAGATGGCGGAAGCGGCTGCGGCGGCCTGCGGGTGCGGCGGCTGCAGCGGCCTGCACCGCAGGCGACGGCGGCGGCGGCGGCCTACGAGAGCAGCGGCGCGCGCAGCCTGTGCAGCAAGTGGCGGAGGCAGCTGCGGCGGCCTGCGCCGGCGGCGGCTGCGGCGGCCTGCACCGCAGGCGGCGGGTGCGGGGGCTTCGGTTGGTGGAGACGAGGGTGTCGGGGCCTTCTGGGAGTTTGGGTGACCGCGGATGGGAGGCGGGTGGTCGCTGGACGAGATCGGGTGGAGGCGCAGCAAGGGGGGGCGGCGGGAGGGTTAGGGTTAGGGTTTTTGTTTCTTTTTCTTTCTAGGGCTCTGATACCATGTAGTGTTTTGGGAAATTGGTGATTAGCTTCTAAATGAGCTAACCCCTCATATATATAATATCCCCTGATTTGCTTTACACACACACCCTACTACAAATAACACTCAATACTATACGTATCGCTGGATATTTTCGATAAAGCTGATACCGATACTACAAACCATTGATCAATATGAGACCGAAATTGAGATTTCAAACCTTGATTCTAACTAATAGATGTAGTCAAATCCGTCACTAATTCCTTAGTAACTTTCTGATGCTGTAGCCCTATAATAAGAGTAAACATGGTAGAACTACGAATACATATTTAATAATTCCTATCAGCATTCTTAAAAGAATGCTTTTACCAAACTATTTGTAGACTTTACGGAACCTTTGTTTTTTTTTTCAAGCAATTATTCTCTGTTATGGTTGAAATTAACATGAAATTCCAACTTTTGGTGAATTCCAGCATGCATGAATTTACAGATATTAGATTATGCAAGACCATGTGATTTTAGCATAAGCTTTGAATTCAGGCATTCTTCCATTTAGATGTTGCTGGAATTAGTTACAAATACGATAGTTTTGGGAATCATGCTTTATGGAATAAAATTATTTAGTTTTTCTTCGACTCTTCAACCACTTTGTAGCATGAAAAAGAGAATCAATTATTTCCTTTTAAACAATCTTCCTTTGGCTTTGTAGGTGTTGCGAGAGGATGTGGATGGCAGCACATAGGCGCATATGTAAACCTCGGAGCATTCTATTCGTTTGGAATTCCACTTGCTCTCGTGCTGGGTTTCATATTGCATGTAGGAGGGAAGGGACTTTGGATAGGCATGCTAGGCGGGGCTATTGTGCAAACAACCCTGCTCGCCATTGTAACAAGCCGTACAAATTGGCAACAACAGGTATGTCCTTCATAGCGTTACACATCTCCCTGAACTTTATATGCTTAACACGGCGCCTAGCGCTTGCTATGACTATTGGTTTAAAACCTCATGATTCATCTATCACCAAGGAGTTTCCAACTTACCCTTGAACTTTGCTTCCCATAAAGTGATTTTGGAATGTATCTTGCAGGTTAACAATGCAAAGGAGCGAATTCTCCAGGAAAGACTTCCATTGTTATAAGAAATGGTTTGAAGCGAACCCCTAGAGAGTTTTTGTGCAAATTATGCAATCAACATATGGCAATTCGAACATGGAGGCCATGATGCATTGGTATAAAAATTTTAGTTCTTTGTTCTTGATTTTTAGGTTCTTTTCAATTGCAAGTTAGGGCTAAAAACTTGAAACAGATGAAAATTGATCTGACACAGACCTATTTGTGTTCCCAAATTGATTAAGGAAACAACATACAAGTCTATTTAGATCTTCTAATTGATAAATGAAACAACAAAAATTGAGAATGAACATGTTGCCAGCCTCGCAGAAATAGAAACCATCGGAATTACAAAACAAAACTGGGTTGGGCATGAATGGCCATGTTCTTGTTTACGCAAGATTGGCGATATACTCCTTGGGATAGTAACATTGGGGCAATCTCAAAATCGGTAAAAAAAAATATTAATGTTAATGCCATGGAACAAAATTTCTGTGGACTCTTAGTTATATCTATGTATTAATATATTAGTGTGGCTAGGCAACCTTCTAGCCATCACTCTTCCTTAGAAACTCTTCATCTCTCAACACGTTATCAAGCACGATAGTTTCTCCTAAAAATCTGAGCAAGATTGATTTTTTTCTCGTGCTTTCGGGATCAGTTTATTTGCTTCGGATCTTTTGCTTCGGATCTTCTCTAGATATAATGGATCTAGAGATACATTGCTCAAATTTTTTAGATCTAAACTTATTATTTTTATCATATAGTTTAGATCTATATAGTTTGGACCAAAATTAGAATTCAACATGTTTGAAGTGCCTCCAAGCCCTCCTCCGAATTTTTATGAGCAAATGGTTGAGGCCTATCAATAATAAAGCTGGACAATTTCTCAATGAGTGGAGGCTCTCGACGCATGCGGCCTATCAATAATGAAGCTGGACAATTTCTCAATGAGTGGAGGCTCTCGACGCATGCAAGACCTCAAAATTAGTCACATGTATACAAAATAATTGATAAATTTGTTCCCTTAATGTTTTTTGATCATGTCTGTAGATTAAGGTGTTCTATATAGCATTGTGTTCCCTCAAAATGCTTCAATAATCAACCATTCCGCACCTTCATAGAGGCATGGACTTCAATTTATTTTTCCTCAGGATATCTGAATAGATTTTGCATTTATAAATTACACTAAACTGATATGATGGGATATTGCAATGTCCATGAGTTCATTTGGCTTGTCCAAAAGAAAATTTATTTGTAGTCTATGCGATATCTTATAAACCATAGTGTGGTCACTTTTATCTACATCGAATTTCAGAAATATGAAAAGTCTACTTGTATTGCGAGGGATTTCATCGTTGTGTGGGATTGTTTAAATTAAACATTTTGTGGTTATCCATAAAGGTCATTTCAAAAAATTTAATTAGAGCACCTTAATAGACTGGCATCTTTGAGACATTTAAAAGACACAAATTCAGTGGTTATAGAAGAGTTTAAGTTTTTTGGGTTACACTTGATATTTGAATCACATGTAGTTAAATTTTTTAACCATTTCGGTCAGGCTTCTGCATTGCTAACCTTGACTCTGCTGGCCGCTTTGTCGGCGACTGCTGGGACCCCACTGCCACTATGGCGGGCTGCAGCCGCCGTCAGTGGTGGCTGTCGCCATCCAACCGCAAACCCCAACACTAGGGTTAAGGTAGAGGAGAAAGGGGGATGTGTTTCCCACCGAATGGGATTCAGCCCATTAACTTTATATATATATAAGATATTTAATATGTGTGCCTAAAGCCCACAGCAGGCACACATGCCTTAAAAAGGGCAGAAATTAGTCAACGGGCCTAAAACCCGCGGCCAACCCCACGGGCCTCAGGTCCGCAGGACGAATTAATTTTAATATTTTCTGAAAATTAAAATTATATATACTTTAAATTTATATATTTAAATATATTTGTACATATATTAAATTCAGAAAATATCCATAAATTCCCAAAATTTCCAGAAAAATCTCGAAAAATTCTGGAAAATTACAGAAAAATCAGGGAATAAAATGAGAGGAGATTGATATCAATAATATATGTTTTCGGGCTTGTTCAGTTTTAAATTTTTCTGAACATGACCCAATTGACCTGTTCATACTGCGGGCGGCCCAAAGCCTCCAGTTCCACCATATACCCCACCAAAATTTCTTTTTTGGTTAAAGTCCCACAAAATTATTAGGAATGAGTCATATAAATCAAGGCATTTTCATAACAAAACATTAGTGCACAATTGATTTCATACCTTGTTTGCAGATCATTACTTGGGTTATTTTCATGTACATAATTGTTTTGTATACTTGAAATGAATTGCCTTCTTAAATTCTATATATATCTGCATGATATATTTAATAATTCATGCATTTATACTCACATATATAAATTATGTATTATGGCACACGATTAATTATAATTTTCAAAAAATTTAAAAATCATATCTATATATGATAATTGAACCTGAAGTTCAAAATCAAATATCAATACCCTTCTGACCAAAAAAATACGAGGAGTTATGCGAAAACTATTTATGCCATCTTCTTAAAGATGCGCACTACGCGGTAAACATATCTCACAGATCTATGGTCTATATAGACCGATGTAGACACCAGGAGTATGCCATAACACCGTTTAACTCTTTTAGAGTAATCTTACTTTACAAGGAAAGGTTCTTGAATCTAGCCTTAAGTATAAGCTCACTCCTGAAGTCGTGACTTACTAAATAAGTGAGAAATAATTTATGACATTCGCACCCATGTATTTATTCCCCTTAAGCATGTTTCTCTATCCACATAAAAGATGAATGACTCAAGAAAATAATGGCCTGAAGACCATATAGGAGCATTCAAATGGACTTTCAAAAGTCCCACACAAATTTTAAAATTGGAAGTATAGTAACAAGCTCGTTCCCTTGAATACGTCTCCTCAGAGATACTAATGTTCATTCTTCCTTATAAATAACAATATGAAAGACTAAAAACAATGGAAGTCTAGGACCAACGAAGTCCTGATATATGTAAAGAAAGGGAAGATATGATATACCTCGACATGGAATACACATTGGCAAACTAGACGAAACTCAGAAGTTTTGGTAAGACACATATAGCTATTTGCAATATGAAAGGTCATTAATTTATGCCATAGATAATATATACAAAGCTAATCTAATGACGAAATTCAATGTAGTTATTGTATACTTAGCTATTCCTCGAGAAAACATAGAATTTTGAAAATAAAATTAATCTGTTGTCATAACATAATTCTTAGTAAGTATTTTTCCATCATAGTTGTAGACGTATGCTTTCAAAAGGATTTAACCCTAATAATCGTCAAATAGAAAACTATTTTTGGGATGTCTGACTTGAGATTCAGGCTTTGCAAACCTGAATACTCTATATGAGGATGCCCAATACTCTAAAAAATCTAGAATAGAAGCTTACCCAGTTTCGATGGATATTCGTTAAAAAGAATTCCCTTATGAATGACTCAAGAATATAATGGCCTTGAAGACCATACTTGAGCGTTCAAATGGATTTTCAAAATTCTTAGTTAAATTCGAAAAGAGGAATTAATTGGAACCCCTGAAGTGTCCAGAATCGTCCAAGTTTTAAACTTTAGAACGATACAATATACCACTATGCAAACCTGAATACTATATATGAGGATGCCCAATACTCTAAAAAATCTAGAATAGAAACTTACCCAGTTTCGATAGATATTCGTTAAAAAGAATTCTCTTATGAATGACTCAAGAATATAATGGCCTTGAAGACCATACTTGTGTGTTCAAATGGATTTTCAAAATTCTTAGTTAAATTCGAAAAGAGGAATTAATTGGAACCCCTGAAGTGTCCAAAATCGTCCAAGTTTTAAACTTTAGAACGATACAATATACAACTTTGGATTGATGATGCAAGACATCATTAACCAATCCTATAATTCTGAAGAACATGAAGTTGCTTCATAAGGGTGCGTTTTCATTGTCCCATTTAACGGGAAAATTGATTACGAGATCATCTCCACTACGCGTGGACATTGACTCTCAAAACTTCCTCTAATAGAATTTAAGATGATATATTTACTATCATCATTAAAATAATAAGACCGCTGGGTCTCTTGAGAATATTTGAGGGATAAAGTGGACTTATCCACTCCATACATAGGGCTAATGATGTACCTTAGTGTACTCACCCATATATCCTCTGAAAATGGTCATGATCAAATATATTATCCAACGGCAGTCTAACTTATTCAAAGCATATGACACATTACTAAATGGCGGGAACATTGGATAACACTAGGAAATCAACCACAATTTACAACTGGAATAAAGTCGCACCTTGAAGTTTGTGTTCACACCCAAAAATGGATTATATGAATAAATCATTAAAATGATTTAAACAGTTTACTCATCCGTTAAAAATCCAGTTGTTGGGGACTGCATGGGAACATGCGATTATCCTGTATACTATCAAAACGCCTCCTTAGACCCTATTTATATGGGCCTAATCACCCCATATAAACACTTTCCGAGAACTCCTAACGGAGGAATCGTTTAGAGCACATTTTATAGATTGTGACATGATATGTCCACATCCCCATAGCACCACTATAAACCATCAGAATGTCGTCTTAGAACTATTTATCAGAAGTAATTACCGCAGATAAATAGATTCCGAGCACTCCAAACGGGGAAGCATTTAGAGCACATCTCATAGATTGTTCCTTGATGTTCATTATATAAAGATTCGATAGTGAAGATTAGATCCTGAAGATCCTTCACATTCAGAACTCTTTAAATTCCCATTATTAGGTCTAACATGGATATTACCATCATCCCTGAGCTTGAAGCTCAGTTGACCATTTCAAATATCATGAATAGTGTTGAGATCCTGAATATCCACACTAATGAAACTGTTAAACAATTTTTGGATATATTTACTGACAACCCGAATATTGTCAAAATCACACATCATTGCTACTAAAAATCCAGCTAGGATTGACATGCCAAAAAATACTGGATGCAATTCACCAGTAGCAGAAGTGGATGTCCTCAATGAATGAGAGGACATACCATGGGCCTTCAAAGTGAGAAATACTCCTGGATACCTTTATACAATACTATCACAGGAAAGTGAGCGCATCTCCATATCCTCTCTGTTTCCAGAACCTCTGCAAGAGGTTAATCTGGAATAGATTGAAATATTAATGTATAATGTACTTACATGGGGAGGTGTTTAGATAAAAACACACTTGTCGACAATTACTCACATTTCATTTTGTCGTTTTAGTGATAATTATAAATATCGTTCCACATTTTGTTTCCTGAAGCAAACGTAGAGATTGGCCAAAACTGTGGAACGAGACAATAATAAGTTGAGCTAGACTTACTTATGAAATGTGAAGTGTTGGACCTGAAGTCCTGATATCAAAAGATATCAAACCTATGGGCATAGTGAGTATTGAATAAACACAAATATAAATAAGTAAAATCGTATGTTATAAGCAACATGTTATAGCTTAGAAGTTCATTTCGTTGAAACCAGGAAGTAATCAAGTAAGATAAGCTTGACTCACTTACAAATAAAACTGATGCATCAGGTTTCCTAGTTATGTTTGTGAAATTCCTGCGATTGGCAATGGAAAATTTGGTTTTTGCTGCTATGGATGTTGTGACAGCATAACCTTATGGATTTATTCCTATTTTTCTTACTTGTCTGAATAGACGTTGGGTCATCTATTCTATGAAAAATATATAAATTTCAACCGATAAAGTTCCTTATCAAAATAAGGACTCCTACTAAAGATTGTCTTTGCATCATTAAAAGAGCAAAGAAAATGATTTGAGATTATAGTTCCAAACAACTCAAATCTCATCGGATCTCCTGAAGATAAAACCGAACTATTTGTTTAAGCCATACTACCAAATATGATATGAAAGACCTAAGCAAAAATAGCTTGGCTACAGACTTATCATACAGAAGATGAAACACTCATCCAGAAAATGAAACTCTCATCCTGAAGATGAAAACATCATCCAGAAGATGAAAATAACATCCAGAAGATGAAAATCATGTGACATTTAACTTCATACACCCGAAGTTGATGAAGAAACATGTACAATTGTAATCCATTTAAATACACACATTGGTTGTATGTATATACATAAAGACCCCTTCCATTCGCTGGAAGAGGGGAATGATATTGTAGGTACCGAAGTGCCTTACTTGAGTGTCTTTGTTAAACTTCTTTATCTGACCGACTGCATGCTTCTCTATATAACATTTGTAGTAAATCTGTTTAGTCAGATTCTATGCAGCACCTGCAACGCCACTAGACCAGAGCTACGCATCTTCTGCGCTACCTCCAAGGGTCAATACTATAAAGAATCATACTCCATGTTAAATGTATTTACAGATGCAAGTAATAAATCATCGCGATGAACACTAAAAAGGACATGCCACATCCTGGAAATCTGCAAAGCATGCGACTAAGGCAACATCATCCTACCTTTTCGAGAAGCTCATCATCCAAGAAACAAATCAAGAGTATGAATAGCTATGCCCTGAAGTAACCCGCATGCATAGTGACGACTAGGTCAGAGACCGGAGACATGGAGCTATATACCAACTCTGCAGACTATGACACTTTCATAGCTCATCCTTGAGAAGGCTACATCAAAGGCGATGAGACAGAGCACACCTCTTCAGAGGAGCTCCCTTGGATTCAGTAGCTGTCATATATGAGCGACACTTGTATAGATGAGCGATGCTTGTATTTTGTATTTTTTTTCTCAGAATGTTGTAGATGAGATTGATGTATAATTGTTTAGGAGATCTGCAAGCCTGAAGCTTGTGCAGATTAAAGAGGAGTTAAATGTAGAGTTTTACTCTTTTTCCTTAGCTATGGTTTTTTCCATTGGGTTATCCACAGCCAAAGGGTTTAACATGGCAACCTCATTAACTCTAGATCCAGAAGTATCCACCCCCTAGTGATATCCACAAAACAGGAAAAATTAAAGATACTTGTAATCTCTAACTTAGGATTTAGAAGTATCCACCCCTTGTGATACTCATAAGCACTATAAATCCTAATGTATTCGTATGACGAGTTTACAAAGATAGATGGATAAGGGAAGTGTTATGAATAGGTTGTGTGACTTTTCATATATCCACCCCGTGATATTCTAAACTCTATGTATTAATATATTAGTGAGGCTAGGATTATATTAGTGAGGCTAGGCAACCTTCTAGCCATCAGTCTTCCTTAGAAACTCTTCATCTCTCCATACT
This sequence comes from Scilla litardierei, assembly GCA_030789695.1. Taxonomy (NCBI): domain Eukaryota; kingdom Viridiplantae; phylum Streptophyta; class Magnoliopsida; order Asparagales; family Asparagaceae; genus Scilla; species Scilla litardierei. The sequence goes on from CM061142.1 coordinate 747,049,160, forward strand.
ATTTATATTTTAAATATTTGATTCGAATTCGATCGGAACTGACTAATATGGTTAGTTAATTAATTAAACATTCGTATTCTAATATGTATCCGAAAAAAGAAAACAAATATTTTAAATCATAAAACAAGTACATATGTATAATAAACTACATTTCTACACAGCGGAATACATAAGCATACATGGTAATCTTCTTCATGATGGCTGTTGCATTGCTAATGTAAGTTCTCCTTGTTGCTAGCTCGACGAAAGAGTAAGTCATAAGACTGGAGCCATCTCGTGAGCCCACCATGTAGAAAAGACTGAATCCTGAGGAGAGTGAGGAGATATAAAGCATTGATCTATTAAGGGCTATCTATCTCCTAGAGATTTTCTCTATGTTGAGAGGAGAAGATCAAGACTCTTTATATAAGCTTTAAGTCCCAAACTTGGACCTTTCCTCCAAACAATCTCCGATCACGGTCTGATAGAGATCGTACGAGCCACGATGGCCACTTAAATGAAAAAAAAACCTAGCTTGGGCCCAAAGTTGGCAAGCCTGATGGCTGATGGTAGTGAAGGAGTTGCGGTTAGGGTTTCTAGAACCCTAGCTGTAGACCCTTGTTAGGTCTCAGGACCCAATCTGAACCCAAGTCCAAGATACTTCCAGTTGACCAAGTGGGATAACACACATTATAGATATCCAAGTTCTTCTAAGGCAATCAAGTTCGTCGTACGGATGTACATATGCGTCCATCTAGAATACTTGCAAGCAGTGAAAGTTTGAACTACAAACTTCAAAATTGAAGCGAGAACATTGCTTCCAACCTCTTAAGCCCAATGCAACTATCTCATGTATCTAAGATCCTGCTAACCGTTTCTAGTCAATATATTTCAATCCATTAATTAGTAGCATCATAACCGACAATTAGGAAGCACACTTGACGACCTAAATAAGAAATGTTAATGTTCACATGCTACTATTGCCGTAAGGTGCCATGAAGTTAGACTGGTTTATTCACCATTTAGATACACTAGTGATGTTCATTTAACACGTATCCTTCCCATTATGATCTACTACTTTCCTAGCTAATCTCATTCACCCATGCCAAATCAAACATAGTCAGTCGAAAAACAAGTTAAAATATGTTGCTTTGCCCACAACCTTTCAGACATTACCAGAGTTATTAAGGGTATTTGAGCACAAAGGTCCTCTAGATCATCTTCTAGGTGATTCATACTACATTGAAACAAGGATTCATTCATCTACTTGATTGTGGCCATCAAGCATACATGGTATGTAAACATGATATAGCTCTTTGCAGTTTAAGCATGTTTACGGTTTATCAACACCGTATGAACTGTCATTTTGCTTGAGTCTTTGCCGATTGTGAGACTTAGCTGGCTTCTAAGTGTGCTAAGAGCTCTAGCTCAGTACTTCCCACTTCCTATGTGAGTCCTAACCCACCAAGCAAGCATACGATTTGCTTCTTATTAGGTCAACGAATGAGGGTGTTTGTTTTTACTATACCTATAGTATCATCTTGCCTTTTCGAGGTGATGATTGAGACGTCGATTGCAGCCACTATATCTCTTAATATAGTGATATCATAATCGCAAGGCATCTTATTCTTGCTCACTTCCTCAAAATCATCAATGATGATTTGCTTGTGTGACTAAGCTCGTCAAGACCTACTCAACGTACTATTTACATATTAAGTTTGTCATTTACATGTGTGCTCAAAATAATGCTCATAAGTTGAACCCAAATTGATCCAATTAATCAAATTTCAAATACTACCTAATGTATCCTAGATACAATGTATATCACCATTTTCATAGCCCAAAAGCCACAACACGAGTTCAATATAAGTCAGCACTCAATGGTTTGGTCTTCGGATCATCAACCATCTATCATGTTGGTGCCCCCCTTAAGGGGGGCCTTCTTCGCCTTCCACCTAAGCCAATAAGATTTCCTTCTTGAACAAAAATCCATTTTTTTGGATTTATTTCATCCATTCCATGTTTGGAACAAAGGGGGATACATGTTACACCATGATCTTGAATCAGAAGAGAAGGCATATCTATTACTACATACTTAAGTACATCCTCATTCTGCTGATTTCTAATGAAGTTATATTTGATTTCAATATGATTGGTCTTCCCATGATACTTGACATTCTTCAAATAATCCATGGCTGACATGTTGTTACTGAATAATATGATTAGATCCGAGGCATATGGGATTACATTAAGATCTAGGAGAAAAATGCATTAGCCAGATAGCTTCTTGTGATGACGATGTGCCTGCGATGTATTATGCTTCCATAGTTGACAACACCACTATCGTTTATTTCTTAATGGATGCACTTATCAAGGTTGTCAGCCTAGTCTGCATCTATAGACCATCAAAGTTGTGAAGTCCAATCCTCTAAAATATAGAGTATAATTGACAATACCTACGAGATACATCATAACCCTTTTTTTTACATTTTAACAATTACGCCTGGGGTCCGATTGATATCTGCTCTATAAACCCCTTGCAAAAGGAAGGTCTGGTTGGGTGCATATTATAGCATACCTTAGGCTACCTATAACACTTGTACTGTATGAAAATTGTGTCATATTAGATCTTAGGAAAACAATCCAGGCTAAAGGCATGGTCCTTACTCCTTAGCAACAAGCATTTCAAGGGGGTTTGCATTGCTCATGTTGAAGCATGCCAAAATGGTCCCTTTATGCACCTCTTAAGAGAGATCAATGAGTTTCTTGGACCGATCCCTAAAGATCTCGACTCCCAGAACATATGCGTCATCTCACATATCCTTCATGTTAAAGTAAGACAAGACCCAACCCTTGGTCGCATGCACCACATCTTTATCGTTAGAGAACATGAGTATGTCATTGACATCCAAAAGTTAGATAAGAAACTTTTTAGCCGACTATTTAAGATATATGCAATGATCTACATTGATCATTGAATACACATACATTAATATGGATCGATGAAATCTTAAATACCATTGCGTAGACAATTTCTACATTCTGTATATTAAACGATTGATGTTAAATTTTGGTGATTCAAGTCTCTCATTCCCACAGCCAGGTCACTCGGTCGAGTTGTTCCAGACACTCGACCGAGCTAGAGGCACAGAACGAAGGCATTGAAGCTTTGAGATTCACTTGGCCGAGCACTCTACCGCTCGACCGAACAATGTCTGCTCGGTCGAGCGGTTTGAGCGCTCGACCGAGTTATATTAACAGGGAGTTTTGGAGCACTGCAGAGCACTTCAGAGCAAAGCACTCGATCGACCGTTCGGCCAAGCGAAGCACTCGCTCGGCCAAGCGAAGCACTCGCTCGGCCAAGCGAAGCACTCGCTCGACCAAGCACCCTGTTTCCATCGACCCAGTAGCTGCTTCAACAAAGCGGTCGCTCGGCCGAGCGATGAACTCACTTGACCGAGCGGTGCGGGGCCCAGACTTTTAAGTCGACGGTTCAGATGGGGTTCCAAGACCGATTTGAAACCCTATTTAATCTGATGGTTGATTGGGATTAGGGTTAATGCTATTTTCGGATCTGGAGAAAAAGAAGAGCCGTAGCCGCCGCCATTGAAGATTATTTTCGAGAGATTAGGGATATGAGTTTGTGATTGGAGTTGAGTGATTCTCTCCTTTATCTTCTTTGTTTTCTTCTTCCTTAAGTGAGTTTGCGAGGTCTTATGTATCTAGCCAAGTTTTTACTCACGTGAGCGAAAGAAAGATTGTAACCCTTGTGAAGATCTCTCTAATAGTAGAATCATCACGAAAGTTGCTGGATGTAGGTTGTGTGCAACCGAACCAGGGTAAATCCATTGTATCTGTGTTTTGATTGATTTGTTGCTACTTCGTTTGCTGCTTTACTTTACAAGATCGTAGGGATTTTGTTGGGTTATTTGAGTAACCAAATTTTTGCTAGTCTTAGATTCATGATCAGTTTTTAGGATTGGTTGTTTCTGCGTGGATCTCAATTTGTCAATTAATTCCCAACAAGTGGTATCAGAGATAGACCCCTAACTTAGCCGATGTGGAATTTGGGGAGCTCTCGTGTAGAGTAGTCACTGCACGAGAGCGACCAATATGGTGCCACATGGATCTGTATGCCATATGGACTTGGGCTCTTGAGTGCTAGTTGACTTCACGTAAGGCGTCATGCTTCCGCAGTGAAGTTGTTACTTGATCGAGTAGATGTGTGTCATGCTCGTATGTGGTTCATTCAGTTCGAGTTTGAATTGAGCAGTTGATATAAAACATGTGTGAAGAGTCCGCACAAGTTTCAAGTAAGCTCTCAAGTCGGGTATGGGATCGGCTTGATGAGCAAGATGGATTGATCAAGTTGGACTTGATCAGTCAAGGGGTGACTATGTGAGCCTATGTTTGAGGTGGAGATTGTGAGATATCAAACATAGTCCTACATTGGCTAGACAAGGGGAAGTGGGGGAGTTTAACTATGGATTCAGATCTCCATTGGTATGAGGCCTTTTGAGGAGAGCCCAAGAGCAAAGCGGTGAGGGTTGCCTTGGAAATGGCTCAAAGTGAACAATATCGTACCAATGTGGAGATCGAATCATCTAACCCATATTTAACCCTAACAAGTGAACACGACATCCGAGAAGACGTTGGCAGACATAATAAATCTTCCAGTCCAGTCCACTCAACGACCAGGTAAAGAGTTGATGGTCGACGTCCCAGTTGAAGGACGTGATGAGGTCCGTGTTGAGGACCATGACCAGACACCCAGCCCATCTCAGGTACGCGTTGACACTTATGCAGGTGATGAAGGAACACTAAAATCAAAGAGGGTGAAAGAAGGCACCCGAGAGAATTGGAGCATGGGACTATAGGGGATTTTCTTTCGATGACATGGCATCATATGCACTCAACTTGGAGCATGAGGAGCCATCGACATATGATGGAGCCATAGACTCAGGAGATGTTGCTCAGTGGCAAGGAGCTATGGAGGAGGAGATGGAGTCTATTCACCGTAATGACACTTGGGAGTTGGTGTTGTTACCCAGCGAGAAGCGTGCCATTGGATGTCGTTGGATATATCAAGTTAAAGAAAGCTCAACCCAAGATGTTAATGATGTCAGATACAAGGAGAGACTGGTGGCCAAGGGATTCGCATAAAGGAAAGGAGAGGACTACATTGAGATATTCTTACCTGTTGTGCGACACACGTCCATTCGTGTATTGTTGGCACTAGTGGCAAGCATGGACATGGAGTTGGAGCAACTCGATGTGAAGACCACCTTTCTGTATGGAGATCTTGATGAAGAGATATACATGCAACAGCCAGATGGGTTCAGAGTTGAGGGGAAAGAAAACTTGGTCTGCAGGTTGAAGAAATCGTTGTACTGGTTGAAGCAGTCACCCAGGCAGTGATACAAGCGATTTGACAATCGTTGTACTGGAGAAAAAGAAGAGCCGTAGCCGCCGCCAATGAAGATTATTGTCGAGAGATTAGGGATAAGAGTTTGTGATTGGAGTTGAGTGATTCTCTCCTTTATCTCCTTTGTTTTCTTCTTCCTTGAGTGAGTTTGTGAGGGCTTGTGCATCTGCCCAGTTATTACTCACGTGAGTGGAAGAAAGATTATAACCCTTGTGAAGATCTCTATTATAGTGGAATCATCGCAGAAGTTGCTGGATGTAGGTTGTGCGCAATCGAACCAGTGTAAATCCTTTGTGTTTGCGTTTTGATTGATTTGTTGCTCATTCGTTTGCTACTTTACAAGATCGTAGGGATTTTGTTGGGTTATTTGAGTATCCAATTTTTGCTAATCCTAGATTCCTGATCAGTTTTTATGATTGGTTGTTTACGCGGGGATCTCAATTTATCGATTAATTCCCAACAATTGAGGCAGTATACATTGTGGTACTAATCTTTAAATATAAATCCCTTAGGTTGATCTATAAAGATCTTCTTTGTTGGATCTGGATCTAAGCCTAAAGGGGTGTGAATAGGCTATTAAAAAATTCTCGTGCAACCCACGAGCAATCACACGCAGTTATATCAGATGCAGAGTAAATAATGATCAATCATATAGTACACAGCAGATTTACACTGGTTTGGTTGCACCCACGACCTACGTCCAGCCCCCAAAGCTGATACTAGATTAATAATGTAACATGTACAATCATAATAGCTAGAGAACCCACGTCTCTACACTCACCCGGCTCTCAGTATCCCACTCCACTATGTTCTACAAAATTAATCCTAGTATAAGCTTTCTATTGACTAGCCCCAACTAGTCAAGTCCATCTTGTCTAGTACCACAATAGACAAGACCCCAAAACAAGTATGGTAATGTTTCCCCTACAAAGATCACTACTACTGCACAAATATAATAATAAAGAGTTCAGGAAATCTCAGTTTGTGTAGCTGCAGTCGTCTCTGTCAATCAGCTCAGGTCAGATCGTATCTGACAGGATGTAGTCGTCAACGTCACGTCCTCCTCCTTGGAACTTGCAGACTAGGTGCTCTCCTCTTGTTGTTTGCATAAGATGTGGATGGCTTCTCCTCTATTGATGTGTTATGCAATGTGTTGAAGGAACTCCCTTTGAAGTTACGCAATGCTTGATGAGGTTGCAAGTTTGCTGTTGCACAATGCATTGAAGCTATGGAGGAGAGGTTGCGGCAATGGGCTTTTGGATGAAGCTCTTCTCTTGTATAACTTGCGGCCAAGGAGGTAGATGGTTGCACAATGTGCTATGGCAATGGATGCTTGACTTTTAGGAGGAGAGGAGATGAAGCTATGATGTTTTGGCCTTGGATGTGCAACTTGCAATGGGATATGGCAATGGAGAACTTAGAGATGGCTTGCTCAAGGATAGGAAGGAGATGCCCCCTTGATGTTGTTCGACAATGGAGAGCTTGGGGGTGGCTTGCACAAGGAGAGGAAGGAGAAGCCACTTGATGTAGTTCGGCAATGGAGAGCTTAGGGGTGGCTTGCGCAAGGAGAGGAAGGAGATGCTTTGGTTACTTGGAGATTGAGCAAGGGTGATGAAGCAATGTTGCACAATATAGATGTCACATTGCAAAGTTGCGGCCTTGGGCTTCCCTCTAGGCTATAGGCCGAATTTCTTTGGTTGCATCTCTCTCAAAAACTCTCTCTTTGAGTATGGGTTAATATAGGAGAGGATGTGATATGATAAAATCAATTAGAATCCCATAATTGATGAAGATTTGATGGAATCCTAACTGTATTAGGATTTGAATGAATCACTATGGATATGGAGTTTGAATATAGATGGCTATGGAATTTGAGTAGATATAGGATTCCAAATAAGATCTCATTTAGTCACCATTGATTTGCATGAGATTCTCCATATATCTCCATCTTTGACCAAGCCTTCAATTTGCATGGATTTAGAATTTGAACGTTGCACCAATTTATTTGAATCAATTCAAATATGGATTTAAATTGATTTCCTCATTATCTTCCCATATTTGACTTAGCCCAACATTTAGGGTTATTTAGTACCGACCCCCTGTGTTTTCTCCATAATTAGCAACACCCCCTATGGTTTCAATTATTAGTAAGACCCCCTTGATGTATCCAATTTGGACTCCCCGCCCACTGTTTGGAGTCCAAAACAGGGGGCGGAGGAGTCGAAATTGGATACATCAGGGGGGTCTTACTAATAATTGAAACCATAGGGGGTGTTGCTAAATACGGTGAAACCATAGGGTGCCGGTACTAAATAACCCCAATATTTATAGCCATTATCTCCATCTTTGACTTAGTCCACTTTGCTAATGCATGACACATTCTCCATCACTTTGACTTAGTTTCTCTTTACGTATTTGCGAGAGTGACATTCCTGAAAACACTTAGCACACACATTAAATCGTTCACATACGTTTGTTATCATCAAACACGAAGTCATCGATCCTTGTATCCAACTATATGTTGTATCCAACATTCTTATCTAGTTGTTTATAGAGAAATGTAGTCCTAATGTTCAGCTGGGTAAGTTCTAAATCCAGGTAGGCAATCATTGCCAAGATCATGCAAATCGGTGTAAACCTTACTATAGGGGAAAATATTTCCTTGTAGTTTATCCCCTCTCGCTGCGTGTATCCCTTCGTTACGAGACTACCTTGAACCTCTGTATAGACCGGTCTTTTTTTATTTCCCTGAGAACATACTTGTTCTTAATAACCACGCAGTGAAGGTCAACCAAGTCCAAGACTTAATTCGTCCTTATTGACTCTAACTCATAGTTCATAGCATTTCGCTATTATTTTTTTGCATTAGGGTATTAGGGCGTGTTCTTTTCCTTGGAAAGCCGTGGAAAGTTGGGGATTTTTTACTGTTCAACCCTGCAACCCACGGGATTGTCCAACTTTTGCGAAAGTGTGTTCTTTTGCGGGCTGGAAAATTTGCGGGCAAAGCTGACGTGGAGACCGGGGGAGGGGAATTCTCGGAGCCATTTGCAATCCGCGCAAAACGCGGAGAATACCGAGGATTCTCAGCCTCTTGTGGGGCCCATCCTCTCCCCCTCCAATCGGAGGCTTGGTTTGCAATTTTTTTTTCATTCGGTTTTTGCAATCAATTAATTAAATAAGTTATTAATTAGAATAACTTTTTATTTAAATAGTTCACTCCACTTTCTTCATTCAAAAGAACATACTACACGGAATGGGACCCACCTCAACTTTCCAACTCCACAATCCAACCCACTTTTCAACAAAAGAACACACTACACAAAAATTTCTCTCTCATCATATTCCACACTTCTCAACTTTCTCCAATTATACTTTCCTACAAAAGAACAGGCCCTTAAAGAGCTTTATGGACAAAACTTGGTTACACAGCATCAATATATGGGGCCATCATGCTGACTTCTTTATTTATCATATAATGCTGAATTCATCTATGAGGAGGGATTAAATGACCCCCAAAAATAACCCCCAAAAATAACCCCCTTTCAAAAATCCTATGCCCCCCATTTTTTTCGAAAGATCCGAACCGTTCTTCTTGATCTCCGCCATCTAAATACCCGACCCACCAATTTTCAACCTGATCCCATGTGTTTTGCCCGTTCATCCATCCGACCCAAATTTAACGGTTTCACATGAACAGAACTTTTGCGAATGGTTGATGAATGGGCAAAACACTTGGGATCGAGTTGAAAATGGGTGTGTCAGGTATTTAGAGGGTGGAGATCAAGATGAACGGTTCGGATCTTCCGAAAAAATGGGGGACATAGGATTTTTGATAGGGGGTTATTTTGGGGGGTTATTTTTGGGGGTCATTTGATCCCTCCTCTTCATCAATTATCTCAAGATGTCTACAAGGAATCATGCCATGTTGTCTACTTGGAGATTTTTGGATCCCTGCACGAGTGGCTCAGTACTTTCCGTAGTTTAGGGTGTAGGCAGTAATCATGACGTATCTTTTCAAAAGAATATTGGTAATGATGCTTGCATTGTCATATAGACCTAACCATGTCAACGAAGGTCATATTCTTTCTTTTTGCTACACAGTTACATTACAGAGGTGAATTTTAGTTAGCTGTCAAGTGATCTTCTCCGTCCTGCTTCCCAAAATACCTAGAGAGTAAAACATGAAGACCCGCAACGTGTTTAGAACAAAGAAAATAATGAAATACATTTTTCTTCCACTTTTCCCTTGGTCTAGATATGCCCAGCATAAGAAAAACAACTAAGCAGATTCTCCATGCAAATTACAAATTAACTAACCAAAAAAATAAACTAAAACACAGAACTACATAAATAAATAAAAGTCCCTCATGTTGAGTATTGAGTCACTCTTAGGTATATTTTGATGATGAGCAAACAATTATATGTGCTAATGAGTTGTGAACGTATGTACAATAGTTAAATATTTATAAAGACTTAAAGCCAAGACTTTTGAAGCCCATTCAAGACTTATGAAGCCAACAAGAGTTAAAGAGATCATATTCAAGAAGAAGCTCAATCATGACGCTTGTAGTGCAAGGTATAAGGGAATGATGCTAGTAATCTAAACAATTTAAATAAAGTAGCAGAAGGTAAAAAAAATTAAAATTGTCTAGTACTAGCAATCAGCATACCAGTAAATCTAGAAATTAACAACGGAATTAAAACCGTACCTGGGTACAAGTATACTTCAGTGATACTCACGGATCCAAAAATTCTTTCTGGGAAGACCAATCATCCCTCAACAACCAGCGCCTTAGAATATTCATGTTGATGATGAACTCCTTCACAATCTATGAGCCCACCAAGAACTCAAACCGTCCAAGATTTGCTAGAGCGAGAAAGGAGGAAAATGGAAAAAACTTTGATTTATGTTAGTGATTCTCCCTCTTGAAGAGGTTTGAATTTCTCTGCACTTAGAGATTTTAGCACTAGATCTTCAATCTCTTTTCTTAGGGATTTCTCAATTGAGTTTTTGTATTGAGAGATTTGGGGAAGACCCCCCTTTATAGTGCTAGGGTCACCCACATCTGAATAGAATTATGGATTTGAATCAGATCTCAATCTTATCCATAAATGCGCAAAGAAGGAGAAGATTCTTTCATGATGAGTCTAATATTATTAGATCTATATATTTTGATTCCCAAATATTTATCATGAAACTATGATAAGATTATATCAGAAAATTGGTTGTGATTAGATCTAACTTTTAGATCAGATACCACACGAAATTGAAAATCATTATCCTGAACTATCAGCAATAGTCGACTAGTAACATTATACTAGTCGACTAAGCTACTGATGGAACCAACTTATGCACATTGCACCTGATTAGTCGACTAGGGCAAGCCACTACTAGTTGAGTAATCAGTTGGCAAGTCGACTGGTGGCAAGCCTCTAATCGACTAACTAATGGTGAGTCAGTTGTCTCTTTTTTATTGTGGAGATGTTCATAACTCTGTATGATCATCTCATTTCATGCACTTGTAACTCTTTGCAACGCATTAATTTACTCCCAAATGATTGCAACTCATGTGATTGTATCCTTGCATATCACATATACTAAGTTTATTCCTTCGCTTTTTGTGACGAGTCATCCTCTGTGTGAGACACTAATAACCTGATTCTTACTTTAGTAGTGACATGATCATATCATTTCACATATCAATATCGGCCCTAGCTGAGCATGTCGATCCATGTTTCGAAACTGTTTTTATCTGCTTTGTGAAGATTGGAATCTTTTCGACCAAATCTTGGCCCGACAGTGACATCTACCGCGCAATCCAGTCCCTTCGTCAAGACTATGTCTCTATGATGTCTAGGGTATAGAATATTGTCAAACCATACTACACCTTAAATTCTTGAGTCACATGTGATCCCATAGTTAACGATTGGATGACACTTGTTAATTTTTAACAAGTTCTTCTGTTACCCGAGCCAGTGATTTACTATGGGTCCATTGACTTTCCTGTGACACAGAATTCCCATACCAGAGGAGACAAATTCCGTCTAGATGCCCACTCCCTTCGCATGCTTTATACCATACGCAGTAAGTACCTATGCACCCGACGCAATGTCGATGTTCGAAAAATGCCTAAGTATAGTTATCAACGTGCATGGTTCTTTAGCACATCTCTGGTCATAAGGACTACGCTGCACCAACTGTCACCTAAGAGCATCTGTTGACAATTAAAGTATGTTTACAGTGCAGAAGCATCTAGGTGAGTTGTTGATGTGGCCATACTTTCAATCATTTTCATGCATCGTTTCATACCATTTTCATTGCTCGAAGTTCATTTTTCAGTATTTTATCGCGTAACTCAGATATTATTGATTCTCGTATCAAATTGTGGATTTTCAGGAATTTCGAAGCGATTTGGAGCTATATTGGACACTGGACACGAGAACCGATGTCGAAGTGTCAATCGCATCGTGCTTGATGGCTGAAGCTGTTGAAGAGGAGCAAGAGAAGAAGAGAAGAAGAGAGAACCAAACGAAGAAGAAGAAGATCAAAAGAAAGTGGTCTGGAGGCTACCAAACTCTAGACCGCTCGGCCGAGCGACATGACCTGCTCGGCTGAGCTAGTGTCACGAAGAGGAAGAAGAAAGTGAAGTCAAGAAGAGGTCGACTGGCAGGATGTCGCTCGGCTGTGCGACCCATGCACTCCGGCCAAGCGACACCTACTGTTTTTGCCTGGAATTCTTTGTCTCCTTAGCTCGTGTAACGACATGTATTTCTAGTCGTGTTTGATTGTTATGTGCTTGCATATTTACTTCGATCGTTCGGATGTTTTCGTCGGAGTGATTTTTCTTCCACGCGTCGACGCAAGCGCGTCTATATTTTTAGTTTTTACAGTGTCGTAACTAATTACTATTAGCTAAAATTAAATTACTAATTAACTAATTTACATTAACCTTTAACCCTACAAATTGAATTCCACTGAAATATATCGGTGAGATCCAACACCTGCCTTCATTTCCACCTCCACATCCAGCTCCCCTCATCATCAAGCTGCCCCTTCATTTCCACCCCCACATCCAGCTCCCCTCATCATCAAGCTGCCCCCCTTCACTGTAATTAAAACAACAACATCAACAACGGCAACAAACATCAACTGCAATTTCTCCTCCCCTCCCTCTGAACAACCCAAATTTTCCTAACAATAGCAATTGCAAACCAAATCAATTCAACCAAATCAGATTCAACCACAAATTGGAATTCAGCCCAATTCACCAAACTCACAAGCCAAATTTAGATTCAAACCAAAATCCAAATCTGAAATCAATTCCAGATCAAACAAACCCAAAAATCCAATCCCCCTTCCCCCCCTCAGCCCTCACCTCACCCTTTTCCTCACTCCCATCCTCCATGCCCAGTTCGTACCGCCGCCCTCCCTACCGGAGCCTCGCTGTAGGCACGCGTCGCAGCCGCGTGCCGCCGCCCCTGCAGGCACGCACCGTTGCCACGCCCAGGCCGTCGACCCGTCGCCGTTTGCAACCCCTGTCGGAGCCGCCTCCTACGCCCCCATGCCGCCCCGATTCCCCTGCAACAAAAAAAGGAAAGAAGAAAGAAACGAAGAAGAAGAGACACAGAAGAGGGTAAGTTAAGTATTTAGATAGTTAAAGTTATATATATATATATATATTAATAAAGTTAGTTTAAGGTATAATAGTGTTTTAAGTTATATTTTAAGGTATACGTTATTATAACTTATTTTCAGTTAATAGTTAATGTTAATTAGTAAATGTTAGTTAGTGAATAATTTAATATATGTTAGTATAATAGTAGTCATTAATAGAAAAGATAATGAAATATTAGTTTAGAAATGTTAACCGATAATATTAGTTCTGTTAAATCATATATATTAGCCTTGTATCACAGTAGGTTATAGATGACCATGTATAAGTTAGTTATAATGGTAATTAGTTAAAACTTCCATTTGATACCAAATCTGTGATGCAGATAAAACGCGCCTTACGCTACCACTTGGACACCCAAGCTCATCTCGAGGCAAGTATTTTTCATAAATGAAATGCAAAATGAATTGTACAAACTTTAGTGCTAAGAATTGCAAAATGAATCGTTCAAACTTTACTGTTAAAATCATATTTCAGTGTGCCTGTCGACTTTAGAACTAAAACTGTATGTTTCCATTGTACCGTTCGCTTTCTGATTAAATGGACACGGTATGTAAATGTTGTTTGTTTGGAACAATTCACTATATGTCTGCTATCAAAGTGAACTATCTTTGCTATCTGCATGCGATTAAGTCGAATTAATTTGGACAGAGGGTATGACATAACCTATGAAACGTATATGTGATACCATCGAATACAGATGTGATGTAATCTACTCGATGACTAGACAGACACCTTGGGTGTGGTTGGTTCATGTAGTAGAGTCCGTAAATGTGGCTTGAACATCTTACGACTACCTCCATACGACACTAATGGAGGCAAGCATCTTGGCCATCTTCCAGGTTAGGAATGGCAAGAGGCGTCACAGTAAACCTCGATGATATGATGTAACGAGAACATTTTACCTACTCGGACATGAACTTATTCACTAGCGAATAACTGAAAAGTATTCTGAATTGCCAACTTTGCTTACCTCGTTTAAAATGCAAATGTATATTAATTGTCGATGAACCTCATGTCTTTACTTTTCACATGTTCTCATTTTCGGTTATGCACCCGCTCTTATGTGTTCTAACCTTCTTATATTCTGAAATTGCATGTTACTGCTTTCATTAATTTAAAATCTTACCGAGCTATCGCTGACATATATTTCAATTGTATTTATGAAATATATGTTAGCTTCAGAGACAGAGTACATCGAGGACCCTACCTTTGAGGATCCTATCTTAGAGGTAGACCCCGCTGATCAGAGCTACGAGGACGCTGAGATCCTCCCTGCTGAAGACTAGAGCGAGCTGTTTCTATTTCAGTTTTTTAATTAACTTGTTGTTTTTCAGGTATGTGTACTTTCAACAAATTGTGCGGCCATGCTAGGCCTTAGTTACTTATGTACTTTGATTTAAAACGCTGGTGTTAAAAGTGTAATGACTATTTATGCTGCTTCTGAGAAATTCGAGTGTAGTAATTTGCTTTGCTAAAAATCGCTTATTGTGCTTAAGTCAAAGAAGAAAGAAAAAAAGTACATCTTCGTTGCTTTAAGCACATGCGGACCCGCTCGCGTCCTCGCTTCCAAGTATAATGGGAAGTAGGACGTGACAGCTCGGTTGAGCGACCCATGCACTCAGGCCAAGCGACCCCCATTGTTTTGCCTGGAATTATTTGTCTCCTTAACTCAGCCGAGTGACAATCCCGCTCAACCGGGTTGCCTCTTTTGCCAGATCCATGAAATGAAGCACCAAGATAGTACTCGACCAAGCGCTAGGGTCCATTCGACCGAGCGCCATGCCGCTAGACTTTAAGTTAATGGTTTTTAATTGGACTTTGGGTTGGTTTTCTTGGGTTCCGCGAATTAAAGCAGGTATGTATAAATAATAACTCTTAATTAGGTTTACGGGGGCTGAGATTTTCTGTAACTTTTTGTGAGCTGTCACCTCCGAGAACGAAGAACTTCTCGTCTTTTGCTACGATTCGATCTCTTGTGAATGGTTAGAGTTTCATTATTTTAATATATTTCTGCATTATTTGTGATCCTCTGTCTTTTGATACCAATTTCTTATGCTTGCAATGTCTCTTGATATTTTTTATATTGTTTTGATTATTATTTCCATCGCCATGCTTGCGTAGTGTGTTTCTAGGGTTTAGGGATGAACCATAGGATCCTAGGGATCGAATGCTAGGTTGCCCTTAGTTGAATGAACCTATGGTTACACTATGATCAATTGAACACAGATTTTGGGGGATTAGCCCTAGAATTGGAGACCCGTGAGAATGACGCCAAATCTAGGGAAAATCCCCACGAATCTGATTAGTGTTTAGTAGTCGCTTTCCAGTGCTCGTGCTTACGAGAGTGGCATGTGCACTAGGGGTCACTACTAACCCCTAATTCGCTAGTTGGTGCCATATGAGAGTAGCCTAACTACCAGAGCAAATTATAGTGTAGTGTCTCAACCTTAGTCCATGGTAATGGATGTGGGTTATGACACAGGAAATGTGTCAAGTGTAATGCACGTATCTAAGTGTGAAGCCAAACAAAAGTACGGCGACACATTGAGATACATTTGACAGGTAGCTCAATGGTGGTTGACTACTCGTTCTCATTCTCGGATGTGACACTCTTACTGATCACTCCGTATTTTACACCCTTTTTCTGCATGTTTGCATGCCACTTTGATCGCTCATATCGCGTTTTTCACGATTATTCGACAATATTGCGATGCTTTTCACGATTTCTTGTTTTTGTCGTATTTCAGGAGATATGGAGCGATTCAGAGTGATTTTGAGATCAAGAGGATTTGCACCCACTCCAGAGTGTCACCCAAGGCTCCTCTGGGGACTATTCGGCGATGGAAGACAATTGGAAGAAGAAGAAACTTCACAGGAGCGACGAGGAAGCGAAACGATGAAGATTGGGCATTTGCAGCATCTCACTCGGCCGAGTGAAGCAATCACTCAGCCGAGCAAGAAGACTGATCACTCCTTATTTTACACTTTTTTCCCGCATGTTTGCATGCCATTTAGATCGCCCAAATCATGTTTTTCACGATATATCGACGATATTGCGATGCTTTTCACGATTTGTTATTTTTGTCGCATTTCAGGTGATTTGGCGCGATTCGGAGTGATCTCGAGATACGCTTACTCCAGAGGGTCACCGACGACCTCTACGAGGGGTATTTTGCTGTTGGAGAGGAGCGGAAGAAGAACGGACGTCGCAGGAGCGACGAGGAGGCCAAAACAAGCTGTTTGGGCATTCTTTGTGTCCCACTCGGCCGAGTGAAGGAGTCACTCGGCCGACCAGCGAGACACCGCTCGGCCGACCAGATCGGATACGTTTCATACGTGCACTCGGCCGAGCGACGGAGACCACATCGGCCGAGTGACGACATCCCGTCCGCCCGAGTGGCGCCCAGACGAAGCCATTCAAAAATTGCCAAGTTACTGTTTTTCGGCTGCCTGAGCTTCAGAAGACCCACTCGGCCGAGTGGATAATCCCGACCGCCCGAGTACCAAGAAGCCTTCGGCCGAGTGACGACAACTTACTCAGCTGAGCCGCCCCCGAAGTGAAGACCCCTGAAGATCGAGACTTACTGGAAAATTACAGGGTTTCTCACTCGGCCGAGCGACTTTTGTCACTCGGCCGAGTGCGATGCGCTGCCTGTAGCGAAAATTGCGGATTTCAGGCTGCGCAGGGGTATTTTGGTCACAGTTTTTGGACGATTTTGGGGGGTATTTAACCCCTGTTTTTACCCTAGTTTTGGAGAGCTTTTCTCTTAGATTTTTGCAGCTTTTTAGATTAACATTTTAGTTTTATTCTTGTGATTGGAGAGGAGACAAAAGTTGATTTTTGTTGGATTAATTGAAGAACTCCATTGGTTTGCCTCTCTCTTCTCTAAAAATTCTATTTTTTATTGCATATCTCAATATTGTGATGAATTCTATTGCTTATTTCATTGATTATTCTTGTGTTTGTGCTATGAATTGTGAGTAGTCTCCACGTCTTGGGGCGTGGGGATGAACCCTACAAGCCCAATTTCATATTTGTGATGAATTGGTAGAAATTTTGCTAGAATCGTTGTTAGGGATTAGTTTGGGATCGATTTACTACGGATAGCTAGGAGTTCATACCGATTGGGATTTGCAAGAGATTGGATCCCAATTCGATAGGAAACCCTAGAAATCCGAATTGGGTTGGAATCGAATTTCAGAAGTATCGGTTTGCAAGAGATTGGACCGATACTAGGGTTTCCGGTTGCAATTCCGTGCCGATACCCGTTTGCAAGAGATTGGACGGGTAGGAACTATCCCAACCTAGGTCGCGGGCCGAGTTTGCAAGAGATTGGGCTCGGTGTGCGATTGAACGATGATGTTGATCCTAATGCTAGCTTCCCTCGGCTAGGGTTTGCAAGAGATTGGACCCGAACCTAGGATAGCTATAGACCGGCAACAGCGCGAGAGCGTGAGCTTGGTTCTACATTCAGTTGCAACTAGTTCATCCAAAATCTTATTCTAGCAATTTTGATGCCGATGAACCACATTGACGAAATACGGTGAGTAGCGGGGATTCCCCATTCCCTAGACGTTCTTTTTTTGATTTGATACTTCCGTACTTTGTCTGACGATTGTGACAGGATCGCCAAAGGCAAATTTCTCTCTTCTTAAATAGCCAGGTTGATTGGAACAAGTACGGTCATTCGTCCTCCCTGTTCGATAACCCGCTCGCTGCTATACCGTGCGCTTGCGGTAAAACTACAACCGTCGCTCCGGGACGTGTATCCGGGGCGCGATCAAGTTTTTGGCGCCGTTGCCGGGGAGGCGATTGCGTTTGATCTTACCACCCTAGCTATTTCTTATTATTATTATTATTATTATTATTTTATTTCTTTATTTTTACCTAACCCTTCCACGGTACTAATCATTTCTTTGAAACTCTGTTTTCCCTGTGCATGTACACGAGATCTACGACGGACCCTGAAGCTATATTATTTGACCCCGAGATCGAACGTACCGCGCGGAGACTTAGAGCGGAAAGGAGACAAGATCGGGAAGGGAGGTTTATGACCAACCCGGAAACTGCGGACCAATTAGCGACAAGGATGGCGAGGATAATTTCTATTCGAGATAGGCTCCGGCCTAAGACCTCTTCTACTACCTCATCCATTGCCATGCCGGAGTTGGCGGCTGACAAGAACTTTGAGCTGAAGACTGGATTAGTGGTTCTGATGCAGCAGGATCCATTTCATGGGAATGCCCATGAAAATCCCCACTACCACATCCAATTATTCTTGTCGAAGTGCGCCACATTTCAGATGCCGGGGGTCTCCATCGATGCCATCAGACTGCGTCTCTTCCCCTTCACGCTAAAAGACAAGGCGCTTTATTGGTTGAGGACGCAGGCTGAGGGTGTCTTTACCACTTGGGACGAGTTGGCGAGTGCATTCATTGACAAGTTCTATCCGCCCTCCAAGACGGTGAAGATCCGAAGCGCTCTCATGTCCTTCAAGCAAGGACCCCAAGAGACGCTCTATGAGGCTTGGGTGCGTTTTAAAGATCTGCAGCATCAATGCCCGCACCATAGCATTGAAGATTGGGAGCTAGTTCATAGCTTCTACAACGGTCTCCAAACGGGGACCAAACAAATTATTGATGCCGCGACGAATGGTGCTATCTTGTCAAAGACTCCCGAGGAAGCTACGGCCCTAATTGAGGAGATGTCCTCAAACAATCAACAATGGGGCGATGAGCGAGGACACTCTACGTCCTCCTTGA
The DNA here is from genome assembly GCA_030789695.1 of Scilla litardierei. Taxonomy (NCBI): domain Eukaryota; kingdom Viridiplantae; phylum Streptophyta; class Magnoliopsida; order Asparagales; family Asparagaceae; genus Scilla; species Scilla litardierei. The sequence continues at coordinate 747,068,003 of CM061142.1, forward strand.
AGCCGACTAGTATCTACGAGGCGAAGGCCGTAGCAGAGCTTACAAGCAAGTTTGATTCTCTCCACAAGGTAGTGGAGAGACTGGAGAAGTTTATCACGGAGCCCCAAGGAACCCCTTCCACCTCCGCACCAACGAACCAAATGTGTGATTGGCAAGACCAATCTCAAGCCATGTATGTGGGAGGAGAGCAAGGAGAAGGATCCTTGGAGCAAGTACAATATGTCGCGGGGAACCAAGGGTATTGGGCCAATCCGGCCACAAGAAATCATCCCGGATTCTCTTACGCCAACAATGAAGGAGCTTTGAACCCGCTACAACCACCACCTCAACAAGCTCGACCACAACCACCACCTCAACAAGCTCGACCACAACCACCACCCCAACAACAACACTATCCGCCGAGGGGGCCTCCACAACAAAATTTCCAACCGAAGCAACAAGTTCCACCTTATAGGCCGCCCGGATACAATCAAGGGTGGAGAAATCAAAATCAAAACCCTCCACAAGCTCAACAACAATCCGACTTCGAAGCTAGAGTGGAGGCGTTTATGGTCGAGCAAAAGAAGGTCAATGCTACCTTGAAGGCGGGGCAAGACTCCCTTGCAACCGTTGTGGCTCAAGTCTCGGAGCAATTGGCATTGCTCAATCGGAACACTCAACAATTGCCGGCGTAACCCGAGCCAAACCCACGGGGCAACACCGGCCACATCAATGCCGTAGTTGCCGTTACTACTAGAGGCGGGAAGGATACCACCCCCGCCATGATTCCTATCGAGGAGCCCGTGGAGGAAAGCTTGGAGCCAATTGAGCCGGTAGTTGAAGTTGAGAAGGAAAAAGAGCCACAAGAAAAGGAGAAATCTAGAGCGGAGCAATTGATTGAGGAAAGGCGCTTCATGCCACCGGTCCCATTCCCCCAAAGGCTCGCTAGAGCGAAAATGGAGAAAAGGCTAGCAAAGTTTCTCGAGTATCTGAGAGGGGTTAGCCTCAACATTCCCTTCCTCGACGCCATTGTGGAGATCCCCACATATGCTAAATTCTTAAAGGATTTGATTTCGGGGAGAAAGAGGAAGGAGAAGATTATGCTAGCCGAGGAGGGCTCTTGGTTCACCAAGAGAGAGAAGGAGCCGGCCAAATTTAAAGACCCGGGGAGTTTTCGGATTCCTTGCACCTTGGGCGGCGTCCCTCTTCAAAAGGCATTGGTAGATTTAGGGGCTAGTGTGAGACTCATGCCTCTCTCCATGTTCTTAAGGCTAAACACCGGGACGAAGTTGAAACCTACCGACATGCGGATACAATTGGCCGATGGGCGGATAACGAGGCCGGTAGGGATCGCCGAAGACATCCCACTACAAGTCCCGGGGGGAATATGCTTGCCATGTGACTTCGTGATCTTGGACGTTAAGGAGGAGGGAGATACGTCATTGATACTTGGACGCCCGTTCCTCGCCACTGCCGGTGTGATTGTCGACGTGCGAGAAGGTACCCTAACTTTGAACGTCGGCAACATCGAGGTGGAGCTTCACATTCCTAAGGCTATGAAACACATGCCTTACCACGAGGAGCTTGACTACATGGACCTCCTTAATGAGGTAATTGAGGAGGCGATCCCCCACTCGATTGGCGCTCTTTTCGATGAGGATTTCGAGGAAGGCCCGGATTTAGGACGAGATGAGAAGATAGATGATTCCCCCGACCTCTCCGCTGAAAATGATGAAGGCGACACTGATGTCGCAAGGATTCGAGAGCTCTGCAAGCTCTCGAAATTGAAGTCTCCAAAGAAAGCTCCGCCGATACGGAAATCGGCGTCACCGGTGAAGCCGTTGACCGGAGCAAACGATAGCTTGGGGGAGCCTCCCCCCAACACTATTCGAGACGGGAGACCACCGAGGGAGAACACGCCGCCGCAACTTCCGAATCCAAGCGTTCTCCCCGGAAAGTTTGATGGTGCATCTCATATGCACCGAACATCCCGCATTAATTGAAAATCATAGGGGGTCGAGCTCACGACCTTAAACGAGCGCTTGTCGGGAGGCAACCCGACGGTTATTGCTTTAGTTTTACTTTTTCTTTATTTTTGGTTTAGAAATTTTTAGTGTTTTGAGTCGTTCGCCCAAAATTTTTGTGATAACGGGTCCTATTTTTCTTGACAGGAGAGGAGATAGGTAAATCCATCATGAGGAGGATGAACGAGACGACGAGGAGCGCCCCAGGAAGGCGCTCGATGCTTATGAGGAAGATGAAATCGACTGGAGGAAGAAAGACGGAGTTTAGAGCCCAAACGAAGACAAACTGCAGAACACAAGGCTCACTCGGCCGAGTATACTAGTCACTCGGCCGAGTACACAAGTTCGTCCGGCCGAGCCGCTCACGAACGAGGGAAGTCTGCTGTACCCAACTCTCTGTTTATTTTCCTGATTTCAGTATAACTGCTACTCGGCCGAGTATATAAATTCACTCGGCCGAGTAAAACAGATACGCTCCTAGGGCGAGTCTTGCCGAGTAGCTTGAGCCACTCGGCCGAATGGACTTACTCCACTCGGCCGAGGCTGGCAAGGCCACTCGGCCGAAGCGATAGCGGGGAGGAATTTTCCATTGATCTCGCTCGGCCGAGTGACCTTGTCACTCGGCCGAGTCGTAACTTTTCCTATAAAAGGGGGGGGGGGGGGGTCGGGCTCGTTTTTCGAAACGACACACGCGATTTTTTCCCCGACCCTTCAGCTCCCTCGCCCACTCGCACCCCCTACTCGCCCGACCGCCGTCGCCGCGCCGCCGCTCGGCCAGCCACCGCCGGCCGAGCCCCCGCCGCGCCTCGCCCGAGTCGCCGCCGGCGGCCACCACTCCGGCCACATCCGGTATCGCCTATTTCGCCCTTTTCTCCTCTTTTTGCGTATTTTTCGAGGATCCATGCGATAAACGAACCCCAAACCCAAATTAATTTCTATATCTATCTATTATACCCCTAATGCTCCATACGTTTTGAATATTACCCGCTGATATCTCCATTTCATGCGCAGGTTGTTTCTGGGAGCTTAGGGGAGCCCAGGGGAGCTTCTAGGGACCGATTTGGGCTTCGCGGAGGCGTTCTCTTCCATTGCTTTGCACTCGCGGCGTGTCGGGGTATACTCTTTCCTTTATTTTGCACACGCCGCACTTTTTACACTTTTTCGGCGCGCGCTCGGGGCCCATATGCCGCCCCGGACACGGCCGCGGTCGAAGAGAGCTTCCGCCAAGCGGAAGCGGTCGGATGATGCCGGCCCCTCCCATGAGTTGGAGGACTCTCCTCCGCCTTCTCCCACACACACCGTCCACCCTGCAGGCCCCGCACACCCCGCACAGCATGCAGAGCCCACACAGCCCGCACACCCCGCACAGCCGCCCCCTGCCGCTCCACAGCCACCACCTCCGGCTCCACTTATCGGGCCGCTGGGGATCACGTTCCAGAACGACGCACACCGCGTCGCTTTCGAGCGTATTTCCCAGCGCTCGATCGTACCCTCCAGGTTTGCACACCTTGCCGACCTAGGACGCCTGGGGGTACTAGAGGGGATGCTCACGTTGTACGACAACGTGGGCTGGCGAGATTTCCTTCAGGTGTCGGCGGACACGTTTATCCGCCCGACGAGGTGCTTAGTTCGATCGCCCGGACCGACGAGGGATGCTCGTTTCGGTTCATGGACCGGGAGTGCCAGGTCACTCTCGGTATGATGGGAGCATTTTTCTCGTGGCCCGATGTCCCCGGGGCCGATCGAGGTTACGCCCCCACCCATATCCCCCCACCTTCCTTCGACGCCGGTGCCTTCTGGGCCCGGATTACGGGTCTCCACGCTGCCTTTGACCCTAGTAGGGCCAAGGCCTCGGCCATTGTCCATCCCTGCCTCCGTATAGCTCAGCGCCTTATGGCGACGACCTTTTTGGCCAGATATGAGCCGGGCACGATGTCCGCACCAGAGCTCTACATGCTCTACGCGATGACATGGCCCAGAGCTCTATCTAGGGATGGCGATGAGCTTGTCCCCGCCGTCGTGATTGATGTCGAGGCTTGGTTTTTGGACCGCATCATTGTATCGGTGGGCGCTCGCTCACCGATATGCTGCGGCGGTCTGATCACCTTGCTTACCCTTATGACCGGCGAGGACTTCCCTGACGACCTGCGACGAGCACCGGGCCCCACTTCTCTGTCGATTGATGTCATGGCCCGGATGAAGATGCTTCGTCCGCACGGTGAGCGACACTGGGTCTGGTTGCACGGCCCTTACGGTGCCGATTACATGATTCTTCCGAGCCCAGCTCAGACTCAGATTGCACCAGCCCATGTGGACTGGCTCCCTGCGATGGATATTCTCATCCCAGCTGCTTACGTGCTCGAGGCCGAGGAGGCCGAGCAGGCCCACGCTGCCCACGCTGCCCCCGCAGACCCTGTTGCACCTGCCGAGCCTGCTGCCCCTGTTGACCCCGTGGCCCCTCAGCCTATACCTGATGTTTCCGCTGCTCCCGACACCTCTGTCCACACCTCTGTCGGTGTCGGGAGTACCTTAGCTGAGCCCACTTCCACTGCTTCCGAGGCTGTCACCACCACCACTGGCCCTCTGTCTGCTGAGCCTGTTTCTTCTGCCCCACCCGAGCGCCCGCCGACCGTAGTTGAGTGCGGAGAGCCCTCTGTCTCCACTGCTGCTGTATTTTCCGAGAGTGTCGTGGCGTCTGTCCACACTTCTGTGCCACCGACCTCTCCGGCCGCCTCGCTGCCTCTTTTGTATTCTTCTTTCGTTGCTGCTGCCTCCACTTCTCACCGCCCTGCCCAGCCTCGCACTGAGGCCAGGCCCCCACTTGCGAGTGCAGCACCTTTTGTTCCCTTGCCTGCTGAGCCCATCACCTACGCCACCAGAGTACGCCAGCCCCGACCTGCACAGCCCCGACCGGTGCGTCCCTCTGCACCACCTCCCCCTGACACTGTACTTCTGAGCATTCGTGCTCTAAAGGGGGCGGTGAGTGGCCTCAGAGCCGACCTTAGGACCCTGTCCGCCACCGTCGCTGATATGGCTCATCGCTTCGACCTGCTTCCACACATTCACTACTGTCTTACCCAGGTCCTGGAGCGTCTCCCCCGCGTACCCGTACCCACCCAGCAGGTTCCCACCCACACTTCCACACACTCTCAGCCTGCTACCACTTCCACACCCACACCCGCTCAGCCGCCGGTCCAGCCACCACCACCACTTCCGCCTCAGGACGGAGACGGCGCAGCACCATCTTCTTAGGCACCCTTGATGCCATCGATTATTTTTGCCGTTGTGCTGCCCGTTTCTGCTGGGTCCTGATGCATTTTTGTCCACCCCCTCTCCTCACTTATTTTGGGATTCTCATTCTGATCGTATCTTTATATATCTTTTTTGGGAGAGAGGGAGAGTTTTTGGTGCCACACCTATATATCTGTATCACTCCTATATCTGCATGCATCATGTCCGCATCACCTTTTCCGTTTCATTATTTTCTTATTTTTCACCATGCATGCATCCTCACTTACCCCTCACATTACTTGTCTCTCGGTGTGCCACACTTTGCACATTGAGGACACTGTGCCATTTAGCTTGGAGGAGTGAGTTCTCACGTTCTTTTTCGATTTGCCACCTTTATTTTTAGTTTTTCACACCATTTTCCGCTTTTGCACTTATTTTCATCATTTTTTCTTTTATTTCACCATGCATCACGTTTTCCTTATTTTTCTGTGTGCCGCATTGTAATTAGTTCTATTTTCCCTTTATCTTTATTTCTTTCTTTTTCATCTCATGCTAGAGATGACTTTTCTATGATGACGACGACGTGGAGTTAGCTTACTCTATATGCATGCTATATTTGTCATGTCTTAGACTTTATTTCTGATATCATATGCTATGACTTGCCTTGCATCTAGAGATAGTAACCCACACTTTTGCCACATGAAAATGGATGAAATTTTATTATTAGCTGAGTCTGAATATTCATATGTATGCTATCACAGAAAACACACCAAGATTCACGCATTGAATGCCTATATCTGGAGTACTGATTTCTTTTCATATATCACTTCTATATGCATGAATTGTACATTTCACTTCAGGATGATTGAATGATGTTAGCTATGATAAATCTGGATTAGTTAGCTTTTTTGTGATCGAAACTGAGTAGATTAGATTACCCTGCTGAAGTTGTCGTGCATGTCTTATAGAGTGAACCGAGAGATATATCTATTTCTTTCTCCACAAATCTTGAACATCATTTCTCTACTTTTAAAATCATTGGTGAATCTCCCCTTAGCGATTCTATTATATGACATTTCCCCCGCTATTAATTCCTAGCTCCAATTTCTTATTCAAAAAAAAAATAAGAGAAAATATTCTTGTGTATCATTACCTCTCTTTGAGTTGGGATCGTTGTGTATATATGCTATATGAAAAAAAAAGAAAAAGAAAAAAAAAGAAAAAGAAAAGAAAAAGAAAAGAGGAAAAATCCTCAATAAAAGATCCCATCTCACTTACTTTCTTTCTTTCTTCTTTCTCTTCATTGCTTTTGGAGCTTTATAAAAATGGGGATGTGAATATTTTTTATGCCACCATGCTTATAGATAAGCTTGGGGGAGGGAATCCATTGATGTGTGAGAGAGTGACTACTTGACGTTGCACGACAACCTAGGCTAAGTAATATTCTATACTCGGTGAGATTGTTTCTAGCTTTACGAAATCCAGAAATCTAAGCCTAGCATTCATATCATGAAATCCATACTTTTCTATTCGCTCTATTCTATTGTGTGATACTCTTATACTCCTCATAGAAAGCATTCAATTGAAAAGTGTGTGATCTGCGATTTGTATACCGCTTTAAATGATTCAGACAATGTTAATTCTAAAATTATTCCGTTTTTCATGATTATATCTTCGTTCGTGGGTTTTCTATTTCTACTTGCACTATTATACTGTGATATCAAAATAAAACTCTTTGACATGTATTTTTCACTCAGAGCATGCTATATGAGTAAGCGGAACCCACGTCCTGAGAAAATGATCTAGCAGCTTACCTCTTCGCTTCTTTCTTTCTTCTTTATTTTTATTTCGTTTTTCATTCTTCTCCGTTTTTCATTTTTCATTTTTTCGCCGTTTTCGTTTTCCGAATCCACCGGGTTAGCCTTTTACCTATCTTCCTCGAGGACGAGTAAGAGGTAAGCTTGGGGGATTTTGATCACTCTTTATTTTACACTTTTTTCCCGCATGTTTGCATGCCATTTAGATCGCCCAAATCATGTTATTCACGATATATCGACGATATTGCGATGCTTTTCACGATTTGTTGTTTTTGTCGCATTTCAGGTGATTTGGCGCGATTCGGAGTGATCTCGAGATACGCTTACTCCAGAGGGTCACCGACGACCTCCCCGAGGGGTATTTTGCTGTTGGAGAGGAGCGGAAGAAGAACGGACGTCGCAGGAGCGACGAGGAGGCCAAAACAAGCTGTTTGGGCATTCTTTGTGTCCCACTCGGCCGAGTGAAGGAGTCACTCGGCCGACCAGCGAGACACCGCTCGGCCGACCAGATCGGATACGTTTCATACATGCACTCGGCCGAGCGACGGAGACCACATCGGCCGAGTGACGACATCTCGTCCGCCCGAGTAGCGCCCAGACGAAGCCATTCAAAAATTGCCAAGTTACTGTTTTTCGGCTGCCTAAGCTTCAGAAGACCCACTCGGCCGAGTGGATAATCCCGATCGCCCGAGTACCAAGAAGCCTTCGGCCGAGTGACGACAACTCACTCGGCCGAGCCGCCCCCGAAGTGAAGACCCCTGAAGATCGAGACTTGCTGGAAAATTACAGGGTTTCTCACTCGGCCGAGCGACTTTTGTCACTCGGCCGAGTGCGACGCGCTGCCTGTAGCGAAAATTGCGGATTTCAGGCTGCGCAGGGGTATTTTGGTCACAGTTTTGGACGATTTTGGGGGGTATTTAACCCTTGTTTTTACCCTAGTTTTGGAGAGCTTTTCTCTTAGATTTTTGCAGCTTTTTAGATTAACTTTTTAGTTTTATTCTTGTGATTGGAGAGGAGACAAAAGTTGATTTTTGTTGGATTAATTGAAGAACTCCATTGGTTTGCCTCTCTCTTCTCTAAAAATTCTATTTTTTATTGCATATCTCAATATTGTGATGAATTCTATTGCTTATTTCATTGATTATTCTTGTGTTTGTGCTATGAATTGTGAGTAGTCTCCACGTCTTGGGGCGTGGGGATGAACCCTACAAGCCCAATTTCATATTTGTGATGAATTGGTAGAAATTTTGCTAGAATCGTTGTTAGGGATTAGTTTGGGATCGATTTACTACGGATAGCTAGGAGTACATACCGATTGGGATTTGCAAGAGATTGGATCCCAATTCGATAGGAAACCCTAGAAATCCGAATTGGGTTGGAATCGAATTTCAGAAGTATCGGTTTGCAAGAGATTGGACCGATACTAGGGTTTCCGGTTGCAATTCCGTGCCGATACCCGTTTGCAAGAGATTGGACGGGTAGGAACTATCCCAACCTAGGTCGCGGGCCGAGTTTGCAAGAGATTGGGCTCGGTGCGCGATTGAACGATGATGTTGATCCTAATGCTAGCTTCCCTAGGCTAGGGTTTGGCAAGAGATTGGACCCGAACCTAGGATAGCTATAGACCGGCAACAGCGCGAGAGCGTGATCTTGGTTCTACATTCAGTTGCAACTAGTTAATCCAAAATCTTATTCTAGCAATTTTGATGCCGATGAACCACATTGACGAAATACGGTGAGTAGCGGGGATTCCCCATTCCCTAGACGTTCTTTATTTGATTTGATACTTCCGTACTTTGTCTGACGATTGTGACAGGATCGCCAAAGGCAAATTTCTCTCTTCTTAAATAGCCAGGTTGATTGGAACAAGCATGGTCATTCGTCCTCCCTGTGTTCGATAACCCGCTCGCTGCTATACCGTGCGCTTGCGGTAAAACTACAACCGTCGCTCCGGGACTTGTATCCGGGACGCGATCAAAGACCGCTCGGTCGAGCAGACCGGACACGCTCCAACAGAAGGAATTGGGTGTGCACTCGGCCGAGGGACGATATCCCACTCGGCCGAGTATGAAGATCGCATCGCCCGAGTGACATGGAAAATCCACCATAAAAAAAGCCGACTTACTGGAAATGTACAGGCTTTTGACGGTTCCGACTCGGCCGAACAAGAAATGCCCCTCGGCCGACTGAGTAAATCCACTCGGCTGAGTCACCTCCGAAGACAGACCCCCAAAAATCCCCAAATTATTGTAATTGTACAGGGTCTGTCACTCGGCCGAGTGACATTTGTCACTCGGCCGAGTGAGCCGCCCCGCCTGCTGCGTAAACCGCGATTTCTGGGCTGCACAGGGGCGTTTTTGTCACGATTTTTTGGGCGATTTTGAGGGGTATTTAAACCCAGTTTTGCCCTAGTTTAGAAGAACTTTTTGATACTTTTGGCGGCCTTTTTAGAGAGCTTTTACAATAGATTTAGCTTTTCTCTTGAAGATTAAAAGGTTATTTTTGTTGGATGCTATTGGGTTCTCATTGGTTTGTCTCTCTTCTTATCAAAAACCCTATTTTTGTTGATAATTTCTCTATTGCAATGAATTGTGTTGATTTTGCTATTGATTTTCTCATGAATTGCATGATGATTAGTGAGTAGTTTTATTGTCCTAGGCATAGGGATGAACCATATGAACCCTATTTCTAAATTGTGATGAATTGGTGAAATTCTTGCTAGAATTGATTAGGGTTAGGTTGGGATTGATTAATTACGGATAGTTAGGGATTCATATTGATTGGGATTTGAAAGAGATTGGATCCCAATTGATAGGAAGCCCTAGAAATTCGATTTAGATTTACGATTGGACTTCCCTAGAATTGGTTTGCAAGAGATTGGGCCAAAGCTAGGGTTTTTAATCGTGCTTCTGTACCAATATCCGTTTGCAAGAGATTGGACGGGTAGGAACTATCTCAACCTAGGTCGTAGCTCGAGTTTGCACGAGAGTGGGCTCGAGATACGGTTGAACGATGATGTCATTCTTTATGCTAGCGGCTTAGGTTAGGGTTTGCAAGAGATTGGGTCCTACCCTAGCTTCGCTATAGACCGGCAATAGCGCGAGAGCGTGAGATTGGTTCTACATTTAGTTGCGACTAGTTCACCTAAAATTCAAGTCTAGCAATGATGTAACCTACTAATCACAACGATGAGATACGGTCCGTAGCGGGGATTCCCTATCCCTAGGCGCTTTATTTCATTGATATTTCTATCGACATTCGAACAATTGTGACAATTTTACCCCAAATTATTCTCGACCATTTTGATAGCTAGGTGATTGGAAAGAGACACTATCATTGTTCCTCCCTGAGTTCGATACCCGATCACCACTACGCCGTGCGCTTGTGGTAAGACTACGAGTCGCTCGTCCCGGGTGCGTGTGCTTACCGGGGAGTCGATCAAGTTTTTGACGCCGTTGCCAGGGAGGCAACAGTGTTTTATTCTCTTTACTTAGTATTTTCTTTTTGTTTCATTATTTTTATATTTTTACTCCTTTTGAGTGCTAATAATTCCTTTGAAACTCTGTTTCTCTTGCATGAACACGAGATCGACGGCGGATCCAGACGATATTATTTTTGATCCGGAGATCGAGCGTACCGAGAGGAGGATCAGAGCCGAAAGAAGGCACGCTACGGAGGACGATTGTATGAACCGTGCGGAGACACCGGAGGAGCTAGCCGCACGTATGGCGATCCATCAGAGATAGGCTTCGGCCTAAGACTTCTTCTACCACATCGTCCATCGCCATGCCGGAACTAGCGGCGGACAAGAATTTTGAGCTAAAGACGGGATTGGTTCTATTGATGCAACAAGACCCGTTTCATGGGAACCCCCATGAGAATCCGCATTATCACATCCAGCTTTTCTTGTCCAAATGCGCCACCTTCCAAATGCCGGGCGTTTCCGTTGATGCAATCCGACTGCGACTCTTCCCCTTTACACTCAAAGATAAAGCTTTATATTGGTTGAGAACGCAAGCGGAAGTTACATTCACCACTTGGGATGAGCTGGCGAGTGCATTCGTTGACAAATTCTACTCGCCTTCCAAGACGGTGAAGATACGGAGTGCTCTCATGTCCTTGAAGCAAGGACCACAGGAGACCCTCTATGAAGCATGGGAGCGCTTCAAGGATTTACAACATCAATGCCCCCCATCACAGTATAGAAGATTGGGAGCTTGTTCACAGTTTCTACAATGGACTCCAACCGGGCACGAAGCAAATTATTGACGCAACCGCCAATGGAGCCATACTATCGAAGACCCCGGATGAAGCTACGACCTTGTTGGAGGAGATGGCCTCTAATAACCAACAATGGGGAGACCAGCGAGGACACTCTTCGTCCTCCTTGAAGCCCACTAGTATATATGAGGCCAAGGCCGTAGCGGAGCTTTCAAACAAATTTGACTCTCTCCACAAGGTGGTGGAGAGATTGGAGAAATATATCACTGAGCCACATGGAGCACCATCAACATCTACGCCGGTAACCAATATGAGTGATTGGCAAGACCAATCTCAAGCCATGTAAGTAGGAGGGGACAATGGAGAGGGAGCCTTGGAACAAGTACAATATGTCGCGGGGAACTCCGGATATTGGGCCAACCCAGCCGCTAGAAACCATCCGGGCTTTTCATATGCAAACAATGATGGTGCTTTGAACCCTCCGCCACAACAACTTCCTCTGGCTCGACCTCCACTACCACAACCTCAATATCAACCGAGGGGTCCACCACAACAAAATTCCCAGCCGAGGCAACAAGTGGGACCATATAGACCTCCCGGGTACAACCAAGGTTGGAGAGCTCCCAACCCACTTCAAGCACAACCACGATCGGACCACGAAGCTAGGGTGGAGGAATTTATGGTGGAGCAAAGAAAGATCAATGCTAGATTGACGGCGGGACAAGAGTCACTAAATACCGTCGTCGCTCAACTTGCAGAGCAACTTGCGTTGCTCAACAAGAATGCCCAACAATTGTCGGCTCAACCCGAGCCCAATCCATGGAGCAACACCGGACACATCAATGCGGTGGTTGCGGTTACAACAAGGGGCGGGAACGATACCACTCCAGCTATGACCCAAAGCAAGCAACCCGTGGTGGAAATTTTGGAAGAAAAAGAACCGGCAATTGAAGAGGAGAGCCAAAAGGAGCCGATTGGAGAAGGAAATTCCGAAGTGGCAAAGCCAAATGATGATCGCCGCTACATGCCGCCGATGCCGTTTCCACAACGGCTAGCTAGAGCCAAGATAGAGAAAAGGCTCGCCAAATTCCTAGAATACTTGAGGGGAGTAAGCCTCAATATTCCCTTCTTAGATGCAATTGTTGAGATCCCGTCTTACGCAAAGTTCTTGAAAGACTTGATATCGGGAAAGAAAAGGAAGGAGAAAATCATGCTTGCGGAACAAGAAACTTGGTTTACCCGGAAGGAGAAGGAGCCCTCGAAATTCAAGGATCCCGGGAGTTTCCTCATCCCTTACACACTAGGAGGCGTCCCTTTGCAAAAAGCTCTAGTTGACTTGGGCGCTAGTGTGAGCCTTATGCCCCTTAGCATGTTCCGAAAATTGAACACGAGCACCGACTTGAAGCCGACAGACATGAGAATTCAACTAGCGAACGGTCGGATTACTAGGCCGGTAGGGATCGCAGAAAACATTCCACTCCAAGTTCCGGGAGGGATATGCTTGCCTTGTGATTTTGTCATAATGGACATCAAGGAAGATGGCGACACTTCGCACATACTTGGACGCCTGTTCCTCGCAACCTCCAGTGTTATCGTCGATGTGCGTGAAGGAATTCTATCCTTGAATGTCGAGAACATAGAAGTCGAGCTTCACATACCCAAGACCATGAAACATATGCCCTATCACGAGGAGTTAGACTATGTGGATCTCCTCGATGAAGTGATTGAAGAAGCAATCCCCCACTCTATTGGTGCTCTCCATGACGACGGCTTCGAAGAAGACCAAGCTTCGGGTGAAGAAGAGAAGTTGGAGGACCCTCCAAATAGCTCCACGGATGATGATGAAGGCGACACTGATGTCGCAAGAATACGAGAGCTTTGCAAGCTCTCAAAGGCCAAGAATACAAAGAAAGCTCCACCGAACGAAAGATCGGTGTCACCGGCCAAGAAGAAGATAGGAACAAGCTCTAGCTTGGGGGACTTATCCACCAAGATTGCCCATGATGAGGACATGCCGAGGAAGACCAATGATCATCACGACCCAAATCCAAGTGGTCTTCCCGACAAGTTTGATGGGTGTATCTCGTATGCGCCCAACATCACGAGCTAAACGAATATCTAAAGGGGGTGAGCTCATGACCTTAAACGAGCGCTTGTCGGGAGGCAACCCAACGGTTTTTGCATTACTTTTATTTGATTTTCATTTTTGGTTTAGCCTTTTATTAGTTTTTTAGAGTCTTATGTCCATGGAAATCGTGACAACGGGTCCTAATTTTCATGACATGAGAAGGAGAAAGGGAGATCAATCATATGGAGGATGATCGAGGCAAGGAAGAGCGCTTCAGGAACGCGCTCAGGCCTTAGGAGCAGAAAGAAACAGGCTAGAGGAAGAAAAATAGAGACTGGAGCGAAAACGGAGAGCCGATGCAGAAAACAGCACGTCACTCGGCCGAGTAGCTTATGCCACTCAGCCGAGCAAAGACACCACTCGGCCGAGTGGAGCACCAAACAGGGAAGTTTCTGCAGACCAACTCTCTGTCAATTTCTATAAGTTTTAGTTTTAATTGCCACTCGGGCGAGTGACTCGTCACTTGGCCGAGTGAAACAGATACCCTCCTAGATTAAAATTTGCTGAGTGGCAGAGCCACTCGGCCGAGTGGAGTTTCTCCCTTCGGCCGAGTGAAGCAAAGCCACTCGGCCGAGTCGTAAGTGGCAAGAAAATTTTTGAAATTTTTTTTCATTTACGCACTCGGCCGAGTGACATTGTCACTCGGCCGAGTCGTAACAATTCCTATATATATTCGCTGCGGGCTGCGTGAAAATCGAAACAAAAAACCCTCAATTCTGCCCAATTCTGCCCGAGCCGCTGTCGCTCGAGCTCGTTCGCCTGCTGCGACCGCTGCCGCGCCCGAGCCGGTCCCCCCTTCGCCGGCGATCACCTACCCGCGACCGACGACGACCGGCCACCGACTCCCCTCGCCGGCGCCGGCCGCCACCGCCTCCGTTCACGCTGTTTTGCCCCAAAAAGCCCCGTTTCTCCCTGTTTCTCCTGATTCGTACGCCCATTGAGCCCCTAACCCAAATTAATTTTTATATCTATCTATTATCCCCCATCTCCCCTATATATATTGAATATTATTCGCTGATTTGATCGTTTGATTTGCAGGCTAGCTTGGGGGAGCTTTGGGGAGCTTTTGGACGCGCTTTGAGCTTCGCGGCGGAGGCGTCTCTTCGCACACACTACTTATTGCTCTCACAGCGTGTTCAGGTACAGTCGTTCCATCATTTAGCACGTCGTTGTATTTATTTGGTTGGGACACGTCTCGCGGCACACATGCCGCCGCGCACTAGGCCACGTACACGGGGAGCCTCTTCGAAGCGGAAGAGGACCGATGATGCCGGTTCCTCTCACGCTAGGGAGGACTCCCCTCCACCTAGCCCACCACTGCCACCGCCACCTACACAGCCGATCCCTGCTAATCCTGTCCCTCCACCCGCTCCCGCCGTCGGGCCGATGGGGATTACGTTTCGAAATGACGCACACCGCGCCAGATTCGAGCGTATTTGCCATCGCTCGATAGTACCTTCTAGGTTCGCACACTTAGCCGACCTTGACCGCCTAGGGGTACTCGAGGGGCTTCTCACGTTGTACGACAATGTGGGATGGCATGATTTTTTGTCGGTGTCGGCGGATACTTACATCCGTTCGACACTAGAGGTCCTGAGCTCTATTGACCGGACCCCTGGATGATGCACATTCCGCTTGATGGATCGAGAGTGCGAGATCACTCTCGACATGCTTAGAGCATTCTTCCAATGGCCCGCCGTCCCTATCCCTGACCGCGCCTACACTCCCACGCACATCCCACCCCCGTCGTTCGACACCTCCACCTTCTGGACACGGATCACGGGATCCCCACTTGACTTTGACCCTAGCAGGGCCAAGGCCTCAGCTATCCTGCACCGTTGCCTCCGCATTGCACAGCGCCTCATGGCGACTACTTTCCTAGCGAGGTACGAGCCTGGGACCATGTCTACGCCAGAGCTCTACATGCTCTACGCGATGACTCGCCCTAGTGTTCTGGATAGGGGTAGCGACGACTTGGTCCCTGCCGTCGAGATAGATATTGCCAGTTGGTTTTTAGACCGCATTATCATTTCGGTGAGCGCTCGTTCACCTATCTATTGCGGCGGTCTGATCACTATTTTGGCCCTTATGACCGGCGTGGACCTACCTGACGACTTGCGTCGAGCACCGGGCCCCACTTCACTTTCGATAGATGTTATGGCCCGGATGAAGATGCTTCGTCCCCACGGTCGCCAGCACTGGGTGTGGTTGCACGGTCCCTTCAGCGCTGACTACATGGTTCTTCCGAGCCATGCTCGGACACACATTGGACCGGTTCACGGGGACTGGATTCTAGCGATGGACCTTCTTATCCCCTCCGCCTACATGCTTGAGCCTGAGGATGCTGAGCAGGCACCCCCTGCACCACCTGTCGACCCCGTGATCCCTCAGCCTGCACCTGCACTGTCTGCACCTCCTGACACCTCTGTCCACACGTCTGTTAGTGTCGGGAGCACTTTAGCTGAGTACACCACCACCACCACCACCACCACCGAGCCTATGTCCGTCGAGCCTATCACCTCTCTGAGCCCTGAGCGTCCACCCACCATTCTTGAGAGAGGCGAGTCTTCCTTTTCTGCTGCCGTGGAGACCCTCTCCCGATTGCTGTCCACGACTCCTAGGGAGTCCACTTTTGTGCCCTACACAGCCTCCCCAGTCGTCGACCTTACGGTCTCCACCACCCCCGTCTTTACCGAGAGCGTCGTGACATCTGTCCCCACTTCTGCGTCACTGACCTCTCCTGCTGCCTCGTCACCCATTTTAACTTACACCTCTGCTGCTGCTGCTTCCGCTTCGATCCAGCCTGCGTCCCAGCCTCACACCGAGGCTGGGCATCCCGTAGTGAGCACAGCACCCCTTCCACACTTTCCTGCTGGCCCCATCCTTTACACTGCCCGCCAGAGACAGCCCCACACCTCACCTGTTAGACCTGTGCGTCCCTCTGCTCCACCACCCCAGACACTCTAGTTCAGAGCATTCATGCTCTTGAGGGGGCTGTTAGTGGACTTCGAGGAGACTTTAGGGCCCTCTCTGCCACGGTCAGCGCCTGCAGTCCCGCGTCGCCATCCTTCCCAGTATTCAGGCTTGCCTGAATCAGATTCTGGCGCAATTGCCTCCACCACCCACACCCTCCCAGCAGCCACCACATCCACCACATCCACCACCACCTCTGCCACAGGATGGTGCTGGTGCAGCGCCACCACCAGCCTAGGCACACTCTTGATGCCTCTGATATTTTTGTCGTTTTGCTGCCCGTTTGTTCTTGGGCCTGGTGATTTTTTTGCCCCCCCTCCTCCACATACTCCTTTGGTGCCTTTCTGATCATATCTTTCTATAGCTTTTTGGGAGTGAGGGAGAGAATTTTTGGGGACACTTATATCTGCATCATCCTGATCTTTGCATGCATCACATTCATTCATATTTTATTTTCTTTTTCTTTTTCTTTCTTTTTCATCATGCATGCATCCTCACCCACCCCACCCACTTCACGTCTCTCGGTGTGCCACACTTTGCACATTGAGGACACTGTGCACTTCAGCTTGGGGGAGTGAGTTCTCACCCTTTTTATATTTTGCCACCCCTTATTTTTGATTTCTCACATTTTCTTTCCACTTTTGCACTTATTTTCACCACTTTTTCATTTTTTTATCATGCATCACTTTTTCTTTTCCTTTTTGAGTATACTGCATTGTCTATATAGTTCTATTTTCTTTTATCTTTGTTCAGTTCATCTTTTGCTAGAGATGATTTTTCTGTGATGATGATGACGTGGTGTTAGCTTATCTCTATGTGCATGCTATTTTGTCACGTCATAGCTTTTGTTTCAGATATCATATGCTATGTTCTACTTTGCATTTTGAAATAGTAACCCACTCTTTTCCTGTATGAATATGGATGAAATTCTGTTATTAGTTGATGTCTGATGATTCATATGTATGCTTTTCATAGAAAACACACCAAGCTTCACGCATTGATTGCTTATATCTGGAGTACTGCTTTCTTTTCTCATATCACTTCTTATTGCATGAATTGTACGCTTCACCTTCAGGTTGATTGAATGTTTGCTAGGATGATATATCTGGACTAGTTTACTTTTTGAGATTAACTGAGTAGATTATATTACTCTGCTGAAAGTTGTCGTGCACGTCTTATAGAGTGAACAGAGTGATACATTTATTTCATTCTCCACATATCTTGAGCATCATTTCTCTATTTGAAATTCATTGGTGAATCCCCCCTTTAGCAAGTCTATTATCGGCATTTCCCCCGCTATTAATTTTCATGCTCCAAATCCCCAAAATCAAAAAGAAAAAAAATATTTGCTTGTATATCCTTCTCTCTTTTGATTTGGGATCGCTTATGTATATATGTTTATTCAAAAAAAAGAGAAGAAAAAGAGAAAAGTTGAGAAAAAGAAAAGAAAAGAGAAAAGAAGTTCAAAAGAAGTTCATAACGATCCCATCTCAGACTATTTCTCTCTTTCTTCCCTCTTTTTTGTTTTTATTTTTACCTTTTTTGGAGCTTCAAAAGAAATGGGGAATGTACATATTGATTTGTTTATGCCACCACGCTTATGGATAAGCTTGGGGGAGAGGATCCAATGGTGTGTGAGAGAGTGACTACCTGACGGTGCATGACAACCTAGGCTAAGTAATCTTCTATACTCGGTGAGATTGCTAAAGTTTTACGAAATCCAGAAATCGACACCTAGCATTCATTTCATGAAAACCATACTTTTCTATCCTTTTCTATTCCATATCGTGTGATATCTCTTATACTCCTTATAGAAAGCATTCAATTGAAAAGTGTGTGATCTATGGTTATGCATACCGCTTTAGATGCTTCAGACGATGTTAATTCTAGAATGATTCCATATTTCATGCTATTTTGATATTTTCGGGGTTTTCTATTTCGAATGCATTATTATACTATGATATCGAGATAAAAGTCTGTGACATGTGTTTTATATTCGATGTATGCTATATGAGTAAGCAAAACCCACGTCCTGAGAAAAATGATCTAGCACCTCTCTTCTTCGCTTTCTATTCTATTTTTATTTTTTATTTTCCTTCTTTTCCATTATTTTGCCCGTCGGGTTTACTTTTTACTCATCTTCCTCGAGGACGAGTAAGAGGTAAGCTTGGGGGATTTTGATCACTCTGTATTTTACACCCTTTTTCTGCATGTTTGCATGCCACTTTGATCGCTCATATCGCGTTTTTCATGATTATTCGACAATATTGCGATGCTTTTCACGATTTCTTATTTTTGTCGTATTTCAGGAGATACGGAGCGATTCGGAGTGATTTTGAGATCAAGAGGATTTGCACCCACTCCGGAGTGTCATCCAAGGCTCCTCTGGGGACTATTCGGTGATGGAAGACAATTGGAAGAAGAAGGAACTTCATAGGAGCGACGCGGAAGCAAAACGATGAAGATTGGGCATTTGCAGCATCTCACTCGGCCGAGTGAAGCACTCACTCGGCCGAGCAAGAAGACCGCTCGGCCGAGCAGACCGGACACGCTCCAACAGAATGAATTAGGCGTGCACTCGGCCGAGGGACGATATCCCACTCGGCCGAGTATGAAGATCGCATCGCTCGAGTGACATGGAAAATCCACCATAAAAAAGCCGACTTACTGGAAATGTACAAGCTTTTGACGGTTCCGACTCGGCCGAGCAAGAAATGCCCCTCGGCCGAGTGAGTAAATCCACTGGCTGAGTCACCTCTGAAGACAGACCCCCAAAAATCCCCAACTTACTGTAATTGTACAGGGTCTGTCACTCGGCCGAGTGAGCCGCCCTGCCTGCTGCGTAAACTGCGATTTCTGGGCTGCGCAGGGGCATTTTTGTCACGATTTTTTGGTCGATTTTGAGGAGTATTTAAACCCAGTTTTTGCCCTAGTTTAGAAGAACTTTTTGATACTTTTGGCAGCCTTTTTAGAGAGCTTTTTAGATCAATAGATTTAGCTTTTCTCTTGAAGATTAAAAGGTTATTTTTGTTGGATGCTATTGGGTTCTCATTGGTTTGTCAATCTTCTTATCAAAACCCCTATTTTTGTTGATAATATCTCTAGTGCAATGAATTGTGTTGATTTGCTATTGATTTTCTCATGAATTGCATGATGATTAGTGAGTAGTTTTATTGTCCTAGGGCATATGGATGAATCATATGAATCCTATTTCTAAATTATGATGACTTGGTGAAATTCTTGCTAGAATTGATGAGGGTTAGGTTGGGATTGATTAATTACGGATAGCTATGGATTCATATTGATTGGGATTTGCAAGAGATTGGATCCCAATTGATAGGAAGCCCTAGAAATTCGAGTTAGATTTACGATTGGACTTCCCTAGAATTGGTTTGCAAGAGATTGGGCCAAAGCTAGGGTTTTTAATCGTGCTTCTATACCAATATCCGTTTACAAGAGATTGGACGGGTAGGAACTATCTCAACCTAGGTCGTAGCTCGAGTTTGCACGAGAATGGGCTCGAGATACGGTTGAACGATGATGTCATTCTTCACGCTAGCGGCTTAG
This sequence comes from Scilla litardierei, assembly GCA_030789695.1. Classification (NCBI taxonomy): domain Eukaryota; kingdom Viridiplantae; phylum Streptophyta; class Magnoliopsida; order Asparagales; family Asparagaceae; genus Scilla; species Scilla litardierei. The sequence goes on from CM061142.1 coordinate 747,087,943, forward strand.
GTTAGGGTTTGCAAGAGATTGGGCCCTACCCTAGGTTCGCTATAGACCGGCAATAGCGCGAGAGCGTGAGCTTGGTTCTACATTTAGTTGCGACTAGTTCACCTAAAATTCAAGTCTAGCAATGATGTAACCTACGAATCACAACGATGAGATACGGTCCATAGCGGGGATTCCCTTTCCCTATGCGCTTTATTTCATTGATATTTCTATCGACATTCGAACGATTGTGACAATTTTACCCCAAATTATTCTCGACCATTTTGATAGCTAGGTGATTGGAAAGAGACACTGTCATTGTTCCTCCCTGAGTTCGATACCCGCTCGCCACTATGCCGTGCGCTTGCGATAAGACTACGAGTCGCTCGTCCCGGGTGCGTGTGCTTACCGGGGAGTCGATCACTTACCCTCACTCATAATTCAACATAGGATTCTTAACCTAGCGTTTGAGCCCGAATGACCTAGCGGGGATTCCTGTTGCCCTAGATTTCTTTAATCTTGCGAAACCAATCATTGTGACAATGATTTCTCTTGTGATAACCCCTGACCATGTATGCTCTCACTCCTATTGAACTAAACACATAATGAATGCCTCCCAGAGTTCGACACTTTTTATATATACTACACCACCATACACTTGTGGTGAGTTGCACTTTCGGGTGTAAATCCGGAGCCGAACAAGTTTTTGGCGCCGTTGCCGAGATGCAACAGTTAGGTTTAGTTTAGAGTCGTAAAGTGCTGGTTCCACCCATGCTCTACCTTCCATACTTCTTTTTATTTTCTTTTTACTATATTTCTCTTGTGCTAACATTCCTTTCCAGCCTATCTTTATTTGCCGATCATACATTTGGAAAGCTGCAATGTGTTGGCAAAGCACTCCCGTTCAGAATCCATATGGAGAGGAGGATCCATTCCAGTATGCATTTGGTGGTATGCTGAACCATGTCAGATCTACTGTTTTTCTGTTCTTCAAGGCTATTGACGCAAAGGAATTTGAAATTCTAAACTATATTGCGGAGCAGATCCACTTAGGTGCTCTTGAGAACGACGTTCATGCCAGCATTAAAAGGGATATGGTTTCCTTCTACATCAAGGACATTCCACAAGTTGGCTCTTCTGATACACCAAATGATCTTAATGCTTTGAATAACATTGTGAATGAAGCCAGGTACGACGGGCTATCGTTCATCTCGTCAACGGATCCATCTGCACCACATCTATCAGAATTCATCTCAGAATACTATGTCGATACCAACAACATTCCAGAAGGGATTCGTGTACGAGTTGATACTCACGGGATGTACTTCTTCACCGCCAACATCCCATTTGCGGAGATATTCGAGCACCTTGTCTTGGAGGGATGGATAAATCTCGAAAACATGAATTCCTAAGAGACTGACAATTCCTATGGAAGTGATTTGGATTATGTACATAATGATGCATGGTCAGATGAGAACGTTCCCCTTGTTGATAGTACAGCTCGGAAGGACTCAAGAACTCCGATGATCCAAAAGCAGAGCATGCGGAAATCTTTTACGAGGCACACTCGCCAACCAGCTCAAGCTCAAGCTACGAGATGGCATCAGACAGATCCATCTCAGATGAACCAACACCTGAGGAAGAGGCAGTACAGTCGCACAGGCAAGTATGACATGAGGTATAGTACCCCCCTAAGGTAGAACTCAAACCTCTGCCTGCCAACCTTAAATATGCTTTCTTGGGTGAAAATCACGGTTATCATGTTATAGTTAATGCTTCGCTCACTAAACCTCAACTTGAGGACCTTTTGAAAATTCTTAGGGAGCATAGAGACGTAATAGGATATAGTATCACCGATTTAAAGGACATTAGTCATGGGCTGTGTGAGCATAGGATTCACCTCGAAGATAACAATTCCACCTCTATAGAACACCAAAGACGCTTAAATCCAAATTGAAAGAGGTTGTAAAAAAAGAGGTTCTAAAACTACTCGAAGTAGATATTATTTATCTTATCTCAGATAGAAAGTGGGTCAGTTTTGTCCAAGTCGTGCCCAATAAGGGTGGCATGACTGTCATAAGAAACGATAAAAACGAGTTGATACCAACTAGGACCATCACTGGCTGGAGGATGTGCATAGACTATAGAAAACTCAACAAAGCCACCCAAAAAGATCACTTCCATATCACGTTCATAGACCAAATGCTTGAGCAACTTGCCACGCATAACTATTTTTGTTACCTTGACGAGTATTCGAGGTTTGTCCAAATCCCGTTACATAAGAAAGACCAAGAGAAGACGGCTTTCACATGCCCTTATGGCATACCGAAGGATGCCATTCGATTTATGTAACGCACCTACGCCCTTTCAAATGTGCATGACTTCTATCTTCTTTAATTTTATCGAAGATATCATAAACGTATTCATGGACCATTTCTCCGTGTACGGCACTGAGTTCGATTCCTGCTTAGCGAACCTAACTAAGGTTCTAGGGCGATGCCATGAGCATAGCCTTACTCTGAAATGGGAGAAATTCCATTTTATGGTAACTGAGGGAGTTTTCTTTGGGCAAAAAATTGATGTAATCAATGAACTTCCCCCACCGACCAATCTTAAGGGAATTCCGGGCTTTCTCGGGCATGCGGGGTTTTATCGCCACTTCATTAAAGATTTTTTGAAATCGCACTCCCTCTCACTGAGCTACTTGTAAAAGACATGCCATTTAATTTTTCTGATGCATGTTTTGAAGCTTTTAACAGATTGAAAGAAGCTCTCATTTCTGCTCCAGTCATCTATCCACTGGACTGGAATTCGCCATTTGAATTAATGTGTGACATAAGAGATAATGTTGTGGGTGTCGTATTAGGCCAGAGGAAAGAGGGGAAGCTGCATGCTATCTATTATGCAAGCACGACGCTGGATGAGGCGCAGAGGAATTACACCACCACTGAGAAGGAACTGCTAGCAGTGGTGTATTCCACTGAGAAGTTCTGACAATACCTTCTGTGGTCAAAGGTCATAATCCATGCAGATCACGCGACCTTGAAATATCTGCTGAGCAAGAAGGATGCTAAACCGCGGTTGATAGGATGGATTCTCCTCCTTCAGGAGTTTGACGTCGAAATCAATAACAAGCAGGGTGCGAAGAATGTGGTAGCAGACCATTTGTCCCGGCTCATTTGTAGGGACAAGGATGTCAGTTTGCTTATTGATGGCTTCTTTGCTGGAGAACATTTGCTTGCAGTCGATTCCACCAACACGCCATGTTACGCCGACATAGTCAATTTTCTGGTGAGTGGAATCTTGCCCCATGGATTAGTCACTTATCAGCGAAGGAAGTTTCTGAGCGATGCCAAGAATTATTTCTGGGATGATCCTCATCTCTATAAATCATGCTCAGACGGGATCATCAGGAGGTGCATCCCTAAGGAGGAGACCACTTCTGTCATCTCTCACTGTCATGATCAGCCTTGTGGAGGTTACACAGCAGTTACAAAGACCATGACAAAGATTATCCAATTCGGGTTCTACTGGCCAACACTTTTCAAGGACACCAATGATTATATCAAAGGATGCGACAGATGCCATATGACTGGGAACATCAAAAGGAGGGATGTGATGCCTCTTAAAAGCATTTTGGAGATCGAGTTATTTGACTACTGGGGGGATCGACTTCATTGTTCAATTCCCGACAAGATATGGGAGCAAATACATCCTGGTAGCAGTGGACTATGTTTTTAAGTGGGTGGAGGCCATAGCCACCCCCACCGAATGATGCAAGGGTCGTAGCAAAGTTTTTCAAACAAACTATCTGCCCCCGCTTCGATGTGTCAAGGACAGTTATAAGTGAAGGTAGCAGTCACTTCATTGAAAAGAAGTTTGAAGCCGTACTCAAGAAACACAGGGTGCATCATAGGATTGGGCTCGCCTACCACCCACAGACCAATGTGCAAGTAAAGATCTCCAACAGGGAGATAAAGACGATTCTTGAAAAGACAGTGAGCTCGTCAAGGAAGGACTGGTCCTAGAAGCTGAGTGATACGCTTTGGGCATACCACACAGCTTTCAAGACCCACATCGGCACCACCCCTTACATATTGGTTTATGGAAAAGCTTGCCACCTTCTGGTGGAACTGGAGCACAGAGCTTTTTAGGCTATCAGAAAGCTCAACTACGATTATAAGAGTGCAGGAATGCGTCGCCTCTTGGATATCAACGAATTAGAGAGCTCATGAGAAATGCCTACGAAAATGCCAGGATATATAAGGAGAAGACTAAAATCTATCACGACAACCTGATCACTGTGAAGCGTTTCGATGTAGGAGCCAAGTACTCCTCTATAATTCAAGACTGCGGCTCTTTCCAAGGAAGTTGAAGTCTCGATGGTCCGGCCTATTCAAAGTCCTTCAGGTATTCCCAAGCGGATTGGTGGAGATTGAAGGAAAGACTAGATCGTTCAAGATTAATATGCAAAGATTGAAGCCCTACACGACCTGCGAGCCGATTAGCAGGAGAGAGACTCACATTCTCACTGTTTGTTCTTCTACATGACATCACCTGAGGTTGGGGGAGATCGTTGTGCCAATTCGGTATTTTCGTTCCACCTCTCCCCAGATTTTATCTCACCCAACTTTATAATTGGTGGTGGTGCCAGATTTCTCGTCTACTTGTACTCTTTCTCTCCCTATTTTTTTGGTGCCCATCTGTCTACATGGGGCCAGTGTCGTATAGCTTGGGGAGACTTATTTTGATGTGTTTGTCGTATCATCATCATCATCATCTGCATGTTTATCGTATATAGTCGCATTAGGATCATGCATTTGCATTAGCTTATATTTTCCTTTTATTTTTCTCATTTTTAGGATTTTTTATTTTTGTTTTATGTTAACCCGCCCCCTACCCTTAGCCTCGTTTTCCAACTTTACTCGCGTGTTCTCAGCATGGAGGACACTGTTGTGTTAGGCTTGGGGGATGAGCGTTATCGCTTTTATTTATTTATTTTATTTTTTCGCTTTTAATTTTAATTTTTCCATCTTTTTCATCCCATTTTCTTCTTTTTTTAGAATCATCATGCTTTTTCTGTTTCGTGTGCTTGCATGTTGTTCTTTTTTCATTTTCTCTATTTTATTTTCTTCCTTTTGCTAGGCAAATTCTCTGTGATAATATATCTTATGCTTTTACTGCTGTCATAACACTTATTATTCATGTCATGCTACTTAGAGTATTTCATAATCTTAATCTTAATACGTACTTGCAATAAATTTCTTTTGATGACCTCTAGCGTAAATGCATGAAACCTATCGAAATTGAATGTGTATAATAGGGTTTATTATGCTTTCGTTAGATACACACCAAGATTCGTGCATCACTAGCATAACTGAAGCCATGCTATTATATCTTTTTCAAAATTCTTATTGCATGCTTGATTTGAAACTTGACTGCTTGACGACACTGCTTGTTGATAGGATTGGGAATACCCGTGCTTATGATAGAGATTAGTTGATGTACTATCTTACTGAACCGTTTGTGCACAATTTTGAGTGAATTGAGTGTTTTCAATAATTCCTTCTCCACTAGTTGAAATTCTCCCCAAAATTGTCTACGCTTTACCCCTTTTCCCAAATTCCTACATATTCCCTATTTGATTTGAAAAGCCATAAATTCAAAATTTGACTCAAAATTCCCATGGAGCAAAAATCAAAAATTTGCAAGTGCAAATCAAAACTCCTATGACATAAAAAGAAATCAAAAGAGTCAAAATCAAAAATCAAAGTTCAAAAAGTTCAAATTCCAAAACAACTCCTTGAAGGAAAAATAATTTCTTGGGAAACAAAGCCAAGAATTCCTATTCTATCAAAAATATGATACACTGAGCTAGACAAGCTTGGGGGGGGGGAGTCCAATGACCAAATGAGTGAACAAGACATTAGAGTGGAGTTGTGCACGAACAGGAAAGTTCGATAATCTTGAAACTTAAGGATAAAAATTGAGTGACGAGGATTTCCTACGATTTGATATAAGTAAGTGTATGTCTTGACTTTTATTCTATTCTATGCTGCATGTCTTGTATGAAATTTCTACGCTTCAGTTATAGCTCCTGATTGAAAAGTATGTCACCAATGTTATGTATGCTCGATGCTATGAAACATAAGATGTGGACATAGGTGAAGTGTATAAACCCTAGAGAGATCCCTTTTATTTAATCTTAAACTTTTAAGTACTTCACTTTTATAAGATATGGAATCTCTAGGTAGCATATGAGTTATTTTCAAAGTTGTTGTGATACGCAGTGAATGTCATGAGATCTGAGAGAATAGTTTTGCACTTTTCTCGTCTTTGCGTTCTTTTCTGTTTTTATTAATTTTATTCCTAGGTGAACTCCTCATTCGTCTTACTCGGAACGAGTAAGGGTTAAGCTTGTGAGATTTTGATGTGTCCATAATTTCAATCATTTTCATGCATAAATTCATACCATTTTCATCGCTCAAAGTTCACTTTTTAGTATTTTATCATGTATTTCACGATATTATTGATTCTCGTATCAAATTGTGGATTTTCAGGAATTTCGAAGCGATTTGGAGCTATATTGGACGATGGACACGAGCGCCGATGTCAGAGTGTCAATGGAATCGTGCTTGATGAGCTGAAGCTATTGGATAGGAGCAAAAGAAGAAGAGAAGAAGAGAGAACCAAAAGAAAAAGAAGAAGATCGGGAGAAAGTGGTCTGGAGGCTGCCAAAATCCAGACTGCTTGGCCGAGCGGCATGACCCACTCGGTCGAGTTGGTGTCACGAAGAGGAAAAAGAAAGTGAAGGCAAGAGGAGGTCGAATGGAAAGATGTCGCTCGGCCGAGCGACCAATGCGCTCGGGCCGAGCGACCCCCACTGGTTTGCCTAGAATTCTCTGTCTCCTTAGCTCGGCCGAGCGACCCCCACTGTTTTTGCCTGGAATTCTCTGTCTCCTTAGCTCGGCTGAGAGGCCATCATACTCGATCGAGCTGCCTCTTTTACCAGATCCATGAAATGAAGCACCAAGATGGCGCTCGGTCGAGCGATTGGTCGTTCTCGACCGAGTGCCATGCCGCCAGACTTACATTAATGGTTTTTAATTGGATTTTGGTTTGGTTTTCTTGGGATCAGCAAATTTTAGCAGGTTTGTATAAATAATAACTCTTAATTAGTTTAAGGGGGCTGGGATTTTCTCTAACTTTTTGTTAGCCGTCACCTCGGATAACGAAGAACGTCTCGTCTTTTGCTATGATTCGATCTCTTATGAACTGTTAGAGTTTCATTATTTTAATATATTTCTGCGTTATTTGTGATCCTCTGTCTTTTGATACCAATTTCTTATGCTTGCAATGTCTCTTGATATTTTTTATATTGTTTTGATTATTATTTCCATCGCCATGCTTGAGTAGTGTGTTTCTAGGGTTTAGGGATGAACCCTAGGATCCTAGGGATCGAATGCTGGTTGCCCTTAGTTGAATGAATATATGGTTACACTATGATCGATTGAACACAGATTTTGGGGGATTAGCCCTAGAATTGGAGACCCGTGAGAACGACTCCAAATCTAGGGAAAATCCACACGAATCTGATTAGTGTTTAGTAATCGCTTTCTAGGGCTCATGCTCACGAGAGTGGCATGTGCACTAGGGGTCACTACTAACCCTTAATTTTCTAGTTGGTGCCCTATGAGAGTAGCCCGACTACTATAGCAAATCATAATGTAGTGTCTCAACCTTAGTCCATGGTAATGGATGCAGGTTTTGACATGAGAAATGTGTGAAGTGTAATATTGTATGTAAGTGTGAAGCCAAAGGAAAGTGCGGCGACACATTGAAATACGTTAGACGAGTAGCTCAATGGTGGTTGACTACTTGTTCTTATTCTCGGATGTGACACTCTCACCCTAACTCATAATTCAACATAGGATTCTCAACCTAGCGTTGAGCTCGAATGACCTAGCGGGGATTCCAGTTGCCATAGATTCCAGTTGCCATAGATTTCTTTAAACTTGCGAAACCAATCGTCGTGACAACAATTTCTCTTGTGACAACCCCTGACCATGTATTCTCTCACTCCTCACGAACTAAACACATAACGACTGCCTCCCCAGAGTTCAACACTTTTTATCTATAATACACCACCGTACACTTGCAGTGAATCGCGCCTCTGGTTGTAAATCTGGAGTCGAACAGTTGTTCCGTGCAAGAATATATGCATTGTTTAACAATGTCTCCGCATCGAGTGTTTATGAGACCAGCCACTACCATCTAATGGTATATATTAATACACACTGGACTATCTAAAATATCGATGTTTTGTCTCGATATTCTATGACCAGTAACATTTAGGACATATGCTAAAGTAGATACATTAGTCCTCATTATCATGATCTCAGAATGATCCCAATGTTCCTCACATAAGTCCAAGGACTTTATTCATGCAATATAAACACACCAACATACTCAGTAGTGGAAAAGAGAATTACATAGATACATGATACCAAATAACATATTATTATTTTGAACAAGATGGAAATTACAATAATTTTCTGAAGTGCATATATTCCCTAACATCTCCCACTTTCACCTACAGCTAATTATTACAGTATCTCATACCGATTTTATCCACTAAACACTCCAGTCTATTTTGTGGAAGGGCCTTCATTAGTGGATCTGCTGCATTATCCTTTGTGCTAACTCTTTGTATCTCAATGTCACGACATCCTTGGATTTCACTTATCAAGTGAAACTTTCTTAGGATATGCCTGGATTTTTTGTGAGGTCTAGGTTTCTTGGTAAGAAAGGTGCCGCATTGTTGTCGCAATACAAAGGTATTGGATCAACAATCAAAGAAACCACTCCAAGTTCTGTAACAAACTTCTTTATTTGGACCTCCTCCTTTGTTGCATCATTAGCTGTGATATATTTGGCTTCCATTGTCAAATTTGCTACAGTGTCTTATTTGAAACTCTTCTAAATCATTGTCTCTCCATTGAGGGTGAAAACAAATACTGACATCGACTTGTTGTCATCTATGTCATTTTGTAAACTTGAGTCAGTATAAGCTTCTACTGAAAGAATACTACTCTCACCGTATACTAAGAAATATCTTTTGTCCTTCTTAAGTACTTAAGTATGCTCTTTACGGTAGTCCAATGTTTAAATGATATATACTCCGGCCGGAGTTCTCCATGTGCGTATTTGACATATCATGTTGTACATAGCATGGAATATATGATAGATCCTCCAGCCAAAGCGCATGTAATCTTACTCATGTGACCATTCTCCTCATTTGTCTTAAGAGATATATTGTTGGAGAGAGTTATTCTATGTCAAGTTGGTACCGTACCACGCTTGGAGTTCTTCATGGTAAACCTCTTTAACATGATGTCTATATGCCTAAGCTGGGACAATCTCAGCATCCTACTTGATCTATCTCTATATATCTTTATACAAAGTATATATGATGCCTCTCACAAATCCTTCATGGAGAAGGTTTGTGATAACGATACTTTGATTGATTCCAACAATCCTATGTTGTTGCCAATTAACAGTATACCATCCACGTAAAATACAAGAAATGAGACAGTGCTCCCACTGACCTTCTTATAAACGCATAGTTCATACTCATTCTTGATGAAGCTAAACATTTTGACGATCTCATCTAATCGGTTGTTCCAGCTCTTTGACACTTGCATTAATCTATAAATAAATTTAAGCAATCTGCAAGATTTTTTGTCGTTCCCACTGACTTCGAAGCCCTCTAGCTGTGTCACGTAAACACATTCTTCTAAATCATCATTTAGAGAACCTCTCGCTACATCTACTTGCCAGATCTCGTAGTCATGGTAAGCTGCTATGGCAAGCAGAATCCGAATGGATTTATGCATGGCTACTGGTGAAAAGGTTTTTTCATAGTCTATACGAAGCATTTGACAATATCATTTAGTCACTAACCTTGCCTTGAAGGTCTCCACCTCCCTATTTGTGCAAATCTTCTTCTTGAAGATCCATTTGTTCCATATGGGGTTTACCCCTTCAGAAACATCCTCCAAAATCCATACATTAGTAGAGTGCATGGAATCCATTTCAGATTTCATTACGCCAAGCCATCTTGCACAGTCTCCACTCAGCATGGCTTCTTGGAAACTGGTAAGACCATCGTCATCCATGCTGCTATCCTTTACTCCACCATCAAGAAGAAAACCGGTATCTCTCTGGTGGATGGGAATGCCTACCAGATCTCCTGAATAGCCGAGGTTCATTAAGATGAGCATTGATGTCTGGATCTGTCTATTGGTCCATTGAAGTTTGCGTTTCTGGACCCTCTTCCAGATCTATCTCTTTGAGGGATGTCTCTTCATTAAAATACTCCTTCTACATGAAGGTGGCATGTTGGGCAACAAACACTTTTTGTTCCTCAGGATGATAGAAAAGATATTGACGCACCCGAAACCTACACCTAGATTCCACCCGGCGGTGTCACGATCGCCAGGCGTGGTACGGCCCTTAGATTTCAATTCTGGGCTCGATCTGCAAGCAGACGGTGTCAAGTTATAGTATAAATGATATCGAATCCCACAGGGACGGTGATAGTGTATTTGGGTTCTCAGTTCACTTCTATATCTCGAAGTGAGATAGCTATCGGGTTTGGAGGATTGTGTGTTGTGTTGTTGTTGTTTTAATAATAAAAAGGACTAGGACGTTAGGGAACACCGCTAAGATCTTCGGGGATCGACGTTGGAATAAAATTCTTACGTTGCATTAGGGTTATGGGATTAATCTCCCAATTCGTACCACTCTCTTGGGTTAGAATTGTGAGGTATTTCGGTAGCTCTCGTTGACTGATTAGGGTTCACTATTGTATATTTTATCCCTCATTAGATGGCATTTTGTGCATAATTTGTGTTCATTTTGGCTCCGATACGTGCATTTTGATGATATTACTTAATATTGGAGCTTACCGTTTTTATTTGCTTAAAACATAATTTTTACAGCTTATTAGCATCTTTATCTTGGTCTCCTATTATTTTTCAGTTGAATTTTGTGAAGTTCCGATTCCAACGCATATTTTTCCAGAATTTTTGGAGGTCGGAGCAATTTACTGTATTTTTTGGAAGACATGATGATGGTGCTGAAAATTTCTGGGCTAGAAAGTCTGCTTTTCCCCTCTTGTGCAGAATTCTGCTATCATTCCAGTGTATATTCCGGTCTACTGATATTTTTTTGTTGTTGTACACTTTCTTACGGTTTCATCACCTCCTGGAACACGTCATTCCGAGGTCGGATGATTTTTCTAGAATTTTCGCAAGACAGGGTGACGGTGCTGAAAATTTCTACAGATTTGCCCCTCTTGTGAAGAATTCTGCTATTATTCCAGTATATATTCCGGTCTAATGATATTTTTCTGTTATAGTACACTTTGTTACGGTTCCATCGCCGCCTAGAATACGTTAATCCGAGGGCGGATGATTTTTCTAGAATTTTCACAAGACAGGGTGACGGTGCTGAAAATTTCTGCAGATTTTGGCGTTGCTTGCGGGTTTGAGCCAGAATCCGACCCATTTGACTTAAACACAGACCCGATAAGCCGTGTTTGAGTTATATTGCGAATTTAGGGGGGTTTTCCGCCCTAGTTCTTTTTTTAACTGAAATTAGAGAGCTTGGAGGCCAGGGGGGAGGATGATGAAGCTTGGAGCTTGGAGGAGCATTTGGGAGAGGCGGATTTTCATCTTGGAGTGACACTTGGGACACTTGGGTGAAATCTGTCCATTCTCTTGTGTATTTGATTTAGGTTTTTGTGTTGTAATTTGGATGATAGTTTTGAGTAAAGACTTCTCCTTTTTCATCATGATGTCTAAATCTCTCTTGTGTGATTGTGTTTTGTGATTGTTGTTGCTTGGGTTGTGATTTTATCTCTAGCATGTTTCTATTTCCTATTTGGTGGATGAAACTTTGAGATGTTGCTTGTTGATGGAACCCTAGTGGGTAATTCATAGAGAGGAACTATCGTAGTCGACCCTCTCTTCTTTGCTCAAAGTATTTCTCGTTGTTTCATACACTACTTTTATTGTGCCCCACATGTTCGATGAAATGCCACACCCACCGATTGATCGGCCCTTAGCCGGGAGATCAATTGAGTTATATTTGGGATGAATTCCCACACACACGGCCTCATTCACACACACACCACATGAGTCCTCGTTGCTTGTCGATTCGGCTCTCCACCCACTTAGGATAGATTTTGGTTTCACCACACTTTTTCCCACACTCATCCACCGTTAGCGAGGTGGTTGTAACACACTTTATTTTTCTTTATCGATCAAACTTGTGAATATAGAACGAATTGTCCCTGTGATCCGACCCGGTACTCACCGGTTATAATTTATTGCATTGACACTCCTACGCTTGGGAGTGGAGGGCGTGCCTCGTGCGCGTCCTTCCGTGTCAACCAATTGGCGCCGTTTCCAGGGACAACAGTTTCTATTATTCACATTTTTTGATTGATTTCGAAAGTTTTAGTGTGATACTACTATCTCTTAGTGTGAGTCTTTTCGATTCTTCATCTTTCACTTATTGTTCATCCTTATTTATTTTACGCTTTTTGAGTCTTTTTGATTGTTTGTTTTTGTTTTTTTCAAACATGGCAAGTACTTCAAACTCTCTTGGGTTTGACATGCGGGTGACCAAGTCCCTACCGAGATTCCTTGGTAAGGGTGCGGAGAGCCCTTACCTACATATTAAGAAGTTTGAGAGTGCTTGCAAGCTTCATTTTGATGGGAACACATGTGATGAAAAGTTTTATCTTAAATTTTTTTCCTATTCGTTGGATGGTAGTGCATTAAAATGGTTTAAAGTTTATCTCCCTCATCTTAGTCCATCTTGGCCTGTACTAAAGCACAAATTTTGTATGAAGTTTTTCCTATCTTACCGGACCAAAACATGGCAAGGAAGAATGGTGAACTTTACTCAGCGCATCGGTGAGACATTTTTTCAGGCTTGGATGCGATTTTCAGAGTTAGTGTACGGTTGTCCACAGCATGGATTTGACAGGGTGCGTCTTCTTGGATTCTTCTTGGATGGTCTGCTTCCGGAGACGCAAAATTTTGTAGATTTGTTGGACAACGGCCACTTTTTGGACATGGATGAGAATGCAGCTTGGCGTTATTTGGAGTCTTATAAGGAGGAAGATCACACATTGGTAGTGACTCCAAATGAGCCAAGCAATGAAGTTTTGGTCCACCAAGCCCCGAATGAAGTAGTTCTTTTGGATCTCACCCCACCGGTAGTTGAAGAATTGAGTGCCCCATGCCAAGCAGTATTTGAGGAACCAAGTGTTGGCATGGAGGAGTTGGTTGAGCCGATGGAGGAAATTATCTTGACGGTATCTCCTATTTCTGCTGGGCCATGTCAATTAGTTGTTGAGGAATTGGTTGTTGACATGGTGGAGATATAGGAGTCGATTATGCGCACACTTGGGAGCAAAGTGGGCGAGGAGGATTGTTCTTGTATTGATGAGCCTGAAGAAGAGGCAAGCAAGGATGAGTTTATACCACATGCTATCATGGATCCCAAGCTTCCCTCTCCTTCGGTAGTTTCTATGGAGATAGCACTTCCTCCCCCGATTGATATTGAATGCCGCGGGGATGAGCTTCAAACCACATCATATTCAACCATCCAGGGAGTTTTCTCACACATTCATCATACTTTTCATTCCGTGTTTTATATTGATAATTATGTGTGGATGTCATTTTTTGGGAACGTGTCCCCATCTCTTTCTTACCCAACCCGTCTCCTTCCTTATATAAGTACACACTTTGAGGAGATGCTTGGGGTTGTGTACGTGGCCGCAATTGCCACGTTTGGTCGAGGAGCATTGGCGGAGGAAATAAAAGGAGCGTTGGAACAATTGCCACCGCCGATGGAAATTTTGGATCCGCCATTTGCCACGGTGTGTTCTTTCCAATAGTGTAAATAAATAAATGTTTTATTTTAGTGCTTTTGTATGTATTTCTTTTCTTTTCTAGGATCTTTTGCCGAGATCTAATACTCTCCCAACATTGAGGACAATGTGTATTTTAAGTTGGGGGGGAGAGTGTTAGAATCTTTGGGATTGTTAGATTTTGATGTTAGCTTTAAATGTTTTTTTGAGATACCTCTATCTTGCTCTCATCCAATGATCTTTATTGCATATTTTTTTGGCCTCCTTGTCCATACGCCGCTTGCTTTGTGCTTAGTCCCTACATGCTTAATGACATGCAATTTTTCGGATTATCATTTTGGTATCAAATTCATAAATGTTTGATTGGCGTGTTTTATTTCTTTTCCAATTTGGATTCAAATGCTAATATGCCATGTATGAGACTATTTCATATATTGTGATGCTCTCTTTGAGATAATTTTGGAAAAGTTTGGTGTAAGTAATTGCATGAGTTGAGATGAATGGTATAGTTTTTAATGGGATTGGGTGTGGCCATTTGGTTATGTTTTGTTTTCTTCTTAAGGAGTGGATGGATAAGTTGATAACTCGTGTTGAGAATGAAAAAGAGAGTAATATAAGTGAATGGTTTTCCTAATCAAATCGAGTAGCCGGTGCCCCACGAAACATTGGGGAGGAAGCCAAAAATGAGATTTATGGGATCATTCCATCCCTTTGCCTATATAGCGTTATCCGGTGTATGCAAAGGTGGCGTGTTTGCATTTCATAGTGTTATCGCGTGAATGCAAAACAAAAACATCAAAAAAAAGAAGGAAAAAGAAAAGAAAAGAAAAATGAATGAATAAATGAAAGAATAAGCAACATGAGTTATGCAATCTCATCTCCCACCTTTTAGAAGAATTTCTTTTGTTTTGGCCATTTCCATGAAAGTTAGAAACCATGACATTGTGATATATCCCAAAGAATGTGATACGATGCTTACCACTTTACTTTTCTTTGAATTGGATTGAGGAGAATGTCATTTGTTATTTCCTTTCATACATTGGGTAAATTGGCTTTGAAATCACTTGGAAATAATATTTTTGGGTTGCCAAGAGGATATCTGGAGTTGGTGCATGTTTTCCCTTTTAATCCAAATTTATCGCATATTTTGCTAATACTAGCAAAAATCTAGTAGGGGTGTGTGATTAGGGTTCAATATTATATATTTTACCCCTCGTTAGATGGCATTTTGTGCATAATTTGTGTTCATTTTGGCTCCGATACGCGCATTTTGATGATATCACTTAATATTGGAGCTTACCGTTTTTATATGCTTAAAACATAATTTTTACAGCTTATTAGCATCTTCATCTTGGTCTCTTTTTATTTTTCAGTTGAATTTCATGAAGTTCCGATTCCAACACATATTTTTCCAGAAATTTTGGAGGTAGGAGCAATTTACTGTATTTTTTAGAAGACAGGATGACGGTGCTGAAAATTTCTGGGCTAGAAAGTCTGTTTTTCCCCTCTTGTGCAGAATTCTTCTATCATTCCAGTGTATATTCCGGCCTACTGATATTTTTTTGTTGTTGTACACTTTGTTACGGATCCATCGCTGCCTGGAACAAGTCATTCCGAGGTCGGATGATTTTTCTAGAATTTTCGCAAGACAGGGTGACGGTGCTGAAAATTTCTGCAGATTTGCCCCTCTTGTGAAGAATTCTGCTATTATTCCAGTATATATTCCGGTCTAATGATATTTTTCTGTTATAGTAGACTTTGTTACGGTTCCATCGCCGCCTGGAACACGTTAATCCGAGGGCGGATGATTTTTCTAGAATTTTTGCAAGACAGGGTGACGGTGCTGAACATTTCTGCAGATTTTGGCATTGCTTGCGGGTTTGGGCCAGAATCCGACCCATTTGACTTAAAAACAGACCCGATAAGCTGTGTTTGAGTTATATTGCGAATTTGGGGGTTTTTTTCAGCCCTAGTTCTTATTTTTAACTGAAATTAGAGAGCTTGGAGGCCATGGGAGGAGGATGATGAAGCTTGGAGCTTGGAGGAGCATTTGGGAGAGGAAGATTTTCATCTTGGAGTGACACTTGGGTGAAATCTGTCCATTCTCTTGTGTATTTGATTTAGGTTTTTGTGTTGTAATTTGGATGATAGTTTTGAGTAAAGACTTCTCCTTTTCCATCATGATGTCTAAATCTCTCTTGTGTGATTGTGTTTTGTGATTGTTGTTGCTTGGGTTGTGATTTTATTTCTAGCATGTTTCTATTTCCTATTTGGTGGATGAAACTTTGAGATGTTGCTTGTTGATGGAACCCTAGTGGGTAATCCATAGAGAGGAACTATCGTAGTCTACCCTCTCTTCTTTGCTCAAAGTATTTCTCGTTGTTTCATTCACTACTTTTATTCCGCCCCACATGTTCGATGAAATGCCACACCCACCGATTGATCGGCCCTTAGCCGGGAGATCAATTGAGTTATATTTGGGATGAATTCCCACACCCACGGCCTCATTCACTCACACACCACATGAGTCCTCCTCATTGCTTACCGATTCGGCTCTCCACCCACTTGGGATAGATTTTGGTTTCACCACACTTTTTCCCACACTCATCCATCGTTAGCGAGCTGGTTGTAACACGCTTTATTTTTATTTATCGATCAAACTTGTGAATATAGAACGACTTGTCCATGTGATCCGACCCGATACTCATCGGTTATAATTTATTGCATTGACACTCCTACGCTTGGGAGTGGAGGGCGTGCCTCATGCACGTCCTTCCGTGTCAACCATTGACGTAATGGCGGTAGCCGTCAACGTAGCGGTATAGTTCGTCGATGGATCTCCTCAAGGCACGAGCCGGGCATGGTCACGAGCCTTGGTTGGATCCACTGATTTCCCTATTCGAATCTCAAAGATACCCCTTACGCACATCAATTCCACAGACCATGGGCATGATCTCAGTATGGGTTATTTAGGAATTCGGTAGGATCGATAGAAATACTCCCAGTAAATTCCTAATTCAACTTAGGGATCCAGATCTATGTCTTCTCTCTAAGATCTTAGGGTTAGCCTATCAACCCTAGAAGGGACTACTCACTCATAGCAATATTAACGAATAAAAACGCAACTTTTAGAGATGAAGGCATAATAACAAATTGATAGAATAAAGATAGAGAACTTAAAATGAGAGATAGAGAAAAATTGTGATTAATAGATCCAAAGAAAAATAACGAGATTCCAAGAGCACGTGAAGAACAAAAATAATTCCAAACAATCTTTGATCAAAAGTCTTCAGAAGTTTAATCTAAAACCTAACAATAATTCTCTCTAATTTTCGCTCTCCAAAAACGTATTCGAAAACTCAGAATGAATCGCCCCCCAATCGAAGTCGCACACTCCCCGATTTCACTCTCAAAATTGCGCAACAACCACATCTCAAATCTTTTCGAAATTGGCCTTGGCATCGTCGACCGAGTAGGCGACTTGGTCGAGCACCGAGTAGGCGACTTGGTCGAGCACTTCGTTGCTCGGTCGGTCGCTCAGTCCGAGTAGATGTACTGCTCGACCGAGCTTGACAGGGAATCGAAATTCTCCCAAATCTTCACTCAGACTGCACGGATCGAGTCAGCTCAGCTCGGGCCGAGCAGAGAGCTGACTCGGTCGCTGAAAAGTCACTCGAGCCGTGTGCTGGATTAGTTGAGCTTCAGAATGAATAGCTGCTCGACCGAGCACTATGAGTGCTCAGTCCGAGCAGCCTACGTATCTGCTCCTTGCTCTTCATTTGCATCTGCTCGACCGAGCAGCTGCTCTGCTTGGTCGAGTCATCTGGGAAAATCCTTCCTCCTGAAGCTGAAACTTCCCTCTCCTCCTGCTCTCTCCTCCACTCCCCCTATGGCTCCAAAAACATGGTGAACTCCTGCGGAGCTTCGCCAATGAGCTCACAGGCATGTCAGATGTGTCCATACCCATATCGGGACTCAAATCGCTCCAAAATCCCTGAAAACTCATAAAACACTACGAAACTCGAATATGACGTCAGAAATGCGATATCGTAGGAAAATATAGGATTTGGATGCGAAAATAGCATGGAATGCGATGTCATGATGATATGAAAAAGTAGAAAATGTGGACACATCAAAATCCCCCAAGCTTACCTCGTACTCGTCCTCGAGGAAGACGAATACTAGGTATGCCGGGAGGAAAACAAAAAGAAGTAAGAAATAAAAATATGAAGAGAAGAGAATGGAAGTGAATGGAGGGTGCTAAGGATGTTCGGTCAGATCTCAGGCCTAAGCAATATATCATAATGCTCTAAATAATAAAAATACATGCTAATGACAATTTCAAGCTTTACAGATCATACGTCTAGCATGCAATACATGCAAAAGGTAGGGATCTAATTAACGCCATCAACTCATATCAATCTCATACAATCCATAGAGTCTAGTATAAAAAAGTTGGCAATGCACTTTTCAATCACAAATACACATGGAGCATGTAGAAATCGCATAGCATGCAATAGAGAATAGAAAGAATAATGCTATTCAATTATTCATTTCAATTCATGAAAAATCTTCAAAAACTAAAGTGTTTCTTTAAGTTTAAGTATTATTAAATCTCCCTGTTATGCACTGTCTCCACTCTAATGTCACGCTCACTCATGTGATCAGTTGGTTCACCTCCCCCAGCTTAGCTTGAGGCGTTGCATCTAGGAATAGGATATGAAATATTTTCTTCTTCTTCCCAGAATATATGATAGCTTCTAATGAAAGGATACAAAACAATTTTTATTCTTTTTCTTTCTTTTTCTTTTCTTTTTCACATATGAATATATACACTTTTTTTCTTTTTTTTCTTTTCTTTTTTTTCTTTTTTCATTTAGAAGCTATACTCTTTCTTTTTGGGTTTGGGAAGTGAGATGCGGTAAGGATAGCTGTGGGGGTGTAACCAACTGATATGTAGAGAACTAAATAGATATGTGGAGAAGGAAAATAGTAGATCTCTCTGTTCACTCATAAGAGGTACACAACGGATTGATAAAATAATACTCTAACTAAACTCATAAATAGCATGGATATTTTCATTCCTCTTGATGAATACTGAAAACGCATGCATCAATAGGCACAATGATATAAGGCATGCAAACAGAAGTGAATAAGATATAAAAAACAGATGCTCCAAGTGTTCTAGTGATGCGTGAACCTAGGTGCATTACACAACATAGCGCATACTAGATACTAATTTATGCATTTGATTTTCAATTCATTTCAAGCATTAAATCAGATAGATCAGCAAAAGAATGTGCACGCATATAGATAGTAAAACTAAAATTACCATAATAGCATGTCAACAGATAGTAAGCATCATGAATAACTACTAAGGCTACGACAGGTATCATCATGCGGAACATCCTTAGCATAAAAAGAGAAAAGACGGAGAAAATGGGAACATGAAGAAAAAGAGATGCATGCATGGTAAAAATAGAAAACATGATGCCGAATGAGAAAAAAGAAAAGGAAGTGGAAAAGTGGTGAAAAAGTAAAATAAAAACTGAAATAGGGAAGAAAATGTAAAAGAAAAAATGAAAAATAAAGTGGTAGCGCTCATCCCCCAAGCTAAACCTAGCAGTGACCTTACTGCTAAGAAAACGCTAGTAGGTGGGAGATGATGCTAAGTAGGGTGGGATGGGTGGGGGAATACAAAATAAAAACTGTGCAAAAAGAAAGTAAAAACATGACATGATGCAATGCTGGATGAAAAATGATGCGTGGGTCCTCCCCCAAGCTATCTAAGTGCACGGTCCCGAACAGATATATGGGCTCAATAATAAGTGAGGGAGGCAAAAATCGGGTAGGGACGACATCAAGCAGAGGCACCACCCTCTGGAGGTGGTGATGGCTCCCTCTGCTGTGGAGCAGGTAGTATGAGAGGATCGAGCTGGAACTCAGTAGGTGGGCCAGTAGGAAGATCAATGGTGGCAGTGGAAGGCTCAGTTGAGAATAGCACTAGGGCAGAAATGGGGTCTACTGTGACGACCGACTCAGAAGTGGTAGGAGTAGGCTCTGCAGAAGCCTGAGAAAGTGGAGCACTGAGTGGTGCAGTGGAGGTCACAGTGGCTGGCCTAGGTGGTGGGGTAGTAGTCGGGGTGGTGGTGGGGATGGCAGTGGTCGTGATAGGAACTGTAGTAGAGGGGGTGGTAGTAGTGGTGGTAGTGGTGGTGGTGAGGTGAGCACGACGGGGGAGGGGGGGGTCAGGAAGAGGAGGCGCCAGGAGTGGGCCTCTTCCCACGAATGAGAGGGGTGGTGGATGGCATATGAGAAGTGGTGGATGATTCACCAACAGTGTTGGTTTGAGTGGGTAAGCGTGTACGAGGGTACGTCGAGTAGGCCTAAGGTTTGATGTACCGGTGTTGGTGGGTCTAGCACGCGTGGAGGCAGTGTGCAAGCGGGATAAAATAGTGCGGCAGTATGTAAAGTAAATAGGATAACGAATGTACCGATTATGACCGCTAGGAATGCGGAGAGCTCCACCAATCTGGTCATTGTAGTGGGTGCTGACGTAGGCAAATCGTACCTGAAATAGAGATAGGAAAAACGTCTGTAGTTTAAATATGAAAATAAGGGGAATGTTGGTGTGGGGTTGCTCCACCAAGCAGTTATACTGCTCGGTCCGAGCGTTACTGCTCGGTGGAGATGTATGAACGAGGAGGGAGAGGGAGGTGGGGTTCTGTATGGTGCGGCTAGAGAGATGGGGGTAAGGGTGGAGATGGATGTGTGGGGGGGGGGGGGTTTGGGGGGTGGGTCGTGAGGTGGGTGGCGGTGGGAAAGAGGAAAGGGGAGAGAGAGAGAGAGAGAGAGAGAGAGAGAGAGAGAGAGAGAGAGAGAGAGAGAGAGAGAGAGAGAGGGAGAGGGAGAGGGAGATGGCGACTGACCGTACGGGAGGTGTGGACGGAGGCGACTGCGGGTTATCGACAGGGCCGAGTAGGAGGGGGTGGCTTGGGGATGATTAGGGTAGTGTGTTTAAGGGAAAGGGTTTAACGGGTCGGTGTGGGATTAATAAACGGCTCGAACCCAAAAAAATTAGACCCCGAGATCAACTACAACCGGCTCGGACCGAGCAATTTGATTGCGGTCGAGCAAGCTGTAAGATGAATGTGGGATAAAATTCGAATACTCCCTTTAGCCTGCTCAGTCGAGCAGAACGTTATTCGGTCGAGCAGGAAACCGCTCGGACCGAGCCGATGCTGCTTGGGCTGTGTAGACAGAGTGATGATTTCTCCACTTCTCCGAGAGTCCAACCGAGCAGTAGACTACTCGGTCGGGTCATTTTCTGCTCAGACGAGCCAATGTTGATCGGGCCGTGTAGACAGAGTGATGATTCTCCAATTCTCCAAGAGTCTGTGCAATCCGACCGAGCAGTAGACTACTCGGTCGCGTCGATATCTGCTTGGACCGAGCTAATGCTGCTCGGTCCGTGCAGGTAGAGTGATTATTTCTCCCTCCTTTTTCGTGTCTGCGCTGCTCGTTCGAGCAGAGTGGCTGCTCGGTCGAGTCTCCAGTGACTCCATTTTGCTCCTTTTTCTTTCGTTTTCTCCTCAAATCTGGTGCTCTCATTCGGCTTCCTTCTGTCTAAGATGTCGAACTGCATGCCCCCTCACGTTCAACCTATACAGAGGAAGAACTCATCAAAATTTTGAGGTTTTATAATTTTCTGGGAAATAAAAAAACGTTTTTGTTTGGTTTTCTCAAAGAAATGAAATAGAAATAAGAAATCGAAAAAGAAAATCTGAAGTCTAAGAAATTGGGTTGCCTCCCAATAAGCGCTCGTTTTTAGTTATGAGCTCGACTCCCTTTGATTTATCAATTGTCGTCGGGGGATCCCTTGAGGGAGTATGTCTCCTCTAGTCCTATAGGTTCTCCTGCTCTGTAAGGTTTAATCCTCTGACCGTTTACCTTGAAGTTTCCGTTCTTTCCTTCGAGCTCAATGGCACCTCCCGGAGATAAGCTTACTATCTTGTAAGGGTCAGACCACCTTGACTTTAATTTCCCTGGGAAGAGACGTAATCTTAAATTATAGAGGAGTACCTGGTCACCGACATCATGACAAATAACCGTGATGTTTCTTCATGATAGGCCTTGGTTCTCTCCTTATATATCTTCGCATTCTCATAAGCATGTCGTCAAATCTCGTCCAACTCATTGCTGTGTAAGGCTCGTCTCGTGGCGGCACTTTGGTAGTCAAAATTTATTTTCTTTGTTGCCTAATATGCTCTGTGTTCCAACTCTACCGAAATATGGCAAGCTTTTCCATACACTAGTCTGTAGGGGGTTGTGCCGATGGGAGTTTTGAAGGCGGTGCGATATGCCCAAGGGCATCGCCCAACTTGTGTGACCAATCCTTTCTTGAGGTGCTAACTGTCTTCTACAGGATGCTTTTGATTTTCCTGTTGGATACCTCCACTTGGCCACTAGTCTGAGGGTGATAAGCAAGGGCAACCTTGTGATGAACTCCATAATTTTTCAGCATCGTCTCGAACTTCCTCTCGATGAAGTGGCTCCCTCCATCACTTATGATTGTCCGTGGACTCCAAAATGAGGAAAGATGGTATTCTTGAAAAACTTGGCTACTATCCTCGCGTCATTTATCGGGGTGGCCAAGGCTTCCATCCACTTCGAGACATAATCAACGGCGACCAAGATGTACTTATTGCCGTTACTCGATGGAAAGGTCACATGAAGTCGACGCCCCAACAGTCAAATAGTTCTATCTCTAAAATGCCATGAAGGGACATTTCATTCTTCTTCGTGATATTCCCCATTCTCTAGCATCTATCGCATTTCCTTATGTATTCATTCGCATCTCTGAATATAGTGGGCCAGTAGAAACCACTTTGGAGGATTTTTGCCGTGGTTTTGGTGACAGCTGCATGTCCACCATATGGTTGATCGTGGCAATGCAATATGATGGAGGTCGCTTCTTCCTTTGGGATGCATCACCTGATGATCCCGTCAGCGCATGTTCTGAATAGGCACGGGTCGTCCCAGAAGTAACTCTTGGCATCGTGTAGGAACTTTCTCCTCGAAGAGGTTGCCAACCCGTGCGGGACTATGCTGCTCACCAGGTAATTCACTATATCAGCGTACCAGGGGGCTTCAGAGGAATTCACCACAAATAACTGTTCACCGGTGAAAGAATCGTCAATCGACAAGCTGTCATCCCCATGCCTTTGGATTAACAGCGACAAGTAATCTGCTACTATATTCTCTGCTCCCTTCTTATCCTTGATCTCAATATCAAATTCTTGGAGCAGGAGAATCCACCGTATCAGACGTGGTTTAGCATCCTTCTTGCTCAATAAGTATTTCAACGCTGCGTGATCCGTATGGATAATCACCTTGGACCCCAGGAGGTAGGACCTGAACTTCTCGATAGAATAAACTACGGCTAGCAGCTCCTTCTTTGTGGTGGTGTAGTTCTTTTGAGCATCATCCAAGGTCTTACTGAGCATAGTATATAGCATGAAGCTTTCCTTCCTTCCTTTGGCCAAGAACAACACTGTCACGCTCCGCTTCCCAAAAATATGGAGGCGAAGCGTGAGAAGGTCCGCTCAGACTTGAAGCTACAAAGCTGCAAGTCCGATAAGCGTCAATCAAATTTAAATAGCAGGTCCTTGCAACGCGACACGAAACAAAGATAATAATAAGGAAATGAGAGAAAAGAGAAATCTCAGAATATCCATAATAATAAATTCCAACATCGCAGAAAAGCCACCAGGATGAAAAGAAAAAGAGTCTAAAGGCCCAAACATGGCAAAAGTATAACGTACAAAGCAAAGGTGCCACGCACCGACAACTAACAGAAATCCTAAAACAAAAGGAAGCTCAGCAAGGTAGCTAAGAAAGGTCACCGGTGTCCACAAAACTCCTCCTGGGCAGACATGGACTCAGGCTCAGCGTCAGCAACAACCACGTACTCAGCTACGGTCTCTGGCTCAGGATCTAACATGTGACACCCAAAAGAGCAAGGGGCACATGTCAGCAAGTCTACAAGAGACTTGTGCAAGGAAACTGAAAGTAAAGTGAACAACCTAGCAGTTCTAGCATGATGCAATGACATGGCAGTTATAACATGAGTGCGATAAGTAAGGTAAAGTAAAGTAAAGTACGAGCATGGCATGGATGTCAAGTTTTACATGAACAAGCACAAGTACAAAGACAAGTCTAGTAAGCACGTCGTGCACAGAGATTACGCCTTTTGGCTAGAGTGGCTGCGTGGCCAGCTCCTAGCTCAAGTGATCGCTTATCCCTACCCCTCCACGTGTATCGAGCCAGGGCCTTACCCCCGAACACGTATGCTCGCTTTTGGATCACGAGCCATGAAGTGTATTTCAATATGGCATAGGGGTGCACCTAGCCTCAAAAAGGAAATCGGGCATTGGTTTTTGACCAACACATGAGGCCCGCTTCTGGATCACGAGTCCAGGAAGTACTTTTCATGATGGCATAGGGGTGCACCTAGCCGGACAAGGAAAGTACAAGTAGTGTAGCGTGTGCTACGAATGCAACAATCAACTTGGATGACATGTAAGATGCAATGCATGGCAGTTAAAGTGCATTCAGATAAGGAATTTAAACGTGACAGTTAACAATGCATGAATGACATGGCAGGGTGACAGATCTAGCTTCGTTGTCAAGCTAGATCTTAAAATTGCGTCTAGACAGCTATCATTTCACTGTCTAGTCTCTTTTACGCTAAAAATAAGGAAGTGGCCTAAAAACATAGCCCTAAGCAAAAGTTGGCAAGTTTCACTTGCCGGTAAGTATCACGTCAGAGAAACACCGTCCAACAAGTCCAAAGTCACAATATCCTACGTGCACAAGTCCACCGGCCTAAAGTCCATATTATTAATCTTGATTAGTGAATTCTAAAACATTTAAAATACTTTTTAAACATTGATTTTAGTCTTGATTAACATGCAATTGGGTTGGGGGTCCTAGGGGTGCAAATCGTTACCTCAACACGACGCGAAAGCTACACTGGTGTCGGGTAGCGACGCCAGGGGGTTGGAATAAAAGGTCGCGCTCCAAGTCCACATTCCAAAATATATTCCTCGCTGGAAAGATCAGAGCAGCAACCGGAGCAAAGAATCCAGATTCCAAAGCTAGCACATGCGACAACGGGCTACGACGTATCGCAACGTCGTAATCGTCCAATCCGTGAAGTGGAGACACTTAGGTGGGGCCCACAGTAGTCCTAGGATCCAATAGGGGACCCACAATACCTCTGGAGAACTTGGGGGGCCCACGGTGGCAAGCGGTGCGGGAGTTGCGACGTTGCGATGAACGTTGCTCGGTCGGACACTAGCCGGTGCGGGGGAATGGCTCGGTCGGTGCGGGAGAACAACGCTGTGCAGCGCAGCGGGTCGGTCACAGCGGCGGATGCGGAGGGATCCTTCGGTCGATGCGGGAGAGAAGGCCGGTCGGGCGCTTGGGCGGGGTGTAGCAACGTTGCAACGTTGCAATGGAGCGGGGATGCGGCGTGAGCGGGCGGGCGCCTCGGTCAGACACGGGGCAAAGCGGGTGCGGTGCGGGCTTGCGAGGCGGGGCTGCTGCGGTGCGGAGCGGGCATGCAGAGCGGGCGAAGCTCTCGGTTAGACCGAGAGCTCCTCTCGGTCGGTGCGGGTGAACGGAGCGGGCGATGCAGCGGGTGCGAGCGGATGTGGGTGCGGGGGAAGCTGTCGGTCGGTGCGGGGAAAACCAAGCGGAATCCTCGGTCGGTGCGGGCGGCGGCCGTGCGACGTTGCGACGAATCGTCGCAAGTGAGTTTTTGGGTTTTGGGAGCGGCTAGGGTTATTTTCTTGCGAAAATAGGTCTTCTTAGGGATTGTTTATATAGTGTAGAGGTGTTGACTCGGTCTAGGGCTAAATCTAATAGGATTAGGAGTTTAAAATAATTTAAAATTCAAATCTACCTCTCCTAATCACATAGGGATTGGGTGCGGCCAAGATAGGGGCTAAGATTTGGCTCAAAAATTGTTTAAAACGTTTTAAACTTAAATAAATTTTATTTGGCCGAAAATAATTTAAAACCTAATTATTAAAAATATTATAAACCTTGCTAAAAATATAAAGTGGGTCAAATAAACTCCAAAAATTATAAAATAAATATCAGGGTGATCGTGATGACGAAAGAAAGCTAACTAAGAAGACGGATCTCAATTTCAACGTCGAGTGACGAAACTAAAAATAGAAACGTCTCACGTCAAAAGTGAAAATCACAACGTCTCTTCGAATAAGTTCAAATCATGGGAGAACGACCCGAGAAATGTTGTTCCAAATTAGTGCCACAATTTACTACTCTCAGAGACGTTCACAACGGCATATCACACCCAAGTGTTCACAAACAAACAAAGTTTAAAATTAATACGTGCACGGCCAAAAGCACGTGCACGAACAAAGTACGATCGGAAAGCAGCCGTTACATCCTCCCCACCTTAGAATAAAGTCCGTCCTCAGACTTTCTTATATATCTAGTCGCTCTAGTAACTATCCCAATTATGTCACATTATAATTTAACCCATGTATAGCTATTACAAGTGCTTATATATGCACTAGATAGTCAAACATTAATACTACCAACATGTATGTATTCACGCACATTATACACTTATACCCATTATAGTCCGTCCAATTCATACACGTATTTTAATCATATATATATATGCATACATCCCTTATATAACTACTACTAACCTAGCACAAACAATAGTTCAGTTACTCACATAAGATTAATCTCACACTAGCAAATACAATCATTACTCTACGTATAGATAGCTACCTATGGACAAAACTATCATGGGTATACTACTCCCTAATATTTCCTAGTATTCATCCAATACCAAACACATCAACACATGTAGTCTCACCATACCATTACTTAAATCAAATTTTACTATATCTAACATACATTCACCACTACTATAGTTTCATAATATATATTCATTCAAATGCATGCAAATAGTTCACCATATATTCACACCACATACGGTCCTATAACTGTATTTACAACACGCCACATATACCATAGTCACCAATAACTATAACTAAGCACATACGTACCCGTGCATGGTGCACACCCATACACGCTAACATTTCATTCATATATATACTAATCACACCACTATATACTTAGCACATCTACGCACCAGTTTAGCTAGCACACATATGTTCACACAAGCAAGTCCTTAGTAATTACTATACCGCAAGACCAACACCTATAACTATATACTGGTATAGCGACCCACAACCATGTGCATAACATAACCAGGCACAAACACTCCTATCACTATACATACATCAAACATCTCTATATGCAAACTACAGACATACATAACAATATACTTAGAGTATACCCACTCAAGCTTGAGTGAGGCTCAATACACAGATCAGAATATTCTATATACGTAACACAGCATTTATACCTATACCAATACCACTCCAATATATATATATGTCTACCAATACAACCATATACATACCATAAGTCAATAGTAAGGTAATACTCAGATAGTTCAATCACTCTATATACCATAATAATAATACAGACATCAGCACACGTATAATTATAATACACTCCCTAATACATACGCATTCATCGTATAGTCACACACATGTAACATATATATTCACACCATAGCCTACTACCTATAATTAGGATACTGACACATCTACACATACATAATTAAGATGTGCAATAGTCGTGTATACCTCACGGTATGCACGCATACAACATCCCGTAAAAGCAAGCAATACCAATCAAAATTATAATCATACTACCATATGTATATCACCTATATACTCATGCAACGAAACATAACTGCTTACGTCTAAGCATAATACATATCTTCGTACGAGCACGCACTCACACGTACTAACATATAGGTCACTCAATAGGCCTACTCACTTATCTATATGCACACCTATTATTATCACACCTAACATACACATAGCTTTATCAATCATTTTATTTCAACCATTACAAGTATCTCTAGCTACATACACCCCCTTAGATATTCCCACACTAATTCTTATATACACAGGCATCCCTAGTATGGTATAGCTAACCACACACAAATATTATAAATACTAACACACAAAAAAATTCCTAATATCACGAATAACTCCGAGTATGTATATATCAGACAATATGCAAACATTAATACACTATGGGGGAGTACACTCATTCCAGCCCACATACACAACTTAGGTACATGCACCACGACAACATCACAAAGGTCCAAGGCCTACTAACAACTTAGTGTTGACACAGGCATTGACGGGCACTAAAGCCTAAGCAATAGAGGAAGATTAGGGGTCGAAGCGTGATGAGGGAAGGACAGATAAGCACGAGTTCAGATAGGACGAATACAAGGGGACCGCTTGGTTAGGTGAAACAGCGATCTACTTGTGAGTGCTTAGGTAGAGGAAAGGGAGATGTAGTGATACTTTTATAGGATACAGAAAAGAAAATAGGGTAAATAGCATAAGCTAAAATACGTGAAATTTGAAAACTGTTGTACTTCAAAAGTTGAAGTCCTCGTCTGTATAAAATATTTGGAGGTCGATAAAACGAGTTGTTCGAAATAAGTTTGAGTCGAAAATACATAATACGAGAAAATGGTCTATTGGTTTATATAGAATCATAATAATAAAAAAGTAAATCATTTACACAAATATTAAAGACGTAGTTTAGAAAATATTATACGACAGTGATTTAATATAAAGCTGGCAAAAGCTTAAAGAATGAAATTAAATTTAACTGAAGAATTTAAACTTATGTTAAATGCTTTCAAAGTCTTTAGGCCAGGGAAAAATTAAAATAATCAATATTGGAACTGCTTTTAGAGGAACCATGATGTGCCAAAAATAAAACTGGTTTACACAAAGCTCTTAGCATACGAGCACAACGAACCTGGTACGGATATATAAAAATATTTGAAATTCTATTTAGTTTAGAAATTTGTTTTTCTCTAAAAGTATGTATGGTGAACGGAAAGATAATAATAACTTAGTAGTAGAATTATCAAAATTGGTAATAAGCTTTAAAACCAAACTATGGAAGGTCTAGATCAGGAAAAGGTTATGAAATAACAATTTTACAGAAATCTAAAATAGAGAAAACGACGAGCATAAAATCGACTAGCTGAAAGCTGAAATTCCATGTGACTTGAAAAGTATATTAAAAGGAAGCGCGATGTGTCGTTTGAATGGCATAAATAAGAAAGGAAATTATAAATCTAATTGGAGAAAATAAAGTACGGTTCAGAATAAAATTAATATATGAAAGGAAAATGTATTTTCATAGGTACAAAAAGTGCAGGCTGGGAAAATACCATAAGCTAGTATTCAAAATTTCGACCAAAAGTTTTAAGAATTCGAGTCAACGAAGGAGTATGAAGTATAAATATATACATTAAAATTTTGAACAAATTGATACTTAGGGAAAGAGAAAATCGAAAAATACTTTCAGAAGATTCAAGACTTGTAACAGAGAGATTCGAAGATTGACGACGATCGTCATGAGGCGATCTCGTGAATCGAGGTAAGGAAAATGGTCGGATGATCATACATACATACGCCTAGGATATGAACCAGGAAAATCTACGGGGAAACTCCTATGGTCGACCAACAAAAATTAAGAAACTAAGCGCTAAGACTTTCTAAGGAGCTAGACGGTAATGAATTGCGTTTAGCTTGGTCCAAAATCGATGGACCTAAGTGAACGACCAAAGAAATTCTGGAAGTCTAATATGGTCAGAGTTAGGCAAGAACCACTGAGGTAACTCCTACGACGATTAAATCAATTGCTAGAAGGGAGTCTAACTATCATTCAGAGACCTCTAACTAGCAAGCACAGACGTCTAACTAAGTCTTCTTACCACCTAGTGACATAAGAAAACGACTAGACTCAAGGCTTATGACTCGGATGTTGCAATTTATTTAATGGACATTCCGTTATTATCGTTGTTCCGATAGTTCGCAGTTGCAAGACGGACCTGCATGGGCCACCAACAAAACCTGTCACGCTCCGCTTCCCAAAAATATGGAGGCGAAGCGTGAGAAGGTCCGCTCAGACTTGAAGCTACAAAGCTGCAAGTCCGATAAGCGTCAATCAAATTTAAATAGCAGGTCCTTGCAACGCGACACGAAACAAAGATAATAATAAGGAAATGAGAGAAAAGAGAAATATCAGAATATCCATAAGAATAAATTCCAACAGCGCAGAAAAGCCACCAGGCTGAAAAGAAAAAGAGTCTAAAGGCCCAAACATGGCAAAAGTATAACGTACAAAGCAAAGGTGCCACGCACCGACAACTAACAGAAATCCTAAAACAAAAGAAAGCTCAGCAAGGTCGCTAAGAAAGGTCACCGGTGTCCACAAAACTCCTCCTGGGCAGACATGGACTCAGGCTCAGCGTCAGCAACAACCACGTACTCAACTACGGTCTCTGGCTCAGGATCTAACATATGACACCCAAAAGAGCAAGGGGCACATGTCAGCAAGTCTACAAGAGACTTGTGCAAGGAAACTGAAAGTAAAGTGAACAACCTAGCAGTTCTAGCATGATGCAATGACATGGCAGTTATAACATGAGTGCAACAAGTAAGGTAAAGTAAAGTAAAGTACGAGCATGGCATGGATGTCAAGTTTTACATGAACAAGCACAAGTACAAAGACAAGTCTAGTAAGCACGTCGTGCACAGAGATTACGCCTTTTGGCTAGAGTGGCTGCGTGGCCAGCTCCTAGCTCAAGTGATCGCTTATCCCTACCCCTCCATGTGTATCGAGCCAGGGCCTTACCCCCGAACACGTATGCTCGCTTTTGGATCACGAGCCATGAAGTGTATTTCAATATGGCATAGGGGTGCACCTAGCCTCAACAAGGAAATCGGGCATTGGTTTTTGACCAACACATGAGGCCCGCTTCTGGATCACGAGTCCAGGAAGTACTTTTCATGATGGCATAGGGGTGCACCTAGCCGGACAAGGAAAGTACAAGTAGTGTAGCGTGTGCTACGAATGCAACAATCAACTTGGATGACATGTAAGATGCAATGCATGGCATTTAAAGTGCGTACAGATAAGGAATTTAAACGTGACAGTTAACAATGCATGAATGACATGGCAGGGTGACAGATCTAGCTTCGTTGTCAAGCTAGATCTTAAAATTACGTCTAGACAGCTATCATTTCACTGTCTAGTCTCTTTTACGCTAAAAACAAGGAAGTGGCCTAAAAACATGGCCCTAATCAAAAGTTGGCAAGTTTCACTTGCCTGCAAGTATCACGTCAGAGAAACACCGTCCAACGAGTCCAAAGTCACAATATCCTATGTGCATAAGTCCACCGGCCTTAAGTCCATATTATTAATCTTGATTAGTGAATTCTAAAACATTTAAAATACTTTAAAAACTTTGATTTTAGTTTTGATTAACATGCAATTGGGTTGGGGGTCCTAGGGGTGCAAATCGTTACCTCAACACGACGCGAAAGCTACTCTGGCGTCGTGTAGCGATGCTAGGGGTTGGAATAAAAGGTCGCGCTCCAAGTCCAGATTCCAAAATAGATTCCTCGCTGGAAAGATCAGAGCAGCAACCGGAGCAACGAATCCAGATTCCAAAGCTAGCACGTGCGACGACGGGCTACGACGTATCGCAACATCGTAATCGTCCAATCTGCAAAGTGGAGACACCTAGGTGGGGCCCACAGTACTCCTAGGGTCCAATAGGGGACCCACAATACCTCTGGAGAACTTGGGGGGCCCACGGTGGCAAGCGGTGCGGGAGTTGCGACATTGCGATGAATGTCGCTCGGTCGAAAACTAGCCGGTGCGGGGGAATGGCTCGGTCGGTACGGGAGAACGGCGCTGTGCAGCGCAGCGGGTCGGTCACAATGGCGGATGCGAAGGGATCCTTCGGTCGGTGCGGGAGAGCGGGCCGGTCGGGCGCTTGGGCGGGGTGTTGCAACGTTGCAACGTTGCAACGGAGCGAGGATGCGGCGTGAGCGGGCGGGCGCCTCGGTCAGACATGGGGCAAAGTGGGTGCGGTGCGGGCTTGCGAGGCGGGGCTGCTACGGTGCGGAGCGGGCGAAGCTCTCGGTCAGACCGAGAGCTCCTCTCGGTCGGTGCGGGCGAACGGAGTGGGCGATGCAGCGGGTGCGAGCGGATGCGGGTGCGGGGGAAGCTGTCAGTCGGTGCGGGGAAAACTAAGCGGAATCCTCGGTCGGTGCGGGCGGCAGCCGTGCGACGTTGCGACGAATCGTCGCAAGTGGGTTTTTGGGTTTTGGGAGTGGCTAGGGTTATTTTCTTGCGAAAATAGGTCTTCCTAGGGATTGTTTATATAGTGTAGAGGGGTTGACTCGGTCTAGGGCTAAATCTAATAGGATTAGGAGTTTAAAATAATTTAAAATTCAAATCTACCTCTCCTAATCACATAGGGATTGGGTGCGACCAAGATAGGGGCTAAGATTTGGCTCAAAAATTATTTAAAATGTTTTAAACTTAAATAAATTTTATTTGGCCGAAAATAATTTAAAACCTAATTATTAAAAATATTATAAACCTTGCTAAAAATATAAAGTGGGTCAAATAAACTCCAAAAATTATAAAATAAATATCGGGGTGATTGTGATGACAAAAGAAAGCTAACTAAAAAGACAGATCTCAATTTCGACGTCGAGTGACGAAACTAAAAATAGAAACGTCTCCCGTCAAAAGTGAAAATCACAACGTCTCTTCGAATAAGTTCAAATCGTGTGAGAACGACCCGAGAAATGTCGTTCCAAATTAGTGCCACAATTTACTACTCTCAGAGACGTTCACAACGGCATATCACACCCAAGTGTTCACAAACAAACAAAGTCTAAAATTAATACGTGCACGGCCAAAAGCACGTGCACGAACAAAGTACGATCGGAAAGAGGCAGTTACAAACCCCCACTGCCTGGTCACTGCTTAGCCCAAAAATGTGCTTCTCTCAAGCGTAAGAGTCCGTGCAAGTAATATAGATTTGGGAGTCCAGATGTCGAATCCTCGGGATAAAACCTGTTGCAACCACAAAGTTCAAATCAAATAGAGATTCAACGCAAAGAGACCAACCACTTTTGATGATGATGGTTTGAATGGGGTTTGATCGTGGTTTTTAGTTTGTGAACAATACGAGCAAAAGAAAGTTTCGTTTATGAAATTATGATGAGAAGTATGCACATGATATGGGTTCATTGGGGTCCATGATTTATATTAATTCGGTTGATTGAGGATAACTCAATGAATTCTCTTTTGAGAGAAGTTCATCGAAATATACCCTTGTGGGGATTAAAGCACACAATTGAATACGGTTGTTGCTAAAGTTATAATCTTTTAAATATAAGAGATGAAACTCCCTTTTGGGGAGATCAAAACTCACCCTTTTGAGGCGATCATCAACTCAATCACGTTCTTGTAAAAGATGAAGAGAAGATTTCAATAAAGACTATAACTTTAGCAACGTTAACAATTTTAGCATGAAGTTTTAACCAAATTAATACACATCTTGTCCCCTAACTACACCATACCATGCAAAATCAAAATTTAGCCACACATACTGAAAATAATAAAGGATTTCATCATATTAAACATGGTTCTAATCAATAGAAGTAAATAGAATTGAAAGTACACAATTAAGTTCAAAAGATATCACCAAATACACCCTCTTTTAGCCTAAGAAAGCCCTTCTTCTTCCTCTAAAAGCTCTCTAAAAATTCCCCCAGGTTGCGCTCTGGAATCTCAGGGAAATTCTGCAAAAATCGCCTCCAAAATCGCCCAAATACACCAATAATACAAAGCAAAAACCCTAGAATACCATATATACTAAGCATTACGGCTCTTAATCTGCTAACAGGTCAAATCGCACCCAAACCCGCTCCGCGAGCGGCGCAAACCTTAGCCGTTCATTTGCGCAGGATCGCATACGGAGCTGACACGTCTCCCAAGCGGATCCCGCTTTCTTTGCCCGCTTACGCACCGCTCCGAGTTCGCATCTGATTGAGTCTCGTCCGTCAGATCGAGCATCCTGTAAGGATCGCCTTACCCTTGCAATACTAACAACATATGCTAGAGGGGGGCGAATAGTATAATGGCAATATAATTGTCCAATTAAAATTAAACTTACAAATGCGGAATTATAAATGCAAGAGGAAATAATTGACACAATCAATACAAACGCAAACACAAGATTTTACCCTGGTTCCCTAAACTTGGGTACGTCCAGCCACACCAATATTCACTATAGTCCTACACAGAGAAGTGAATACAAATCTCATAAGGAGATACCCCTCAAAGAGGATTTTGCCCTACACAAGGACCCAACCAACCCTACACGAGGGTCAAGGCTCCCACACAGAGAATCACTAACTCACACTCAGAGAATTAGGGTTAGTCCTACACTAGGACATTAAACTCCCACAAAGAGAGTTACTCCCACAAAGAGAGTTATTCCTACTAAGAGAATATCCTAATCCCACAAAGAGATAAACTCCCACAAAGAGAGAAAGACTAATTCCCACAAAGAGAATTAGTGTTCCAAATTCACCAAGTAAAATAAATACTCTTACCTATGCCTTGAGATGCTTACTCATATATGGATACAAGGCATGGAAGAGGATCTCCAAGTGTTGAGATATGCTTGAGAGCACTTGGATGAATTCCCTTGAGCTGGACTTCAATGCATGAAGAGGAATGAATGCTCAAATGAGGGAATTAAGAGAGTTTATGAATGGCTTATAGATCTCTTAAGATTTTCAATAGCATCAAGAAGATTAAGAGATGGCAGCACACCCACATATATAGGAACCCTATAAAAACCCTCAAAACCCAAGAAAACAACCATCAGCCCAAAGCTGCAACGGCTAGAAACTGGGTGAAAATGACATCAACAGTCGACTGATGATTAAAAGAAAGTCGACTGATCAACGGCTAGAAAATATCCAACGGCTATAATATGAGCCAGGACAGTCGACTGAAAAAGACAATACAGTCGACTGAAAACAGGACAGGCGCCTGTAAAACCTTCACCAGACGACTGCTGTAGGGGATGGAATAAAACAGAGAGATGTACTCTTTCTCCAGATAAGCACCCAAGCGACTGATGTCAATAATACAGTCGACTGTTAATTAGTCAGGCGACTGTAAAACCTTAATCAGTCGTCTGCTGCAGAAGATGGAGAAAAACAGAAAGAGGCAGAGATTTGCACTTTCGCTACTCGGGCGACTGATGACCAATCTACATGCGACTGTAAATATACAGGCGACTGTAAACTGATCTGTAGTCTACTGATGCGAAAAGCTCAAGTTGAGTCAATTGAAATGTTGACTTGAGCAGTGCATATCAGTCGGCTGTAGAAGGATCTACAGGCGACTGGAAATTAC
Source organism: Scilla litardierei (assembly GCA_030789695.1). NCBI lineage: Eukaryota > Viridiplantae > Streptophyta > Magnoliopsida > Asparagales > Asparagaceae > Scilla > Scilla litardierei. Next base: position 747,123,326 of record CM061142.1, read on the forward strand.
CCTGTCGACTATTATTCCTTCAGCAGGCGACTGATGGAGAGCCAGAGACTCCAAATGAGTCTTTGGACAAGATGAACCTATTAGGTTGGATTCTATGATAATCCTAAGGCTCACTAAGATGGTTAGATGCATATGCATGTATGAGTAGACCATCTAACAAGGCATTACATTAACCTAGACTCAAAAGAGAGAGAAAGCAATAAAGTAAATATTACATGGATTACATTGCTTTCCTTAGAGTCTAAGTCTTCAACCTTGATGCCTTTATTCTCCCCATCATCTCCAATCTTTGGCACCCCTTGAGTCCAAGCTTTGGCCTTTCTCCACTTGATGTCCATCCTTACACCAAATGATTAGTCTCCAAGAAAGATATTCTTGAGATGAAACTGTGAGACTAAAACACGAGAGTCATTAGCAACAACATAATGTTGTGATCATCATCAAAATAAGATTGGTATGAAACACCAATACTCAACAATCTCCCCCTTTTTGATGATGACACACGTTATGTAAAACACAAAGAATTAAAGCACAATGCTAATGAGCTCCCCCTACTTATATGCACCAATTAAAGAATGAGCTACACAAAAGTAAATACTCATTTTACCAAATAAGATCATGGTGACATATAATAGGCATTGATTACATAAACCAATTGTAATAGGCAATAACATGCAAACATGAAAGGTTTATACAATCCCATATATCTCTCCCCATATGCATATGTATATAACTCTCCCCTATATGGTTACATAATGCATATAACTCTCCCCCTTGACATCGTCAAAAAGGTGGACATCAAATATATCCCCCTTTATCATCTTAACCAAGATGTGACAATATGCAAGAAATAAGGAGATGTATGATACCAAATTGAAAATTTTAGTGGGTATCAATTCATTATCCCATGCTCCCCCTAGATCATAGAAATGGTCAACTTTTGACTTCTAGGATCTAATACCAATTATAAAGAAGGAAATTAACAATCTCTAACAATTGAGGTAAATACCAATTGTAGAAAAAGAATCTTGGAAATTAATTCTCTTTACAAATTTATATACAAATAATGGAGCCATGGGCCTAAAGTGTATCAAAGCAATAGATATTGAAAAATCTAGCTTCAAAGATACACAAAAATATTGCCAAAACAAATATAACATGAAACGTGTTGGCAATATACAAGAGGTTTGGTTTGAGACCAAAAATAGCCAATTGTAAATAATGATCTCAAACAACCCCGAAATGAGAGTTAAAATATGTCTTTAAATATTTTAAACATACAACATATTTACTCCCCCATTGACATACACATGGATCAAAAATGCATGCATGTCAATAAAATCCCCAAGATTCTCATTTTCATGAAAAGAATAAATTTGAAAATATTTTTCAAAATCATGAAACACACACAAACAATGGGTATGCAAAAATAAACATTTAAGCACAATACCCATGCAATATGCATATGTGTGAGGAACCTAAACATTAGGGAACCAAACCCAAGAGAAGTTTGACTTCCTAATGTAATCACATGAGGTGATCACATCCCTAACTAAAGAGTTGATGTAACTATCCCTCTCTTGCACACTAACCTTAGTGAGAATCCATAAACTCAAGGATTTCATAGGCAAGGGTTTTGCCTTTACAAGAGGGGTGGATGTGGCATGCTTAGGTGTAGAAATGAATTTCTTGGCATGCAAAGAATGAGGATTTTGCTTCTTAGCAAAAAATGAAGATTCTTCATTCTTCCTCATTACCTCGTGATCTACATGCTTCTTGTTGATGTTATTATTGTACAAGAAAGCATGGTGATTCTTCTTAGGTGATTTAGCAATATTTCTTGTATTTGCACCATAAGAGGAATTAGAGGTGGGTTTGGGTACCACATTTTGAATGTAACCCAAACCTCCTTTATGATTTGCCGGATGTTGTTTTTCCAACAAATCGTGGAGTGAATCCCTAGAATACACAAAGCTTTTGAGCTTACGGGATTCCTCTTCACATTTCAACTTAAGTTGTTGAATGCGAGTTTCTAAGCTAAGGTTTTGAGCAACAAGATTTTCATTAGTTAAACTCAATTCCTTAACTTGAGAGAGAAGTGTCTCTCTCTCACTAGTGTCATAAGTGCAGGATCCTGTCAAAACGATGATGTTAGGATTGAATGAAGAGGAGAGACTTACGTTCACGTATGTGGCACCGTAGTCTCTGAACTTTACACTCGGATTCGCCACAACGGTCAGTACTTTGTCACAGAGGATCGAAGCAGCGTTTCCACCGTCTAAATCTAACTTTATGAGAAGAACTTGATGGAAGGGAGAAGAGGAAAAAGATTGCCTTATGCAAACTTATGGCATGAAGGATAAGCCTAAAATGCCTTACCCTTGGGTCCTATTTATAGGCTTTAGGGGTAGTTATTGTAGGAAATAACCATATATAAGCTTATTAGCTTATATTAACACCCTTGCTTATCCTCTTCTTCATGCACTTATCAAGTGCCTTTATGCACTTATAATGTGACTTTTTCCACTTATCGAGTGTTCCTTTTCACACATGAAAAGGTTCCCTTCGTACATGCTTTCATGTACGCGACATCCGAGGTCCATAGACCCTCATACATCCCCTCATGGGTGTATACATGTCGTCTGTATCCAACATCTCCCACTCACACTTGAGGGGATTGTAAGGAAATAGTTCTTCTGTTTATCATACTTAGAAATAGATCGTGTGACTGTCATGCGCATAGAGTCTGCTGTTGTGCACTTTTTAGAGATACACAACACTTCTTGAGGTGCAAAGTTGAGTAGATCAACGCATGCTTTACCCTAGATTATTTCCTCACATTTTTTATACTTTATATTCAACAATTGAATCCCATCTGGATTACAATAGGCTGGCCAGCTTTGAATCTCTAAAGTCCGAATGTGAATATGAAATTAATCTTCCTCTTCTTGCGATCCTTTCGATCTTGACTTGACTCGCTTTTCTAACATGCCCCGCCGGACCGAATTAACCATGGTCCATAAGCAACATGCTAAGACATCGATCACCTAGTCAAATCTAAAGGAACCAATTAGAGTCCATAAGGGTAAGTAGTTAAGACCCATGTGGTCTTTGGGTCTCACATAATAGTAAACAAAATTACTATTCTAACCTAATGGTCAAATGCATACGTAGTATGAATACGTATTACAACATCACTCCTTTCCCAGGGAGCGTATGTCTTAATGATGTTATAAGGATGATGATCAGACACCACAATGTCTGACTTTGAGTCCCTTTTACTACTCAGTAATTTCCTGTACCCACATCCCGCATAAGACAGATAAGATTTCAAAAATCTTCTTAGATCTTTTGTAAGCATCCATATGATGCAGATCTTTCATACGACTATTTTGTTCAAGTCATGACTCTAAATCATCCGTCTGATGATTTTGACTTTAAACAGGTCTCATCTTTATCTTACCCGTTTGATAGAATAAAGGTGGTTGCTCATGTGAGAAAGCCAACCTCAATCTGTCCGACATACTAAAAAATCCAGCTGAGATTTAAAAGAAATGTACACAAACTTTTTCAATAAACCCATATGCAATGTCGAAAAGAACTTATTCTTTTATTAAATTTGATCTTTCATAGACATGGGAATACATTGATACAACTCAGCTCTTACGCAATCCTTGAGATGATAAGTGTTTGTAAAACACATCTCTGGGGATCGCCTTCATAAGCGGATCCGCTATCATCTCATGCGTAGATATGTATCTTATGTCTATCTTCTTGTTCTTATCATAGTCTTTTGCAAATTTGTAGCGGATATCTAGTTATCCTCTTAACCGCTTTCTAGTGTGCTTGCCCTGGATTGGATTGGTAACGACTTACCATTCCAACGGCAAAACAGATGTCCGGTCTTGTACACATTATAGCATACATAAGACTACCAACTGCACTGGAATATGGAACTTTTTCCATAATTTCATTTTCCTTTTGGTTCTTAGGACACATTTTCAGACATAAATTATCGCATTTGCTTATAGGAGTATCAATGGACTTACAGTCCTGTATATTAAAATGTTCTAGAACCTTCTTTATATAAGTCTCTTGTGAAAGAGAAAGAAGTTTCTTCGAACGATTCCTTCAAATCTTAACTCTAAGGATATATGCGGCTTCTCCCATGTCTTTCATCTCAAAAACTGATGAAAGCCAAGCCTTGATATCCATCACAAAGCCCTTATCATTTCCGGCTATTAAAATGTCATCTACATATAGAGACATAATAACATACTTGCTCTTAATCCTCTTGATATACACACAATTATCTTCATCAAGCATGAAAAAACCATTTGATAAGACAACTTCTTGAAATCGTATATACCATTGCCTCGAGGATTGTTTAAGACCATATATGGACTTACAAAGTTTACAAACCTTATGTTCATTTCCTTCTTTTACAAACCCTGTTGGTTGTTCCATATAGATCTCCTCGTCCAATTCTCCATTGAGAAAGGCAGTCTTTACATCCATTTGATGTAATTCGAGGTCTAAGCAAGCTACCAAAGCCAGAATCAAGCGAATCGAGGTAAAACGAACAATAGGTGAGAAGGTCTCTTCGTAGTCTATCCCTTCCTGTTGCGTAAAACCTTTTGCGACAAGGCAAGGTTTATATCTGTCTATAGAACCATCAGCCTTATGCTTGATCTTGAGAACCCATTTGTTCCCAATATCTCTACGTCCTCTGGGTAAGTCAACCAAGTCCCAGACTCGGTTAATTTTCATGGATTCTAATTCATCCTTCATCGCTTTCATCCATTTGTCTTTTGCAGGGCATGATACGGCCTGATTGAAAGTAGCATGCTCGTCATCATCTTGTAGTAAAGTCATAAAGGTTTGTGGGAATTCATCCTCAAATCTTAGAGGAGCTAACCTTGTACGACTACTACGTCGTATTTGAGATTCTTCAAGTCCTTGTTGACTCGAATTTGGATCAATTCTAATATTACTCCCACTTGGAATGAGATTAGAATTGCTCCCTCTTGGATCATTACTCCCATATGGAATATGATTCGCATCATTCGTATCATCCATTGGTGAAGGTTGAAACGTATTTTCTTCTTCACCAAGAATTCTCCCACTCGAATGAGGTAATCCTTCTTGATCATAAATCTCAAATAGAGATAAGTCCTGACTTATCTCGCCCTGTCTTGGAAACTCGTTTTCCAAGAAAGTGACATCCCTCGACTCAAATTCAATTAGTCCTCCATTGTCTTCCTGACCAATGAAAACATAACCTTTGGAGTTTTCTGCGTATCGTATAAAGATACATTTCCTCCTCCTTGGCCCAAGTTTGCCATACTTATGGGAGGAAATATGTGCATAGGATGCACATCCCCAAGGTTTTAAAATGCTTAAGTCAGGAGACCTTTGGTTCCACAACTCATAAGGAGGGGAGTTAACTGATTTCGAGGGTACACGGTTTAAAATGAAAGCGACCGTCAATAATGCATCACCCCAAAAGGTGATTGGCAAGTTGGCTTGCGCCATCATTGAACGGACCATTTCCATTAAAGTCCTATTCCTCCTTTCTGCAACACCATTTTGTTGTGGAGTATAAGGCATAGTTACTTGATGAACTATGCCTTTTTCATCACAAAGTTCCTTAAAACTTGTTGATTGGTATTCACCGCCTCTATCGGTTCGCAAGACCTTAATCTTGCGATCTAATTGATTTTCCACCAAACTCATATAGTTTTTAAAGCGGTTAATGCTTCACTTTTGTGGGATATCAAATAGATATAACCGAATCGGGTGAAGTCATCAATAAAAGTGATGAAATAGGACTTCCCGCGTCTTGTCTTGACATTCATCGGACCACATATGTCCGAATGGATGAGCTGTAATGGAACCTCGGCCCTTGTGCCGGTTCCAAACGGCTTGCGACAAAATTTCCCTACAAGTCAATGTTCGCAAGTCGACATTTCGACCTTTGAAACATTGGATAGAAGGTCACGTTTGGCAAGTCTATCCATTCGTGTTGGTCCAATGTGACCAAGCCTTGCATGCCAACAAATTACATCTGACTCATAATTTGATGAATTTGCAACAAGGAAATTTTCATTATAAAATGAGGAATCATACATTGTATTTAATACAACAAATCCTTTGAAAACATACCCAGAACCAATTAAAGAATTATTACAAGACAAGTCCACTTTACAACTATGAAAAGACCAACTATAACCAAGACCCATTAAAACGACCACAGATATAATATTCCTTCGAATATCAGGAGCGAAGAGAACATCGTGAAGTAGGATAGTGCGGCCGTTGTCCAAGACGAGCTTGCACGTCCCAACGCCTTTCACTTCAACACGTGTGTTGTTTCCTACATAGATCCACTTCGTTCCTTGGGGTATCCGGTGATACTCCACGAAGGACTGTCTGTCCCTTGCTATGTGGTCGGTGGCACCTGAATCAATTATCCAAAAAGGATTAGATTCTACAAGATATATTGAACTAAAAACACATATGTAACTAGTATTATTACAAGTTACCTCGTCACCTCCACTCATACATGAACGAGCATAGTGACCTAACTTGTTGCACTTGAAACACTTGATCTTCTTCAAGTCCTTCTTCTTGTGCCATTTCTTGTGCCCACCCTTATGTTTGGGTTTCTTGGTAGACTCTGGTTGCTTATTATGTTCATTAGTAAACTTCGAACGATTTTTCCGTTTCTTTCCCCCGTGTGAGGAACTAGCAACCATGTGCACTTCTGCACTTGGCTTGGCGGCCGCAAGCCGCTCTTCCTCTAACTCGAGGTGCTTAGAAACATCGCTGAAGTTCTTGATGCTCTCATTATGAGTGAGATGCATCTTCATTTGGTCCCACCCATTTGGTAGGGAACGCATGACTGCTTGGATTTGTTGCTCATCAGTGAGCACATGACCTGCATTCTTTAACTCTGAGATGAGATTCGCCATATGTCGCAGATGCTTCCCCATGGAATGATCTGGATGTTTCTTGTACGAATCGAATCTTATAGTTAAAGAACAAAGTTTGGACACCGAGGTGCCACCAAACTTCTCCTCTAGCCTGGACCATATGTCCATGGCTAGGTCATGCTCTCGGAAGATGCGCATTATGTCATCGGCCATACTGGACAACAACATAATGCGAGCAATCTTGTTCTTCCGAGACCAAGCATCGAAAGCTTCCTTGTCTCTTCTGTGTTGGGCCGTAGTGCCCAACTTTGGTTCAATCATTATGTTCTTCAGAGTTTCGAGCACATCTTGCTCCTCTAGAACATATTGTATTTTCATGGATCATAGTTTGTAATTATCGCCGTTGAGTTTTTCACCTTTGTTTAACTCAGTGATGATGTTCTTGGAAGCGGAAGACATTTTAGCTTTAAAATGCTGCAAAAGATATAAAAGGAAGGTTCGATAAAAAACATTGCATAAATTTCATATTTATAGTCATCATTTTAGACATTTTCATAATTCAGCAGTCTCGGCAAGCGGACCGACCAGGGGAATGGCTAGTCCATGGTTCACTACCCCCAAACAAAGCTAAGGTGTCCCACAACCTAGTCCAAAAGACCACTAGCCGAATCATGATCCATTGAGACGTTGAATCAATCGAATGTGGAAATTTCAGACTAGTTTAATATCACTCCCACTTGGAAAATCCCACTTGGAATGATATTATTATATTTGATAAGTTACTTTCGAAAAATATTGAAGATGTTGTTCTAGAATCGGAAACGTCATTACGATCCCAATCACCATCTAGAACAACTTTCAATATTTCCCCATCTTATCAAATAACAATACTCTTATAGTACTTTGCAGCGGAAAAGCGATTTTGAAAACGTATTTTTCAAAAAAAAATTAGGGAATTTCAACTTGGTACCCTTATGGTACTAAAAATACCCTTGTTGTATTTTCAAAATATTCGGCAAGGCCTACATCCCCTTACAGGGTGACATAGCCGAAATATTTCGATAATTCCCCGGCCATTGCCGGGGTCGTGTCGTGGCCGTGCCAAGGCCGAATTCTTCTCCCTTCCGAAGAGAGAGTTGCCATCGCAACTTGGCCAAGGTCGAACACCCCTTGAGGGGAGTTTTCTGCAAGCCACCGCCGCCGGCTCCCGTATGGATCCAGGCGCTCCCCCCTACAGGGGAATTTTGCCGCAGACAACTGCCGCCGGCTCCGTAGAGACCGGCCTTGCAAGCCACCGCCCATGCAAGTCCCCCCCATTTACTGGGCTGACCGGCCTCCCCTTCCTTTGGGGTCTGGTTTGCACACCCCCCCTTCCGGAGGGGGGGTCTTGGTTGTCATTGGCCGTAGCCAACCCCCTCCGCATGGGGAGGGGGGGTGCATAGCCTCCATGGCCCATATGGCCATGGCGATCATGCACCAAAGAGGCCATCTTCTCCGTTGAGAATAACTACTATCTTCTCCGATGAGACACCCGTTCATCGAGAAAACGGTTTTGCTTCAATGGCCGTGTGCCAAAAAAATGAAGAAAACACATTTTCAAGACCGCAAACTTCACGCTCTACATGAAGAGAGTGCCCATTCTCAATTGAATGGAGACTCAGCATCCATGAGGAGTGCGAGTTTAGCTAGATGAACGGTAAGTTCTTCCCGTCAAGAAGAGTTCCTGCCATATCCGTAATGACAGAAGACCCTAACGTGAAAAGAACAACTTTTGCGTTCTCTCCGTCACGATGCGCTCCTACCATATCCATAATGGAAGGAAACTCATTCGTGAAAGAGACAACTCGTCTCATTCATCAGTGAGACCGGGGCGAACCCATGTGGCTCTGATACCAATGCAGGATCCTGTCAAAACGATGATGTTAGGATCGAATGAAGAGGAGAGACTTACGTTCGCGTACGCGGCACCGTAGTCTCTGAACTTTACCCTCGGATTCGCCACAACGGTCAGTACTTCGTCACAGAGGATCGAAGTAGCGTTTCCACTGTCTAAATCTAACTTTAGGAGAAGAACTTGATGGAAGGGAGAAGAGGAAAAAGATTGCCTTAAGCAAACTTATGGCATGAAGGATAAGCCTAAAATGCCTTATCCTTGGGTCCTATTTATAGGCTTTAGGGGTAGTTATTCTAGGAAATAACCATATATAAGCTTATTAGATTATATTAACACCCTTACTTATCCTCTTCTTCATGCACTTATCAAGTGCCTTTATGCACTTATAATGTGACTTTTTCCACTTATCGAGTGGTCCTTTTCACACATGAAAAGGTTCCCTTCATACATGCTTTCATGTACGCGACATCCGAGGTCCATAAACCCTCATACATCCCCTCATGGGTGTATACATGTCGTCCATATCCAACAATAAGCATGCTTTTTGATCGCTCCGGGATGTAACCCTAAAGAACGGTTGTAGTTTTACCGCAAGTGCACGGTGTAGCAGCGAGCGGGTTATCGAACACAGGGAAGACGAATGACCGTGCTTGCTCCAATCAACCTGGCTATTTAAGAAGAAAGATTTGCCTTCGGCGATCCTGTCACAATCGTCAGACAAAGTGTGGAAATATCAAATCAAATAAAGAACGTCTAGGGAATGGGGAATTCCCGCTACTCACCGTATTTCATGAATGTGGTTCATCGGTATCAAAATTGCTAGATTAAGATTTTGGATGAACTAGTTGAAACTAAATGTAGAACCAAGCTCACGCTCTCGCGCTGTTGCCGGTCTATAGCTATCCTAGGTTCGGGTCCAATCTCTTGCAAACCCTAGCCTAGGGAGGCTAGCATTAGGATCAACATCATCGTCCAATCGCGCACCGAGCCCAATCTCTTGCAAACTCGGCTCGTGATCTAGGTTGAGATAGTTCCTACCCGTCCAATCTCTTGCAAACGGGTATTGGCACGGAATTGCAACCGGAAACCCTAGTATCGGTCCAATCTCTTGCAAACCGATACTACGGAAATTCGATTCCAACCCAATTCGGATTTCTAGGGTTTCCTATCGAATTGGGATCCAATCTCTTGCAAATCCCAATAGGTATGAACTCCTAGCTATCCGTAATAAATTGATCCCAATCTAATCCCTAGATATCAATTCTAGCAAAATTTCTACTAATTCATCACAAATATGAAATTGGACTTGTAGGGTTCATCCCCACGCCCCAAGACGTGGCGACTACTCACAATTCATAGCAAGATCACAAAAATAAACAATGAAATAAGCAATAGAATTCATCACAATATTGAGATATGCAATAAAAATAGAATTTTTAGAGAAGAGAAAACACAAACCAATGGAGTTCTTCAATTATTCCAACAAAAATCAAATTTTGTCTCCTCTCCAATCTCAAAAATAAAGCTAAAAAGCTAATCTAAAAAGTTGCAAAAAATCTAAGAAGAAGCTCTCCAAAACTAGGGTAAAAACAGGGGTTAAATAGCCCCCAAAATCGTCCAAAAACTGTGACCAAAATACCCCTGCGCAGCTTGTTTTCCGCAATTTCCGCTACAGGCAGCGCGTCGCACTCGGCCGAGTGACAAAATTCGCTCGGCCGAGTGAAAACCCTGTAAATTTCCAGTAAGTCTCGATCTTCAGGGGTCTTCACTTCGGGAGCTGCTCGGCCGAGTGAGTTGTCGTCACTCGGCCGATGGCTTCATGGCACTCGGGCGGACGGGATTATCCACTCGGCCGAGTGGGTCTTCTGAAGCTCAGGCAGCCGAAAAACAGTAACATGGCGATTTTTGAAGGGCTTCGTCTGGGCGCCACTCGGGCGGACGAGATGTCGTCACTCGGCCGATGTGGTCTCCGTCGCTCGGCCGAGTGCACGTATAAATCGTGTCTGATCTGGTCGGCCGAGCGGTGTCTCACTGGTCGGCCGAGTGGCTCCTCCACTCGGCCGAGTGGGACACAAAAAATGCCCAATCAGCTTATTTTGGCCTCCTCGTCGCTCCTGTGACGTCCATTCTTCTTCCGGTCCTCTCCAACAGCAAAATACCCCTCGGGGAGGTCGTCGGTGACCGTCTAGAGTAAGCGCATCTCGAGATCACTCCAAATCGCGCCAAATCACCTGAAATGCGACAAAAACAACATATCGTGAAAAGCATCGCAATATCGTCGATATATCGTGAAAAACATGATTTGGGCGATCTAAATGGCATGCAAAAATGCGGGAAAAAGGTGTAAAATAAGGAGTGATCAAAATCCCCCAAGCTTGCCTCTTACTCGTCCTCGAGGAAGATAAGGGAAAGGCGAACCCGGTGGATTCGAAAAACGAAAACGGCGAAAAAATGAAAAATGAAAAATGAGGAACGAAGAAGAATGAAAAACGGAATAAAAATAAAGAAGAAAGAAAGAAGCGAAGAGGTAAGCTGCTAGATCATTTTCTCAGGACGTGGGTTCCGCTTACTCGTATAGCATGCACTGAATGAAAAACACATGTCAAAGAGTTTTATTTTGATATCATAGTATAATGGTGCAAATAGAAATAGAAAACCCACGAACAACAATATAATCATGAAAAACGGAATAATTTTATAATTAACATCGTCTGAATCATTTAAAGCGGTATACAAATCACAGATCACACACTTTTCAATTGAATGCTTTCTATCCGGAGTATAAGAGTATCACACTATAGAATAGAGAGAATAGAAAAGTATGGATTTCATGAAATGAGTGCTAGGCTTAGATTTCTGGATTTCGTAAAGCTAGAAATAATCTCATTGAGTATAGAATATTACTTAGCCTAGGTTGTCGTGCAACGTCAAGTAGTCACTCTCTCACACATCAATGGATCCCCTCCCCCAAGCTTATCTATAAGCGTGGTGGCATAAAAAATATTTACATCCCCATCTTTATAAGGCTCCAAAAGTAATGAAAAGGGAAGAGAAAGAAAGAAAGTGAGATGGGATCTTTTATTGAGGATTCTTCCTCTATTTTTTTTTCTTTTTCTTCTTTTTTTTTCTTTTTTTTCTTTTTTTCTTTTTTTTGAAGCAATAGCATATATACAGAACGATCCCAACTCAAAGAGAGATAATGATATACAAGAATATTTTCTCTTTTCTCTCTCTCTCTTTTTTTTTGAATAAGAAATTTGGAGCTAGAAATTAATAGCGGGGGAAATGCCATATAATAGAATCGCTAAGGGGAGATTCACCAACGATTTTAAAAGTAGAGAAATGATGTTCAAGATTTGTGGAGAAAGAAATAAATATATCACTCGGTTCACTCTATAAGACATGCACGACAACTTCAGCAGGGTAATCTAATCTACTCAGTTTCGATCACAAGAAAAACCAACTAATCCAGATTTATCATAGCTAACATCATTCAATCATCCTGAAGTGAAATGTACAATTCATGCATATAGAAGTGATATAGGAAAAGAAATTAGTACTCCAGATATAGGCATTCAATGCGTGAATCTTGGTGTGTTTTCTGTGATAGCATACATATGAATATTCAGACTAAGCTAATAATAAAATTTAATCCATTTTCATGTGGAAAAAGTGTGGGTTACTATCTCTAGATGCAAGGCAAGTCATAGCATATGATATCAGAAATAAAGTCTAAGACATGACAAATATAGCATGCATATAGAATAAGCTAACTCCACGTCATCATCATCACAGAAAAGTCATCTCTAGCATGAGATGAAAAAGAAAGAAATAAAGATAAAGGGAAAATAGAACTATTTACAATGCGGCACACAGAAAAATAAGAAAAACGTGATGCATGGCAAAATAAAAGAAAAATGATGAAAATAAGTGCAAAAGCGGAAAATGGCGTGAAAAACTAAAAATAAAGGTGGCAAATCGAAAAAGAACGTGAGAACTCACTCCCCCAAGCTAAATGGCACAGTGTCCTTAATGTGCAAAGTGTGGCACACCGAGAGACAAGTAATGTGAGGGGTAAGTGAGGATGCATGCATGATGGGAAAAAAATGAAAATAAACGAAAAATAAAGGAACGAAAAACATGATGCGGACATGATGCATGCATGAATGGAGTGATACAGATATAAAGGTGGGGCACCAAAAACTCTCACTCTCTCCCAAAAAAGATATATAAGGATACGATCTGAGTGAGAAACCTAAAATAAGTGAGGGGAGGGGGGTGGACAAAAATGCAACAGGACCCAGCAGAAACGGGCAGCACAACGGCAGGAATAATCGATGGCATCAAGGGTGCCTAAGAAGGTGGTGCTGCGCCGTCTCCGTCCTGAGGCGGAAGTGGTGGTGGTGGCTGGACAGGCCGCTGAGCGGGGGTGGGTGTGGAAGTGGTAGCAGGCTGAGTGTGTGTGGAAGTGTGGGTGGGGACCTGCTGGGTGGGTGGGGGTACGCGGGGGAGACGCTTCAGGACCTGGGTAAGACAGTAGTGAATCTGGGGGATCAGGGCGAAGCGGTCAGCCATCGCAGAGACGGTGGAGGACAGGGTCCTAAGGTCGCCTCTGAGGCCACTCACCGCCCCCTCTAGAGCACGAATGCTCTGAAGTACAGTGTCGGGGGGAGGTGGTACAGAGGGACGCACCGGTCGGGGCTGTGCAGGGCGTGGCTGGCGTACTCGGGTCGCGTACGTGACGGGCTCAACGGGGAAGGGAACAAAAGGTGCTGCGCTCGCAAATGTGGGCCTGGCCTCAGTGTGAGGCCGGGGCACTGGCTGGTGAGAAGTGGAGGCAGCAGCAACAAAAGAAGGGTGCAAAAGTGGCAGCGAGGCGGCCAGAGAGGTCAGTGGCACAGAAGTGTGGACAGACGCCACGACACTCTCGGAAAATACAGTAGCAGTGGAAACAGAGGGCTCTCCGCACTCAACTACGGTCGGCGGGCGCTCGGGTGGTGCAGAAGAAACAGGCTCAGCAGACAGAGGGCCAGTGGTGGTGGTGGTGGTGACAGCCGTGGAAGCAGTGGAGGCGGGCTCAGCTAAGGTACTCCCGACACCGACAGAGGTGAGGACAGAGGTGTCAGGAGCAGCAGAAACGTCAGGTAAAGGCTGAGGGGCTACGGGGTCAACATGGGCGGCAGGCTCGGCAGGGGCAACAGGGTCTGCGGGGGCAGCGTGGGCCTGCTCGGCCTCCTCGGCCTCGAGCACGTAAGCATCGGGGATGAGAACATCCATCGCAGGGAGCCAGTCGACGTGGGCTGGTGCAATCTGAGTCCGAGCTGTGCTCGAAAGAATCATGTAATCGGCACCGTAAGGGCCGTGCAGCCAGACCCAGTGACGCTCACCGTGCGGACGAAGCATCTTCATCTGGGCCATAACATCGATCGACAAAGAAGTGGGGCCCGATACTCGTCGCAAGTCGTCAGGGAAGTCCTCGCCGGTCATAAGGGCAAGCAAGGTGATCAGGCCGCCGCAGTATATCGGTGAGCGAGCGCCCACCGATACAATGATGCGGTCCAAAAACCAAGCCGCGACATCAATCACGATGGCGGGGACCAGCTCATCTCCATCCATAGATAGAGCTCTAGGACGTGTCATCGCGTAGAGCATGTAGAGCTCTGGCGTAGACATCGTGCCCGGCTCATATCTGGCCAAAAAGGTCGTCGCCATAAGGCGCTGAGCAATACGGAGGCAGGGATGGACAATGGCCGAGGCCTTGGCCCTACTAGGGTCAAAGGCGGCGTGAAGACCCGTAATCCGGGCCCAGAAGGCACCGGCGTCGAACGAAGGTGGGGGGATATGGGTGGGACCGTAACCGCGATCGGCTCCGTTGACAGCGGGCCACGAGAAAAATGCTCTCATCATATCGAGAGTGACCTGGCACTCCCGGTCCATGAACCGAAACGAGCATCCCTCGTCGGTCCGGGCGATCGAACTCAGTACCTCAAGTGTCGGACGGGTAAATGTGTCCACCGACACATGAAAGAAATCTCGCCAGCCCACGTTGTCGTACAACATGAGCATCCCCTCTAGTACCCCCAGGCGTCCTAGGTCAGCAAGGTGTGCAAACCTGGAGGGTACGATCGAGCGCTGGGAGATACGCTCGAAGACAGCGTGGTGTGCGTCGTCTCGGAACGTAATCCCGAGCGGCCCGACCAGTGGAGCCGGAGGTGGTGGCTGTGGAGCGGCAGGGAGTGGCTGTGCAGGCTGTGCGGGCTGTGTGGGCGCTGCAGGCTGTGCTGGGTGGATGGGGTGTGTGGGAGAAGGCGGAGGAGAGTCCTCCAACTCGTGGGAGGGGCCGGCGTCATCCGACCGCTTCTGCTTGGCGGAAGCTCTCTTCGACCGCGGCCGTGTCCGGGGCGGCATATCGGCCCCGAGCGCGCGCCGAAAAGTGTAAAAAGTGTGGCGTGTGCAAAAGAAAGGAAAGAGTGTACCCCGACACGCCGCGAGTGCTAAGCAAAGGAAGAGTGCGAAGACAGTGCCTCCGCGAAGCCCAAATCAGTCCGTAGAAGCTCCCCTGGGCTCCCCTAAGCTCCCAAAACAACCTGTGCATGGAATGGCGATATCAGCGGGTAATATTCCAAAACGTATGGAGCATTAGGGGTATAATAGATAGATATAGGAATTGATTAGGGTTTGGGGGTCGTTTAACACATGGATCCTCGAAAAATACACAAAAAGAGGAGAAAAAGGGCGAATCAGGCGATACCGGAGAAGGTCGGAGCGGCGGCCGCCGGCAGCGACTCGGGCGAGGCGCGGCGGGTGGTCGGCCGACGGTGGCTGGCCGAGCGGCGGCGCTAGGCGGTCGGTCGGGTGAGTGGGGACGCGAGCGAGGGGAACGGGCGAGGGGAATGCGAAGTGTCGCGGGCGATTTGGGTTTTTGCGTTTCGAAAAACGTGCCCCCCTTGGCCCCTTATATAATAAAGGTTACGACTCGGCCGAGTGACTAGGTCACTCGGCCGAGTGGGATTAAATGAAATATCCTCCTCGCTTACGCTTCGGCCGAGTGGCTTTGCCAGCCTCGGCCGAGTGGAGTTAGTCCATTCGGCCGAGTGGCTCAAGATACTCGGCAAGGCTCGCCCTAGGAGCGTATCCGTTCTGCTCGGCCGAGTGAAAATATATACTCGACCGAGTAGCAGTTATACTGAATTTAGGAAAATAAACAGAGAGTTGGGTACAGCAGACTTCCCTCGTTCGTGAGCGGCTCGGCCGGACGAACTTGTGTACTCGGTCGAGTGACTAGTATACTCGGTCGAGTGAGCCTTATGTTCTGCTGTTTGTCTTCGTTTGGGCTCTAAACTCCGTCTTTCTTCCTCCAGTCGATTTCATCTTACTCCTAAGCATCGAGCATCTTCCTGGGGCGCTCCTCGTCGTCTCGTTCATCCTCCTCATGATGGATTTGCCTATCTCCTCTCCTGTCAAGAAAAATAGGACCCGTTATCACAAAATTTTTGGGCGAACGACTCAAAACACTAAAAATTTCTAAAACAAAAATAAAGCAATAACCGTCGGGTTGCCTCCCGACAAGCGCTCGTTTAAGGTCGTGAGCTCGACCCCCTATGATTTTCAATTAATGCGGGATGTTTGGTGCATGTGAGATGCACCCATCAAACTTTCCGGGGAGCACGCTTGGATTTGGAAGTTGCGGCGGCGTGTTCTCCCGCGGTGGTCTCCCGTCTCGAATAGTGTTGGGGGGAGGCTCCCCCAAGCTAGCGTTTGCTCCGGTCAACGGCTTCACCGGTGACGCCGATTTCCGTATCGGCGGAGCTTTCTTCGGAGACTTTAATTTCGAGAGCTTGCAGAGCTCTCGAATCCTTGCGACATCAGCGTCGCCTTCATCACTTTCAGCGGAGAGGTCGGGGGAATCATCAATCTTCTCATCTTGGCCTAAATCCGGGCCTTCCTCGAAACCTTCATCGAATAGAGCGCCAATCGAGTGGGGGATTGCCTCCTCTATCACCTCATCAAGGAGGTCCATGTAGTCAAGCTCCTCGTGGTAAGGCATGTGTTTCATAGCCTTAGGAATGTGAAGCTCCACCTCGATGTTGCCGACATTTAGAGTTAGGGTACCTTCGCGCACATCGACAATGACTCCGGCGGTGGCGAGGAACGGGCGTCCAAGTATCAATGAAGTATCTCCCTCCTCCTTAACGTCCATGTTCACGAAGTCACATGGCAAGCATATTCCCCCCGGGACTTGTAGCGGGATGTCTTCGGCGATCCCTACCGGCCTTGTTATTCGCCCATCGGCCAATTGTATCCGCATGTCGGTAGGTTTCAACTTCGTCCCGGTGTTTAGCCTTAAGAACATGGAGAGAGGCATGAGGCTCACACTAGCCACAAGATCTACCAACGCCTTTTGAAGAGGGACGCCGCCCAAGGTGCAAGGAATCCGAAAACTCCCCGGGTCTTTAAATTTGGCTGGCTCCTTCTCTCTCTTGGTGAACCAAGAGCCCTCCTCGGCTAGCATAATCTTCTCCTTCCTCTTTTTCCCCGAAATCAAGTCCTTTAAGAATTTAGCATATGTAGGGATTTCCACGATGGCGTCGAGGAAGGGAATGTTGAGGCTAACTCCTCTAAGATACTCGAGAAACTTTGCTAGCCTTTTCTCCATTTTCGCTCTAGCAAGCCTTTGGGGAAATGGGACCGGTGGCATGAAGCGCCTTTCCTCAATCAATTGCTCCGCTCTAGATTTCTCCTTTTCTTGTGGCTCTTTCCCCTTATCATCTTCAACTACCGGCTCAATTGGCTCCAAGCTTTCCTCCACGGGCTCCTCGGTAGGAATCATGGCGGGGGTGGTATCCTTCCCGCCTCTAGTAGTAACGGCAACTACGACATTGATGTGGCCGGTGTTGCCCCGTGGGTTTTGCTCGGGTTGTGCCAGAAATCGTTGAGTGTTCCGATTGAGCAACGCCAATTGCTCCGATATTTGAGCCACAACGGTATTAAGGGAGTCTTGCCCCGCCTTCAAGGTAGCATTGACCTTATTTTGCTCGACCTTAAACGCCTCCACTCTAGCTTCGAAGTCGGATCGTTGTTGAGCTTGTGGAGGGTTTTGATTTTGATTCCTCCACCCTTGATTGTATCCGGGCGGCCTATAAGGTGGAACTTGTTGCTTCGGTTGAAAATTTTGTTGCGGAGGCCCCCTCGGCGGATAGTGTTGTTGTTGGGGTGGTAGTGGTGGTCGAGCTTGTTGAGGCGGTGCTTGGGGCGGGTTCAAAGCTCCTTCATTGTTGGCGTAGGAGAATCCGGGATGATTTCTTGCGGCCGGATTGGCCCAATATCCTTGGTTCCCCGCGACATATTGTACTTGCTCCAAGGATCCTTCTCCTTGCTCTCCTCCCACATACATGGCTTGAGATTGGTCTTGCCAATCACTCATTTGGTTCGTTGGAGCGGAGGTGGAAGGGGTTCCTTGGGGCTCCGTGATAAACTTCTCCAATCTCTCCACTACCTTGTGGAGAGAATCAAACTTGCTTGTAAGCTCCGCTACGGCCTTCGCTTCATAGATACTAGTTGGCTTCAAGGAGGACGTGGAGTGTCCTCCCTCATCGCCCCATTGTTGGTTGTTTGAGGCCATCTCCTCAATTAGGGCCGTAGCTTCCTCGGGAGTCTTTGACAAGATAGCACCATTCGTCGCGGCATCAATAATTTGTTTGGTCCCCGGTTGGAGACCGTTGTAGAAGTTATGAACTAGCTCCCAATCTTCTATGCTATGGTGCGGGCATTGATGCTGCAGATCTTTAAAACGCTCCCAAGCCTCATAGAGCGTCTCTTGGGGTCCTTGCTTGAAGGACATGAGAGCGCTCCGGATCTTCACCGTCTTGGATGGCGGATAGAACTTGTCAATGAATGCACTCGCCAACTTGTCCCAAGTGGTGAAAACACCCTCAGCTTGCGTCCTCAACCAATAGAGTGCCTTGTCCTTTAGCGTGAAGGGGAAGAGACGCAGCCTGATGGCATCGATGGAGACCCCCGGCATCTGAAATGTGGCGCACTTCGACAAGAATAATTGGATGTGGTAGTGAGGATTTTCATGGGCATTCCAATGAAATGGATCCTGCTGCATCAGAACCACTAGTCCAGTATTTAGCTCGAAGTTCTTGTCAGCCGCCAACTCCGGCATGGTAATGGATGAAGTCGTAGAGGAGGTCTTAGGCCGAAGCCTATCCCGAATAGAAATTATCCTCGCCATCCTTGCCGCCAATTGTTCAGCAGTTTCCGGGTTGGTCATAAACCTCCCTTCCGGATTTTGTCTCCTTTCCGCTCTAAGTCTTCGCGCGGTACGTTCGATCTCGGGATCAAATAATATAGCTTCAGGATCCGCCGTAGATCTCGTGTACATGCACAGGGAAAACAGAGTTTCAAAGAAATGATTAGTACCATGGAAGGGTTAGGTAAGAATAAAGAAATAGAAATAATAATAATAATAATAATAATAAATAGCTAGGGTGGTAAGATCAAACGCAATCGCCTCCCCGGCAACGGCGCCAAAAACTTGATCGCTCCGGGATGTAACCCTAAAGAACGGTTGTAGTTTTACCACAAGTGCACGGTGTAGCAGCGAGCGGGTTATCGAACACAGGGAGGACGAATGACCGTGCTTGCTCCAATCAACCTGGCTATTTAAGAAGAAAGATTTGCCTTCGGCGATCCTGTCACAATCGTCAGACAAAGTGTGGAAATATCAAATCAAATAAAGAACGTCTAGGGAATGGGGAATTCCCGCTACTCACCGTATTTCATGAATGTGGTTCATCGGTATCAAAATTGCTAGATTAAGCTTTTGGATGAACTAGTTGCAACTAAATGTAGAACCAAGCTCACGCTCTCGCGCTGTTGCCGGTCTATAGCTATCCTAGGTTCGGGTCCAATCTCTTGCAAACCCTAGCCTATGGAGGCTAGCATTAGGATCAACATCATCATCCAATCGTGCACCGAGCCCAATCTCTTGCAAACTCGGCTCGCGATCTAGGTTGAGATAGTTCCTACCCGTCCAATCTCTTGCAAACGGGTATTGGCACGGAATTGCAACCGGAAACCCTAGTATCGGTCCAATCTCTTGCAAACCGATACTACGGAAATTCGATTCCAACCCAATTCGGATTTCTAGGGTTTCCTATCGAATTGGGATCCAATCTCTTGCAAATCCCAATAGGTATGAACTCCTAGCTATCCGTAATAAATTGATCCCAATCTAATCCCTAGATATCAATTCTAGCAAAATTTCTACTAATTCATCACAAATATGAAATTGGACTTGTAGGGTTCATCCCCACGCCCCAAGACGTGACGACTACTCACAATTCATAGCAAGATCACAAAAATAAACAATGAAATAAGCAATAGAATTCATCACAATATTGAGATATGCAATAAAAATAGAATTTTTAGAGAAGAGAAAACACAAACCAATGGAGTTCTTCAATTATTCCAACAAAAATCAAATTTTGTCTCCTCTCCAATCTCAAAAATAAAGCTAAAAAGCTAATCTAAAAAGCTGCAAAAAATCTAAGAAGAAGCTCTCCAAAACTAGGGTAAAAACAGGGGTTAAATAGCCCCCAAAATCGTCCAAAAACTGTGACCAAAATACCCCTACGCAGCCTGTTTTCCGCAATTTCCGCTACAGGCAGCGCGTCGCACTCGGCCGAGTGACAAAATTCGCTCGGCCGAGTGAAAACCCTGTAAATTTCCAGTAAGTCTCGATCTTCAGGGGTCTTCACTTCGGGAGCTGCTCGGCCGAGTGAGTTGTCGTCACTCGGCCGATGGCTTCATGGCACTCGGGCGGACGGGATTATCCACTCGGCCGAGTGGGTCTTCTGAAGCTCAGGCAGCCGAAAAACAGTAACATGGCGATTTTTGAAGGGCTTCGTCTGGGCGCCACTCGGGCGGACGAGATGTCGTCACTCGGCCGATGTGGTCTCCGTCGCTCGGCCGAGTGCACGTATAAATCGTGTCTGATCTGGTCGGCCGAGCGGTGTCTCACTGGTCGGCCGAGTGGCTCCTCCACTCGGCCGAGTGGGACACAAAAAATGCCCAATCAGCTTATTTTGGCCTCCTCGTCGCTCCTGCGACGTCCATTCTTCTTCCGGTCCTCTCCAACAGCAAAATACCCCTCGGGGAGGTCGTCGGTGACCGTCTAGAGTAAGCGCATCTCGAGATCACTCCAAATCGCGCCAAATCACCTGAAATGCGACAAAAACAACAAATCGTGAAAAGCATCGCAATATCGTCGATATATCGTGAAAAACATGATTTGGGCGATCTAAATGGAATGCAAAAATGCGGGAAAAAGGTGTAAAATAAGGAGTGATCACTTTTCATCATGGATTACACTAGCAATTTCTAGTTCATGCAACTTACTCTTAGCAATCTTATATTTTTCTTTTAATTTATTGTAAGAGTTGATGCACTTACTAGCGTTTTCGGAAACCATACCGAAACGATGTTCAAGCTCATCGTATGAGATCTTCTCCTTAATCTCATCATCGACTTGTTCCTTGCTAGAGCTTGATGAAGACTTCTCCTCCATAGCCATGAGGCACGATTCCTCATAGAAATTGTAAGAGTTGAGCCAAGCTTCCAACTCATCTTCATTTGATCCGGAGGGGATTGGTGCAGGAACATCAATGGCTACAAAGCACGCGTGAGCATCCTCCTTTGCATCCTCTTCTTCGTTACTTGATGTGTCCTCACTCGAGTCATCAAAGGTCCCGACAAGTCCCTTCTTGTGATTTTTGGACTTGGACCTTCCTTTCCAATGCTTCTTCCCTTTACCCTTATAAATTTCTTTGTTGGGTTTGGAAGGGCATTCGGTGGACAAGTGACCTTTTCCACTACAAGTGTAACACATAGGAACCTTGTTAGAATTAGAGGCAAACTTTGATAAAGACTTACCTTGCTTGCACTTGAGAAATGCCTTGAATTGTTCGGAAAGATCCTCAATTTCTTCTCCACTCGCCTCTTCTAGCTCATCTTCTTCACTAGGAGCTTCTCGATGGAACTTCTTCCTCCATTTGATTGGCTCCTCCTTTGCATGGAATGCAACCCCCTTGTGCTTCTCCAGCTTCTCGGGCTTTGATGGTTGAATCTCCTTCTTGTGTTGAAGCTTCACTTCATACGCCATGAGATTTCCAATGCACTCCTCAACGGTGTATTTGGATGTGTCATATGACTCCAAAATTCCGTTGGCCTTTGACTCCCAACGAGGTGTGAGAGAGTCAAGGATCTTCTCCACACGATCCTCTTGGGAAATCGTCTTCCCGAGTCCCTCCAAAGCGTTCACGATATCAGTGAACCTTGTGAACATCTCTGAAATGCTTTCTCCTTCCTGCATCTTAAACATTTCATATTTAGATCTAAACACAGTTTGTTTAGATTTCTTTACCTTTGTAGTCCCTTCATGACATATCTCCAAAGTATGCTAAATATCGTTGGCCATTTTGCACATGGAGATGCGGTTGAACTCATTTGCTGAGAGGGCGCAATGTAATGCATTCATATCCCTCGCATTGAACTTGATCGAGTCCTTCTCCACCTTTGTCATTGAAGCCGCATCTGTAGTGGGCTTCTCAAATGGCACCTCCGTAATGTCCCATAGGTCTTGACCCTCCATGTAGATCATAATCCTGATCTTCCAACTTGGGTAGTTGGTTCCGTTGAAGAGCGGGGGTTGAACGGTTGAATGACCTTCTCCATGAGACGCGGATGCAGCGTTGAATGCCATCGTTGCAGTATGCTATAACCTCGCCCTGATACCAATTGTAAGGATCGACTTACCCTTGCAATACTAACAACACACACTAGAGGGGTGTGAATAGTGTAATGGCAATATAATTGTCCAATTAAAATTAAACTTGCAAATGCGGAATTATAAATGCAAGAGGAAATAATTGACACAATCAATCCAAAAGCAAACACAAGATTTTACCCTGGTTCCCCAAACTTGGGTACGTCCAGCCACACCAATATTCATTATATTCCCACACAGAGAAGTGAATACAAATCTCACAAGGAGATACCCCCACAAAGAGGATTTTGCCCTACACAAGGACCCAACCAACCCTACACGAGGGTCAAGACTCCCACACAGAGAATCACTAACTCCCACTCAGAGAATTAGGGTTAGCCCTACACTAGGACACTAAACTCCCACAAAGAGAGTTACTCCCACAAAGAGAGTTATTCACACTAAGAGAATATCCTAATCCCACAAAGAGATAAACTCCCACAAAGAGAGAAAGACTAATTCCCACAAAGAGAATTAGTGTTACAAATTCACCAAGTAAAATAAATACTCTTACCTATGCCTTGAGATGCTTACTCATATTTGGATGCAAGGCATGGAAGAGGATCTCCAAGTGTTGAGATATGCTTGAGAGCACTTGGATGAATTCCCTTGAGCTGGACTTCAATGCATGAAGAGGAATGAATGCTCAAATGAGGGAATTAAGAGAGTTTATAAATGGCTTATAGATATCTTGAGATTTTCAATAGCATCAAGAAGATTAAGAGATTGCAGCACACCCATATATATAGGAACCCTATAACAACCCTCAAAACCCAAGAAAACAGACATCAGCCCAAAGCTGTAACGACTAGAAACTGGGCGAAAATGACATCAACAGTCGACTGATGATCAAACGACAGTCGACTGATCAATGTCTACAAAATGTCCAACGGCTATAATCTGAGCCAGGACAGTCGAATGACGAAGACAATACAGTCCACTGAAAACAAGACAGGCGCCTGTAAAACCTTCAGCAGGCGACTACTGCAGGGGATGGAATAAAACAGAGAGCTGCGCTATTTCTCCGATAAGCACACAGGCGACTGATGTCAATAATACAGTCAACTGTCATTTAGTCAGGCGACTGTAAAACCTTAATCACTCGTCTGCTGCAGAAGATGGAGAAAAACAGAAAGAGGCAGAGATTTGTAATTTCGCTACTCAGGTGACTGATGACCAATCTACATGCGACTGTAAATATACATGCGACTGTAAACTGATCTGTAGTCGACTGATGCGAAAAGCTCAAGTTGAGTCAATTGAAATGTTGACTTGAGCAGTGTATATCAGTCGGCTGTAGAAGGATCTACATGCGACTGGAAATCACCCAGTCGACTGTTATTCCTTCAGCAGGCGACTGATGGAGAGCCAGAGACTCCAAATGAGTCTTTGGACAAGATGAACCTATTAGGTTGGATTCTATGATAATCCTAAGGCTCACTGAGATGGTTAGATGCATATGCATGTATGAGTAGACCATCTAACAAGGCATTACATTAACCTAGACCCAAAAGAGAGAGAAATCAATAAAGTAAATATTACATGGATTACATTGCTTTCCTTAGAGTCTAAGTCTTCAATCTTGATGCCTTTATTCTCCCCATCATCTCCAAGCTTTGGCACCTCTTGAGTCCAAGCTTTAGCCCTTCTCCACTTGATGTCCATCCTTACACCAAATGATTAGTCTCCAAAAAAGATATTCTTGACATGAAACTGTGAGACTAAAACACGAGAGTCATTAGCAACAGTATAATGTTGTGATCATCGTCAAAATAAGATTGGTATGAAACACCAATACTCAACACATCCAAGCACCGCGGAGAGGCCACGTCGCCTTGCGGAAGCTGCGCTCTTCGAGGTCGAGCGGGAGAAGTAGTGGCCGTTGGATTTGTTATCAACGCTATTGATTGTGCCACATCGCCCGCAGTGTTTGCCTTTGTATTCGAATCGCTCCGCTTCAATATGGTCTGTCTGATCACGATCGTGTGGTGGAGAGAAGGCCACGTCGCCCAAGGTTAGCAACGGCCGGCTTCGTTCGTAGTATCGATCTTGGCCGTTGGATATCGATCTGACGATCCCAATGAAGCCACGTCTCCCTTTCGTTTGAGCCGTCAGATGGGGGTAGGAATCATCCAGATCACTCCACATGTCCCTCAAGATCGTTGCCGCTTCATTCTGTTAATATTGAATACGAGCCGTGCGATTTAAGATCGACGGCTGTAACTCAGCCGCGTCATCCTTCGCTGAGGAGCGTTGGTTCGAGCGGTCACGCACGGATGGATGCCACGTGTCACCTTTTGATTGGGCCGCGACCGTGTTTCTCGTATTTTGAGCGTATTTCTTCATTTTATTGGTATTCTGCATTCAAAAAATTCACAGTAATTAGCTTAGATCTCAGAAAAATATAAATAAATAGTCGTTGGAATCGTGAGATAGAGACCAAGCTAGGAAAAATATAAAAAGTGCAGAAATACTCAGTTAATTACTGTTTTGTGCTCAAATAAGGTGATTTCTCTAATAAATGATGGTGTACAAAATACAAACGTCTTAGAGACCAATTTAGCATCATATAAGCATACAATATTACTAGATGAGGGGTTAAATAAGCAATATTCAACCCGAATCACACCCTCCAACTAGCGTTTTGCTAGTCTCTAGAAAAATGAGCGAAAAATGATATCAAATATACACCTAGATCACCTTATCAGATCTCAAATCACTCACCACCATACTACAATGACAAAAGAAGATGTCCACACACCATTGTCAAGATTTCATGCTCATAAAATAATGGTACTCATGTGTTTAAAGATGAAGAACAACCATCTCTCAAATGGTCATGAAATCGACTTAACTTCACTATCCATTACTTCATAGCGCATAATATACAAAATCAATGGCTCATACCTTTCGATCAGAAATTCTAACTTGGAGCATAGATGTATCATGCAAAGCAAGTATAAAGAATAGAATGGTATCAAGACATACACACGTCAATCTTCATTCATAGGAAATCACACCATATCTTGTGCTTTCTTTAAGCTTTGGAAGTTCTCTTGCTTTGCTAGTTATGCACACTTATTCTCACTTTTATTTTTTCTTTATTAGTTCCGCGTAACGCGCATAAAGCAATATTTGTGGAGAAATGTATAACTTAGATCGCTCCATCAAATGAGTGAGGTTCATGTCAATGGCACCCAAATCAGACGATAATAGGGCATTAGGCCAAAAAGGACCCCTCGCACTGTACTACTCGAGCCAACCAAGTTATTTATTTTAGTGACACACTTATTCATTTTTTCTCTTTTTTATTCGCTTTTGTGTTTCTCTCTTTTGTGTGTGTGTGCATAAATAACTAGCAAGATAGCTTGCTCTTCTTAATTCTTTCACAAGAATGGGTTATCCTAATCATTTCAAAAGACAGTGTTTACTTTCTACCCAAAATCACACAAAGCATGCAAATAGCAATGAATACAAGATAAAAAGCGATGCTCCAATTATTTTGTGAACTATTGGTGCATGAACCTTGGTGTGTTCCATTGAAAGCATACGATTTGCTAATTCATAATTTTTAGATTCATTAAGTTATCAATCAATCCCACCATTGAGATATATCAACAGAAATTTACCACGAGTACTAACATAAATGTCAAATGAGACTGAAATATTTAACAGTAGTGGTAGAGAAAATTAAATCACATGTGTATGGTGGTGAATAAATTTCGAGAATTTTCATCACATGAGGTTCATCTCTAGGTAAAATAAATATTGGTGATAGAACTTGACTCAAAAAATTTTCAATGCAAAAAGGGAACTAACTAAAAGATAATCCAAAAAGAAAAAGAAAAAATAAAAATCCTAAAAGTTTATATCCTCCCCCCAACTGAAAATAAACATTTTCCTCAAAGTTAGGGAGATGGAAGCATAGAAAGAACACACCTGATTAGTTGCCACCCGAGGGTGGGTCCGTGAGATCGATGGTGCTCGCATCCTTGGTCCAAGGCTCATGAAAATGCTTCAATCTTTGGCCATTTACCTTGAACTCACTCCCGTCTTTTTCATTAAGCAATAGCACTGCTCCATGTGGGAAAACTTCTTTGACTGTGAAAGGTCCAAACCACCTAGATCGAAGCTTCCCAGGGAATATGTGTAGCCTGGAATTATACAGAAGAACTTTTTGGCACGGGGTGAACTCCCTCCTTAGGATCATCGTGTCATGGACGAATTTCATTCTTTCTTTTGATATCTTGGCGTTGTCATAAGCATTTCTCCTCAGCTCCTCTAACTCCAGCAGATGTAACCTGTGAGAAAAAAAAGATGAATCAGTATCAAAATTTAATTTCTTAATAGCCCAGTAGGATCTATGCTCCAATTCTACAGGTAAGTGACAAGACTTCCCAAAGACAAGACGGTAAGGTGGCATCCCAAAAATTGTTTTGTAGGCCGTCCTGTAGCCCCACAGTGCTTCAGGTAAGCGCAAGCTCCAATATTTCCTTGAAGGATTCACCGTCTTCTGTAAAATGCCTTTGATCTCTCTATTTGCCAGCTCTGCTTGACTATTGGTTTGGGGGTGATATGGAGTTTGTGCGTGACCCCAAACCTTTTCATTAAATTAGCGAACATGCGGTTGCAAAAGTGGGACCCTCCATCACTGATCAAGGCTTTGGGTACTCCAAATCTAGAGAAAATGCTCTCTTTGAGAAACTTGAGCACAACTGAAGTGTCATTCGACCTGCAAGAAATAGCTTCCACCCATTTAGAAACATAATCAATTGAAACCAAAATGTAAACATATCCAAATGAAGGTGGGAAAGGTCCCATGAAATCTATGCCCCAACAATCAAATATTTCAATTCTAGAATGGGGTTTAATGGCATCATGTTACGTCTAGTAATACCCCCTAACTGTTGGCATGCAGCGCATGTCTTACAATAATGAAATGTATCCTTAAACATAGTTGGCCAATAAAAGCCACATTGCAAGATTTAGCCACAGTTTTATTCGCAGAAAAGTGTCCTCCACACACCCCTTCATGACAGAATTGTATCACACTAGCTATCTCATGGTCATGAATGCACCTCCTAACAATTTGGTCACTACAGTATTTATAGAGGTATGGAACATCAAAGAAAAAATATTTTACCTCGTACTTGAACCTTTTAAAGTCTTGAAGTGACCAAGTTTCAGGAGTCTTACCAGTTACTAAATAATTTACTATATCAGCATACCATGGGGAGGTGGAAACACTAAAAAGATGCTCATCAAGAAAAGAGTCCTTCAAAGGCACATCTGCTGAATCAAGGCCTACTGTCAATCGTGATAAGTGGTCGGCTACTAGATTCTTCACGCCTTTCTTGTCCTTGATTAGGACATTGAACTCCTGCAACAATAAGATCCATCTTATCAATCGAGGTTTAGCATCTTTTTTGACAATAAATATTTCAATGCAGAGTGATCTGTATAAATCAAGATAGGTGATTCCAAAATATAGCTCCTGAATTTTTCCAAAGCGAATACTACAACCAGCAACTCCTTCTCTATGGTTGTATAGTTCCTCTGAGCATCATTCAATGTTTTGCTGGCGTAGTAAATAACCACTGGAGCTTTGTCCTTCTTTTGGCCTAGGACTGTGCCAACTGCGTAGTTGACATGATTTCAAATGGTAAGGACCAGTCCGGGACCTGCAAAATAGGAGTAGAAATTAGCAACTTCTTTAAAGTTCCAAAAGAGTGTTGACACTCAGGTGTCCAAATAAAATCCACATTCTAAGTTAGCAAGTTGCAAAGAGAGCGAGATATAGCACTGAAATCCTTGATAAATCGCCTATAGAATCCTGCATGACCCAGGAAGGATCTGATATCCCTTACACACTTGGGACTTGGTAGCTTCTCAATTACTGCTACCTTGGCTCTGTCTACCTGAATACCATCTTTAGAGACCAAATGACCAAGGACAAGTCCTTTTGTGGTCATAAAATGACATTTCTCTCAATTTAATAGGAGATTCTTCTCAATACACCTGTCAAGAACATGAGCCAAGTTAGCTAAACAATCATGAAAAGAGCTACCATATACGGAGAAATCATCCATAAACACCTCCACAATTTTCTCAACCATATCATCAAAAATACTAAGCATGCATCATTGAAAAATAGTGGGAGCATTACATAAACCAAACAGCATCCTCTTAAAGGCAAAAGTACCAAAGGGACAGGTAAAAGTAGTCTTTTCCTGATCCTCTACTGCAATCTCAATCTGATAATATCCTGAATAGCCGTCTAGGAAGCAATAATACTCATGTCCAGCCACTCTCTCTAAAATCTGGTCAAGAAATGGAAGAGGAAAGTGGTCTTTCCTAGTTCTGGAGTTCAGCTTCCTATAATCTATACACATCCTCCATCATGTGGTGGTTCTAACAGGGACAAGTTCGTTATTCTCATTTTTAACCACAGTGAGCCCAGACTTTTAGGTACAACCTGTGTTGGACTGACCCATTTACTGTCAGAAATTGGGTATATGATACCTGCATCCAATAATTTTAGAACCTCACCTTTCACCACTTCTTTTAATGTGGGTTTTAACCTACGTTACATTTCTCTAGTGGATTTGGCATCATCTTCCAAGTAAATGTGATGCATGCATACAATGGGACGAATACCTTTTATATCAGTAATGGACCAACCAATGGCCCCTTTGTGCCTTTTCAACACTTCAAGTAAAGAGCTTTCTTGTTCTAAAGAGAGTTTAGAAGATATTACCACATGGAAGCTGTTTTCATTTCCAAGAAAGGCATACTTGAGATATTCAGGTAGTGGCTTTAATTCAGGCTTTGGATCTTCCACCTCAGATGATATTTGAGTTGGTGCATTTGGTGGCAAAGCCTCGAACTTAGGTTCCCATATCACGTTGAGTTCCTTCACATTTTTCTGCACAAGAAAGATGTCATCAGT
Organism: Scilla litardierei; assembly: GCA_030789695.1. NCBI lineage: Eukaryota > Viridiplantae > Streptophyta > Magnoliopsida > Asparagales > Asparagaceae > Scilla > Scilla litardierei. Next base: position 747,152,935 of record CM061142.1, read on the forward strand.
GTCTTCCACAATTGTTTCAATAATAGTAGCATCATCATAAAATTCAGAGCAAATATAATCATCCACCAATGAGTCAATCATGTTTACCTTTTCAACCTTATCATCCACATTTGGTAACTTGCAAGTATTAAATATATTCAAATTCAAAGTCATGTTACCAAAAGTGGTTTTAAGTTGACAATCCATATAATTTATTAAAGCATTGCATGTTGCTAGGAACGGTCTACCTAGGATGATGGGAGTGGAATTGACAGTTTGGGGTCCTTGGATGTCTAGAACTATAAAGTCTGCATGGTAGTAAAATTTGTCTACTTGAACGAGGACATCCTCAATGCATCCCTTTGAAACTTTAATAGATCTATCAGCTAATTGTAATATGACAGATGTTGGCTTTAGTTCTCCTAACCCAAGCTGCACAAAGATGGGATATGGCAAGATATTAACACTAGACCCTAAATCCAATAAAGCATTCCCAATCTTTTTAGTGCCAATAGTACAAGTAATGGTGGGTGATCCAAGATCTCTAAATTTAGGTGGTGTATTTTGTTGCACAATAGAACTAACATGTTCAGTTAAAAATGCTTTTTTCTTCACATTCAATTTTCGTTTAATAGTGCACATGTCTTTCAAAAATTTAGCATATGCAGGTATTTGATTTATGGCATCAAGCAGTGGAATATTTATTTGGCACTTCTGAAAAATTTCACGAATTTCAGATTGATACTTATCTTTATTTTTCTGAAGTAGCCGATGAGGGAAAGGTGCTGAGGGTACATATGTTGCGGGCTCTTTCTCTTTAATGACATTATTATTCAGACCCACATCCGTGCTCTCCTCCTGCACCTTTTCTTGTATTTGAATTTCTTCCTCTTGTTCAGATTCTCTGCTTGGTGGATCAGGTTTCTGAATTTCCTTCCCATTCCTCAGAGTGGACACGACTTGGCAAGGCTTCTTATTATTACCTGCAGAAGAAGATGAGCTTATATTAGGATTTGGAATTGATTGTGATGGCAGCTTACCTTCTCCAATGTTGTCGTAAGCCTAGCTAAGCTTTCGCTCATCTGTTGATTTTGAGTCTGTTGAGCTTGAAACTGAGCTTGTTGTTGTTGCATTTGGGCTTGCTACAATTGAATAAGCTGCTGAAGTGCATCTCCAAATGGTTGCATTTATTGTTGTTGCATTGGCTCTTGGTCCCTCCTTTGGTTCCCCCTTGATAGTTGTTGTTGTTGTATTGTGTTTGTCTGAACTTAGGAGGAGCTTGTTGCTGAGTTTGCTGATTGGGGCCCCAATTTAAGTTAGGATTGTTGCGCCACCCCTTGTTGTTGGAATTGAAGCCCTGGTAGTTTGTGGATACTTGATTCACCCCTGTTGAATTGCATAGCATGCTCTTCAAAGCTGGAAGTGTGGGGCAGGCACTGGTGTCATGGCCACTAACATCACAAAGTTCACAACTCTGCTCTATCTCAACTGCTTTGGCCTCTTTCAAATTGAGAGCTTGAAGCTTGTTTGAAATCATTACTTCCATTTTTGCCTCCAACGCATCTTCTGGCTTCAAATTGTATACCCCTCCACGTGTTGGCTGGGAAGGTACAGAGTGGCCTCCCCTGTCGTACTCTGAAGTAGTATCCCAAGTTTGTGCATTCTCTGCTATGTCCTCCAAGTACGTCCAAGCTTCATCTGGCTCTTTATCGAAAAATCCCCCATTGCACATCATTTCTACAAATTGTTTCATCTGAGGTTGCAGTCCATCGTAGAAGAAGCCAATAATCCTGCTTTTATCGAAGCCATTATGTGGACATGCTAGCAATAGCTCATTGAACCTTTCAAAAGCCCGATAGAATGTTTCCTTGCTTTTCTGGGCAAAGTTTATGATCTGTCGTTTCAATCCATGTGTCCTGTGAATAGGAAAAAAATTTCTTTAAGAACTCAGCATGCAAGTCAATCCATGTAGTAATAGAACGTGCTGGTAATGCATTTAATAGGTTCTTAGCTTTATCTTTTAGTGAGAATGGAAACAATTTCAGATACAACGTGTCTTCACTTGTCTTTCCATCAAAACATGTCAAGCACACTTCCTAAAATCCTTTTATATGAAGATAAGGGTTTTCCTTGTCTAACCATGAAAGGTGGGTAAGAGTTGGATTTCACCTGGTTTGAAATTAAAAGAATTTGCATCAGTGGGTAAGATAAAGCATGAAGCTGTGCTAGGCATAGTGGGTCTGAGAAGATCTTTTAAAGTTCTAGGAACTCCAGGTTGCACATTATTTTCATTGTTGTTACTAAAATTTTTATACATGTTATTATTAGCAGCCATTTCAAAACGTCTAATCAACCTCTGTGTCCTAGGAGTCCTATGCCACATAAACTAGCACAAATTTTTTTCCTTAAAAATAAAAAAAAATTTATGTACAGTAAAGTGGAAAGATCTCACCGAAAGTCCTCCGAATGAAATAAACTATGGTAACAAACCGTTCTCCCCCGCAACGGCGCCAAAAACTTGCTTAGCCCAAAAATGTGCTTTTCTCAAGCGTAAAAGTCCGTGCAAGTAATATAGATCTGGTAGTCCAGATGTCGAATCCTCGGGATAAAACCTGTTGCAACCACAAAGTTCAAATCAAATAGAGATTCAACGTAAAGAGAGCAACCACTTTTGATGATATGGTTTGAATGGGGTTTGATCGTGGTTTTTAGTTTGTGAACAATACGAGCAAAAGAAAGTTTCGTTTATGAAATTATTGATGAGAAGTATGCACATGATATGGGTTCATTAGGGTCCATGATTTATATTAATTCGGTTGATTGAAGATAACTCAATGAATTCTCTTTTTGAGAGAAGTTCATCGGAAAATACCCTTGTGGGGATTAAAGCACACAATGGAATACGGTTAGTGCTAAAGTTATAATCTTTTAAATATAAGAGATGAAACTCCCTTTTGGGGAGATCAAAACTCACCCTTGTGAGGCGATCATCAACTCAATCACGTTCTTGTAAAAGATGAAGAGAAGATTTCAAATAAAGACTATAACTTTATCAACGTTAACAATTTTAGCATGAAGTATCAACCAAATTAATACACATCATGTCCCTTAACTACACCATACCATGCAAAATCAAAATTTAGCCACACATACTGAAAATAATAAAGGATTTCATCATATTAAACATGGTTCTAATCATTAGAAGTAAATAGAGTTGAAAATACACAATTAAGTTCAAAAGATATCACCAAATACACCCTCTTTTAGCCTAAGAAAGCCCTTCTTCTTCCTCTAAAAGCTCTCTGAAAATTCCCCTAGGTTGCGCTCTGGAATCTCAGGGAAATTCTGCAAAAATCGCCTCCAAAATCGCCCAAATACACCAATAATACAAAGCAAAAACCTTAGAATACCATATATACTAAGCATTGCGGGTCTTAATGTGCTAACGGGCCCCAAAATCGCACCCAAATCGCACCCAAACCCGCTCCACGAGCGGCGCAAACCTTAGCCGTTCATCCGCGCGGGATCGCATACGGAGCTGACACGTGTCCCAAGCGGATCCCACTTTCTTTGCCCGCTTACGCACCGCTCCGAGTTCGCATCTGATTGAGTCTCGTCCGTCAGATCGAGCATCCAAGTGCTGCGGAGAGGCCACGTCGCCATACGGAAGCTGCGCTCTTCGAGTTCGAGCGGGAGAAGTAGTGGCTATTGGATTCGTTATCAATGCTCTTGATTATGCCACGTCTCCCACAGCGTTTGCCTTCGTATTCGAATCGCTCTGCTTCAATATGGTCCTTCTGATCACGATCGTGCGGCGGAGAGAAGGCCATGTCGCCCAACGATAGCAGCGGCCCGCTTCGTTCGTAGTATCGATCTGACGATCCCAATGAAGCCGCGTCTCCCTTTTGTTTGAGCCGTCGGATGGGGGCGGGAATCATCCAGATCACTCCACGTATCCCTCAAGATCACTGCCGCTTCATTCCGTTGATCTTGAATATGAGCCGTGCGATTTAAGATCGATGGCTGCAACTCAGCCGTGTCACCCTTTGCTGAGGAGCGTTGGATCGAGCGGCCGCGCACGGATGGATGCCACATGTCTCCTTCTGATTGGGCTGCGACCATATTTCTCGTATTTTGAGCGTATTTCTTCATTTTATTGGTATTCTGCATTCAAATATTCACAGTAATTAGAACAGAACTCAGAAAAAATACAAATAAATAGTCGTTGGAATCGTGAGATCGAAACCAAGCTAGGATAAATATAAAAAGTGCAAAAATACTCAGTTAATTGCTATTTTGTGCTCAAATAAGGTGATTTCTCTAATAAATGATGGTGTACAAAATACGAACGTATTAGAGACCAATTTAGCATCATATAAGCACAAAATATTACTAGATGAGGGGTTAAATAAGCAATATTCAACCCGAATCAGTCACTAGCGTCACACATAAGCTCAAACAGCAGATTCCAATTTGGCGGCTGTATAATCGGGGCTAAGTGAGAGCTTCCTTTAACCTGTTAAAAGCTAGCAAACAAGCGTCAGTAAACACAAAAGGAGCGTCCTTGGCAAGGAGCTCCGTGAGAGGACGAGAAATATTAGAAAAATCCTTTATAAAGCGGCGATAAAAATCTGCATGCCCTAAGAAACCACGGATGTTCTTAAGGTTAGTGGGAGGCGGTAAACTCTTAATAACTTCAACCTTAGCTTTATCGACCTCAATTCCCTTGGAGGTGATAACGTGGCTGAGCACAACCCCTTCTGTCACTATGAAATGACATTTTTCCCAGTTTAAGGTTAGACTATTGTCATGACACCGTTCTAGGACCACAGATAAATTGGCAAGACAATCATCGAATTCGGTGTCGTAAATAGAGAAATCGCCCATGAAGACTTCCATAATATTCTCGATGAAGTCTGAGAAAATAGACGCCATGCACTTTTCAAATGTGGCCGGTGCATTACATAGCCCAAACGGCATTCTTCAAGAGGCAAATGTGCGGTATAGACATGTGAATGTCGTCTTTTCTTGGTCTTCTCGATGTAACGGGATTTGGAAAAATCCAGAGTATCCGTCTAGGTAACAAAAGTATTTTTGTTTGGCTAAGCGCTCAAGCATTTGGTCGATAAAGGGTAGAGGATAATGATCTTTTCTGGTGGCTTTATTGAGTTTCCTATAGTCGATACACATACGCCACCCAGTGACAGTCTTAGTGGAAATTAGCTCTTTTTTTTCATTTCTAACGACTGTTATGCCCCCTTTCTTAGGGACAACCTGTACAGGGCTAACCCATTTACTATCGAAAATGGGATAGATAATGTCGGCCTCTAAAAGCTTCAGGACCTCATTTTCACCACCTCCTTCATGTTGGGATTCAATCGCCTTTGAGGCTCAATGGAGGTGGCGTCCTTATTCTCTAGATGAATCCTATGGGTGCATATGGTTTCACTGATACCCTTCAGGTCAGCGATGTTGTACCCTATTAATTTTCTGTGAGACTTAAGGATTTTTAGGAGGCTTTCAAGCTGGGGCTTGATGAGGGTCGCATTGACAATAACAGGGTATGTGAAATTTTTACCCAAGAAAGCATATTTCAAATTGGCAGGAAGAGGTTTCAATTCTATCTGAGGGGGCGCTGTATCCCCGTCATCTCTCGTCTGTAAGAAAGACGCGTCCTCAATTCCTGGTTCGAAAGGTGGAAACTCTTCGCTGGCAGAATCATAAGAAAAGCAGGGAGATGATGGTACGTCATGGCAGACGTCTGCAGATTCTGTTTCCATAGTGCATCATGGTAGACGTCAACAGAGGCAAGGTGTTCAGGTACACATTCACTATCAAACATAGAATCTGAAGTACTTCACTGGTCAATGTAGTTTTGCGATGGTGAGGTATCTGTATACTCCTCATATGCATATTCTTCACATGCTGAAATTTGTGGGAGGCTATCGTTGTAGAAGCGTAGTGTGTCTCCCTCGTATCGCACATAGATTTCATCAGCGATGGGGACACCATCGAAGGCATCCGCATTGTGGAAAGCATTCACAATAAAAACTGAGAGCTCTTGTGTAACCGGGTCGTCTGTAGGGAATTCGACTGGGCCATGGGCCCATACATCAGCTACCACGCTCTCTATTGTATACAATAACTAAGAATCATCCAATGGCTCCAATTGACGAGTCTCTCTCCAGCCTGCATCAACAGGTAAGGCCTCAGTGGTCTGGAGGTACATCACGTCCTCATCCAAGCTTATGCGAATGTCGCCCTCAATGGTACCTGCATCGGAAACCTTTTTCATTATATGATCCATGACCAATTGCTGATTTGTGTTACCTGCAACATAGGTTCCTGAGCCGATAAACTGAACTGCAGCAATCAGTTCTCTGGCTGCGCATTCAATCATGGATTCCTCCATACGCGAATCCTGAAGACTATGTAAATGATAAGGAGAGAAGCCGAACTCATCTGAGTCACTGTCAGATTCACAGGTCTATTGTACTTGCATCGCCATCTCCATTATGTCTGACTGGTCAGGAAATAATCGCTACCTGGAGGGAGATGTTAGTAGCAAGCAGAAAAATAGAAAGAGAATAAAAAGGGTGGAAAGGTGAGAAATGATTAGAGTGCTAGTAAACTTCTCAAAATAAAAACTTGACCGATATAACACTATTGCCATCCCCGACAACGGCGCCAAAAACTTGACGCACCTGAAACCTACGCCTAGATTCCACCCGGTGGTGTCACGATCGCCAGGCGTGGTATGGCCCCTAGATTTCAATTTCGGGCTTGATCTGCAAGCGGACAGTGTCAAGTTGTAGTATAAATGATATCGAATCCTAGAGGGACGGTGATAGTGTATTTCGGTTCTTAGTTCACTTCTATATATCGAAGTGAGATAGCTATCAGGTTTGGAGGATTGGGTGTTGTGTTATTGTTGTTTTAATAATAAAAAGGACTAGGGCGTTATGGATCACTGCTAAGATCATCAGGGATCGACGTTGGAATAGAATCCTTATGTTGCATTAGGAATAGGGGATTAATCTCCCAATTCGTACTACTCTCGTGGGTTAGAATTGTGAGGTATTTCGGTAGCTCTCGTTGACGCAATGGCGGTAGCTGTCAACGTAGCAGTATAGTTTATCGATGGATCCCCTCAAGGCACGAGCCAGGCATGGTCACGAGCCTTGGTTGGATCCACCGATTTCCCTATTCGAATCCCAAAGATACCCCTTAAGCACATCAATTCCATAGACCATGGGCATGATCTCAGTATGGGTTATCTAAGAATTCGGTAGGATCGAACGAAATACTCCCCTAAATTCCTAATTCAACCTAGGCATCCAAATCTACGTCTTTCCCCTAGGATCTTAGGGTTAGCACATCAACCCTAGAAAGGACTACTCACTCATAGCAATATTAACAAATAAAGATGCAACTTTTAGAGATGAAGGCATCATAACAAATTGATAGAATAAAGATAGATAACTTACAGCGAGAGATAGAGGAAAATTGTGATTAATAGATTCAAAGAAAAAATAACGAGATTCCAAGAGCGCGCGAAGAACGAAAATTATTCCAAACAATCTTTGATCCAAAAGTCTTCAGAAGTTTAATCTAAAACCTAACGATAATTCTCTCTAATTTTCGATCTCCAAAAACATATTCGAAAACTCATAATGAATTGCCCCCAATCAAAGTCACCCGCTCCCCGACTTCACTCTCAAAATCGTGCAACAGCCGCATTACAAATCTTTCCAAAAATGGCCTTGTCATCGTCGACCGAGTAGGAGACTCGGTCGAGCACTTCGTTGCTCGGTCGGTCATGTAATGCCCTACCAGCTACTACACAAGTACTAGAGGGGGGGTGAATAGTACTTTAAAATAATAAGGAGTATAATTCCAAATTAAATTGCAAACAACTACCAAATCAATTTGCGGAAGCTTAAATTGAATGACAACAATAAAATTGACAATGCAAACAAACGATGTTAATGGGTTCGGATCCACCCAAGTCTCCCCAATTTGTTCCCGGATATCCTACGTCCCAACCACCCGGATCCCTTCCGGATACTTGAGTTAGAAACCCTAACTCAAGATTTCCACTATGAATATCTTGTGAAAAACCTTCACATGATCAAATCATACATGCAATGGCAAAGTGAATCCCACAACCCGGGATCACAAACTTCTCTCACAACCAAGAGAGCCAATAAGCAATATAAAAGAGTTTAGATGAAATAAATACTCTTACCACAAAATCCTATACCTTGAGTTTTTCTTACCCAATAGGTGGAATGAAGGATTTGAGGAAGATGAAGTCACCAAGCCCTAGCACCAAGGAAATGAGCAGCAATGGGTGCCTAGGGAAGAGTTGGAGACTAGGATCAAGCAATAGCTTGAAAAGCTCACCAAGAACAAGCTTCTCTCTAGATCTAGAAATGAGAGAGAATGGGTTTCTTGTGAGGAAGAGAGATTTAGATTTGAGGGAGAATAGCTATCTCTTTAGAACTCAATGAATCTCTTAATGGCAGCTCTAACCTAGATGAAAATGACCTAGGTTCGTATTTATAGGGTCCCAGAAAAACAAGATAGGTCATTCTCCAACGGATAGAAATCTGTGAGAATTAGTCGGTCAAAGAACAATCACTGACCGACTAGTTCATCAACTAGTCGGTCAGTCAAACAACGTGGACCGACTAAGAGTAGATCTGAGAAGAGATAGAATTTCAGACCTAGAAATCTAGTCGGTCCAAGAAGACTGTCTGACCGACTAGTTTCACAACTAGTCGGTCAGTCAATGAACGTAGACCGACTAAGAGGCAAAATAACTTAGTCTGAATGCAAAGTGACTTAGTCGGTCTAAGAACAAAAGTTGACCGACTAGATTGTCAACTAGTCGGTCATCAAACGTTCTTAGACCGACTAACGGTAAACAGTAGCTCAGGAGAAATTTAGAGTGAACAGTAAGTCACAACTAGTCGGTCAAAGAAGCATCACTGACCGACTAGTTCACAAACTAGTCGGTCGGAGAGTCAACGTAGACCGACTAACTGTAAACAGTAAAGTCCAAGAAATTAAGGAATCAAACTAGTCGGTCCAAGAACAGTTGCCGACCGACTAGATCACCATCTAGTCGGTCAGTACTTGTTCTTGTACCAACTAACATGCACAACAAAGTCCGAATCGAAGCGCGACGCTTCGAGGAAGTTAGAATGAACTTGTACAAGGATCCTAGAGCTACGAAATGAGCGAAATGAAGATAGAAACGTAAGATATACTCAAGGCTTAACATTCTATATATCGAAGCCAAAAGACTATAAATAAAACCTTAATAAACGGTCTTTGAGAGCTTCGATTGAATCTTCATATCTTCCAAAGCGTCGCAATAGCTTCAACGAAGCTTTAGGCATGAATATGAGCTTTGGGAAGTGTTGAGATGTCGCTTTGAATATTCTCGTGAATTTGGCGACGATCTCCAAAACTGCGCTCACAAATTGTTAGTTCATGGATTATTTATGTTTGCTCATCATCAAAACCAAATCCGGGGAGTCCAATATTCAACATTCTCCCCCTTTTTGGTGATGACAAACCAACATAAATAATAATCAAAAATAATAATTCAAATGTAAAATACTTACTCCCCCTGCATTGATGACACGTTAATTCCAAAATGAATATATATGAATTGCATCAATCAGACGAGTAAGATATATAATGAGAATTGATTTTTGAAATATCGGATTTTGAAAATCCTTATATGTATCTTAACTCCCCCTGAATCTAACATTTCAAACTAGATTCGTGGAAAATGAGTTAAATTTTCATTTGCGCTATTTATTATCATTATCTCTCCCCCTTTGGCATTATCCCAAAAATGGGGGGCATACAACGACAACAACTAGGAAATGGAAAATCCAACATCGGGAGTCGTAGACAATGACGATGGAGCTAATTGACACCAAAGGAAAAGCGATTAAATCAAATCAAAGTGTGCCAATTGTCCATTATCACAAAGTGAAAATCAAAATCATCAAAAATACCAAATAATTATTCATTAATTGAATAAAGAAACATACTCTTCAATATTCAATATTCTTGGTTAATTTTGTGCATGGAAAACAATTCTATATAATTATAGAAATATAATCTATTTAACCAAGTTTTTAATCGTCGAGCGACGAATTCACAATTCAAATGCATTCAACGAATATAAAAAGAATGCACGACGAATTAATGACAAAGTGAATGACGATGAACATATATATATATATATATGTAGAGACAACATGAGTACATCCAAAAAGATATCACATCGAGAATATGAGGTACATCATATCAAGTGCTACATATCAACAAAAAGAGAAACATCATACATCATCGACATCATCAAAGTATATCAACATACATCAAAACATCATCATAACATAATATCCAACACCGACATCCAGGAATCGCAAAAATACATCAAAACATCTCTCAAACCCCATCCTAACCCAAAATACTCTCACTAAAATAAATATCATCCAAAGCGTAGTGGAGAGTCCTCGAAACACGCGATCACGAGGAGGAGGCTGGATCTGCAGGGTCTGTGGGTCCAGTCGACGGAGTGGACTCAGGCTCTGCAGGGAGTAGAGGTGTCTGAACAGATGGAATCGTCGGGGCAGGAGTCGAGATCTCAGCAACATGCTCAACAGCAGCAAGGGTATCGACAGCAGAAGTGTCAACTGGAATATCAGCAGGCTCAGCAACAGGGTCAGCAGCAGGCTCAGACGACTGAAGAGCTGAAGCAGATTGCTCTGGAACACCGGAAGTGGTGCCATCTCCAGGAGCATAAGTAGAAGTACCAGCAGCAGCAGCAGCAGTGGCCTCATCGCCACAGGTAAAAGAAGTGACAAGCTCATCAATCTCCTCATCGTCCATCTCCTCGGCCTCAGAAACTGAAGGAGGAAGATCGATCCCCATCAGACGAGCCATACGACAGACGACCTCCTCGGTACGAGCCAAACGTGACTCGTGCCGACGAAGAAGGCGTACGACATCGTCCAATGTAGCAGGACGAGAGGGGGCTGCGGCAGATGACGGAGAAGCCTGAGAAGCAGATGCGGTAGACCTCTGCACGTGACGAAGTGCCGCTAGAGATTTCTTCACGGCCGTCGCGTTCAGAGGCGTACCCAAGGGACGCTCATCGTCAGGAGGGAGAGGGACTCGGAAATGACGAAATACAAGAGTCAATAGGAAAGGGTATGGAATGTGCGCAGACTTATTGGTCTTGCGTATACACTCGAAAGAATCCATCTTATCGAGTATCACGCGAGCCCAATTAATCTCGCACCCCAAGAAAAGAGCGTATATGAGCTTCTAAAACGGCTGAGAGGGAAGTGAAGAGGATCCATACTTAGGAAGAAGACAAGACTTCAAAATCAGGTTAAGAACCCACGCATTCGGCTTAAAGGATTTCGAAGGAACACCAATGAATGCGGAGGGGATAACCTGGAAAATCTCAGAAAGGATAAACTGATCCAAGGAAGAAATGTCATCTACGGAAATGTCCGAAGGAAGGAGACCGGACGATGAACAACCAAGAATCTCCCCCAAGATTTCTGCCGTGAGAACTATAGGAGTTCCCAAGACAGTCGTCTCAATGGAGTGGCTGGCATCGTACTGTCCCCGAACGCGATTGGCATAGAACAATTTCACGAGGCGAGGATACGGTTTGGGATTGGCCTTGGGGTCGTACCGGAGATAATCTAGAAGACCACTATAAGAGAGAAGATCAGCAAGGCCGAGAAAATCAGAGAACTGAACGTAATGCTCTAACAACAGTGGACAGTGTTCTATACGGTTGTACGCGGCGAGACACTGAGGGTCATCGCGGCACAACGATATGTCTACACCGCCAACTGGCATAGGAGCTTTACCCTTGGCCTTACGGGTCTTCGGAGGTGGGGTAGGATCCCTAGTAGGCTCATCCTCAGGGATAAAATCAGTATCGGAATCGGGAGGAGTAGCCGGAGATTGGAGAATAGGCTTTTTGGTCTTGAATTTACGGGGTTTGGCTGTGGCAGTCCTAGGCTTCTTAAGAGGAGGCGACGAAGGAGAGGCTTGGGTAGACTTGGCACGACGCTTAGGCTTCGGGGGATTCCTAGGGTCCGAAGGTTGTTCTACGGTCATAGGAGAGGCCCCGGAAGAGGCGATAGGAATTCGAGTCTTAGCCATAGTACTACGAGCACAATCAATCGAAGAAAATCACAAGCAACCTAGAGATCACAAGCTAACAACCCTAGAAATAAAGAAATTCGAAAATAAACCAAACCCTAGAATACCTAGGAGGAGAAATCGAACCCTAGCGCAAGAAATCGACCTAGGAGAGGGAGGAAGATACCTAGGGGGTGGAGTCGACGGCGGCGGACGGCGGCGCTGGCCGGAGAAATGGCCGGAGACGACGAGAATGCGAAGGGGCTCGATGGGGGGTTTGGGGTTTTCGAGTGTGAGCAGGAGAGAAGACCGACTAATTAAGAAATTAGTCGAACGAAAAATGAGTATAAGTCGGTCTGGAATCAAAAAGACGTAACTGCCCTAACACACTTAGTCGGTCTCAGTTCAAGCACTGACCGACTAGATTACGATCTAGTCGGTCGGTCAATGAGCTTGAACCGACTAAGTCGAAACAGAGGCACAAAGGGATTTTTAGGGCTAGATTTAGTCGGTCGCAGTATACTTACTGACCGACTAGTTTTCAATCTAGTCGGTCGGAAAGTGTACTATGACCGACTAACGAAAGAAAATGATAGGAGATGGATATTTGCTTGATCTAGTCGGTCTGAGTTCATTTGCTGACCGACTAGATGCTCGGTTGACAAGTGAACTGAAACCGACTAGAAGAGTCCAAAAGTAGAAATTTGATTTCTCTTCACAAGCCACTTGGATGAAACATCCTAACTCACTCATTAGACATCTAAATTACCCCATAAAACGTCGAAATCTTAAATACGACATTGAAATACGAATTCGATCATAAATTCAAATAAATCACATAAAATTCCCAAAAATTCAATTAATCTAGCATGAATGAAATATCGCGAAATATATTAGCATGCAAGATGATTGAATTTAAATATGAATCCTATATCTCGGATTCACCCATAATCCCCAATTCTCGACGCAACCGCACAAAGGAGTCCTCCTTTAGGGGTTTCGTGAAAATATCGACGATTTGCTTTTGGGTTTCAACGTACACTAAAATGATGTCCTTTTTAGCAACATGATCATCTAAGAAATGGTGTCGGACATCTATGTGTTTCGATCGGGAATGGTGCACCGGATTCTTTGAAAGACAAATAGCACTTTGGTTATCCACCATGATAGGGCTAGTATCACAATGAATACCAAAATCCTTCAATGTGTGTCTCATCCAAAGAACCTGGGCACAAGCGGCACCAGCGGCAATATATTCCGCCTCGGTGGTTGAAAGTGATACGGAATTTTGCTTCTTGGAAAACCAAGAGACAAGAGAATTTCCTAGAAAATGGCAAGTGCCACTAGTACTTTTCCTGTCGGATTTGCATCCCGCATAATCAGCGTCACTATATGAGACTAACTCATATGTGCTAGATCTCGGATAAAGTAATCCAAAATCTAAAGTGTAACTTAGATAGCGAAAAATACGTTTAACCGCTACTAAGTGAGAATCCTTAGGTTGAGACTGATAACGAGCACATATACATACGGCAAACATAATATCGGGCCTACTCGCGGTAAGATAAAGTAAGCTACCTATCATACCTCGATATAGACGAATGTCTACATCTTTTTCGCCCGTATCTTTATCAAGATGCGTAGTCGTGCTCATTGGAGTCTTTTTCCCGGAGGCATTCTCCATTCCAAATCGCTTAAGCAACTCCACCGTATACTTCGTTTGGTGGATGAAGATTGCATCGTTCATTTGGCGAATTTGGAGACCTAAGAAATATTTGAGTTCGCCCATGTGGCTCATCTCAAATTGTTCCTTCATAACATTAGAAAACTCTTCGCAAAGAGTGAAGTTAGTAGCACCGAAAATGATATCATCAACATAAATTTGAACTAATAAAATATCATTATTCGCATGCTTAACAAAAAGTGTAGAATCGGCTTCGCCCATTTTAAAATTCAAATCCAAAAGAAAATTCTTTAGGCGATCATACCAAGCTCGAGGAGCTTGTCTCAAACCATAAAGAGCTTTCTTTAGTTTAAAAACATGATTTGGAAAATTTTCATTTATGAAGCCCGGAGGTTGAGAAACGTAAACTTCCTCAATGACATCTCCGTTTAAAAATGCACTTTTAACATCCATTTGAAATAACTTAAAATTTTTATGGCATGCATAAGACAATAAAAGTCTAATCGATTCTAATCTAGCTACCGGAGCGAAGGATTCTTCGAAATCGATACCTTCCTTTTGGCGATAGCCTTGAGCAACTAACCGAGCTTTGTTCCGGATAACGACTTGATTTTCGTCGGATTTGTTCTTGAAGATCCACTTTGTCCCTATGACGGTGTGGTTCTTCGATGGCAAAGGAACAAGCTCCCATACCTCATTCCTCTCGAATTGAATGAGTTCCTCCTCCATGGCAAGTATCCAAGCACTATCTGCGCAAGCTTCAACTATATTCTTTGGCTCTATTGATGAGACAAAGGTACTATTGGCGAAGTGGTGGACTTGCGATCTCGTCTTGACACTATCATGAATATTGCCAATTACTTGCTCATGGGGATGGTCGCGGACGGTTTGAAGCCGCTTGGGAATACCTTGATCACTAGGCACATTCTCAACAACTTCATTAGTCGGGTTAGTCTCAATAGAATCAATTGAATCAATGGACTTAGAATTTTCAAACGAATCACATAAAACATCCATAGAATCATTGTCATTTGAAATTCTCGAAGTAATAAAATTCTCATTAAAAGAGACATGAAGTGATTCCTCGATCGTAGAGGATCTTTTGTTGTATATCCGGTAGGCTTTGCTACGTGAGGAATACCCAACAAATATCCCCTCATCCGATCTCGGATCAAACTTGTCTAAATTATCATATGTGTTTTTAATAAAACATTTTGCGCCGAAAACACGAAAATGTTTAACTTGAGGCAATCTACCAAACAACAATTCATAGCAAGTTTGTTTGGTGCCGGGCCTCAAAAGTATTCTATTAAACACATAGCAAGCGGTGTGTACCGCTTCCGCCCAAAATTGATAGCCAAGTTGACTATCTTCGAGCATAGTGTGAGCACACTCCACAAGCGTTCTATTCTTCCTCTCAACAACACCATTTTGAGGAGGTGCACGAGGGAAAGAAAACGTGTGAGTAATTCCAAGATCATCACAAAAATTTGAGAAAGACTCATTCTCAAATTCACCCCCATGATCACTACGGATAGTGACAATGGTGGTTCCGATGAGATTTTGTACTTTCTTTACAAATATTGTGAAGTTTTCAAAAGCTTCATTTTTATTGCATAAGAAGAATACCCATGTAAATCTTGAATAATCATCAACGATGACTAGTCCATATCTTGCATTTCCTAAGGAAGCAACTCTAGTTGGCCCAAATAAATCTAGATGTAATAGCTCTAGTGGCCGTTTCGTAGAAGTGCTTTTCTTAGGTTTAAATGAAGATTTAGGAAGCTTCCCACGTTGACAAGAATCACAAAAACTTTTCTTTTCAAAAACGAGCTTCGGAAAACCTTTAATGGAATTTAATTTCGAAAGCTTATAAAGTGTTCCAAAGTTCACATGTCCAAAGCGTCGATGCCATAAGTGTTGTTCACTTGTGTTGGCAACGAGACATTGTTCATATGACTTAGGAAGATCCAAAATATAAATATCTTTATGGCGTGTGCCGGAAAATAATAATTTATTATTATCATTTGAAATATGACACAATCCTTTCGCAAAAATAACTTTGTAACCTTTGTCACAAAGTTGGCTTATTGAAATAAGATTATGATTTAAACCATCAACTAGATAAACATCGCTAATTAAGGGTTTAGAAGGGTTACCCACTTTACCAACACCGACGATGGTTCCGCTCTCATTGCCTCCGAATACGACGCGATTTCCATTTGCAATGGGAACAATTCCGGAGAGCAATTTAGCGTCACCCGTCATGTGTTTTGAACACCCGCTATCGAGTATCCAATTCCCTTTGGAGCCAAATTTGAATTTGTTGCTCCTTTCCTTTTTCTTTCCCTTGAGTACCTAAAGATAGAGACTTTCATATCATGGTACCCAAGGTCATTGGGTCCAAGGGATTAGACCTTTGGAAGCCAAGTCCAAGTGGACTTAGACTTCCCCACATAATTCTTACAATGCACAACATCCGAAAAATAAGCATTCATATATATTTGTTTTTCGTCCATGCTTGTGTCCTTTGGGCTCCAAATAGTGAAAATTTTGGGAGCCATCATCCTATTGGGTGCATGCATACGACGTTGATTTCTACGTGATGCATGTTGTGGATAGGCATACGGGACATGATGGAATGGTGCACGACGAGAATTATTCATATGATGCGGTGGGTGAACATATGCATGTGTGGGAACACGTGCGTGAGGGTGTCTCACATGGTGTGCACGTGCCCGAGAATGTGTTGCATAAAAATCATCATATGTGTGAGATGGTGGAGTAGGACGTGTGTTCCTACGTGGCATGGTATTGGTGTACATATAAGCATGCCCCTTCTTTGGAGGTCCACCCAAAGTGGGTTTCTTTCCAAAAGAGGGCGTGGACGAGGTGGAAGCACCATTGGTAGATGAACTACCAATAGAGTGTTTGCTACCACTCGTAGAGTCACCGGAAGTTGGCCTAACAAAAGTAGTGGCCGCTTTGGATGGACATCCCATCGTGTACCCCAAACCAATGTGGTGATTGGTCGGAAGTAAGTCACTTAGGATTTTATCCAAATGGTCCTTACCTTTGTTGAATCTAGTGATTCGGCCTAATGTGTTCTCATATTTCTCTTTGAGAGAACGCATAGAAGTATCCAAATTGGACACTTGCGATGTGAGCACAAAAACACGAGATTTAAGATTCTCGTTCTCAATACTCAAAGTCGAGTTTTGAGAAGTTAAATCCGCTATCCTATGTTCTTCCGGATCATCTATGCTAACATGTTCAAGTTTAGATTTGAGATTAACAATCTCATTTCTTAACTCTTCAACAACGGTGTCGTTGTTGGTGATGATAGTCTTAGGCGAGGTTTGAATGCTAGCTAGGTCATCTTTTACTTTAGTATATCGATTTACTAATTTTGTATATTTAGACCATAAGTGAGAGTTAGCATCCCTAAGATCATCCATCGTTACCTCATCGCCTTCGTCGTCGCTATCATCGGAAGAGGAGGATCCTTGATCGTGCTCCTCTCTCGCCATGAAACACATGTGCGCTTGCTCCACTTTCTCATCATCCGACTCTCCGCTTGAGGAATCCTCGGAGTCGGTGAATGTAGTTCCGACAAGTCCCTTTTTGTACTTCTTTGACTTGTCGAACTTCGGCGCCTTCCACTTCTCCTTTTGCTTGTTTTGAGGACAATCCGCTTTGATGTGTCCCGGCTTATTGCATTTAAAACACAAAGGTGGAGAGGCGTTAGTAGAAGTAAACTTAGATTTTTGTTTGAAGTTACCCTTTCGGAAGAAGCGATTGAACTTCTTTGCCATGAGTGCAATGGATTCCATGTCCATTTCTTCTTCCGAGTCCTCATCATCGGTAGAGGTGGATGAAGCTGCCTTGAATGCAATCGCCTTTTTCTTAGGCGCATCTAGGTTCAAATAGGACTTCATCTTTTCTTGTAACTTCACCTTGCTATCTTTGCGTACCTCGTATGACATCAAAGTACCCATTAGTTGAACAACGGTATATTTATTCATGTCATTACCTTCCTCGATGGCGAAGGTACGTTTTTCCCAAGAAGAGGGAAGTCCTTCAATAATCTTTGAGCACTTCTCCTTTTGAGTGTAGGACTTGCCGAGGGCCTCTAACTCGTTTATTATGTCAACGAAGCGAGCGTAATATTCTTTCATCTTCTCGCCCTGTTGCATATGAAACATTTCGTAATCTTTGTTTACGACTACGAGTTTAGAGTCTCTTACCCGACTCGTCCCTTCATGAAGAATGAGGAGGGAGTTCCAAATTTGATATGCACTCTTACATGTGCATATCTTATTGAAATCCTCGGGCTCCAATGCACATTGCAATGCGTTCATTGCCTTGGCATTGCTTACCTCCGCGGCGACCTCCGCGGTAGTCCATTTCTCAAAGTCTTCTTCTTTGGGTTCGATGTATTCCTTCATTGTAGTCCTCCATAAGGATGCACTCCGGAGGAAAGTCTCCATCCGGCACTTCCAGTACCCGTAGTTGGTACCGTTGAAGAATGGAGGCCTCGTAGAGGAATGTCCTTCCATTACCGATGACTCTCCTTCACGGTTCCTGAAGGTGTCATAGTTGGAAGGTGGAGGCACGGTCTTGTTGTCGTTGGCAGACATAGCTGAGTATCTGGATCTGATACCAAATATAATGCCCTACCAGCTACTGCACAAGTACTAGAGGGGGGGTGAATAGTACTTTAAAATAATAAGGAGTATAATTCCAAATTAAATTGCAAACAACTACCAAATCAATTTGCGGAAGCTTAAATTGAATGACAACAATAAAATTGACAATGCAAACAAACGATGTTAATGTGTTCGGATCCACCCAAGTCTCCCCGACTTGTTCCCGGTGATCCTACGTCCCAACCACCCGGATCCCTTCCGGATACTTGAGTTAGAAACCCTAACTCAAGATTTCCACTATGAATATCTTGTGAAAAACCTTCACAAGATCAAATCATACATGCAATGGCAAAGTGAATCCCACAACCCGGGATCACAAACTTCTCTCACAACCAAGAGAGCCAATAAGCAATATAAAAGAGTTTAGATGAAATAAATACTCTTACTTCAAAATCCTATACCTTGAGTTTTTCTTACCCAATAGGTGGAATGAAGGATTTGAGGAAGATGAAGTCACCAATCCCTAGCACCAAGGAAATGAGCAGCAATGGGTGCCTAGGGAAGAGTTGGAGACTAGGATCAAGCAATAGCTTGAAAAGCTCACCAAGAACAAGCTTCTCTCTAGATCTAGAAATGAGAGAGAATGGGTTTCTTGTGAGGAAGAGAGCTTTAGATTTGAGGGAGAATAGCTATCTCTTTAGAACTCAATGAATCTCTTAATGGCAGCTCTAACCTAGATGAAAATGACCTAGGTTCGTATTTATAGGGTACCATAAAAACAAGATAGGTCATTCTCCAACGGATAGAAATCTGTGAGAATTAGTCGGTCAAAGAACAATCACTGACCGACTAGTTCATCAACTAGTCGGTCAGTCAAACAACGTGGACCGACTAAGAGTAGATCTGAGAAGAGATAGAATTTCAGACCTAGAAATCTAGTCGGTCCAAGAAGACTGTCTGACCGACTAGTTTCACAACTAGTCGGTCAGTCAATGAACGTAGACCGACTAAGAGGCAAAATAACTTAGTCTGAATGCAAAGTGACTTAGTCGGTCCAAGAACAAAAGTTGACCGACTAGATTATCAACTAGTCGGTCATCAAACGTTCTTAGACCGACTAACGGTAAACAGTAGCTCAGGAGAAATTTAGAGTGAACAGTAAGTCACAACTAGTCGGTCAAAGAAGCATCACTGACCGACTAGTTCACAAACTAGTCGGTCGGAGAGTCAACGTAGACCGACTAACTGTAAACAGTAAAGTCCAAGAAATTAAGGAATCAAACTAGTCGGTCCAAGAACAGTTGCCGACCGACTAGATCACCATCTAGTCGGTCAGTACTTGTTCTTGTACCAACTAACATGCACAACAAAGTCCGAATCGAAGCGCGACGCTTCGAGGAAGTTAGAATGAACTTGTGCAAGGATCCTAGAGCTACGAAATGAGCGAAATGAAGATAGAAACGTAAGATATACTCAAGGCTTAACATTCTATATATCGAAGCCAAAAGACTATAAATAAAACCTTAATAAACGGTCTTTGAGAGCTTCGATTGAATCTTCATATCTTCCAAAGCGTCGCAATAGCTTCAACGAAGCTTTAGGCATGAATATGAGCTTTGGGAAGTGTTGAGATGTCGCTTTGAATATTCTCGTGAATTTGGCGACGATCTCCAAAACTGCGCTCACAAATTGTTAGTTCATGGATTATTTATGTTTGCTCATCATCAAAACCAAATCTGGAGAGTCCAATATTCAACAGGTCACTCGGTCTGAGCAGATGTACTTGTAACGACTGCTTTTCATGTATCTGGATTTATTATAATATAATATATGTTTTGGTGGATTTTCTCCTCATGTGTGGTTTTCGTCTCCGTAGCTTTCATTTTCGATCGATTCGTCGTATTTTCTCGTTTCTTCCTTAGGATCGTCGATTTCGAAGTATGTCATTCGTGACGGACTTCATAACGGTCGTGTCTTACTATTAGATCAAGCCTAGGAGTCTTAGGAATCGTTCCCGGGGCCCCGCGCTCCGTATCGGAACTTTTTGTGCTCATTAGCCGGTATAAGAAGGGGCACCGACCGACTAGATGACGATCCAGTCGGTCGGCAATCCTTCTTGGACCGACTAGTTGGCTTTCTAAATTTCCCAGGAGTTACTGTTTATCGTTAGTCGGTCTAAGAACGTTGGTTGACCGACTAGGTTGCAAACTAGTCGGTCGGCAATGCTTCTTGAACCGACTAACACATCATCTAATTTTAGTATCAGTTACTGTTTACTCTTAGTCGGTCTAAGAACGTTCATCGACCGACTAGATGTTAAACTAGTCGGTCAGTATTTGTTTATGGACCGACTAATTCTAAATCCTAATTTCGTTCAGAAGTTACTGTTTACACTTAGTCGGTCTACGTTCGTCGACCGACCGACTAGTTGCCAAACTAGTCGGTCAGTGGTTGCTCTTTGACCGAATAGTCTGTGTTAAAATCCTAATTTCTGGGCAGCCGCCAGCCCATCCTATTTAAACCCATCCCAAACGTTTTCTTCTTCCTCCCACTCGACCCAAAACCCTAAAATCTCCCCCATTGAGCCCCCATCTTCCTCCAAGCTTCATTCCTTCATTCCAAGCCCTAAATCCATCATCCAAACCATCCATTCACTCTATCTACCTCTCATCTTCCCCAAAATCCCCATCAAATCCCCAAATCCCCCAAAACCCTAACTCTCCAAAACTTCTCCAATCTTTTCCAGATCTGATCCTAGGGTTCTCCGGAGTGTTTCTTCCGCTTCCTCTCGGTAAGAAATCGATTCCTCTATGTTTTCATAGCCTATTGGTATTTTTATGAAACCCTAATAAAATTTCATGTTGTTTGATGTTTGTTTCCCCATAGCAGCGATTTCCCCGTAGATTGGCATCCGTGTGACGAAGTGGTCGTCATCCCCGGTGCTAGGCAAGTGAAACTTGCCACTTAGGGTTTAGGCTATGTTTTAGGCCATTTGCTTGTTGTAGGCGTAAAAGAGACTAGGCGACGAAATGATACTCGCCTAGGCGCAAATTGGGGAACTAGCTTGACAACGAAGCTAGTTCCGACATATAGCATGTTGCACAATTACCATGTCATGTTTACTTTCCATTAACGGTACACAAATTAATTGTCATGTCATTGCATTCTTTAAGCGTTTCTGTGATTGCGTAGCTTCGCTACAATGCTTGTGTTCCTGGCTCGTGTTCCAGAAGCGGGCCATGTGTTGGTTGATAGCCAATGCCCGAATTGCGTGTTTCCGGCTAGGTGCACCCCTACGCCAAGTGTTTAAGAATGCGAGCTCATGTGCGGGGCAACCCCAGGCTCACTAGCTGAGCTCATGTGCGTGGACCCTGGCTCCATTACGTGTGGGTATTGGGGGTAAGAGTTAAGCGACCAATCAACTGGGAGTCTGCCCGATCAGCAACTGCAGTGGTAAGGCGTAAACTCTGGGTTTGGGGTAGTTGTTAAGCGGCCACTCAGCGAATGTTAAACCATTCAGCTGTAAGGCGTAAACATCTACAAACAACGTGACTAGTTAATTGATTGAGATTGTTAGTAGCGTGGCTACTCTTGTCTTGTCCCATTGATTGCTCTCTTGTACAAATTGTCTTGCCATGTCTTGATTGTACACTCATGTTATAACTGCCATGTCATGCATACTATAACTGCTAGGTTGCTAGTTCCCTTACTTTCAGTTTCCTTGCCCAAGTCTTTTAGACTTGTTGACATGTGCCCCTTTACTCTTTTGGGTGACACATGTTAGATCCTGAGCCTGAGTACCTTGTTGAGGACGAGGTGTTTGCTGACGCCGAGCCCGAGCTTGTGTTTGACGGGGAGTACGTGGACACTGGGGACCAGTCCTAGTGTCTTCGTTGTGTTTTACTTTTGTTTAGACAGTTGTTTTGTTATCGGTGCGTAGCACCTATACCTTGTTATGTCGTTGCTTTTGTTGGCCTTGTTCTGGGCCTTTAGACTCTTTTCTTTTAGCCTGGTGGCTTTTCTGGATGTTGGACTTATTTTCATGTTGGACAATTATGAGATGAGAGATTTTATTTCAGTCTCTCCTTGTGTTATTATTGTTGTTCCGTTGTGGTTACAGGGACCTGCTTATATTTTATTGACGCTTATCGGGTTTGGGGCTTCACAGCTCCACTCTCGTGCGGACCTTTTCACGTCTCGCCTCCATTTTAGGGAAGCGGGTCGTGACAGTACTACTCGATCGAGCTTGACATGGAATTGAAATTCTCCCACATCTTCACTCTGCCAGCACTGGCCGAGTCAGCTTAGCTCGGGCCAAGTAGAGAGCTGACTCGGTCGCTAAAAAGTCACTCGGGCCATGCGCTGGATTAGGCAGGCTTTAGAATGAATAGCTGCTCGACCGAGCACTATGAGTATTCGGTCCGAGCAGCCTACGTATCTGATCCTTGCTCTTCATTTGCATCTGCTCGACCGAGCAGCTGCTCTGCTCGGTCGAGTCATCTGGAAAAATCCTTCCTCCTGAAGCTGAAGCTTCCCTCTCCTCCTGCTCTCTCCTCCACTCCTCCCATGGCTCCAAAAACATGGCGAACTCCTGCGGAGCATTGCCAATGAGCTCACGGGTGTGTTAGAAGTGACCATACCCATGTCGGGTCCCAAATCACTCCAAAATACCTGAAAACTCATAAAACACTATGAAACTCGAATATAACGTCAGAAATGTGATATCATAGGAAAATATGGGATTTGGATGCGAAAATGGCATGGAATGCGATGTCATGATGATATGAAAAAGGTAGAAAATGTGGACACATCAGATATCCTTTAGAATTCTTAAGATATCCCATAAACGTACACATAATGGACATAGTCTTCAGTTTATCTGAATTTTATCTTTTTACAAATGATGTATAACCCCATATCTTAATAAACTAAAGATTGGTTCTTTTACCAGTCCATATCTCATATGGAGTGTTAGGCATGGCTTTGGACAGAACCCTGTTCATTATGTGTAAATCTGTTCTAGGGCATAACCCAAGAATGAAAGAGATAACTCTGTGTTACTCATCATGGATTACATCATATCTAATAGTGTACATTCTCTTCTCTCTGCCACATCATTTTGTTGTGGTGTGTAAGGAGGAGTAATCTGAGAGAGAATCACATTCACTTTTAGGTATGCAAGGAATTCTAGACTTAAGTTTTCTACTCCTCGATCTGATCAAAGAATTTTAATACTTTTCCAATCTATTTCTCTACTTCACACTTATAATCTTTGAGCTTTTCAAAGGACTCAGATTTGTGTTTCATCAAGAACACATATTCATATCTAGAGATATAATCAGTAAAAGTAATTAGCTTATGTAGACATTGGGTCACATACATCAATATGTATGAGTCCCAAGAGTTCACTAACTCTTTTTCCTTGTCCCACTAAGATTAACTTGGCCATTTTGACTTTAAGACGAGACTTACAAGTTGCAAATGATTCATAATCAAAAGGATTTGAGAATCCTTCTTTATGCAACTTTATTAGCCTTTTTCTAGCCAATATGGCCTAGTCTACAATGCCAAAGAAAGAATTCATTTTCACTTGGAGTCTTTCTTTTATTCACATTTAAAATAGTGCTTACATTCAAAATATATTGCCCTTGGATAGATGTAACGGCCTGTATTTTTAGACGTATTTCTTTCGATCGTGCGTACCGATATTTTACTTCAGTCATTCAGATATTTTTAGTCAGTACGTTCTCTGCTATGTGTCGACGCGAGCGCGTCTCCGATTTTGTTTTTACCATGTCATCATTAACTCTCCTTCAAGTTAAAACTAAAAACTCATTAAATTATCTTAGTAATTACAATTGTTAATCACTTTAAATATTTCACTGATTACTTTAATTATTCCACCACTTTAATTAAGTTACTAATTACGTTATTACGTTTAAATTTTCTTAATTGCTTAATTACCCTAATCTCTTACCTATCATTACAAACAAAAAACATGTTTAATAAAATCAGGTTCCTCTCTTCAATTAGTCAAAATTGGCATTCTCTTTCATTTAAACAAACAACTCCCGTCTTTTGAAAACAGATACATCCCCCTCGGATTAGTCACATGATTACATTAAAGTATATCAAAATCAACAACATAATCTAATCAATTTCCTTGACAAAATGTAAAGGGCTGTCCCCTGTTAAACTTCTTAAGAGCAGGCGACGTTTCCCCCTGCTAATCTTCGTAAGGTAGCAACATCTCCTTCCCTCCTCTGCAAACCTATCAGATTCTTCCCCAAAATTCGTCACCATTCCAAAATCAAACCCATCAATTTGTTCATCACAACCAAATCAGTTCACCATTCCCAAATAAAAACATCAAACCCATTTCTCAAATCAGTCCAACAAACACAAATCTGTTCATCCTCCTCCAAATCAAAACAATTTCATCAAACCCAAGCAATCAGCCAAACCCATTTCCCAAACTCAAACTGAAAATTTGGAAGAAGGAAAAATAAGCCAAAAATTAGCAAACCAACTCCAGATTCAAAAATCAGCAAACCAACTTCAGATCTACAAAATCACCAAACCCTCTACAAAAACCCACATCCAAGCACCCCACCACCGTGCCCTAGCTGCCGCTGCCGCCCTGGGGTTGCACGCCGCCGCTGCTGGAGTCCGCCGCCACGCGTGCCACCAGTCCGCCACCCGCCTGGCCGCCGGATCCGCCCGTCGCCGCTCAGAGATCCGCCAGCCATCCGTCCCCTCCTCCCTCGTGCCCGCGCACGTAAGACCCCCTCTCCTCCTCCTTTGCGTGACCTGTTGCAGCTTTGAAAAAAAGGCAAAACGAATTGAGAACAGATAGGAGAGAAAGAAGGCTGAGAGATATGAAAAGGAGTTATAAATGAATGACAGAGGGTGGTGGGATAAATGAGAAGTTGGCAGGATTTGGCCTTATTAAAAATGATGAAGGGACCAATGGGTAGATAATGGCAGCCTTGGTTTAAAAAGTATGAAATAAAAGGGATGTCAGTTTATTAAAGAGAGAGTGTTAGAGAGTTAAAGTTAGTCTTATTAAAGAATGAAGAGAGTTAGATAGGTTATAACCATGTTACTTTTACCCTTAGTCAAACTTAGTAGGTGTGCTATTAATACCAAATTTAACTATGTGATTAGCCTAGTTAATTAATTAGTTGTTAATATCAGTTAGTTGTTAATAGTAGTTAGTGTTATTTAATTGTTAAATTGATTTCAGCATGTTAGAAATTTTGTAACTAATATTAGGATAATAATATTAGTATAAAATGAGGTGTATCAGGTTAGTGTGACACAAAATAGACATCGCCCTTGCCAGACAACCCGATAAAATTAGACGAACCCAATTCGGGGATTAACCCGATATTTTGATTATCTCACAATATATCTAATTCGATAATATATTTAACCATAATAGAGAACCAGACATACCAATACGTACCTGTCATGACGGACCCAATGA
Organism: Scilla litardierei; assembly: GCA_030789695.1. Classification (NCBI taxonomy): domain Eukaryota; kingdom Viridiplantae; phylum Streptophyta; class Magnoliopsida; order Asparagales; family Asparagaceae; genus Scilla; species Scilla litardierei. The sequence continues at coordinate 747,178,928 of CM061142.1, forward strand.
CACCAAAATCGCGGAAATCAGGCAAGTATACAATTTATAGTGAATTTTTGAAGCTCGATGTTCATTTGGTCTTTTACTTGTAAAGTTGCATAACTTGAAATCTACCCGTGAAATGACGCGTGATATTACCACCAGGACGACCGTGACGAAAAATGTGATCCAACGGCATATAACTTGATATAACTTAGTTTAGAACAATAACAAGAAAAATCAACTTTCTGTTCGTTTTCGTTAAAAATCGCATGTTCACCCTTTTTGCTTTAATTATTGTGAATGCTATTTTCGATATTCTTGTAACATAGAAAATACTGCACGAGAATAAATGATCATGTTATTTAATTTCTGCATGCCTTGAAATAATTAATTAGCATGTGACATCGTGAGATCGTGTGCCTCGAAGGAGGAATCGTGAATGCTAACAATAGTGACTACTAACAACTGTGAATGCTAACAATCGTGACTGCTAACAACCGTGAATGCTAACAATCGTGACTGCTAACAACCGTGAATGCTAACAATCGTGACTGCTAACAACCGTGAATGCTAACAATCTTGACTGCTAACAACCGTGAATGCTAACAATCGTGAATGCTAACAATCGTGAATGCTAACAATCGTGAATGCTAACAATTGCTAAACTTGCAACTTGGATTTGTTATCTCAGTTATATTGACATGCTAATGAACCAAAGAGAAGATTTACTTTACTTGTTCAACTGCTTAGAACTGCATAATATGATGTCTTTTACTTTATTTCAGCATGTTTAATCTTGTTGTCGCTATCTCATTTAAATTATTGATGCATCGTAAATTCAGTATAAATCTGTATATATCTTGCCTCGTGTTTCTAACCTCTACTTGCAGATCCTTGCTGACATACATTCATGTTTTTGGATGTATGTCAGATCCCGAACTATAGCACCAGGAGGACTAGTTGAGATAGCTGAACCAGTGGACCAAGACTTATTGAACTAGAGAACTTTCATTGCCCTTCTTTTCATTCGTTGTACGGGTCATAAGACCCACTCTTCTTTTCTCCATTTGTTGTAATTACCGTCGAGACGGTTAAGATTGTAATAATGTTTTACTTATCTGTGTTGTTTTGAGTAATGCAAGCAAGAACCTGCAGTTTTTCACACAGACGCTTATTGTGTTAAGTCAAGGAGGAAAGAAAAGCAAAAGTACCTCCTCCTGACTTGCACAAGCGAGCCCGTTCACGTCCTTGCTCTCAAGCCTAATGGTAAGCAGGGCGTGACAATAGAGTACCAAAGCCTTAAGATATGTCTTTATTGGAAATTTTCATAGCATTATTCTTTACTAAAAAGATGTATTCTTTCTTATCTAATAAGGATATGGATATAATATTACATATCATGCTTGGTACATAATAGCAATTCTTTAACAACAATACTTTCTCATTTGGCAATCCAAGGTGGAATTCCCCTACAATGACAACATCAACTCTTGCTTCAGTCCCCACTTGTTGAGTCATTTCACCTTCTCTCAACCTCCTACTTCTTCTCAGGCTTTGTAAATAATTACATCTGTGGGAACCATCTCCGATATCTAATACCCAAATAGTAGGAGAAATGGAGAGTATGTTTTGAATGGCATACACACCTGAAGATGAGGCATCACCATGCCCCTTCTTCTTTATGTACTCTAGTCATTGCAGTTCTTCTTTCAATGGCCTTGCTTATGGCAATGGAAGCATTTGACTGATGCTATCGACTCTCTCTTTTGTTTCACCTTTTGGACGCCATCTTTAGGCTTGGTAGATTTCTTCTTTTTCCCCTTGGCAGAAGCCTTGGGTTGGGAAGAAGTCCTAGCAAGCAACCGGCATCTTCTTCTTTGTAAAGGAGCTCTCAACTTATCTCAACATATTGAGGAGCATTGAAAGTGTACATTTTAATTGTTCATATTGAAATTCTATATGAACTGAGAGACTGTGTTGGGAAGAGATTGGAGAAGTATATCCACATAAAATTCATTGCCTATGACAAACCCCAATCCTTCAAGTTCCTCAATGTAAATAATCATTTTGAGGACATGATCATGGACTGAAGAGCCTGATGTCATCCTCAAATGAAACAATTTCTTCGAGGTCTCGAATCTGGCAATTCGAGATTGCTCAACATATAAATATTTTACATGATGAAATATGGAGTGGACGTCCATATTCTCGTGCTTCCTTTGCAACTCTTTTTTCATGAAGGCTATTATGAGGCACTTAGCTGTAGCATAGTCCTGAGTCCACAATTTGAAAAAAAAATTCCACCATCAGTGGACTTATCAGTTGAGATTTTAGCAAGGGTTGCATTTAATACGTATGCTAGTTTGTCATAAGTCAATGCTATCTTTATGTTTCTTAGCCACTCATTGTAGTTAGGTCCAGTGAGTTTGCTCTTTTCGATGATTAATTTCAAGCTAGACATGAAGATGCAAAAAAGGATTTTAAAGAGTTATGATAATGAAGCAGATGTTCATAAATAAATAGATTGGAATTTACCTAATTATTTCTCACACTAATTTTGTGAATCTCTTCAACCTAAAAGATGGACGAAAATTATTGATATAACATCTTAGTGGGAATCTGGATCCAACTATCTTGAGTTTGATAATATTGACCTTCATCAACAAGTTACCCCACTTCATAGATTGTAGACAAACTCTTTGTTAATTGCAACACTTGCAACTCCCGATTATGGTTTTTCCCTAACCCTCTATGACCTTGACATTCGTCAACAAATAACAATGTCTAGTCAAGTCCTTCTCATATATTTTGTATTTAGTAAGGCGCGAGATATGTACCATTGACCTTTGTCAACAAGGCCAGATTCAGACAACTCAAATCCCTCTTATGGTAGCAAAGATGCATCACGTAGATTGAAACGATAAAGTTTGATCTTCATCAATGACCATAGCATTAACCCTAAGTACTTTATATCTTTGCAATGATGGAGGGTTATGGATAATCTGTAAAAGGATTTTAAAAATATCGGACTTGATATAGTTGGAAAACTAAGTCATATAATTTGATTGGATATGAGATTCAAACTAATCACTTAGCCAGGACAGCATTATAAGAAGAGGGAGGTTTTCCATGAATTGAATTATCAAAGTTCATGATCCTTAATTTAAGAACCTCGTCCATACATGCCTTTCTTAGTTAAATATAAAGAGTTGAATTTCAAAGCCAATAAAATCTACCTTCCATTTTGTAATTCCAACTTGTTTTGGTTTACATCTACTAATTAATCCGATTAATTAGGTTTTATGTTAAAAAAAGTTTAATAAACAATTTTGCAAGCGACACCACAACAAGCGATTTTAGTTTATTTAGCAAGCGACCCTGCAGGCAATTATAAATAAAATCTCTAAATAATTACTTAGACCATATGATAATGTCATATGTTGTTAGGTTAGATCACTAATGATAGAGCGATCGCATGATCCTTATAATTATTTAGCATATAATCCCATTATAGTTAACACGTTCATGATCACATCACGAAAGCATTTTAAAAGAATTTTATAACAATTTTAAACTTTCTTTTAAACCTACTATATTTAAAGATTGAATTTTCTTGTCAAAACAGCTTTTAAGTATGTTATCACATATCATATCATGAAAATCTTAAATTAAAAATCAGAAGTTCAAAAAATCATAAATTGGGGAAAATCCTGCCATAGATTGCGGTGTAAGTCAACTAGACATCAAACGCTAGTCGAATAAACCGCAAACAGCAAGTTACACAAATCCACTGATGGTGGATTAGTTGACTAGCCGTGTAGAGCTAGTCGACTAATTTATCGATTAGTCGACTAGGTTACCCACTAGTCAACTAATCAGCCTTTCACCAGATTTACACAACAAGGGTATTATGATCACTAAAATTTTGACTTTTAATGTTTTATTGGGTTTTAAATCAACATAAGTCCTAGATTGTAGTGTGGCTCTGATACCAGTGTAAGGAAATGATGCTAGCAATCTACACATTTTAGATTAAGCAACAGAAGGTAGAAAATTAAAATTTTCTAACCTTAGTAATCAACTTGCCATGGATCTACACCAAATATAGAAATTAACAACTGAATTAAAAGTGTACCTGGGTGTAAGTATACTTCAGCAATACTCACAGATCCAAAAACTCTTTTAGTGAAGACCAAGCCTCGCTCACCAACCAGCGCATTAGAAGATTCACGTTGATCTTTCAGTGAAGACCAAGCCTCGATCACCAACCGGCGCCTTAGAAGATTCACACTAATGATGAACTCCTCCACGATCTATGAGCACTCGAACCGCCCTCCAAGCTTTTCTAGGGTGAGAAAGGAGGAAAAGGAAAAAAAACTTTGATTTAAGCAAGAGATTCTCCCTCTTGAATAGGTTTTAATTTCTCTGCACTTAAAGATTTTAGATCTAGATCTTCAATCTCTTTTCATATGGATTTCTCAATTGAGTTAGTGTGTTGAGAGAGATTGGGAAGACCTCCCTTTTATATTTCTAGGGTCGCCCACATTTGAATAGGATTATGGATTTGAATCAGATCTCAATATTATCCCTAAACACGCAAATAAGGAGAAAATTTTTTCATGATGAGTTCTAATCTTATTAGGTCTTTATATTTGATTCCCAAATATTTATCATGAAACTAGGATAAGATTATATCAAAAATTGGTTTAGATTAGATCTAAATTTAAGATCAGATACCACACCAAATTCAGAGTTATTATTTTGAACTGTCAGCAGTAGTCGACTAGTAAATATACTATTTGACTAGGCTACTGACAGAATCAACTCACGCACATTGCACATGATTAGTCAACTAGGGAAAGCCACTAATCGAGTAACAATTTGGCAAGCCGACTAGTGGCAAGCCTATAGTTGACTAACCAGTGCTGAGTCTGTTGTATCTTTTTTTTGAGATGTTCATAACTCTTTATGATAAACTTATTTCACGCACTCGTAACTCTTTATGACACATTAATGTACTCTCAAATGATCACAACTCTTGTGATCATATCTTTGTATATCACATATACTCAAACTTTTTACTCCTTCGTTTTTTGTGACGAGTCATCATCTGTGTGAGACACTAATAGCCCGATTCCTACTTTAATAGTGACATGATCATATCATGTCACAGATCGATAGTGGCCCTAGATGATCATGTAGACCCATGTTCCATTATTATCTGATTGGTGTAAGATTGGAATCTTCCTGACTAAATCTGGGCCCGGTAGTGATAGGCACCGTGTAGTTTAGTCCCTTCGTCAAGACTATGTCGCTAAGGTGTCTAGGGTGTGAAATATTGTCCAACCCCACTACACCTTAAATTCTTGAGTCATATATGATCCCGTAGTTAACGGTTGGATGACACTTGTTAACTCTTAACAAGTTCATCCATTACCATAGTTAGGGATTTACTATGGGTCCATTGACTTCCCCCGCGAAACTAGCCTCTCAGATAGATGAATCCCGTCTAAATGGTCATTCCATTCGCATGCTTTAAACCATACCCAGCAAGTACCTACGCACCGGACATAATGCCGATGTTTGGTAAATGCTTAAGTATATATTTTGACGTGCAATGTTCTTTATTACATCTCTGGTCATAACGACTACTGTTTACGGGTGTTTTCTCACCACTGGATCATTGACCGGTGGTTTGACGGTCAATGTGGTCAAGTGGTCGGTTGGATCCCTTGGTCACACCAAGCTTGCGTGCTCTTGGTGTGAGTTGCACGAGGGGTCGAGGACGAGTGGGCTCTTCATCCGGAGTGTTGGGTCTCGGTCAGCGGGGTGCGGAGTGGTAGCCTCAGCACCTAGGTGAGCGCTCAGCCTCGGTCAGTCGAGTGCCAAGGGGAAGACTCGGCTCCGTGATGGTCGTGGTGTCTTAGTTGACGGGGATGTTCGCTAGCGGTGAACGGATTCGCTAGCGGCGAACGGATTCACTATTGTGTGGGCCTTGCTTTGGTGAGTTCCGTGCTGAGGGGTAGCCTTCGTGCTTCGGGATCTCTTCTTCCTGGACAGACGAATAAACTCGTCAGGAGGGCCGGACCTTGGTTCTGGCCAAGTCCCATCCGATGCCTAAGTTAGAACGGATCTGAGTGTGTCATGCCCTATATTGCACTATACGTGTATTCTACCGAACACACATGGTATTTCTACCTACGGGGCATACATAGGCACGAAGTAAACGTGAATATCGATGTATGTAACATAGTGCAAGGGGGATTGGGCCGTAATGTGTGGCTAAGAGACGAGAAAGCATGACTGAGTGCAAGAGAAGTGTGAAAGACGTCGTGGGTGTAAAACAACAGGAATGTGTTAGCCGTGTGTGTGTGATGCACGTAGGCATGTATAGGTGTGCGTGGATGTGTGTAGGGAGAGCCATGCTAGTATGAAAGGGGTTAGGGGTCAATGGCAAGCCCCGTAAATTTTTAGAAAGGCTAGGGGCAAAACGGTCATTTGGACTAAATTTGCTGTGCGTACATACTTAAGTGGTCTGTGCATAAAGTAATGGCAAACTTGTAAATACCTAAAATATGAAAGGTATTTTTGGAGGGGTATTTTTGTCATTTAACATGGTTCATGCT